>JASSRZ010000011.1:15342807-15361650 GCA_032164315.1 Malacoctenus gilli
ACACACACACACACACACACACACACACACACACACACACACACACACACACACACACACACACACACACACCGGCCAGTCGGACACTTTACTCCAGGGGAAGTCATGCGTTTTGATGTAATTAGAGGCTGGATGAGTGAGCACAGGCTGGCATCTTTCACAGTTTACGAGTGCATGTTTGTGTTTGTGTTTGTGTGTGAGCAAAGTGGACGCCATTGTTTTTTTTCGTCGCGACGTTGGAGGCCCCTCTCGCCACCGACTGGCTGTTTACTTTTCGAAGCCCCCTCATTGTCATCGAGTCCAGAGGCCACCGCTTGGTTGTATATGGAAGCCGGCGCTGCTGGCACCTCCCTGCGCCCTCCGTCCGCGGCGTGGGAACACGGTGTCATGGCTGCTTGCAGCTTGAAACGCTGTATCGCGTTTAATCCGAGCCCGTACAATAAATCCGGACCCCGAAGCGCCAAACGTCCATTTGATGGCGGCCGTTTCTCGTCGGCCGAAGGAATGTGGTGGACGTCTGTTCATGGGAATTATTTTTCTTGCCCCTTTCATTCACTGTTCAACAAACGCGCACGACGGCTCACATGGCCGTGGTTAGCGGGCAGGAGCTCTGCAGCTCCGCTTGTTTTCGTTATTATCTGGGGATGATTGAGAAAGTTTATAGTAAACGAAAGGAACGTTACTCATCCTTGTGTTTACCTTCTCTGAGGCTTTGTGTGTTTATTTTGACTCATTTCTTCTTCTTGTCTCTCTTATGTCTCTGTGTTTAGTATAAAGAATGCCATAAAAAACAGGTGAATGTTTACGTCCCTCGGGCGGTGGGCTTCACGCGGAGCAGTCAAAGGGAGGCCGTAATGTGAAACTCATTAGCTCCGGGTTGGACTCCTTTACTTCTTTTGTTGCGTTTTTTTCCCCCGAAAGACCACCGTCTCCCTTTTCGGGAGATGCCGTTCCAGTCACACCATCTTCCGATTCCTCTTTGGTGAGGGGGGGGGCGGCTCGGCACTGAGGCGATGCTGTTCAGCGGATTAAAAACAAGCAGAGATTAAAGTTGGTAGGCCTCAGTGCCTCTGAACGAGCGGATCTCACACTGACGCCCTTCCTTCATAAACAAAGTGGAACATGATTGAGAAACTGAGACGTGTCGTCCCAGTGTGGTATCCCCAACGCCTCCTTCAGCGTTCGGGCGGTGCGCGTTCAGTATCCCACCTCCTTGCGCCGCGTCACTTCACCTGGAGCTCAGCTGAGTGCATTCTTTTATAAGAGAGGGATACGTTGGGTCCTGTCCCACTCTGACTTGTATCCTTTCGTGCTTCGCCGCTTCATTTTCTCGCGCTCCTCTTTCTCAGAGGGCTCCTGGGGTGGGGTGGGGGTGGGCTCTCGGACCCTCGTCGGTGTGCTGTGATGCGAGCACCGCTGTCCGCACAGCTTGTGTGAGCAGCGCTGACGATGGCTCAGGCAGCTTCTTGGTGGGGTTTTGTTTTGAAGAGGGGGGGGGGCTCTCTGCCTGGCTCAGCCCTGCTGCAGGCGCAGCAGCTCGGGGAACAGTTTGAGGGGAAAAATGAGCCAATCGAGTCTTCTCGGGGAGTGCCATCCGATCTACCAGCTCCGGCATGCTTGTCTGAATAAACTTTATTACACAGAGACAAAAGAATTTCCACCCTTTTTTAACCAGTTTCAATTTGACTCCATGAATGGATTTCCCCTCTTTTTTTTGCCAACTCTCAACACAAACTTCTTTCCTCCCCCCTTCAAGGCGTAATCTGGGTCAGCCGTGTTGCAGACCCCTCAGCCGCTCACCTTCAGCCCCCCCTCCTTTCACTTTCACCCTTCAGAAGTGACTGCCTTGGCCAGCACTCATTACCTCAGCTCTCTGGCACGCCTCCAGCACCGTTTGCTGATATCTCAGACCAATTACTCTCGATTTTCTCCTCAGTGACCCTCTCTGAGTAACGGCCCGGCAGACTGACCCACATACGCCTCCGACTGCCTGCTTTGTCCGAGCCTTTTGACTCAGACTGATGTTTTGCTTCATTAGCAGGGGATTTTATTGGGCGTGCAAGGCTGCTGGGCCAACGGGCTTCACACCGGAGCGGCGGTCCGCGCGGCCGGCTCTTGGCCCGCGAATGTTGCTCTTTTGTGGATTCCAAGAGGGAAAGTTTGCCTCGTAGCCGTGAGGGGCGACCGTTTGCGTTGGCTTGGCTGGAGGAGCGACTGAAAAGTGGCGTGGAGAGTTGGCCTCAGGCCCCTCGCTGCACGCGCCTGTGCCTGCATGGCCGAGCCCAGTCCCTGTCAGGACAAGGGCCGGGGCTGTGGGATGGAACGGTTCCACATCAGATGGAGAAGCCGCGCCGCCGCCGCCGAGCGCCTTTCATCTCGCGGGCATATCGACGGGAACATCTCTGAAACCCGACATGGTGGAGGATTCCTGAAGGAGGCATGAGACTCCTTCGTGGCCCTCCGAGTTTGTGCTACACTATCTACCACAGTGAGTCAACCGACGACATGGTGAGCTGCGGCAGACAAAGATCTGACAGTCCTGCAGATGCATATCTTCTTCAAAAGCAACTGGGAGGCAGGGAGCTCTCACCCACGGCGCCTCGATCGCCGCGCCATGAATAAATCATAATTCGAACTGTGTGATGTCCCGTGAAGTGTAAAATACTCCTCCCTCGGCACTCGCATAAACACAGGGGGGAAAAAAGAGCCGTGACCTTGCCAAGGAAGTGCTGTTGAAGCACTTTTTCCCAGAAGTGCGTTGTACAACCAGCAAACAGGCGGAAAGTATTCATCAGTCTCAGGATGTCGTGACCTCTGTGATCGCTGAACGACTCGGCAGCGCGCGGCATCTGGCGCATGCCTGCATGGAAACCGCGAGTACACGCGGACGCAGGCCCAGTTATCAGCTGCTGGTATTGGCGCGCGTGTGGACCTCTTTTCGCCGGCTGTTTTCCCGTTAAAGCCTCAAATTCAGAGGACCCTCAAGGTCTCTCCTTAAATATCCGCATCGCTGTCGGAAAGGCTGAGAAAGCCCACCGAACAAATCCCCCCCCGCCCCCCACCCCCGCACTCTGCTATTACACCCTGTCAGAAAAGAAAAAGTCTAATGCTTTATTTGCCCGCTTTACCACAGTATTTAGTGGGACTTCAGAGAGCTGTGATGAGGTATGTGTGTGGAGGTTTTCCTGTAAGCGCTCAGGGAGATCACACAAGGTGCCTGCCGGCTGCCCTGGCAAAGTATGTTTAGGCCCCTCGTCGGTAGTTTGAAGAAGCAGAGCTGCTAATTTGTGGGTATTGTAGTCTTAACAGACAGTCGGCACCGTGCGTGACCTGGAGGGGCTATAATCAGCCGCGAGCAGGAGACTCAAAGCTCTGCAGAAGAAGGAGAAGGCTCACACATGTATTTATTCAGGGAGCACGCCCACTGAAAAAAAGGCCGTACCTCCATATTGTCAAGGTCGCTGTGAATAGAGCTGCCCGTGTTGCGGGTTTATTGTGTGAAGCTATTGTGACGACGACAGAATGGAAAGTTAGATAAGGAGGAGGAGCGCAGCGGCGCGAGAGGAAGCCCGGAATAAACTCCAGGGCTGTAATCCAGCAGGGCGCTCCCCAATCTGTCCCCGGCCACAACAGCCGGCTCCAAGCACCTGATTATGCTGTCCAGCAAATTTAACTTTGCTGGAAGTGGAGTCACGCGCGAGGCGTCTTCGTGACACGCCCCTTTCCGCTGCTCGCTCACTCCGGCGACAAACAGAAACTGAGGGAGGAAAGTCTGACAGATAAACGTCACGGTGACTGACGTAGCCTCAAGCGCCGACACTGATGCTTCCTGTTGGCCTTCCTGTTTATTTCTCCTGTTTCCGTCTTGGCTGACAATGACACGGTGACATCGCTGCAGGTTGCTTTTTTTAGGACCTGGACCTCCGACAACTATCACTGTGGGCCCTCTTTTTGATCTTTGAGTTACAGTGAAGTCAAACACCGGAGACACAGCGGCTCTGTCCCTGAGCCGAGGTGTCCTCGAGCAAGGCACTGGACCCCGAGTTGCTCCGGATAGTGTGTGAGCACCTTGCCTGTCACCATCAGCGTGCCAGCGCGTGAACGATTGCGTGACTTATTAAGCGAAGCAGAGACTGCTCGAGCGCTCTGACGTGCTGCGTCAGTAAAACCCACTCGCCGTTCGCTCACCTGTGAAGGAATGCGTCCGGACGCGAGAAGAAACACAATCTGTCACAATCTTTGGAAGCGCGACCCTGGCGTATACTGAATTGCACCCACATGGAGGCGGTCTGTGACGTCATAGCGGCCCCGCAGACGTTGTCATCGAGTCCTCGACTTTGTTCTTACGGCCCGCTTCTCCTGCTTTGCCGGCAACGCTGGCGTTGGATGAACCATTTAGCTGTTTCTGCTCCATGAAATACTCCTGTACTGGTAATATGTTGCCATGGAAATGTCCCATGTCTGGTCTTTGTTTTTGCCTCATATCAGACGATACGCACTGACACAGCTTATTCCAAACAAATGTGCTGATTTAGCCTCTTGTGGCTCGATGGGGTTGTGTCCAACCTAATACTCCACATGTTCCCCCTCCCCCCTTCAGCCCCTCACGGTGACTTACAGCCACTCAAGAATGTTTTTGCGCTGAACTTTTCATCACCAACAAAACGACACATTCAGCAAGAATTACGCGACAGGACAGTCGGTTTCTGTCAGTAAAACAAGCCTCCCTTTCCTCTTCATGTGGAACTTATGACTCCATTAAAGTCAGATTTACGGTTGAGCTCACAGCGACCGGAGGACTCTGCTCCGCGCTTGATCTTCAGTGGTGTCCAGACGATGCAAAAACAAGAGTTTGGGTTTTTTATGGCCTCATTTTTGGAGATCTCTGCCGCCCCCCCCCCACCCCCCAGTCCAAAGGAGATGAAACAGATTTGGTTCCCAGTAATGAAGTGTTGCATTCAGACTGAAAACTCCGCAAACCCCGACATTTGTTTGGCACAGAGAAGAAGTTTTTACCCTGAAAATACTTGAGTGACATTGAAATATTTTCACGCCTCCATGAGGAGTGAAATACTTGGTTGCAGTTTTTGTCTCCTGTGAGTTGGTAACTTTTTTAAAACTTTTACTTTGAACCAAATTAGTTACATCATTGGGGATATTTTTCCCTCCTCCGTTCTTGTGAAGTTATGTTGCATATCTCATTACTGATCCGACAGAACTGGAAGAAGGTTACCGTACTAATTCTGCATTCTGAAAAATCGTGTCTGCAACAGCAAATGTAACTGACAACAGTGCAACAGAGCTGTGACTGTATGATGTGCACTGGAATGTGATGTTTAGAAGAAACATATCTAGAGAAACTGAAAAATGCACGAGACAACAGGAACAGGGGGGTTTCTCTCAGGCTGACTTTTCAGCTTGTGATCACTTTCAGACCTGCACAAAAAATAGCCTCATCGACGAGTCGAACTGCAGGCGGCTTGGCCCGGAAAGACCCTCCGAGACCACCAGGCAGTTTCTTTTTTTTTTAAACCAGATCCAACATAGTTCTCCGAGTGCATCACGATGCCGGATCGCAACATCAGAGAGCTTCTGAGAAAACCTCGGCGTTCCCATGAGACCGTGGCTGCGCGGAGGTCAGTGTGGTCACGGCAGCGAAGTCGGAACGCAGCAACGGCATCGCCGACGCTCTGACTGGCGAGACGCACTCACTCCAGCGCTGACTCACGCTCGAGCTGGATTCAGCCTCATCTGCTCGGGACCGAATCTTGTTTCTAATGAAGTTTTGACTGCAGATGAAATCAGATAAAAAGGCCTCAGTAGAGCTGATAACCACTCCTGGTTCTTGTATCTCATGTCTTTCAAAGAGTCAACAGAGTGATCCTATTGATGATGTGCGTGCCCGCCACAGCGGTGAGGCGCTGGCATGCTGCGCCATGCGTAACCGTCAAATGTGGCGTGCTGTAACAAGGCTCCGCGCCGATCTACGCGAACAGCTGTGCAGCGAAACACTCGAGGCTCCGTATCATGTCACGGATAAAAATCGAGCGTTTAAGGGTTTCGTGGCCGCGAGCGAGGCGAAGAGCGTGTGAGTCATGGTGACTCCCGGCACACATCTGGAAGTGTTGCTCATGCTGCTGGAGGGCCTGGTAGAACTCTGCGGGAAGGGCTTTGGTTGGGACGCCTCTGTTTTACGACAAAGGGACAAATTGGACTTCCTGTGGGCCATCGAGGGCAGCGGTTATTTTGGATTGTTCAGTGATGTCCTTTAGCCGAGTGACACCCAACAGCACCACAAGGTGTGGTTGCAAATCAGTGACTGGTTTTTATTTGAGTCTATTCACTAGAATTTTAAAGTTCCTCCGTCCCCAAAAACTCTCGCGGCAGGAGAAGAAACCTTGGTTTGTTTGTTCTGTGGCATATTAAGAGTCACACAGACATGGTGGGGTAGAGGTCAGCGCCGTTACCTCACAGAGAGAGAGAACCTTTTCCGTCGGTTGTCCCAGTGCCTGGTGGGGTCCTTCCAGGTTCTTTGGTGTCCTCCCGCAAGTCCAAAGAATCAAAGCTCTGGTTTGGACATTAGAAAGGGGTGTATATGTTGCGCATCAAAGGGTTAGAAGTATTGATTTAGGCAAGCAAAGACACCCAAAATTCACAACTACTCCACAGCATTTGTACAGGAGTTATAGTTGTTGTATACTCTTAAAAGAAACATCTGGAACGTCTTCAAACCCCATCTTTGTCCCCCCCATTTGATAGCTAATGATGTGGGAGGTCTTGGTGACTCATCCTAGATGGGAAACCGCTGGCAAATCTTTCTCATGGTGTCTGCGACAGTTGGACATACACAGAGTTTTGTGACTCAGTTTGATCCGATGCTTCTCTGTTCCTGCAGGTGTTCCCGTCAAGCTGCAGCATGACTCAGGGAGGCCGCGTCGCTACACTGTAGCCGTTTCGGACGACTGGGGTCCAGCTGACGGAGGGAGGAGGGAGAGCAAAGAAGAAAGAGTGGCGAGGGGAGTGACAACATCTGCTCTGGGGGGGATAAGATCAGCGGCACATCTGGATCCCAACCTGCCTGACCTTTTTTTACCTCGGGAGAAAGGAATTTGACCTCCTGTGACCTCCTCTTCTCCGAGACTTGCGACGTTTAAGGGCTCAGGGTTTTTTATTTTTCCACCCATTCGGTCTTCTCCAGGCTGCCGCCATGTGCCATGTGATTGTAACGTGCCGCTCCATGCTCTGGACCCTCCTCAGCATCGTGGTGGCCTTCGCTGAGCTCATCGCCTTCATGAGCTCCGACTGGCTGCTGGGATTCCCTCGGTCGGACTCCCTCGTGGGAGGCATCGGCGTGGACTCCAGGGAGTACCGGCCGTCGCTCGGCCTCTACAGCCGCTGCCTCCGAGTCGGGACCCGCGGAGTCGGGGTGAGCTGCGGGCCGTACGCCGGGACCTTCGGGGAAGTGGCCAGCGGCTTCTGGCAGGCGGCCATGTTGTTTCTGGCAGCCGGGACGCTGGTTCTCGGGTGTGTGGCCTGCATCTCCGTCTTCAGCCTGTGTTTTCAGAGCATACTGAAGAAGAGCATATTCAACATCTGTGGTCTGCTGCAGGCCATCGCAGGTGAGGCATCCGTGAGTGTGGACAGGAAGACCTGTGATCTGCCAAAACCTTAGGGTGAAGCCAAACACTGGTGGTTAGGCCAACTCTCACCAGCATCCAAAAAAAACCCCTCAAGCCTTCAAAACAAAAGCATGAGGCATGTCTCCAGGTCTTCTGCTTCTTCTTCTGTCTTCTGTTTTTCATTGACAACCTCAGAGCAGGCAAAACCTCCCTGTGATCTCTGTCGCCCCCCCAAGGGAGGCCCAGACCCTGGTTTGGGAGTCATTTCCTCACAGGACAATTTGCATCAAATCGGAGCATTTCATTGTAATTTTAAGCATTTTATTCATTGCCTTTAGAAAGAAGTCCATGTGGAAGATAGAGGAAAAAAGCTTGTTGGAAAAAGTCCTAAACAGACTACTTGTTTGTGAAATTGCTGTATTTCCTTGTTTTCTGCATTACTTTGGTGGTGATTTTGTCTAATAATACTGGATCTCTAAATGTAGCGTATTGCTTTAGTTTAAAAATAAAAAAATGTAATGACTTTTTTTTTTTCAAAAACATATAGAACTATACTTTATACATTCTGAATACAATTTTCCTCAAATTAAAAACAACATTTTCCCCATTTTTGGACATTTAATTCAGCCTCCGAGGATGAATATATCACAGTCAGACAATCTCCCTCATGGAAAAACTATTCAAGCTTCTCATTGTGTGATTGTATGATCAGTTCATACCTGTGGGGGAAGGCCACTGTTTGCAGGGTTTTTCAGTTTGCAACATCTGACTCACCAGGTTGTGATAATTCATCACACTTTAACGAGTGGGAGGTCAAATATTTCACCCAGAGAGTGTTTGCGTGTTTCCTTTAAACAACGATGTGTTTGGTCTGCTGAGGCGCTCGTCTGTCATTATGTGACACTGGCGTTGGGTGAGGTGGGGGTCATGGGGGGGGGGGTTCCTCTCATCACAAATGCAGTACTTGTCAGCAGAAAAATAGATGTTATCATTGGCAGAGTTAAGTCTCCACGTCTCCACCTGTGCTGTAATTTGTTTGTGCACTCACTGCTCATGTTGACGGGATTTTACCCCCCCCCCCTCCTCCTCCTTCCTCCCCCTCCCCAGGCCTGCTGCTGATGGTGGGCCTCATGCTGTACCCCGCCGGCTGGGGCTCGGAGAAGGTGCTGGGCTACTGCGGCCCCGAGGCCTTGCCCTTCAGGCCGGCGCTGTGCTCGCTGGGCTGGGCGTTCTACGCCGCCATTGGTGGGACCCTGGCGGCTTTCCTGTGCGCCGTCCTGTCGGCGCAGGCCGAGATCGCCACCTCCAGCGACAAGGTCCAGGAAGAGATAGAGGAGGGCAAGAGTCTCATCTGTCTGCTCTGAGTCTCCACCCGCGTCAAGAAAACCAGCGTTTCTCCTTGACAATTTTCTTTCTTTTTTTTTTCTTATCCAAGGTCATTGGAGAGATCGAAGCCCTGGTGAAATCTTAATTTTTTAGGCATAGCATTTTTTCTGTGCTCCTACCTGGTGATACCAAGACTTTAAAAGGCTTTTATTGTTGTACAACTCAAGAAAAGCCTCTCGGAGACTCTGTACTGACACCAGGCAGCGATTATCATACACTTCCTGAGTGTATTTATTGAGGATACAGTTTATTTTTGTAATTTTTTTCAAATCAAAACTAACCACTGTACTGGACTAGCAAGTGAAATAAACCAGTATTGTACATATGAATCACTGCAATCAAGCCAGCATGTTCGCCGTAAAGATTCAGGCTCAAGCGTCGGATAAACCAGTGACCACTCAGCAGTTTGTTGTGCGTGCGTTGAACCTGCGAAGGTTTCCGTGTGTGTGCTCCGACTCCGCAGCGCTGCAGGACCGTGAGGCGAACTCCTCAGACGTGCCGCTGAAGGGATTGTTCACTTCAAAGGGAGCTCGTCCTGTTCGCAGAAAGTGTGTGTGTGTGTGTGTGTGTGCGCGCGCCTGTGTCCGTGTGTTTTGTGTGTGTACCAGATGGTTTGCTGTGCGAGCTCTCCTGAGGAGGAAGTTTGCTCGCAGCAGGACAAAGCAGGCTGCACCATTGTTTTTCCTCCCGGCGTATCTGATGATGATATCCACCTTGTTGTGCTTTGAACATTTTTCAAAGCTGATTGTTGGGCCTCCTGTTCACTTTGGTACCTATTCCTCCAACAGCACCTGATGTTGTGTTTTTGCACTTGGTCCCATTTCCATTTTCTCATTGCTATACATTTTACTCCCGACGCATCTGTCGTTTTCTCTCCTCCTGCCCCCCCCCCCCCCCACCCACAGAACATCACTGTCAAATGTCGTGGTCCGCGTGATGCCTTGATTCAGTGTCGATGACGTGCAATAATTATCCCCAAAGTGTTGATTGCTCTGAGAGCGAGTGGACCGAGTGAATGTGGCTGGAAGTGAAATCATGACACGGATTTACAGAATGAAAATGAGACTTTGACTGTTTGCTATTTTTGTTACATTAACAAGAATAACTGCATCCGCGGCACGCCGTGAGAGGCTTCATGTATGTGATGTGTGAGGACAGATAGTTTGTACTAAAAATAAATCAGCTTTTCTTGCCAACACTGACGTGTGATTCATGTGGGAAATGTGGTTCTTCACCATTCCATCAAGGCGTGCTTTTATTATCACATGCGAGTGACACGATTGGTTGAATCACATTTCAAGACTTTCTTGCATCAAGGTGTTGCGTTTAATAAATGGGAATTCTATCACTTGGCAAATTATCACTGACTGACTGATGCTGTTATGAGGTACTCATCGAGTGTGCTTTTAATTTGAAAGGACAAGAAAGTCTTCTTTCAAACTTGGAATCAAGTCAACCGTTACACCCACAGTCATCAGTGATTGTTTTTAGTGTCATTTTTAATAGCATTCAGTGCACATTAATGGCCGGGAAACAGGAAATGCTGTTTTGTTCCACTGCGAGGAAAAACGGGGAAAAAACACAATAGTGAATTTACTTCAGGTGGGCTTTCTACTTGTTACAATGCCCTTTTTTGAGCGAAACATTTTGGTGGGTTTCTTCAGATGATGGAAAAAATGTCCTCATAGTGAAGTTTGTTCATGAAACTGCTTTTTTTGGAGACCAAACAAAAGAGGTGGTGAAAAAAAAATTCATTTTCTTCCCGAATGTGAAACAAACTCAACAGATTTCTGCTCGGCACTTTCTGTCTGCAGCTTCTCAACTAGGATGTCCAAGTAAACATTTAACCCAGTAAACATAAACAAAGGTATGTATGCTGGTGTGTGCGAGTTGCTTAATTCACAAATGCACCAATGTTTTCCTTCAAATTTTATTCCATGTTAATACCATAAATATACAAAACTCAAACTATTTCACATGCGACAAAGGCCAGACGAGAGTGCATTACTGTTTTCTTTTTACATGTGATTGATAATGGGATCAAATTTTCAACTTTACAAAATATACAAGTGTCCCTTTTTCATTGTTTTGGATGAGTTTCTTCTCCAATTCAGTGGATTTAACAAGGTCACAGGTCAAAAAAAAAAAAGGAAAACACAGTTCCGTGTCAGCAAACTTCCAAACACGTCGTCTTGTTCCGCGGCCCCAAAACACATCGACAAAAGGAAGGTACCCCACAGAGGCATGGCTTCGTTAAAAGAACGACTTTAAGATCTACATGGGAATCGCGTGGGCGTACGCAGCAAAGTGACAGTCCTAAGTAAAAAGAGAGAGAGAGCGAGCGAGAGAGAGAGAGAGAGAACACTTCACGAAGCAAGATTTGAAAACAAATCCGTCTTGACATTTGGTAGACTTTTTCTCACAGCTTTTCAGGACATAAAATAACACTTGAGGGAGATTTCGTTCGACTTCCTTTCACGCCGAAAGACTTGCGCGTGTCCCCGGGACACCGAGCGCGCCTCTTGCAGGGTCCAGTTGCAACGTTGTTGAACACGGCTTTTAATCTAGCAGACGCTATAACTCACACGCACAAAAAAAAAAAACCAACATAAAAATGAGATGTAAATTCAAACCAAAAAGAAAACTCAGATGTCAACAACTAAAGCCATAAATAAAAAACAAAAACATGTTTGCACTAAGGTCGACAAATACCAAGAAATGTGCAACAAAGAAAGTAATGCCAGATAAAAACAATACTGTTGAGATGCAGGCGGATTTTTTTTTCCTTTGACCTTCAACATCACACCCGCACCAGGATTTTGCCCCGTCTATACATCGGTGACAGATCCAGTCACCAGTCAGCTAGCGTGTACATTTTCAGACAACCACCACCACCACTACTACGAGAGGCGCTAAAGCACAAACATATAAAGTGTAACCCTTCCTTCACTCCAGCGACGGGGGGGTCTGTACAATGTAGCGCCCAACAACACTTCATAACTCTTTGTATATATAAGGTCAGGTTTCCGCGGCGATGCCACTGAACGCATCACGTCCGATCCGCTGTTACATTATTGTTCGTTTTGGCCACCGGACAGTGCAGGCTGGTGATTATTCACCAGACGATTCATGGAAACTGACTGTCAGCATATGTGATGTGCATTTACACGGTTTGAGTGTTTTATTTCTTTTCTTTTTTTACGTTTTTTTTTTTGTTAATCTCAAGTAAACCAAGAGCTGTATTGCCGTCTGGGGGCTGCGTGTACAAACACAACAAACGGTTTGTTTCACACACATCAGCATGTATGAAAAAAAAAACTTGGCGCAAAAAAAAAAGGGTCAAACTCTGACGGTGGCCGAAGACAGATCGCCGAGTGTCGCCGGCACAACTTTTAGCATCAACACGACGACTTCTGTTCAAATGTTTCTCGTGTGTCATCTTCCTGTGACGAAAAAGGTCTGGTCGGTTCTCCCTCAGTGCAGCGGTGCCTCCCACCTTCTACCGAAATAAACACGGCGCGACCGAGCAGCCGTCACATTCATAGCAGCGTTAGTTTCTCAAACCAAGTTTTGAAGAGCTACCAAACAGAAGAGCAGGATGTTAGTGTCACACGTGATGAAGAAACCAGGTGTTTATGAGGGCCTTTTAACCCCCCCTCGTCTTTCTAGTGCATCAGGCTTAAACCTTCGCCACTTGGTCATGCAATCGTTTTTTTTTCCTCACAGTTTTTTTCAAAGAAAAAAAGAGACAAACCCCCGAAGAGGACAAACCGAGTCACTGCTGCAGCCTGACGGGAGCCAGTGGACAGACTCCCTTTGCCAAAGAAACAGCTACCCGACTGTGCTAAACATGCATGTGGCTGTCATGCTTGTCAATTCTAGTGATGCTGCAACATGGAGCAGGAGCCACTGTTCAGCGGGCAGGTGTGTCGCCGGGAAGGGCCGGGTCCTTAAATAAGAACGTTACAGACATATTTCTAGTTATATGAAATACGTTTACCAATACCAGAATGGTACTTGTCTCACATGAGAAGCACTGATATAGGACAAGGTACGATTTACCTTTCTGAGCTCGATAAACGAGCACCGAGTCGTTTCGAAAAAAAAACCAAACAAACAAAAAAAAAAGTCAGAACCACAGTTTTCTCAAAAGTGAAGCACACATTTTGCACGGAGGTCCAGCCACTCAAAACACACGCTGTACTCTCGGTACGTTGGTGGAGGGAAAGAGAACTAAGTGCAAAACAACCATGATCGGATTATCGCTTTTCGTGACTCGGTGCCGGAGTTGTCAGGCAGGAAGCTGCTTGGAGGTCATCACCATGACAAAAATAAGGTATGCTAACGCCGCAACCTCTGCCTGACCGCCTCGGGGAGGGGGGCGGGCGTGGGGAGGGGGGTGGGGGGGGCACACCTCGAGTCACCCGGTTGACGTTCGGAGGGATGTGAGCAGACGGTCACCTGATTGAGTAGAAGCAGGGTGGATGTACGAGAGGTTTTGTTTTGCGGTTTTTCTTCTCAATGCTCTTTGAGTGAAGATGCACAACTCGGCTATTTCCTGATGTTGTTGTTTTTTTTTCTTCAACTTCACACTTTTGAAGCGAAAAAGCTTCATGCAATCTCAGCGTTGCAACATTCATAATTAGAACGACTTGATACGAAAACCGGCAGAGCCCGAGTTGTGCGTCTCCACCTCTTTTTTTTTGTTCTTCTTTTTTTCTTTTCTTCAGTGTGTATGCTTGCGTGTGTGAACTGCTTCAGTTTATGGATGAGGTTTGAAGGCCCCGCGGGCGGCGTTGGATGCAGCGTTGGCGGCCGCGTTGGCGGCCGCGGTCTGAACGGTCTTGTTGGACATGACCCCGGTCGCAAACTCCTGCTGAGCTTTCTCGAAGCTGGCCCCGGTGGTCCGGTACAGCGCGTGAACCTGGAGAGAAGCGGGGGGGGGGGGGGGGGTTAGGGCGAAGAGAACGAGTCTGAATCTAAAGTCAGGTCTTGAGCTGAGGGCTGTGGCATCGTACCTAAAACTAAGTAAGAATTCCCATTAATACTCAATGTAACGTCCCCTCATACTTTTCAACCAATCAGATGACCGAATGAAGGGTTTCGTGTCGACTGTGCGACTGTGTTACCTTTTTAAACATAATGAGGGAGCCCACCGACAGGGCCGTGAAGAGCGCTGCAATCGGTAACATGATGATGCCCACTGGGATGCTGGTGTTTAGACCAGTTAAAGCAGCGATCCACCCACTGGTGACACACAACAGCGAAAATGACAACTTTGTATACAGTCCAGTCTCGCTGAGGTGACCCAAAAAAAAAAAAAGCAAATCTTAAGAATCGAAACAAAAAAGCACCCTCACCACGTTCCCCATCCAGTGATACCGATAGATTGTAGGACATGAACGCCGAACTGACAGATGTAGACGAAGAAGAAGACGAAGAAGCGGAACGAACTGTCGCTCCTGCAGGAGGAACGAGAGAAGGAAGCAGCGCAGAAGAGTTAAAATCCATCACCGTCATTCAGTTCACTTGCGACGTGAGGTTAGCTGTCGGAAAAAAACTTCCCATGTCGCCGCTCACCTGAAAGCCCCGTAGAGTGGTCTGTACCAGCAGACGAAGGAGCAAGGCGTGAACAGCAGGAACCACAGCATGGCCAGGCCAAAGTCGACCCCGCGAGAGGCGTCCACGCAGAACCAGGCCAGGCAGCCGAACATGTTCACAAAGAGCGTGCCTGCGTGGACTGGTACACGCGAGCAAAGCACACTTTACGGGAAACTCGCGGAATATCCACGGATTGATCACACTTGGGGCCTGGGCCACTTACACATCCAGAGGTTGTACATGATCTTGACAGTCTTCTGGAACTCGACGGGAATGTCCACGGCGATGTCGTGGTAGAAGCACGGGCCCACGGGGAACTTCTCCGGCAGCGGGGGCCAGTTGTTCTTGCGCCCTGTGTGAACAGAAGAGACGGTTTGTTGTTGGAAAGTTTTCCATCATCAGCTACTATAAACAATATGACATGCGGCAAAAAAATCCATCAAAATGTTACTGCTTATGTAAATTATTTTGCTACCAGGGAAATCCCTTCCTGGACACTAAAGGGCCCAAACAGGCGGACAAGTACAAGGATCCGTTCAGTTCTCAGACAACGAAACTTTGAACTGCAACCGGCGGCTTCATGGGCTTGAAACCGTGTCATTCAGGGAGTCAAACTGGCACACCGAGATTACTGAGGTCGTGGGTGGAAGCACGCTCAGCACGCGACTGAGAGGCGGATGACAGTCGGACAGTACTGACCCGCGGCCCCGTGAGACTGGAGCTCCCGCTCCCGACGATCGAGCTCCGCCGCCTTCTTCTCCAACTCCTCCTGCCTTCTCAACAGCTCAGCCTGAGCTCGCGCCTGGTCCTGAGACAGAGACACACACAGGAAATCAACAGGTATCGTCCAAATATAGCATAATATCCAATAAGGTGAGGAATGCAGGTATTTATCTACTCGGTTAATTCAAGTACTTTTAAGGACAAGGGAATACAACAGGAGTTGTGGCGAGAAAAAAAAGTAATCAGTTCTTGGAGCTCACTCTGATGACTGCATACAGTAAGTACTCAGGTTGTACTGACCAGTGCTGACCAGAATTACTGCTGAATTTTTTTTCTTCCATTTTTCATTGTAAAAACCTATGTATATGTGAACGCATTATCAACTACTAAATCCATCCAGAATCCGGCAAAAAATAACTGAAACTCAGAATCTTAAAGATTCACACGAGAGTTATCTGGTCAGCACTGGCGGTTGGAACTAGTGGAGGAAATAGGAACTTGGGGATTCGACACTATCCAGGACCAGGACAACATAAGGGGCAGAAGAGTCACAGGAACGAGGAAAGTACCTCCTGGCGCCGCTGTTTTTGCCCATCAGTAGAAAGAAGAGAGTGCGAAAAAAACGAGAGGAAACGTGAGCAAGAAGCAAAAGAGGGAATGCCTCTGCTGTCTAAAGCTCAGCATTAAGGTGGATCGCAGGGGGGGGCACTTCTGGAGGGTCCCGATGAGGCGAGGATACACTGAAACCAAGCAGGAGGGTCCATTTCTAGTGTGGAGCCCGTAAACAACCACAACCTTCCACAGCCTGCTTGGTGACATTCATTATTTGTTTTGCTCTCTTTAGTTGAGTTACATCTGGACCTTCAATATAGAGCACCCTGCATATTTTGAAAAAAAAATGTCTGATTATCTGATACCTGGCAGCTCTATTTGTCCTCTACTACCTAAGAGATTAAACACAACCAAGCTGTTCAGACCTGTTCAAACGCTACAGCAAAAGAGGTGGGAGAGCATAGAATAAGCGAGTGTGAGACAGATAAAGAGTGTGCGAACAGCTGAACCTGAGTCTGTTGCTGTGAGTAAGCCGGCGGCTCTTCTGTGGGCTTCATGATGGCGGGCTGTGTGTTCTGGGTGGGGGGTGCAGCAGCAGCAGTGGGTGGCTTGGGGGCATTCCCGGGGGCCGCCTGTAAAACCAGCAAAGAGTTTCTCTATCATTTTGTTGCGCAAAAGTGAGACATACGTGGACGAGACAAAAACGGTAATGAGGCCACCGTAATATTCTGGCAGTGAGGTCGTCTTTCGCAGAGAAATGGAGGTGGAGAGGATGAAATGAGGTCACTGACACAGACATACACGGACAGATGCACGTACACACACACACACGTCACCCATAGATGCTGGTTAAGCTGACCGTTCTGGCGTCTGTGAAGGGGTTATACTCCTCCAGACCACCAGGAGGGGCAGACCGTGTCACCTGGGTCACCGAAGGATCCTACAGGGTTGCAACAAAGAAGCCCATACAGGAGTTTGAAGGGGTTAAAACTACAAGCACAAAATCAAAACCTCACATTTTGATGTTTGTGACGAAACTAAAGTCAGGCAGCGACAGCGAGCAACATTCTCAGTGGGTCTGTTGTTTCCCATGTGTTGACGAGTCATAATTAAAGCTGGGGGATGCGACAGAGACAGAGATACACGTGCAACACTCCGTTAAACGCGTCACAAGGATTGTGAGAAAAAATAGTCAATGTTTCAAAAGGGGTTATGGAAAAAACAAATCAAATCACAACATTTCCAAATCATTGCATATCTCTGATTTAATTACTGTTATGTGACCATTGTCATACCATTATCAACTGCCATTGGCATCATCGTGACTGGTTCTAATGTTCTGGGTGGTTAAGTTATTAATAATTAGTTACTAGGACTGTTGATTGATCATGAGGAGGTGTATCTGAGAAGCAGCACTCCACAGCTTTATTTGAAGACACAATCAGACACTAATCAATCCGTCTGGCTCGTCAATAAAACAGTTTGCTGTCTTTAATTGGGTGAATGATGCTTCCCAAAAGAGCTCACTGTTTACTAGCTAGTTGCAGCAACAGGCAGCCAAGGCATGTTTGCAGCAAAAGGATTGTTTAAGACAGACTGAATTGGTAGCTCTAAATTGTGTCATGCATGTCTTGAGCTGCTCGCCATTTGAAGTACTGTGATTACTGCAAGCAGCAAAGGAAACGTCCAAAGCTACTGGTGGTGGGCAGAGCAGGGACCTCTTTTCTGCTGGGGCAGAAACGTGTCCAGTGGCTCTCTGTCGCCCCCCCCCCCCATCCCCACCCCGATGTACCAATGGAGCCAACAGGAGTGGGCAAGTCATCAATCAAGCAAGAACCCCGCCCACACCCTCCAGTAAAGTGGGGCCACTCAGCAGGAAAATCTCCAAGCTGACGGGGTTGATGTGCTGGCGTGTGAACCAGCAGACTCCAGCAGCCTGGCTGAAGGTCGGGCAGCTTGACTGGCATAAAATACACAAACACTGGGACAACTGTGTGAAACCATTAGCTGCGCCGCCCCAAAGTTGAATGAGAAAGCAGTAAAAATACATTAGTTAACTGCGACGTCAACGCATACAGTGTCACTGAAAAACGCACATGAAGTTTAGTGTTTGTAGAAGCAGCCATGATGCCCCCAAAACTCCCACAAATCTTCAGGCATTGCACCTCAGTCACACAAAAACAGCTGTATTTTCAGGCACACAATGTTCCTCGGTGACGCTAAGCAGCCGGTCCACCAAAACTAGCGGCGCACACTGATGTTTACTGAAGAGGAGCAAGGCTACTGTTATCGAGCTAGCGAACATTGTGTCTTTGTTCCTGAATGAAACCAACGTTTTCACGGCGTCTTGGGAGAACACCACAAGCAACCACCTGTAACATACGTCCCAGTGTGTTTTTCTTCAAGTTTATTAGCCGGACAAAGAATAAAGGATGTGATATATGGTGTGATAGATGATGAGCTCATCCTGCTACCAAGCGGTCCCCCGGCTAGTACCCCTGAACTAGGATGCTAACGTCCCACTGGCCTGACTGGGATCTCGAAGCTAACCAGCTAGCCGACTGAGCTACCTGAAAGGGATTGCTGAAATCCGGGTCTGCGAACGGGTTGCTGTCAAAATCAGACATTGCACGGGCTTTCTGGTCACGGTTTCCTGTGTGTGGGAGCTCCCCGATCCTCCAGGGAAGGTTCAGTCCTCTGATCTGACTGCTTCTCTCTGCCGCCCGCAGTCTTCTCCGCCTCCCGCTGATGGAGACCCCTTCGGTTAGCAGGTTTAGCCTGTAGCACCAAGATGGCAGCGGAGGAGAGGATGCGTGATGAACGGCGCTCCGTACGTCACTGTTTCAGCACCGCGGACAGCGTGACGTCCTTACAGGTGGAGCGCGACACACACACACACACACACACATACACACACACACACACACACACACACACACACACACACACACACACACACACA
>JASSRZ010000011.1:15393827-15409802 GCA_032164315.1 Malacoctenus gilli
TGTGTGTGTGTGTGTGTGTGTGTGTGTGTGTGTGTGTGTGTGTGTGTGTGTGTGTGTGTGTGTGCGTGCGTGTGCTTGTGTGTGTGTGTTTGGGTAGGTGTCAGAGAGGCAGCCCGTGGGATAGGCTAAATAGTCCTATTATTTATTGTCTCAGAGCGGCCTCTCTGAACGGAAGAGCGGCTCTCCAAATTGAAATATAGCTGAGTTTACCCTTCTGATTACTGCAGTAGTTTACTCCCCGAGCCCAAGGAGATCATTAAACAATGGCCGCCACCAGCAACTCAGCACCCCATTATGGCCCAGGATAAATGCTCCGACTGAGACATAGCTAACCCCGCTGACGGACAATAAGTGTGCCTCACGGGCATCGCCCCCCCACCCCCCCCCCACCCCCGCCCCTCCTTTTACCTCCTCAAAAAATACACCAGTTGTTGCCTCCAACCCAGGCTGGCTTGAAAACAGCAATTGTGCTTTGATGGCTATGGATTTTTGCATGAAAGATTCATTGTTTTTCAGATGAGAAAAGGCACTCGAAGCCGCCGGCAATGCGTGAAGCCATTCTGAGGGTAGACTGGCCAGCTAATGTTGTGACAAGCGCCGTAATTGGTTCAAAACTGCAACAAGACGATTAAAATATGCTAATAGATTATAAACAAACAATAGGAAGAGTTGCGCTCTACCACCGTTCATGCTGTCCTCCTGAATTGACTCAATTGTCGACGCTGCACAAAGTCACCAGGGGCGGATATTTACAATCGAAGTGCCTCACAATAGACTCAATCACGTCGATTAATTGTAGTTCGTCTGTGTTGCTTCTTAAGTGTCAGTAGGAAACGTGAGCGTCCAGAGAGTCAAAGGAGCAAATGATGGCGAAAGAATCGATGTGAGGGGAGCGCGTTATCTCGGTGGAACCACGTCGCTTTCCATCCCAGCCATCACCGTCATCCCCGCGTTTCCACAGTGACCTTTGCCGGCGGGATGATGCTCGGGGGCTGCAGGCTGAGTCCTTCACACGCTGCTGCTCTGATTACCGCAACATCTGTAACATAAACAGTGGAGCAGGACATCAGCACAGCAGACCTAACAGCCATGACAATGAAGTGACAGTGTCAGCTTCAAGACACGATGACAATGATGTTTCTGTCTCCGCGTGTTGATTATGCACACCGCTCGGGGGTGTCTCGCCGCGGCCCGAGGCCGCTCTGGGTAAATGGAGAATGAAGCTCGGGCGCACATCATGGCGGCTTTTTATGTCACAGAATTAAACCCTGACCCCTGATTACCTCTGTGATTAACAGGAAGTGCACAAAAAGCTTTGCTGATTGCGGCGCGGCACAGGCTGCTTTGTGCTGCAACATGTTGCCCCCCGAGAGCTGTCTGAGGGAGGCTTTTATTAGAAATTAGTATGTATGTCGGGACACAACTCAGCCAGGACCGGCTGGAGAATCATCACCGGTAATAATGAACCTTATTTGATAATAGCAGGATAAGAGAAAAATAGGCTTGCATGCTGCTGAAACTGGAGCTAATATGATGAGTTGGCTCCAGAGAGGCGTTTTATTGAACTGCTAAATAGAAAAGCACAAGCTTCCCGCTCCCCCCCCCCCCCCAAACTACTGAAATAGTCTCTAAATGTAAAGACGCTGCTCGTGAAGTTTTACAGCCGTCACTTACTCATGAAAGTGCATTTAACTCCTCACCTAAAGAGCCAAATAATTTCAGGTGCTGTTGTTTAACGTCCACAGGCGAGTGTGAGGGAAAAAGGGCGGCTTTGTTGCCGCTGAGCCGGCCCACGTCTCTCCCATGTAGCGGGCTGTTTTTGTGGCTGTTGTTGCTGTCTGTCCTAACACATTTACCTTAAGCCATCAGCACTCATTAAATGCCTGCTGGTGCAGGGAAACAAAAGGCTGCCCGGCGAGCCAATATGCGCCTCTGACACGTCAGCCAATCCCCAGACGGTCCGCAGAGCCTGGCTGCGCCGCCGAATTCTCAAACATATTTTTCTAATTTATGGACGGATAATAAATCAACATTAAGGCTTGGACAACGAGTTATACATCAGAGGGAGATGGCTGCAAACTGGGCCACAATGCAGCAGAGGAGACCAGGCGCACATCTGCACTAAAGTCACACTGTGAATTGTGTGTGTTGTGTGTCTTTGTGTGTGTGTGTGTGTGTGCAATTAGGTGTAAATATGTGTGTCTTCCCTGCCAAACTCACTTTAATTTCAACCTTCGAGCTGGTGGAGATGCAAACATTTTTTAATGTCACTGCTTAGAGGTGGCGAGTGTGAATATTATGAATCGGAAATAAGACCATTAGGATTTACTACTGGAGGGATGGTGCTTTAAATGCTTCATAAAATTTAACACTATGAAATATGCACGCGTTTGCATTTTAATGTCCATGAATTGGCCTTTCACTGATGTGGTAGGTCACCGCTCCTATACGGGGCCTATGTGCTGAAGCCCTGCATTTAAATAGAATGAGGCAGGACGGAGGGGAGAGAGACGCGCGTCCCGCGTCCTGCGCCGCCGCCACTGCCGCCGCCTGCAGCCGTCTGGCGACCGACACTGTGCAAATGTTTCCGGTGTTACGATTCCACCCAATGCACCAGGTTCCCTTGTTACAGCAAGCGCTGCTTTGTCCACAAACGCTGCCGTTTCCAGTGTCAATACAGAGGCGGCAGCGAGGAAACCACAGTTAATGAGGATAATGAAAATAGTTATAGTAATTATGTGCTGTAATTTAATCAGGTAATTAGAGAAGACAAAATAAAGCACAGGCATTTACAGGGTTTGACTAAATGTTTGTGAAATAAAGAAGTGTTAATGATTAGGCTTCATTGAGCAATGACAAAATGTTTAAGGGAAACTTTGAGATTTTGAAAGAAACAAGTTAATGCCCAGATACAATAATAAAATACAACAATAAAACAGGAGGTTTTTATCAAGCTGGTCAGTTTTTTTTCCCAAATGCAACAAAATGTTTTTCCTGTTTTGTTTAAATATACGTCCATAAACATGTGAAGATGTATGAATCTATAAAATATAAACAAGGATTACTAAAGCTAGTACTTGCCATATTGGAATAATTTCCAAGCTATTCATTTTTTTCATATATATGTAGTAATTTAGTATGTATAGATAATTCCCACAATTCTCACCATTGTTTTTGTTTAAATTTATTGCTATTGTCTGGTTCAGATCCATCAAATATATTTGAACATTTCGACACCATCATCAGTCATCAGCAATCAGAAGCTAAAAAGAAAAAAAAATAACACAAAAAATTTGTCTAATTTAGATTCTGTGTCAGATCTTATCCTGTGTTTTTCGCCCTCCATTCATGTTGCTGTTATTTAACTCTCATTGTTATGAGATAAACTCTTGTTGCTCACACTCCCTCACACACCAACACTCTGTTGCTGCTCGCTCTCTGTTCAGCGTTTGATGCATCATGTGTATAAGCTGGAGCTCCACTCTAAAATTATTAGACCTAATCATTCATTAACCTCCATTACACTGATAGGAGGGTAAACCTAACGCCTGATTACATTCCCAGTGTGTGCGCGTGGTGTGATGTGACGTCGTGTGTTTATGTGTGTGCGAATACAGTGTTCATACGGTGGTGTGTGAACGTACATGAAAGATGCTGCCTGTACTTTCTCCTCATGCTGCTCGTGTCTTTATTGTGTTGATGCAGTTTAGTGTGCGTGTGCATGTGCGTGTGTGAGAGAGAGAGACTGAGAGAGAGAGAGAGAGAAAGAGAGAGAGAAAGAGCAGGTTTGTCATTCATTAGACTGGAGCACAATCAGAGCTAAACTAGCCATGGCGGCCTGACTCATTATAAGCTGAAGGTTTATTTAAAATCTCACTCTGCCTCATTCCCAATCCACTCACTACCATATGCATACAGTAATTACACAAGTGAGGAGGAGGAGAAGGTTAGTGAGCTGCCGTGTGTGTGTGTGTGTGTGCGTGTGCGTGCGTATGTGTGCGTGCGTGTGTGTGAGTAAAAAGGAGTGAGTGCACGGGCCTGTGTGTATGATTATTTTTCATTCCATGTTTCGCCTGAGTTCTGCCCCTATAACTGAGGATCTAATCAATCTGCCGGCTATTAAGTTTGTTAATTGATAATGCATACTAATTAGGCCTGGCTCCGTTACCACAGCGACGACGGGAAGGTGATTGTAGGCTGGAGTCCAAATGGACTTTTAAAGCAGGGAGCGTGAGGTGGGAGCCATCTTGCCAGCACGCACGCTCAGACTCACGCACACACACACACACACACACACACACACAATGTTGAAGGACTGACCTCACAAGCTGTGTCAGCCCATCAAACCAAATGTTAAACCGCAAAACAAATCTGGATTTTTACCTTTTTATTTACTATTTAGAGCTACTCTATCACGTGGTTTATAACACTGTTGTGTTACCGTGTGCACATATTGGCCCATTTTAACAAAAACTCCAACAAACATTAGTTTTGGATGTAAACATTTGTTTTTCCCCCACATAAAATCCACATTGCCTTTTGTTGCTGTTCGCAGCTTCTGTTTCAGGAAGCTACATGAAGAGTTATAGTTGTTGACAACTGCTCTTCATAAATACACAGCTGTGTTTTTAGTATGTTATAAACCATTTATTGTATGTTTACTTACTAAAATGGAGGATTACACATGTGACGTCCTTTATAGAGAAAGGCACGAGGTGGGACAAGCTTTGTCTGTTGTCCAGTATTATGTGAGGTTATTTCACATGTTTCTTTGCGCTTTAAAGAGGAAGAACTCAAAAATCATCTTGATGCTCCTAAAAAAACAACTCAGCTTTTTTCACTCACTTAAGTACAACTGGAAAAAGTTTTTGGAGGAAAATCTACTAATTTAAACTAAGGGTTGATATCAGCACTTCAGCATTACTTTCAAGTCATGGACTGTCTCTATTTCTTTACTTCATGGTTTCCAAATTGACTGCTTTGCTTGCCCAAAATGAAACAATGTGATATATCAATTCAATGGTTTTTTTTATAACCTAATGATATTTTTGAAATGCAGGTAAAAACAGAACTTGTTTCATTCTCACTGGAAACATTCAAGACAGCAGATAACCTACAGAAGATCTGGTCTCCTCAAGATCCCCTCAATGCATGTTTCAGTTTGAATGAATGTACCACCCTGAATTATATAGTCACGTTTATCGTTTGTTTTTTTCCAACCAAAAAATTTGATCAAATTTGATCATTTACTTATTTGTCACAGAAGTATTATAATGTAGCTCAGATCTATTTGGGACAGACGATGAGAAGAACATGAGGGACATTTCACAGTGAACTAGTTACTAGTTACTGATTCATGCACTGGATATATTGGGCGTTCACTCATTGACTCACATGTACAATTGTAATTTTGCCACTGGCAACATTTTATAAGGACTTTACAGAGTCCCTAAAATAAATCGTAACATTTTCCTGTTGAGAATTCGGAAAATCCTCAATTGTCACAGAATCCAACAGCTGAAAGTCGTTTTTGTTGCCATTTCAGATAAGTTTCTTGACCCTAAATTAGGTTTCTAAAAGTTTGTTTTAAGAGGTGTGAAGATCTGTTTTCTTCAGCCCAATGAAAAACGGTCCAGTCTTTAAACCGATGTGTATCCTACGGATTTCTGCAGCAGTCGCATATTCAGCGCTAATGTGTGCCTCATTACTGTTGGTTTAGCTCACTTTGGCTCCATTTGTGCGATATCGTCTCAGCGAATAAAGGTGTGGGCACACACTGAGACGCATGCACGTGCACACATGCACACAAACCATTCATCACCTGCCAAAGACCCTGAATTATTATCTCTGCGCTTCAAGGTCAAGGAGATGCAGCAGGTAAATTGAAGTCTGAAAGGTCAGCGGGGGTCTGATCTCTCTGTTCCTCCTCTCTCGCTCTGACGGATAAAGGCGGCAGGAAAAGGGCCCGGTGCTCTGCCGACTTTTTTTTTTATGTCAGTGATTATAGAGACATTCTCTTGATTCTCCTTTGACAGGCTTGTCTCTCCCCCCGACTCCCTCTCTCCCCCCCTGCCCCCCCCCCTGACCCGTGTCTCTTCCCGCTGTCCAACAGGAAGAAGTCCTCTCACCTCTGCACGCGTCCCGCCTGTCACCGCTGCTCAAACGCAGCCCTGCATGCCTCGCTGACGGGACGGAGCGTTTATGCCGGCGGTGTGCGCGCGCTCGGCGGCGCCCATGGCCGCGAGTACGCGTGATTGTCTGTTTGTAATCTGCTGTGGATGTTATTGTGCAGAGGAGGATATCACCCTCATTACGTCGTGATGAAGAGCTCACTGGATGGTCATATCACTGATTTATCCTGCCCGCTTTGTCTTTGTGACTGATGGTGTTGCGCAGGCAGGCCAATCCCTCATCAAACTGTTCCCTCTTTGACAGCTTGGAATTTATAAATGAAGCAAACATTTTCAGGCAGATTGAATCACCTTCACAAAAACGCTTTAATTGAGTCATCTGTGCAATTTGAGCCTCTCTATTTTTTGGGTTTATTTTGGAAGGATGTTTTTTTCGGGTGTTTGAACGTGATCCCCCCCCCCACCCACCCCATCCAAACGTCTGGCTTTGTTTAACCACACATGTGAAAACATCGCCATGCTCTCTTCACACTTCCTCCCCAACTCTCATCACCTTCCTTTGCTCCTTCTTCCCAAATGTGCATGTGTTGCATGCTTTGCGTGTGTGTGTGTGTGTGTTTGTGTTTGTGTGTGTGTGCGTGCGTGCAGTCACTGAGCACATGGCTGCAAGCACGTGTTTATTTGTTTCTCTGGGAGCAGCGGCGCGTGCTCGCGTGCGTGTGTGTGTTGCGTGTGTGTGTGTGTGTGTTGCGTGTGCGTGAGGATGGGGCAGAGCAGCCAGCTGGGTTGGAGGGGTAATAAAGAAGGAGAATCAATAGGCCATGCAGTAGAGCCAAGGTGCTGCCATTTATCACACCGCCTCCCTGACTTCCATCATTCATCATGCCCAATGAGGCAGCAAATAGGAAAATGACTATTTGTATCAAACACATCTGCACTCATCCACTGAGGTATTTTATTCCCATTAACTCAAAGAGTAGAATACGCCAGTTTCAGCTGCTGCTGCTGCTGCTGTTGTTGCTGCTGTGTTTGTGTGTGTGTGTGATTCTATTTGTTCAGGCTTGTAGTTGTAGATTCATTGGGAACACATTCATGGCTGCTGTTGTTTTTTCCCTGGGAAGAAAAAAAAACAAAACAACAGAAGCCCAGTTTGTGTGCTGCGAGCCCTCCAATCCCAGAGTTGATGTGTTTAGTCTCTATCTCCCTCTTTCTCTCACTTGACCGTCCCCCCCCCCCCTTTAATCCAACGTTCTCTTTCTGCTCTCAAAACCTTCCTCGTTCTGAACCCTCGGAGTGATGGGGCGAATAATATCACGGCTCTAAGAACCCATTACATTAAGCTCGCCTTTCATTTTCACCTATAAATTAGCCCCGACACTGGTCTGCCCAGGGGTTGAGGTGTATATCTGTATGTGTGTATAGCCTGTACGGCGGTGGGGTGTAGAGGGGTGGACTGTGGTCATTATGGTCTAATATCCCATGAAATGGTGAAATTATTATGCGGCCGATTTTACGAGCTGCCTGTGAATACTAAAGAAGGATATTTGGTGTGATGTGCCACACATAAATCACTGTGGTCGTGTTTGTTTTGCTGCCCGTTTTCGTCCCTCATAATAAAACAACAGTTGAAAGAAGTCGGATTTTTGGGTTTGGCAGACGCCTGGGAAACGTGTCCCTATCAAATTTAGATGTAGAAATGGACATTGAGTGATAATTCATGATGTCACATGTTAGTAACAGGATCTTCAGCAACTGTTTGCATTAAACCATCATGAAAATGACCAAAATTTCCAGAGAAAATAGAGTTGCCATGTTTGTTTCTACTTTGCATCAATGTTATTGATTTATATTTATACCCAAACAGAATACTTGAGCATTTTCCCCATTTAAACCTTGATTTAAACCTATTCAATCTAAATGAACAAAACAAGAGGCTCATGTGTATGGTTTGTGAAAGTCTCTGTCAGCCACTGAAATTTGGAGTGTGTTGACAGAAGATGTCAAAGGGGTGTGATGACAGCATGTGGATTATATTGTGTGTATTAAAAGCTGCATTCACACACACACACACACACACGCATTGGTCCACAAGCACACTTGGCATGGCCAGAAAAGACACAATCTTCTTTGCTGAGGCTTTGAAGGAGAGTGTAACGTACCAAGGTCACTTAACACATCTATCTCCCAGACATTCATCAGAGCTCTTAGCGCCCCCCCCCCCCTTTACTGCTTTCTGATATACGGCTCTCAGTGGGCTCAAGCCCTCGCGGTAGGGCGACGCGCACTCCACCAGCACCATTTACCAGCTGGATCCTTCATGTGCATCAGAGACACGCCGCCGAGGTGAAGTGTCCCACTCCACCTCAAGTTGGCCTCCGTCTATCTTCACGTTTAACCCGCGAAACTGGAAAATATTTATGCTGAAGTTAATGTGTGTGAAAAGGCTGCTTCCTCCTTTTTTTTGTAGTGCTTTTCATGTTTAATATTTGATAGGCCCGAGGTGGAAGAGGCAACTAGGGTTAACATCATTACCTGCTCACAGCCTCATAATCATTACTGATTGGACAAATTTCTAAAATTACCTTCTTTATTACCAATTACATAGAACACTTAGCTTTCTCAATATCAATCAGCACACTGTGATAATGCATAATTAAGTCTCACAGACCAATCTGGATGAATTATCTAATATAAACCTAATGACAAAATCAAAGGCTTCTTAATAAACCCCATACAGCCATATTGTTTGTTAACTGATGGAAAATGAAAAAGATGAGCGAGGCCCTTCTCCTAATGTCTAATAAATCTGTGACCAGGGACATAAAGCAAATTCCTTTACATCATAAATGTATTTCCTCTCAACACTCTGCTTTTACGGGATGCGCTGAAAATCAGTCAAAATAGTTTTTATAGTAGTTTGCATCGTGTTGCTTCGATTGCTCTGGGTGTCGTAACGTTTCCCGCACCGAGGCGCTGGAAAAGCTCCAGTGCTCAGACCGAGTGCGCGCGGAGAAGGGGGGGGGGACGTGACCGTCGCCTGCGCGTCCCCGCCCGAGCTTCCTCTGGGAGCCGAGACAAAGTCACCCAGCGCAAGGGGGATGGCTTTCAGATTCATAAAATTCATAGAATTTTTCACAAATGGATGAACACAATTTCCTCCCAATTTCCTCATTATGCAAATATGCAAAATATCAAATCTAGACCAATTAGGGACAGCCACAGCTTCAAATTTACCGGTTTAAGCCGTAATTGCAGAAACCCTCAAATAATTACGCAGCTAATTGGGAATATTTGTGACAGATACAACAAATTCTCCCCACAAATTACATTTCACCCGAGGAAACACCGCGCCCCAGTGAAACCCCATTGAGGTCTAATTTCTCTTACATAATGAAAGGAACTGGAAACTTGTTATCACATTTGAGCACTACGCAGCTTTGTAATGTGGAATGATCAAATAAATTAAACCGAAATTCATACATATTTCTCTAATCTCTTTCAAAGGCACTTTATTTGTGTAGGAAATAACTCCAGGTCGTTCCAGCACGGGCAGTAATAAGCAGTTAACGCGCAGGGGGAGCCTGCAGAGACAAGAGTGCGCACGCACAGGACGTCGGCGTTTCCGTGTGCGGCCAAGGGGGCGGGGGGTGGGTGGGGTGGGGTGGAGAGTCACGCAGTCACCTTCAAAACTTCAGCAGCTTCACGCCTGTGGACGGTTCACCGGAGCTGTGCGCGTCCACCAAGCTTTGGTTTGTCTTAAGTCTCAGAGGGGATGTACCCCCCCCCCCGCAGGTGACCCTGTCCAAGGTCATCAGGCCATCTGTAGACCAAGCACGCGTAAACGCACACGCACGCGCGGACATGGACACGTGCGCGCGCGTCGATGCACACGCCAGTACATGGTCCATAAACGCCCGTGGCTGAAATGGAGCCGGTCTATGTAAACAGGCAGTGCGCCGGCGGAGCGTAACTGCGCCTATTTGTCAGAAAGCCTCATAAATACGGCGGCTGCTGATATCTCCATCTGTGCGTCCCGCCGGACACCTTAGAACCGGGGTGCGTTGGGACAGAAGAAAGCAAAGAAGCAGCGCTCCACTGTTGCTTTTCCAAATGATTTACAAAAACGGCTAATAAGAGAAAGGAAGATATTACCAGGGGCAAACCTCGGGGGCCTAACTTACGCCACACATTCCTCAGGCGGCACAACCGACGACGGTTCAAACAACAAAACAGCCCATTGGCAGTTTTTGAAGAATGCACCTCCAACTTAATTGGATTCTGAAACTATCTTGTCATTAACTTCTATTAGATCCAACTGATATGGTTCGCGCTCTCTCTCTCTTTCTCTTTGTGTGCATATTTTCACATTTTGAAGCATTTAGTTTGATGTTTAGTGACAGCTGTAAAATGAGACGACCGAGGACAGAGTCATTTATAACAACAACAAGGTTCATCAGTCAAATATCTTAAATTTACCGGAACCACTCGGTGTAAATTGTAATCATTTTGTCAGCCGGGGATTCCAGGTGCCTCCTAACCTTTAAAAAGGTGCCATGATTTCTCCCCAGTTTGTGCCATCAATCATTTTGTTAGAGAAGGTGTCACTCTTGTGGATTGCTGGATATCTCATTTTGCTGCAGGAAATCCCCCCCACCCTTTTTTTCAGCTGCGTGATGATAAAGCGGCCTATTTAAACAAAGCAAATGCAAACAAACCGGCGATAATAACATGCAGCACAGGTGCGCGCGCGCGCGTGTGTGTGTGTGTGTGTGTGTGTGTGTGTGTGTGTGCGTTACACATTTGTGTACAGTGGGCTGTATAAGTCCACGCAGGAGTGATTGATGGAAGCACAGAGTGTTGGCACCGGGACAGGAAGTGGGGACCTGGCGGGGAGGACCGAGGTGAGGCGTTTCTGTCACATGGAAACCCGATCCATCCCCTCCTCCAGTCCCTCCGCACACATTCCCACAGCACCGCCGGTCTATTTCAGTCTGTTTGTATGAGTAATCAGTTGACCTCTCTCTCTCTCTCTCTCTCTCTCTCTCTCTCTCTCTCTCTCTCTCTCTCTCTCTCTCTCTCTCTCTCTCTCTCTCAGTCAGACCCGTTTATGCTGTGATTTTCTGGACACGACCGTCTCTGACACCGGATAGATGAGGCTAATCTCAGCCGCAGGCAGACCGTCAGGCAGCTTTGCTGAGGCTCCGGGTGTAAAATGGCGCTTGGATGCTCCTGTGCTGTTTTCTTTAAACTCCCTTTACCTCTGACAGCAACACTTAGGCCAGAAAAAACAAACACACCTGAATGATGACGTGCAAAGAAGCTAAATGTGTGCTGCAATCAATACCAACTTGTGAAAACTGCAGAATGATCCTTATGTGACCAATGAATAACTGTATATTTTTCTTCAATTTATTTCATACAACTATCTATCCTTCGACTGTGTGTGCATGTGTGCGTGCGTGCGTGCGTGCGTACGTACGTGTGTGTGCGTTTACTCACAATAGGGTACACACAGTAGGGTCTGGCAGTGTAGAGGGGGATGAAGGCTCACGTTAAAACTCGAGAGGTGTCAGACTAGTCATTGACTTCAGTTATCGTTGGATTATGAACACTGCATCACTTCGTTCGTCATTGTTTAGTCTGGTTTGGGAGGGAAGCCTCCTGATGAGCCAACTGCTACTTATCATACTAAGTTTTGTGTGCTTTTTTCTGACCAAACTGAATGTTTAAGTTTCTAAAAAGTCGGATTATTGTTGGAAAATGGACCTGTAATTGTAAGAAATGCCACCATTCGATTTTGCAATATTCCACCCAGTTTAGTCGATACATTCCGTTTTACTGTCACATTTACTGTTCACTAATTTGCTTGACCACACTTGAAATAAACGGGAATTAGGGTACAAATAGCTTCCATATACTGATCTGTGTTGGGCCCCATCCGAAGTAAAAATAAAATAAAATAAGACATCATTAACAGAAGCCGTGTGTTAAAAAAAAACAAACAAAAAACGTTATCCTTTTCTTGCTTCCACGATTGAAACGAGCCAACTCGTCTCTAAACACGGTTAAAACCAGTGTGTGACTGATCTCAGAGTTGTCTGACATGAGATGAACACAGGCTCATACGTTACGTTTCACCCCGCGTCCTGTTTTCCTCGCGCGGTCCCGCAGGTGCGCGACCAGCAGCTGCATCCGTGCGTGTGTCACACGCAGACAGGCCTCGTCATGTGAGGAGGAGACCTCTGCGCACGGGCGCCCGCGCGCATGGGTGTGAGGGTGCGCGCGCGTGTCATCTAATGCCCTGTTAATTGCCTGACAGTGTTCCTGCGCACAGCCCCGCTAATGTTCCGCTTGCTATTCAGTGAGCGGCCTGTCGCTCTCCCGCCTCTCCTCCTCATCGTCCCCTCGGTACGGATTGTTCCGTTAGAGTCGCTAATTATCTTACCTCACCGGCACCGCGATCGGGGACTCGTGAAAACCGTAACAGGGATAATTGCTGGAATACAAATTTTAAAAGATATCAGGGTTATTTATGGTCACCATTTTTTATTTTCTTTCGTTGCCATCAGTGGTTATTGATCGCAGTTATAGGTCACCTGTTTCTATTACCTGCGTTGGCTCAGGCGCTCGCCGCTTCAGCACCTTGGACAGCGCCTGATTGCTCGGCACCAGCCGCTGACCAATATAAAGGGGAAGTCCCTCATAGTTTCCCCCCCTCCAGAAAAAAAGAAAAAGAAAGAGAAGGAGCTTCAACTCTTCTAGTGTTCTTTAATCACGACAATTACACCCAATATTTTCCCCCGGACCCTGACAGACGTCGCTTGTAAGTCTCTTTTTTTTCCTCCCCGAGCGTGCCGCCACTCTCATTACACACGCTGATTAAAGCATAGATTAGCCAGCAGTGGCCCTGCGCACTCCTCACCAGCAGCTCGCTCAATATCAATTAGAGGCTGCGCCAAAAGCGGCGTGTCCACCGGTGGCCCTCCGTCTCCTGCTTCCAGCCCTCTCACGGCGCTGGCAATCCGCTGCTTTAAAAAAAAAAAGGGGGAAAAAAAGAAAATATTCACCTCAGAATCAAGTGAAATGAAAAATGGGGCATGGGAGGAGCGGTTTGAGGTCGGAGAGCGATCCTCAAACCGTGGAGGAGAGAAGAGGAAAGGACGGCGGAGGCAAATATCCATCAGTTGCTTCTTGGAAGCATGTAGGCCAAACTTAGGCGGCGCCGGATCTGGGTGACTTGGGAGCCGGTGCCGCGGACCGCGGAGGTTCATTTCGAGAGGCAAAATAAGGGGGGAGTCACTTAGGCCGATTAGTCGGGACCGGGGGGCAGCGCGGCTATACCTCTGCGGAGTTCATTGTGGAAATAATGAACAGTATGTGGTTACCGAATGAAAAGCCTTTCAACCCACCATCAGTAGGTCGTTCCGGCTTGGAGAGAATTAATTCACACGTCTCCTCTTCTCTGACCTCCCTGCCTCCATAGAAATGAGGCTAATCGTCGCTGATTTCATTTATTGACCATATTAGTGGAGATATTTCTGTCAAATCTCAGTGAATCCACATTTTAAACGCAAATCTTCCTCGGTTTTTTTCAAAGAGTAAAATAAGTCGTGTTTGCATATATCTCTTCGCTCACTTAGGATTTCATAACATTAGCATAATGGTAGTTTCCTGTTTTGCAGCACTTGTTAAACATTTAGTGGTGTTCTTGTTTGTGTGTGTGTTTGGGGGGGGGGGTGCAAAGTGTAACACATGCAGACTTCTTTTAGAACTTGCATTTGTTTTTGCAGCTTAAAAACACCTGAAATGATGATTGAACAAATTGAATGTTTTGATGAGGCAACAAAACGGAGCTCTTTCAATTTCTTTGAAAGCGATTAACAATTAGCCCACTGAATGAAAAACTGCTGCTTATAAAATGTTGAGGGGGGCGCCGTGTGGAGTGGCCATATACACCTGATTGCCATGCAACAGAACGGCCATTGATTGGTTGTTCCTCGGACAGCCTCCCCGGCCTGTTTGTGCGCTATGAGCGTGCAGGTAAATACAGCGCCGCCCCTCCACCCTCACCCCCGCCGCGACCCGCGCGGCGTCCAACGAACAGACAGGCTGTCCAATTAAAAGTGGCCATCGATTATAGATAGCTACCTGCTGGCATATGAGGGAGACAATGTTGGATGCTATGCCACTGCCAATACAGGCTACAGTTCGCCGGGCGCTAACCAGAGCTGACACCGGCATATTAGATCTGGACTGGGTTAATTCACCTGCACTTGGCCCCCCGTGTTGGCTCCGCAGCGCCGTGGTTTACCTGCCCAGTCTAAATGCCGATCATTAAGTTGCTTCCAGCGGCCATGATTGGTGCACTGGGGGGGGGGGGGGGGGGCTCATATCATTGATTAAAAAGGAAGGGCTGATATCGCTCCGTTCCTCTGCACCCCCCCACCCCCTACCTCCCAGGAGCGGGCCGGAGAGGGCAAACGGGAGACACATTTAAGATCAAATCAGTTCTGTTCACCGAACACGGCGCAGCAACATTTCATGCCACCATTGTCTTTAATGGCAACCCCCCCCCCCCCACCCACCCACCCAAATTCAGATCATTTTTAATGCAATCCCCCGGCCACGCAACAGTGTCAGTCACCTTAAGGAAACATTTCTAAATATAAAACCGTGTTTCTGGCTAATAGCGTCGGGCTGTGTGGAAATGACAACACTAATTTGTATGTCTGTGTGGAAATGGGGCCCGTAGCTCATAGTTATCCCTTGTTATTGTGTGTGAAAGCCTCTGAACCTAATTCCATTTTTCCCCTCTCCTATTTTCCAGCAAGCTGCTTTTCCATTAACTTTGGGAAAACACGATGGCAGGTCCATTTAAAAAAAAAAAAGAAAAAAAAAAGAAAGCCTGGGCCCCACCCTTCCCATAAGCGTCTCCGCTCCGGAAAATAAGAAATTAAGAGTGGGGCCCATTTCATCATCAGCCCCCCACCCACCCCATCCCGTCTCACCCAAACACGGCGGCATCCTCCGGCGGAGCTCCCGGAGGGCGGGACCGGGGGAGCTTTACCTTAGCATATGTTAACTATTACAAGATGTCTTGATGGAACACAACGGAGTGACTGGTAATTGACATAAAATATGACAAAGTGTTGGAGTCTTTGTGGGGAAAGCGTCGCGTATTACGGCGTATCAGCCCCGTAATGTGACTGATTAATGAAAGATCGGCCTCGCACTCACTCAGCTGATTCTGTGAAAAATGAGTTTTGTGTTGTCATTCCGACAAGCCGGCAACCGCGGCCGGAAAAGACTATTAGCCGGAATCATTATCAATAGCCATATTTTCAAACTCTATTATGGCAATCAGGCTAGAATTTATTCAATAGATTTAGTTCATTTGGTTGTAATTGATAAATAATCAAAATTTATCAATGTACTTGCACACATTTCACTAACAATCAGGGAAAACTGCCCCATTTACCAGCTGACTTGGTCCAAATTAGAGCTAAATTGATGATCAATTAATCTTGGGAGGGGTAGTGCGCTGTGTCTAGCAGGGAAGCAGTAGAAATGTGGATGGAGAGGAGGGAGGAGAGAGAGAGAGAGGGAGAGAGGGAGGAGACGAGGAGAGGAGGATAAAGAGAATGGATGGATGGGAAAGTGTGGGATTTGTGAAGTGAGAGACGAGCTGAACTGGCTGGGTGAGTAACGCAGTGAAAACACAAGGAAGCTGCGAGGTGTTATGGGCGGTGACAAGCTGAAATTACAGGAGAGAGAGCGTGTGTGTGTGTGTGTGTGTGTGTGTGTGTGTGTGTGTGTGTGTGTGTGTGTGTGTGTGTGTGTGTGT
>JASSRZ010000011.1:15410309-15423047 GCA_032164315.1 Malacoctenus gilli
TATATATATATAGTGTTTCACTGTTTCACTGCTTTTCATATGGTGTTGTTTTGTAACTTTTAACCTACTCTTTTCATTTTGTGGATAAAGTGAATCATTTGTGTTTGTTTTGAGTCAGCACTCCAAAAAGTCCCCCACGCCCCACCCCCCACCTCCCTTCAATGGGTCTGAGGCTCCCTGCCACCTGTAATGTGAGGCACTCATTACCGTCAATGATGCATTACAGCCTCCTAATGACGGAGTCGCAGTAACAGACCAACCTAATGACCAGACTTAAGAAAGAACATATTCTAATAGCTGGAGCAGAACTGTAAAAAGGAGTGTGGGGGGAGTCAGGGGGGAGAAAAGGGGAGAGGAGGATTCCCGTCGACAGGCGGGAAAGCCTCAAAGGACCGAGGTCAGGCTGTGATTGTGGCAGATCACAGGCTGTGCTAAAATAATCTCATCGCGTTAGTTAAATATTTGCTCTCTGTTTTGAGTGTGATTAAAGCCAAGGTAGGATTAATTGGATAATTCACATTATTTATGCGTGAAAATTGAATTAACCCGCAGAGGAAGCGCATGAAAGTGGTGGTGGTGTTTGCCACCAGCGGGACTAAGATGTGATGAAAACACACAGGCCTCATGATGGAGGGGAATCAGGCTTTTATCAGAAGTGTATTGCAAAACCCCGGAAGATACCCTCGGCCAATAAGCTGTCAAGACCCATTTCAAGGAAGATCTGTTCTGCACTTGGCCTTAACCCGCAGATTTCCAAAATGTCCAGTTTTCTGAAAAAAGAGCAAAATAGCCATGAGTTCACATTGCCAGTACTTTTTCATGATCCCTTTTAATCTTAAATGATGCCAACATGAACATGTTTTTAGACCTTGGGCTAAATTGCATCGTGATAAACTCGAGTGTCTTTGATATAAATATAAAAACAGCAGCAGGTCCCTCGGGTTTTTCATTTTGTGCCCAAGGAACAGCAGTCCTACTTTTGACTTTTAATAACTAAGGGCTTTCAAATTCAGGATCCACAACCCCTCTGCGATGCTCATTGGGGTTTTTTTTTCATCCGTAAACACGTATTATTGATGGTCTGTGTTAAAAGGTATTTATCAGTAATCACGTTGTCACCAATGGGTTTATTCAGTAGGAGGTGTCAGGAGGCTGTTCCAGCCATTAACCTGCAAAACGAAGACACAGATTTCATCAATTTTGGAGTTTCATAAATGAGATCCATCAAGTTAGGCAGCTTAAACCGTCATTGTCTTCAGTTTGTCCTCAGTGTTGTGTCGAAAGTGGCGGGTGAGTCCCAGCTGACCACTCAGAGGAAAACAGTGACTTTAAAACTAAATGTCTCCTAAAATCTCTCGACCCAAAGCGGTTAAATTCCTAAGAAATTTCACACACAACAGGATAAATCAGGGGAACGTGTCAGTACTCGTGTGTCCACGTTTCTTCGGTTGTATTGGGCCAATAAACGTGCTGTAACCCTCCACTTTTTATGTGTGATTCTGACCGCCGTGAGGTGTTAAAGGTAACGCTGATGAAGCACTGCTGCCCTCGGCTGCAGCCTGGGACTGCTCACGCTGACTGTTTGACCCGATAACAAATGATCCGAGCATCTTAAACAGGGGAGCGCCTGAGCACCGGGTCGCCTATTAACACGGCACGTAATGTGACATTTTCAAAAGCCGCCGAGATTTTTGAGCGGCGACGTGCTGATGGCACCCATCGTGGTGTTTCGCCGCGATTTTAATAACCCACCCCCCAGCCCGCGCGCACAGGCGCGCACACCTTCTGCGTGACACGCGCCTCTTCTCTCTCATTAAGGAAATCGCTCTTCTTTGCTGATTATTTTATTTGACGCCGTGATTACGGCTCGGTGCAGCGTATCAAGCGGGGACGGACACCAGGCGGAGGGGCTGCGGGGCCTAATTGGGGCATGAGATGCGCGGGCTGGCGCTGGCCGGGCCGGGCCGGGCTCGCCGGCCGGCCGGAGGGGGAAGCCTCTAATGGGTTTTGCCTTGTCCCCCCCCCCCCCTCTCGCCTCTCCCGGGTTTCGAAGCGACGCACTTGAATGTGTGTTTTCTTATTCCTCCGACTGTCAAATCACTTGCACACAAAAAACCCCAACTCCAGGACCGCTTCTGCAGATGGAAAATCGATTTTCCTTTCAAAATCTTCCAGAACCGGGCGCATGCAGATTCCCACACGAGGTCTGAAACAAGCAGCCCGTCTGTCGGCCCATGTTACGATTTATGTTGGTGTAAAAGGTTCTTATTTCTGCATCTGCCTTTTTTTTTTTTTTACTGGTATCATTTCGACGCGTTCTGCGGAAGGCCCACGCGAGCAATGGATTTAACGCAGTTTGATTGCTAAAAAACCGCGGAGGGGATGGACACGGAATTCTTGATCTTTGAAATTGCTCTACAAAATTGCATTTGTTTTTTGGTGCGCTTCCATTAAAAGTGTCTCCTCGCGTGTAAACATCCGTTCCGCACTCAGATGCGCCGCATTAACCCGGGAGGATTGTATGTGAGTGTGTGTTTTTTTTTTACTGGGGAAGATTGATGTGGTCCAGTTAGGGAGCCTGAGTGAGACATAGACCCATTTCAAGTGGGTTCCTCTTATTACAGCAATAAGTTACAGACTGAGAGTCGGACAGCTGGGGGGATATCTGCCATCCGGGCTGTTTTTGCTACAACAAAGCACAATGTCGACATTGCGAGATTTATTGTGTATTTAGATAATAAGGTTCAAGATTTACTACAACAGCACCTTTTGATTTGCCACAGTGCCTCACATTTTTATTATTATTATTATTATTATTATTATTATTATTATTATTATTATTATTATTATTATTATTATTATTATTATTATTGTTACTGTCATAAGATGTGCACATACATCATGTGAGCAAAACCCCCGAATTTTCTAATTCTGAGGAAAAGAATAACAACAATAACACTTTTTCGTATCTCAAATGGAATTGTTCACTTTTAGCTTTTAATTTAGAAAATTCCTAAATATAAATTAAATAAATAAATAAATAAATAAATAAATAAATAAATAAATAAATAAACAAACATAAAAGGGAATACCTTAGCCTAAGTACCACACAATTATACAAATAATACATACTGATATCAATTAGGCGATGATAACATTTTCATTTAAAAATTACAATATTATAAGGAATATTTAATGACATGAACTTTACAATATCAGTTTTTAAAACTGAAACTTTTAGGAAACGAAACAATTGACAATTCAGACAATGAGCAGAAACTTGAATGATTTCTGTCAGCGTGACATCCGGTGTCATCTTTACGCTATCTGAGAGTTGTACCTCTTTGGAAGCATACACACCATCTCTGCTGGCTCAGGCCCTTCACAAAGGTCGGCCTTACAACTCCCAACACAGCGTCCCTCTCCTCTTTCCTGGTCTACGCGTCTAAACCAAACGACTCGCGGCTCTGCTTCTGCTGCTGCTGCTGCTGCTGCTGCTGCTGCTGCTGCTGCTGCTGCTGTTGGTGCTGCCGCTGATTGCTTCTGCTGAACCTCCGGGAGCTGGTCACAGCTTTCCTCATCTCAGTGGACCGTGCACCAGGTCCATTTCCTTAAGTTTTCACGCTGTGCCACATATAGGCTACTTCCCTGCGCCCCGGCAGATTGCTGTTGAGGAGCATAAAAGATGAGCTGCCTCCATGTGGCGCAGGAGGGGAGAGCGAGGGAGAGGGAGAGAGGACTCCTCGCTCGGACGCCTCCTTTGTGCGGCCGCAAAGAAACCTATTTAGTCCCAGGCGGTGGTCTATTCACCGCGCGCACCCTGACATCTGCCAAAAGCCCCCCTCTAACCACCACTGTCTGCAGGAGTGGGAGTGGACCGCGGATCAATGACTGTCCTGTTAATTGTATAATAGACCTACTTATGAACCGCGGCTGGAGGGGCACAATCGTTTAGGGTCCACCACGTCTGATTCCGTGTGAACCAAACGGGCCTAAATGCCTTTAATTGCACCCGCGCTGATGAAAAGTCGATGGGAGTTAAAGCAGCCGATCACTAACAGAGTTTAAATCCATCTGTACTCGTTTATTTATTTATTTCCCCGATTTGTCTCCACAAATCACCTGCCAGGGGGGAATGGGAGCTATATTCGTTTTGTTTGTGATCCAAGGACGGGAGGGAAGTGGGGGCACCGGCTGGGGGGGCTTAAAGAAGCTCTGACGGTATAGGGCTGCTATAGCCCATATATGAAGGCAGCTTTGATTTGGTGCACCGTGTCCATAGTTATCTTTGTATGGAAGAAAAATGCCTTCTCTTCCCACAAACAATTTGACGACTCTGATTTGTTCGGGAAATTAGTTTCATTTGTTGTTTTCATTTTGGTCATTTACAAACGCACCCTTGCTTTAAAATGCATAAACCGAATAAATTACATACTCTGCTGGTTTGAAAATCGAATATTTCATTTGGCATCTTTTTTTTTATGATCGGTCTTTCATTTCCTGCTTCAAGTAACTCAGCCCCATGTTTGCTTTTGCCACGTGCACGTGCTCCCCTCCGTTATTTTACACGTATATCCATCCACAAACAGGAGTCCTGTCATGACACCGGCTATATGAGATTAAACAAACACATTAAGACGTTTAACGTGGAATAATTTGAGCATGAAAAGCTAATAAATCAGAGGACGGAATGGCAAGAGGATTGAATTGTAGCGTTTCCGTGCGCGTTCGGGTCGGCACGCGGGGCGCGCCTGCCTGCCTGCCTGCCTGCTTGCCTGCCTGCGTGCGTGCGTGCGTGTGCGGGTACAAAAAAGATGGGGGGAGTCACGTCGCTGACATTTCCGAGCTCCAGCTCTGATTGGCTCTTATTTGAGGAAGCTCACGGGTTCTTTCAACTAATAAGCGCCTCCCCGTCGCTCTAAAGGACATTATAATGCAAGGGACCTCCTTTTTTAACCACAAACCGAATTTTCGTTCATTTAGACGATATATACTTTTTAAATTGCTCCAAAGTTGTAGGATTTTTTTGGAGCGCCTTTCGCCCTGGAGCGGTACGCAATGCTCTCTCACGCCGACCTCCTGGATGCTCGGCTCGGTGAGTTATCATCACTAAACTCCGGCCCTAAACTCCAGTGTAAGATTCCAACTTTTCGTTTCATGTTGTGAAGTGATAAATAGTCTGTGGGTTGATTGTGTTTACAGCTAAACGGTTTATTGTTGTTCGAAGCAATTCTTAACTGTAATGAATTGAAATCTTATCTGAAAGAGAAAATAAAACAATCCAAGGTGTAATTTTTCTAGCGTGTTATGTGTTTGTGTATTTCATTGTTTTGAGTAAAACTGCCGCTGTATAAAATGTAACGCTACTGCATGTGGCTGTCGTTTGAAACAAAGCGCTGCTCTGCGAAGCTCTGCTGTGTATTTTTGCTCAAATCCTCCCTCCTCCTCATCCTCTCAGGGATGAAGGATGCTGCAGAGTTACTCGGACACCGGGAAGCTCTGAAGTGTCGGCTCGGTGGAGGAGTGCCGGACCAGGGGCATCCGGGAGACATGGCCCCTGGCTCGGACACGGTGGAGGGAACCACGCTCCTGCCGGGAGAAGACATCGCCTCAGTGGGATCCAACTCCGCCGGCATGCCGGTGAACGGGAAGGAGCAGGAGAAGCAGCAGCAGCAGCCGCAGCAGAACTCCGGCCAGTCCGCCAGCCAGCAGAAACAGAAGCGGCACAGGACGCGCTTCACGCCGGCGCAGCTCAACGAGCTGGAGCGCAGCTTCGCCAAAACCCACTACCCCGATATCTTCATGAGGGAGGAGCTGGCGCTGAGGATCGGCCTCACCGAGTCCAGAGTTCAGGTAAATATGTGGAGAGTGGAGGATTTTCACCGAGCGCAGACACTCGGAGGATGTGTCGGGGTGTGGCGGTGGCTGCCAGTTCGAGCATGATCGCTCAGCGAAAGTCTGCGAGTCGTTGTTTGAATCAGCAGGGAACCGAACGGGCTGCATACAAGAAAGTGTGATCGATGGCGTCAGTAAATCCTGATATGTATTGTTATGTTTTATTTTATACGCTAAAAATATGTGAGGATTTAGTGTTTCGCCTGTAAAAGCCAATGCGTTAAATATCAATCATAACAAATGAAGCATTATAAATACTAAAATTACGCTTTGAATTTCACGAACAAATCGTAGACTCGGAGCGTGTTTTACATTGATGAAAATCAGCGCGTGAGAAATTTTGTTGAATATCCCAACTGTTGTTATTTAATCAAAGTACCTCCAGTATGTCAGAGTCGAATACTGTTACTCCGATTACTTATATTCAATTAGAAGTTGACGTCTAAACTCTCACTGGGAGAAATGCAATTCCAACGGCTGTTTCTGCTCGTGTCGCACAGTCTCTGTCCATGGTGCTGAAAACATAATTCGCCCGCAGATATCTAGCGATCGCGCCCAACTGGCCGTAACGAAAGTATTGTACCACGCCACATGTTGACTGCTTTGGAAAATATTCTGATCGGATGTGTTGACATTCTACGGGGTATTTTTTTCCCTCTATCTCTCGCATGCAATTCAGTTGGACAGCAGTCCCAGTGTTTGATCAGTAGCTTGTTTTGTATGGATCCCTTTTAATTAGACACAGTGGGTCACATTTGGTCCATAACACTGTGCATGTAATCGCAGAATTTACTGTCGCCACAAAGTATTACATGACTCTGCATTATGTTTACGATAAAAGCGTCTTTCCCCGCACATCTCTCTGGAAGGAATCTCCTAATATAAAGCTTCTTCGGTGCCACGCTTGATAACAAACAAACCGAATAACAATTACCAGTGCTTATTTTTTGAAGTGGCAGCGCAGGAACGTCCCGGGCTCTAATAAACCAAACACATTATCAACCAATTTCAGCCTTATTTATAACAGTGAACGGGTTATTAAGCAGTGATGTGAAATTCATGCAAATGATCCCTCTGAAAGCAATAAAACCGGTCCAATCATTAGTCACCTTAATAATCAATTCTTTATTCCAGCCGGCGCTGGATCGGAGCCGCTCCGTGCGGGCCCGCGCCCGCTCGCTGTTGGTAAACATTAGCGCAGGCATGGGTGCAGGTGCGGCGGTCCAGGGTGGGCGTGTTGGGGGGGCCCCCCTCTTTGGTTGCGTGCCTCCACTGCCTCCCCGTTAAAATGCTCCATCAGCGACGTCTTAATAGGACTCAAGAATATATTGTACTTTTTTTTTTTTTTTTAATGGAATGAGAAATTGCATTTTCTTTCCGCTGCAGTGTAATGGGGTTTGGGCGACGTTTCACGGCTGGCTGAGCGGAATGAGAGCGAGATTTCACTTTTTAATACGGAGCCATCGACTCACGGGCCCGCGCGCGCATTAATCACACGCGAAGATGAAATCTTTAGAAAAGCGGGGCCGCTGCGGCGCGTGCGTTTCCACGCGGCTCGAGCGGCTCTGTGCGTGCGTGTGTGTTTTTTCTTTTTTGCCCTCCCCCCCTTTGGCAGACGGGTTTATTTCGTTTATCTCGCCCGGGCTGTGTACAGTGATGCGGCCCATTTGTATTTTTGCCCCGCACCATATTTAGAGGGCAATTTTCAGTTAATCTGCCCCCGTAAATAAGACGTTAGAGAGATGAATTGTGGGAGTCACAACCGCGAAACAGCAGGAATAAACCAGCACAGGACGCCCGCGTTTTTCAGTACCTCAGCTCTCTGTGTGTTCAGTTTCATCCACAATAGCCTTTTTTCCCCCTCCCCCAGCAGCGTCAATTGGGACATTTCCATTTAGAGAAAACAAAAGATAATTTTCTGATGTCAGCCGAAAATGTTTTTATTGTGGATTTTATTGAGAAATGTGTTTCTTAAACATTCAAAACTGGAATGCACAAATCACACCGGCTGTTGATCAAACGTCTCTCGTTATTTTGAGTCTTCTGTCATCGGAAAACGCGTATTTATTACTGTTAATTAAGAAAAGAGGGAAAGGGCGTCGAAATGGCTAAAACGTTGATGTTTCCTTTATGACTAAATAACCAAATAAATGGCAGATAAGAACACCCTCTCCTTTGCCCACAAATGCTCCGTGATAACATCACAAGGCTGCCAATATTTTAGAGTTGAAGTCGTTTTCTCGCAGAAAATCAGGCGTGAGACGTGAACCTTCAATACGATGGATGCAGGTTTGGCCGCATTTTTCAACAGCAGAGGCATGTGGAGTAAAATAACAGCTCAGTTTTCGAGCTTGTGCTGATGCAAGGTGTGATTTCAGTGACAATTCCAGTAAATAAGAGGTGGGTCTGAAGATGCACAGAATCCACAGCTTGTGTAGTGTTATGCTTTAAATAACATGCAGCTTTCAGGACGAACTGTAAACACCTGCGCCCCCCAGTCACTATTCGTCCGCATCCGATGTAACTCTGCTCTGTTTCTCTTGTTTCCCTTCAGGTCTGGTTTCAGAACAGACGCGCCAAGTGGAAGAAACGGAAGAAGACCACCAATGTTTTCCGCGCGCCGGGGACGCTGCTGCCGACGCCGGGCCTGCCGCAGTTCTCCACCATGGAGAACAGCCTGTGCTCCTTCCACGCCAACGACTCGCGCTGGGCCACGGGCATGCCGGGCGTGTCCCAGCTGCAGCTCCCGCCGGCCCTCGGCCGCCAGCCGGGCATGGCGCAGTCCCTGTCACAGTGCAGCCTGGGCCCCGGGCCGCCGCCGAACTCCATGGGGCTCTCCAACGGCCTGTCCTCCAACGGCTCCGGTCTGCAGTCCCACCTCTACCAGACGCCTTTCCACGGAATGTCGGCCTCCCTCTCCGGCCCCACGAACGTATCGGGCTCCCCGCAGCTGTGTAGCTCCCCGGACAGTGACATGTGGAGAGGGACAAGCATCGCGTCACTGAGGCGCAAGGCGCTAGAGCACACAGTGTCCATGAGTTTCACCTAGTGATCCCCCCTAGTCACCCCCCCCCCAAAAAAAACACCCCACCGACCCTCCACCCCCTTCGTCTGCTCTTGACCCCCTCTCCAAGCTCTGCTCTGCAGCTCTTTTTCTGTTTTTATTCCCGCTATTTAGGTCCAAACGAGAGAGCGGGTGAACTAATCAGGCCTGAAATGTGAGGAAATGGAGATGAATGTGACTTCACGATGAGACTAAAAAAAACGAAACAAAACAAAACAAAACTGGACATCATTGATGAAGCGGTGGAAGAAAAGGGGGACTCGTGTTTGGGGGGTTATTTATCTTGTTAATTCAAAAGGATTTTATCGACTATTGATGATAAATGCTATTGTAATGATCTAGTCTATCGGCCCGACTTACCGAGAGCCAAAACAATCGTCGTATTTACGTTTTCATTGAGTGTGTCTTTACGCACAAGTTATTGTGTTCAGGTGACGTTGTGTTATGTCAAACGGTTTTTTATGAGATTGGGTCAACATTTCGGGTGACAGCCTCGCGCGCGCACACACACACACGCACACGCACGCACGCACGCACGCGCGCGCACACACACACACACACACACACACACACACACACACACACACACACACACACACACACACACACACACAACAAATAACACACCAAATGGACGGTGGCGGTCCTGTCGAACTGGGTCTCAGGCATGCGCTGTGCACGTGGATTTATTCTTTAAGAGGAGAAAAACGGTGCCCACCCAGACTGATCCGGTGCTTTGGTTCGGTGACCAGACTCGTCTGCATGAGACGGGAAAGTAATAACAATAATAATGATAATAATAATATTAATGATAATGAAAAAAATGAGACTACAATGATCTTTCAGTAGGCCTACTCTGTTTTAGGGATGTTTTGTGTAGATAAAACATTCTTGCTAATGTACCCGCTGGTCTTTTTTGTGACATGTTTTAACTTAATGTATGTGCTATTACTTGACACATTTCTTAAATGTTTGATCTTACATCGAAACGCACCACATTGACGGGTTTGTACCAATTTAAGATGAAAAAAAACAATAAAAGTAATTTTCAAGAATGTCAAAACAAGAATGATTTATGTCTCCACCAAATTTAACCATACCTTTATTTTTCTTTACTGTTTTTTTAATAATTCAAAGTTTTGGTGTTATATGCTGTGACGTTCTTTCACATTTCCCGCTTTTAATACGCCGAATCAGCCCATATTTGGTCCTTTTTTAAGAGTATCTGAGACATAACAGCTGCTTTGACGGCATATTCAGCCTGTTTTTTCCCAAAATCCAACTGCTGGATACTCGAGTACTGCATATACTCGCAGTCCTTGCACGGTGACCTTACAGAGCAGAGGGTTTTTTTTTTCTCCTACAGTGGACGCGAGGTGACAGGGTTAAAGAGTTTATGAAGGGTGACCGGTCTCACGGCGGCGGACAGCAGCGGTAAAGATGTCAGCGCCGTGATGTGACGGTCATTGCGTTTTTAACCATGACGGTCATCCTGCTGAGCGGACTGGATGGACTGTAACTAAACGGAGGGATCGTGAGCATGTGGCTCCAAACAGAACTCACCGGCAGACAAAAAAAAACCCTCCACGTGACTCCGAGAGACTCCCATCGACTATTGAGACACTGTAAGAGAAACGATCAATCAAAAACTAACTTTATCAGAATTTCTCGGCAATGAGGTGTCATCGATTAAACCGGACACTCGCTAAATTCCGCCTTATGTTCCGTACAAACAATAGAGGAGGTGGAGTCGAGCTCTGTGTGTTGGCAGTGGACCCTCGGGTCGGACTCGTCTATCAACTCGGATCTAGGTCAGAGTGAGTCAGTGCATACATGGGTGCATTACAATGCGCGGGCACGGTGTGCGTTACAGATCACTAAATAGCAATTTACGAGGCCACAAAGCCCCGCTTTGGCGCTTCTTTCTTTAATCGCTGGAGGTGGGATCCACGTCGCTTTGCCGCGATTATTGCTAAAAATTAGAATTTATATAACAAACTGGACCAACACTGTGGACCTTTAGATTAGGTTTTCTACATTTAGAGAAAAAAATACATTCAATCCTGGAATTTCTGGCCAAACTGGACTTTTAACGGAAGCTTTAGGAAGCAGCTTTTCAAATTGTGTATTTTTGTCTGACCTGCAGAGCATCCACATTCGGACGTCGCTGCAAATGTCTGTGATGCATTAGTGAAACAAACAGATACTGACTAAAATCAAGTGTATTATAGATAACAGATGTAGAAAAAAACAGACATGGCATGCTTCACTATGTGCACAATGCGGAATTTTGTATATTGAACAGCCCAGAGAGCCTTCAGGGACTGTGCACACTGTTGGTTCATTAAATTAAATCGGGAAAGTTTTCAATAATTAAACTGTTTGTTGTGCTCTAGTTCTCCAAGCCGCAAATACAATCAATTTAATGAGTTTAGACTCGTTTTCAGCTTAAAATCTGGTGACCTGACATGTTTCAATCATCTCTTTTTTTATTATGTGTTGTACTGTTGAATGCACTAACATGTGTGCCTGAAGAAAATAATACAGGTAACGAGTCCTGACGAGATGAGCTTGCGCAGCTTTGGGTAATTTCTTTAAAATTCCTCAATTATATCAAAGAAGAAATCCTCTCACCTCGTTGTCGCTTTGATTCAAAAGACGTGCTATAGAATCACTGCCGGCTCTGACTGAAGTAAATAACTTTTTTTTTTGCCCCCTTCTCGTCACTGTCTGTGTCAGAGAGTGTAAGTGTCAACTTGAGCCTGAAATCACAGCAGCTCAAATTAATCAGCGTGTTAACCTCATCTCGTTGCCAGCGCTGAGGCCAATTTACGGTCACGGGATGGTAATTGATGAGATATGGCATTACCATAAGCAGTCCCACTGCCTGTAAACTTATAATTGGAGTTTCTGTAACAATGCTGGGAGGTTAAACAAAGGATTAATCATAATTAACAAAAGTATATTACTTTCCCCATATTAAACAGTTGGTTCCCACCTTTTCTATTAACATAAATTTGTTTGCAGCAATTTAGTGAATTATTGAAAATACCAACCCAAGTCAAGACCCCGAGAAAAATTCATTTATTTCTTCGCTTACGTTGGGTGTGCGCGCGCATGTGCGTACGCCCGCACGTGGGTGTGCCTGTGCCTGTGTCGTATTGTGTTGTTGCTACAGTTTTTTCAATATAGGAGCATCGCTAACAGTGTTTTAAATGCTGCCTAACAGTATTCCATGTTGCTCATAATCACACTGTGATTACATTTATTGAGAAACGCGAATGGACACAGTGAGTGAGCCACGCTGATATTTTACCTGTCGGATGGGGGGAAAAACTGGCAATAATTGAAAACTTGCTGTTTTTCTGGGGTAAGGTTTCAGCTAATTCACAAAGAATGAACATTACATTACATGAGATTAAAAAAATGTGTTTGAGAAGAAAAAACACAAGAAAATAAAATCTGTTTGCGATCGAGCAGGAGGCCAGTGCTTATTGTTGTTATATTTACCCTCACACAACCCATCCTGGCTGGAAGTCGATCAATTTTTTTCCCCCTCGGAGTGAACACAGGAGGCCCACCCACCCTGCAGAGGCTCGCAATTACAAGATATCTGCGCGACAGTTGATCAAACACTCCAGCCACAGCGACACTGACTGCCGCTCCACCCATCCAGGCTGGGAGAGCTGCAGTGTTGTCAGCCCCAGCGTGTGTGTGTGTGTGTGTGTGTGTGTGTGTGTGTGTGTGTGTGTGTGTGTGTGTGTGTGTGTGTGTGTGTG
>JASSRZ010000011.1:15428472-15439963 GCA_032164315.1 Malacoctenus gilli
GTGTGTGTGTGTGTGTGTGTGTGTGTGTGTGTGTGTGTGTGTGTGTGTGTGCGCGCGCGCGTGTGTGTGTGTGTGTGCCTGAGGTGGTGGACACACAATGAACAGCAAACGCAACAATACTTAGCTCTGACGCAATCCTGACGCTATCTTTGGCTGGGAGCAGGTGCGCAGGAGCAGGCTGCATGCTGAGCTATGAAGCAGGTTAAGACTCTAATGTCTGCAGTCAACAATCACTCCGATTTACCTCCGGCCACGTGGGGGGTAACGCTCATGTCGAGCCAGCTGCAGCAATCATCACTGGCTGTTTGAATCACCGCTCTTAAGGTTCCCAGAACCGACTCCAGTCAAAACGAAACTTTGGCAGAAAAATGCTGCAACGTTGTTTAAGATTAAAAATAAGAGAACGGCAGACTGATTTCATAATCTCAGTTTGAGCTGTTGTGTTTTCAACCTCCTGAAATCTCCATTCAAGACATGCAAGAAAGTGCTTCAAGCTTATTATTGCAACTAAAGAAGAGTAGAGTAGATACGATTATTCAGTTGCATTTGTAATGTGCAGTGCAATCATACCAAGAAGCAACATCACTCATATGTCAAAGCAAGTTTGTTTTTTAAAAAATTATAAAAAAAAATTGAGGAAAAGAAATCCACAATTTGACCGTTCCTACATAGATTGTTTACCTACAATTAACAAAAAAATTAAAAACAAACTTAAATTGTCCTTATTTGACTGTGAAAATGATGACGAACATTCATTCTGAGATGAATGGGGGGTCACTAGTTTCCTCAGATAAACCTCCCCAAAAAAACAGCAACCGCAAAAGCCTTAATCAAGCTTTGCCAGCAGGTGGCGTGGTAGCCTTGCGACTGACGCTGCTGCCACTGACGCTCAGGTTTGAGTTTACTGTGACGTCGTTAACCCCTTGAGAAGCCAGTTCCTTTCAGCTCACCACTGCTGAATTTCATGTTGCATTTTTACTGATTGACATTCAGGGACATTTTCGTCCCCGCTGTCTTGGACGGGGCGATGCGCGACGCGCGTTTGCACTCGTCTCCCCTCGTTTTTCTGTCACATTTCACATGAGGCGTTTCTTTTCATCTGTCCGCCGCTCCAGCTTTGAATCGTCAATTCGTGCTTCGTGACACATCTGCACAGAGAGTTCATCTCTGGCCAGCACACAATGTTCATTCAGTGTTTGAGGATGCTGAAAGGGGGGGGGGGGGGTCTGATGGTGGTACCGGGAGAAAAAAAGAGGTTAGATATGATTAGATGAGATTAGATTAGAATAAAATATGGAACACTGCAAATAGACCAGCAGAGAGTGAATTGATGTATCTGTTCATCACTTAGGGCTCCATAATGAGACGGCGGGGGTCAGTTGTTCATTAAAATTTGTCGATTCATTTCATAAATCGGATTCAACCGATTGCAGTGTGTGTATCGCAGCCCTGCATCACACACTTCAGAGCATCTGTGTGAAATCGCAGGGAGACAAGTATTTAGCACGTGGTGCCTAGTGAAACACATGCACGCACACACGCACAGACGCACACATGCTCGGCAGTATCTTGCAAACATGTTCCTCTTCCTCCGCTGTCATTCACATTAGCAAAGCGCACTTTGGCTGCAAGACCCCGGCTAATAGGCGCAGACATCTCCGCAACACAGAGACTCCGCGAGACCACCGATGATTGCCACTGACTCCTGGCTTTTAATTAAAAGTAATACACCTTGAATAGGTCAGCAGCACTGTGGCACAACAAGCCGGAAGGGGCTGTGAGACTGAACGCGATTCATTACCTTCAGGTATGTTGGGCTCCTTGTTGTGTTGCTGCCCGAGTGACAACACGGCCCTCCGCCGCTCAGCGAGAACGTCGCCAGTGATTAACTCGAGATAATTGCATGGTATCAGATGTGTGTATGAGCGCTGGCAGGAAGATCGCCCTCTCTTACACTCAGCGGCGTGCGGAATTGACCTTTCCCAGTGGCAGCACAGACACCCAAAATTAGTCTCATCCACATAAGTCGGCCGATTAAACGACATCGCAGCCTTTTCGCTTTCACAATGTCTCTTCCCCTGAGCTTGCTACTTATCCTCTCATGTGATGGATGATTCATTGTCGTTGTTGTTTTGTTGGGCAGCTGTATTAGAACACAGTTTGCGAGAAAAAAGGCCAACAAAAAAAAAAGGAATCACACTGACGACCACAACTGTGCTTCAAATCATCCAAAACTCCCCTCAATGTCCGCAGGTCAGAGAAATAAACTCGTACTGATTAAAGATGAAAACTCTGAGCATCTGCAACACTGTAACCCAATTTACCTATTTGTAAAGGTGCGGACCAGTAGACCCCTAAAAAACGGTTTGATTTTTCTGCCTCGTCTCTCCAACAGTCACTTAACATTTTTGTTGCTTTTGAAGGTGACGTCACACAAACGGAACACTTTCTTCCACAATGCTTCCTATTCGCTACGCTTTATTTTGAAGTGAGTGCACTCATCTGTCATTGGTAGGTCTCATTTAACTTGCTTCAATTCCAAGTTAATGCATTAATTAAGTGAATTAATCCAGCAATTAGGTATGGGTCAAGAGTTGTCGACAAGTGTGAGAGGAGCAGGGAGAAATGAAGAGCAGTTTCAGAGGAACGCAGCTTCAAGTGGTTAACGGTGATTTAAAGAATTTAGCGAGACAAGAAGAGGAACTATGATGCATACTTGAAATGAAAGCGGATTGCGTTGGGTGGGAGAGTGCAGATCAGGAGCGAGGTCGGCAGACTTCGCATCCAAAACCTCACGGAAGATCTGCGAAGCCGCCCGGCGGCCAGAAAGAACACACTCGCACACACACTTTGACCTCCCACGATCCCTCACCAGCTTCCCACTCACAAACACACACACTGACTCGTTTTGTTTGGATGCCCGGTCGAGCCGCGGGAGCTCCCCTTCTGCTGCAATGGAACAACCAGATTATGAAGAGATTTAAACACTCACTCACACACACTCACAAATGTAAATCTATCATGTCATCGCATCGTGTTCATCGGGGGTCTTTGCCCACGCAGACGATTGGCAAACTGGGAGTGAATCAGAGGCGCCGTATTTCAGGACGATTGAATCCTCACTTGCTGCCCGACCCAGGAGCCGAATCTTGAGTGATTCCTGCTCAACTAACCAACAGTGACTCATCCGTTACCTAAGAACAGTCACTTTTTGGTCTATTTCGATGCAAAGAACAGAAGCTACAAATCAAATTAATGTTGTCGGGAAAAAAAAGAACCAAAAACCAGACAATTCACAGTCACATTCGGCATTAAATCAGACATGAAACACACACCGTGTTGACGCTTTGTCCTAAATCAAACATGCGTCACTTCTGTTGGATTTACATGCTTTTGACACTGATGGCGCGTTTTACCATTGTCGTATAAATGGCTTCCGACAAGCGTCACAGCGTCGTTATGAACCACCACACTGTGTTAACCTGATTTCAAAGGATGTTTCTCAGAAATTAATTAATTTCATGGCCGCCAGTGGTTTGTCTGAGTGGAAGAATTTATGAAAGGATTAAAAAAATAGTCCGACGGCTCTTTGGATCGTTTGACAGCGTTCCGCAGATTGTTAGGGGAACATCCCTTCATTCTGGCTTCGCGACACCTCTCCGTCAACCATCCAGCGTTGGACACACTGACGTCAGAGTGAGGACGTCTTTGAGAGAGAGAGAGAGACGTTGAGCAGAACAAACAGAAATGTTTCCCTGCTCACGGTAAACAAACCAAATCTTACATTGTCTCCCTGCAGGTGCATAAAACGGGACTGCATTAAAGTGTTGCTGTTAATACTCCTAATCAGAGGTTTTGGCAGTTTACCAAAGTTCAGTAAGGCTGCGAAGGACTCCAACTCTGTTCCAATACAATAAAAAACCAAATCGTGCAGACAAATACGTGAAATTGGAGCAAAAAGCTCATGACTGCACAAGAAGTTTCCTCAGAAACAGAAAGACTTTGGAAATGAATTCTATAAACAGCAGAATAAAGACTGAAATCACTTTTTTATCTAACCCAGCTGTGGTAGTTTTCTAACAAACTGTGGTGCTACTCCAGATGACAAACCAATAATGTGACCAAATAAGATTAAATGATTTAAGCTCAGTTTTACATTTGTTTCTAACTCCCCTGGAGGCTGAGTGGGTGGCACGTCGGAGTGAACAGGAAACAAACCTTAATGTCCTATCATTTATTCATGGATGTTTTGTTCACCTCTGTGCTGGGCAAACGCCCCCCCCGTGGATGCAACCTTTCACTGTCTCACTGGCCATCATAAATATGAACCTCTTCAAGAAAGACAGCTCGAATTGTTAAAGAGGCTAAACTTGGCTTTGAAACACATTCAGTGACGAGCAGAAGACAAGATTTTACACTTTACATGCTGAAAAAAAACACACAGGTTCTCCAGGTATTCAGAGGACAATCAAATGAAATATTGAGGAAGCGGGGGCGTGTCACTAACAGGTAAGTTTACTGTGTTTTTTAAATGACTGAATCTAAGAGGAGCCAACATTAGGGTTGAACGACAAAATCAGGACATTCATTCGTTTGTTAAAGGAAACAATTTGCGACACTTTTACTTATAGACTTCATCACGGCTTAGCTTTGCCGCTTGCTTGTACCAGGACTAACGTTGTCTTTAGCTCTGGGACTCGTGTTCATCGCTGAATGTTTCACACTGACGTGGTTACAAGAGAATCAGTTGTTTTGGTGAATGTAAAATTTATTGTTAGATATTTTACACATAACTTCTACTAGGAGTGTGAAGATAAAATGTAGTTAACTGCTTCAGCTGTTATAGCTTGTTAGTCAGTTTGTTAGTTTTGTTAGTTATATCAATAACTAACTATTGCTGCCTGACCCAGGAGCCGAATAGTTATATTAATTCGGTGGGAAGGGTTAGTGGTTAGTGTTTTTGATAGTGCAGGAGTTCCCCCCTAATATGCACATCATCAATAAATGACAGTATTACTGTAAAGTCAGCAGTTCTGTCTGTAGGTTCAGCCTGTATGATTCAAGTGTCGCCGTCTTCACAATGTTGCTCCTTCTTGGCCCCCCAGGGCTTCTCCCCCTCCTGCCCCTGTCCGAGGAGCTCTTCCTCATGTTGGGAGCTGTGCTCCAGTTGGCCTCTTTCATAGACAAATCTGTCTCCAACTCGGTCAGTTTGGACACGCCTGAGACTTTGCACTGGACTCGTCCTCCGGCTGGCGAGCTTGGTCCACAAACCACCAGGCCACAACTGCCCCCCATTCAGAGGCTCACTCCAGATGAAGCTGGTTGTTCACATAGGCCTGTCTCCAAGCATATTGATGAAAGGTTTGGTTGAAAAAGTGAACGGGATAACCGTGGCCTAGAGAGTGAAGCAAAGTTCTCTGAAGAATTTGCGGGACGGACACGAGAAGTGTCGCTGATGCTTCAAGAACCCCCACAAAGAGGCGTATCCAGAGCGTACGACTCCTGTTGGGCCACCCAGAACCACACGCAGCCCCATTTGCCTTTCATTTGGGCATCCAGGAATGAAATATTCATCCAGATTTAGGTAAATAAATGCCAGAAATGCATCCAACTGTGTGGGATGCATGTAGGCTACATGATGTGGGAAGTTTTGCTTTTTGAATGGAAACACTGTAATGTATCAACTTTTAATGATGTCACCGCTCCCCTACACGTTGTAAAAAAACAAAAACAAACATTGAGTTTGAGTTAAGTGAAAAAAATAGGTGAAATCATGGTCAACTGCTGTTTTCTAACCTTCCTTATAAATAGCAGATCTTTCATAGCATTAAAACACTGAGGCAGAGCCTGATCTCGCTGATCAGTTTGAACAGGAAGGAATCAAAACCTAAATAAGTAGATACACAATTCCTCGGAGGTCAGTTAAAAAAAGAATTAACCAGTCGGATTTTATTTATATGTCGCTATTTAGGTTGAGTTTGTCAGTCGGTGGTTATTACTATTACGATTAATATTGCATTTGTGCGAACGCGTCATGGGGAGTTCTGGGTCCTTCATAGACCAGTGAACATCCCACAATGCTGCTGAGTGGCAGCTTTACTCACAGTTAAGCAGCTCGGTGGGGCTTTGTTCCCCCCTCCTCTTCTTCTTCTTCTTCTTCTTCAGTGCCCGTCAGTCAGTGCGAGCCGCTATAAAAGCTGGCGGCTCACACGCAGCTCAGCTCTTTCCTCCTCTGCGTCCGCTCAACTCCTCTGCAGCATGTCGGCGGCTCTGCGCGCTCAGCTCTTCCTCTTCCTCTCCCTCCTCTCCCTCACGTCGCGAATGGGACTCGGTCGCTACATCGAGGTACGGTGCGGTTCGTCGAAGTGGGATTGTTGATCAGGACATAGTTTGGAAAGTTGTTTTTTTCCCCCCTCAGTTTTAGGGTGTCTTTGTTTGTTTTGGAGAATGTGTCATGTGTGGTTTTGTTTCCATTCAGAGCAACGAAGCTACAGATGGATTACTCTCGCTGCTCAGTTTGGCCCAGAAAAGAGAGACAGAAGATTTTATCCTTCGTCGACCCCTCAGTAAGAGTTGCATTCATCCGACGACCCTCAACACTGTTTTACTGACTTACTCGACACTCATTTTCTTCACTTTATTTACCCACTTGTTGGAAAAGATCACTTGAAAAACAGGCACGGAGAAATAGACTAACGCTTCAATTGTTTTTTTTCATACATCCACATGTTAACACTGATAGTTTCAGGCTTTTTGTTTAATATTCTCAGACTTTGCTGAAACTCAGTGTTTTGATACCAACTTTGAAGACCTGTTATTAAAGTAAAGGAGCAAGTTTTGTATATTTTTGTGAGTATTGTTGTTGATGCATGGTCTTGTGTGCGTGCGTGCGTATGTGTGAGTAATAAAAATACAAATCCCAGTATTACTGTTTAAAGACCCCCCACATCGATGTAATTTTGTATTTGGGGTCAGTGAGGATGTGGAGGTGCAACAGGTGAAGTCAGGTCATCAGGAGCATCAGCCAGATGTCCTCCATCCTGATGAGTGTCTCCCTGTGCTTGTCAGGGTGCTTGGACATGCTGGCCATGGACGGCCACTTCACCTTCGTGGCGTCCCGGCCGCAGCTGGCCTGCGCCGCCTTCATCATCGCCGAGCCCGATGAGGTCATCAGTCTGGAGCTGTCCGACGTCACAGTCGACTGCGGCGCCGGGGACTTCATCAAGGTCAGCCCCCCCACCCCCTCGCGTCCAAATAAGGAGCGTCTCCCACTCAGTTCCAGCCCCCTCTGTCAGAGAGGAAGTTCCGGGCTCCTCCGTCTCATCCTCATCAGCCTGATTAAAACGCTGCCAAACGAGGTTAAGGCGGTGCTTTTGGGGCCAAACACCACACACAACATCTTCCTCTCTGCATTGGTCACGTCACCCAGGGCCAGTGTGGGAAGAGGAGGAGGCTTCAGTTCAGGCGCCAAGCCTGCCAGCCCCGCTGCGCTTTCCGTTTATGTGGGTTTAGGTGGCTGAAGGCATAGCAGAGGGAGACACCGGGGATTTACTCGTCAGGTCAAAAGACAAAGCAAACAGCCGATGCTCGATGTGACCTCACTGCATTCCAGAGATTTAAAAAAAAAAAAAAAACTGAACATGCTGAATCGAACAAAACAGTTGAGCCTGTTAGACATTTATTCTAATGAGATTTGCAGAATATTTCTGGAGTAAAATTCACGTTGGATTATGTTGGTAATCAACTGTGATTCACCACACGGCTGTGTGGAAGCCGCTGAATATTCACACTGGTGAAAGAAAACCGGGAGAGGAGACAGCTGAGGTCACGTCGTGTCGCCTGCTGACAACTTCACCTGAAACGACGAACTTTGCAAAACACGAACGGTGTAAAATGTTGCACAGTGTCAATCAAAGCTTTGCTTTTGCTACTCCTGTCAAGTAAAATGTCACAAATACAGTAGGGAAAGGACACATTCGTTATCGGTGCCATTTAACGGTTGTCACAGTCAAAATGTGGTGTGTTCGTGTTGTTTGTTTGGGTGATCTGTTCCCCTCTCAGGTGTTTGACGGCTGGGTTCTAAAGGGCGAGAAGTTCCCCAGCATTCAGGACCACGCCCTCCCCGTGCACCAGCGCTACACGGACTACTGCTCCTCCTCGGCGCCCGCGCTCGCCAGCTGCTCCTCCCAGAACGTGGCCATGATCTTCTTCAGCGTTCACGGCGCCGACAGCGGCTTCACCCTCACCGTCCGGAAACTCCACAACCCTTTTCGTGAGTAGAAACGCCGGCCTGGATAATCTAAAGACCTGAAACGGGCAACTCACGTGAAGAGAAAGAAAAGATAGAGGAAAACAAACAAAAAAAAGAGAGAAACAACGCCAGTATCGCATCTGAACTGCCTTCATGTTTATTTTTGTTTGCTTGTCCAAATTGAGTGCTCACCCGCTGCTGCTGCTGCTGCTGGCTGTTGTGTGCATGCGTGTGTGTCCGAGACGTTTGTGCTCAGCCGAGCATTAATCAGAGCCGAGAGCGACATGGAGGGATCGAATGGGAGGGATGCACCTGTTTTCCAGCTGCTTGACAAACACGGTGTTAACACTGTGTCAAGAAACATAACAATCACCGTCTGGCAGCGCTGCGGCGGGAGACAATGGGGGAGTGCGGACACAGAAACCGGGAGTTTGAAGGGATTATCTGATGGTCAACAGCATCAATCTCAGGCCAGCGTGTGAGGATTCGTTCATTGATCCCACTTTGACAGCTGCTGACCAGCAACCCCACATTTTTCTTATCTCATCAAAGCCTTTTTTTTGGGGTGTGATTCTGCTTTATTTTCCCCTGCAGCTACTTGGCTTTAGTAATGACACACATTTGTACAATTCAGCCTGTGCAGTCTCCTGCTGACCTGTGTCACCTGACTGTGACAGAGTCAACTTTGGCGAAATCCTGAAAATATGTCAATCACAATTTTTATGCTCATTCCTAACTGTTGCCTCTGCTTATCTCAAACTTGTGGCCTGAGGTGTCAATAAGCACTTTTCTCAAGTGATTGTGGATTGTTAATTTGACCCCCCCCCCCCCTTCCTCTTGTGTCATCCTGTGTCCGTTTGTTTGTGTGAGAAGCCTGCAACATCATGTCTCAGAGTCCAGAGGGCAGCTTCACCATGGTGATACCACACCAGCACAGGAACTGCAGCTTCTCCATCATCTACCCCGTGGAGATCCGACTGACAGAGCTCAGCCTGGGGCAGGCCAGGAGCAACAGCATCAGCCCAAAGGTAGCACACACACACACACGCACGCACGCATGCACACACTGACAGCAGTCAGAACAGCACAGTACACCGGCCGTTTCTGCATTTGCGTCACTGGATCTTAAGGTCAGCGTGAGTTAATGCACTTGTCACACCTGCTGCAGTCAACCAGCTACCTGAGCTTTCCATCCATGGAAAGATCCTTCCAAGGTGTCAGCGTCAGAGACACCTTACTTTTTCTTGAATGCAGCATGTTCATGAGCCAACGATATGTTTTGATGTAGTTGAGACGTCCATTCATACAATAGAAAAGATTCAGTGTATTAGAGACAATGTGTAGTTTTGCTTTGAATCAACACTTTCCCTTCACATTCTTCTCTAGTGAGCTCACCTTCAGCTGAAGGCTGCAACTATAAACTCAGCTTTGATTTATCGTCTCGAGTTCTGCCAATTGACTTATGTAACTCTCAGCGTGAAAGTGACCATGTGTGTATTTTACCTGGTTTATGTCTTGACCGTTTTATCCTGAGCCATATGGCCTCCGTCAAGAGCGCATACTGCTGCACTTCCATCCAGTTAAAAATTACATAAAGCACCTGCAGTATATTTTTATTGCAACAATATTTCAAGTGACGGCGTGAAATTAGAGCAGTAAATGTTAAAAAAGAAAGAAAGAAAGAAAGAAAGAAAGAAAGAAAGAAAGAAAGAAAGAAAGAAAGAAAAAAGTGATGACCCTCTCAATGCTTTTATGGCGCTTTCTCCAGACTAGTTGAACCACTTCCTTTCATGTTCAGGGAACCCGTTGTTATGCTTCATATTTTTTCAAATTAGGACACTTTGGTGCATCACACACACCAAATATTGTAAGAAAAGCTTGCGGAACGTAGAAACAACCTCATATAAACAGGGAGCAAGTATCAGACGCTCACATGGCATTTGAGACGTAAATTGCTGAACCCAGTGAAATCATCTGTCCTGATTTTTAGACAAAAAGTAATTTACTTTAGGTTATTATTCTAGGTGTGAAGAGATCACTTGTGATAGGAATTTGCTTCAGGTTTTTTGCAAAACACGTAACTTCACACAGCTTTCGACACTTTGTTCTGCATGCAAAATTTTCCATCTCGACCATCATTTCACAGAAAGAAGGGTGGTCCGGCTGCTCGGGGTCTGGCGACTACGTGGGGCTGCTGGGAGGAAACAGTTTGGACACTTCCAAGATGTTTCCTGTCGCTGACCTCTGTTTCTCCAGCAGTGGGCTGGGTGAGTTCTGCCTTTAGCCACATCTTCCTTCTCTGCTGAACTGGGGAAATCGAACTCTGGCTCAGGACAATTTTTACCCTACAGCCAATGAAATTGCGAGATTAAGACCACATGACACGCGCTCTTTGTTGCGCATTATAACTGCATAAATATTTGAATAAAATAACCGCTGCTGGTATGATTCTGCTCATTAAAACACTGCTCAGCACAATGTTTATCATGAGAACAGTTAGGATCATGCTACAATTCCAACAAGGAAAGAGTTCTTTGAAAAGCAAAATACTTCCACATGATTTCGTGGGCTGGAAAAACATTTGCAAATGTATTTTCTAAAAAACATACAAAATAAACCCACCACTAAAATATCAGATTATTTGTTATCTAGTTTCAGGCTGCACACTCACAAAATAAACGCAAATAGAAGAGTTTGTTTTTAGAAACTTTCTAATAATTATGGTCCTTTAAGGCTGCAGAAAGCATGTCAACTACTTTTCATTACGCAACAGTGATCTGTTTACTCTCATGTAGTTAAATTAGTGCAGAGCAGCTGCACAGACCAGTGAACGAGCTTCATTTCATTAGGAGTCCAAAACATTATTCAAGCACACTGGTGATACGGAGGCTACAAAGGGCCGGTTTGGAAAGGGGGAGTGTTGCTCGCAGGGCTTCAGGGTAAAGTGTGTGTTTTCTCTCTTTGGCTCTCCTCGTGGCCTTTCAGCCCAGATGAAGATTGGTTGTGATAACTCGGTGGTGAGGCTGGTGTCCAGTGGGAACTATGTCAACCGTGTTTCCTTCCAGTATCGACTACTGGAGAACAACGAGCTCCCCAAAACCCAAGAGAACAGCCTGGATAACTACTGCGCCGTAGAATGAGATCTCATGCCCGCACACACGTGCTCACTCACTCACACACACACACACACACACACACACACACACACACACACACACACACACACACACACACACACAC
>JASSRZ010000011.1:15445640-15459008 GCA_032164315.1 Malacoctenus gilli
TGTGTGTGTGTGTGTGTGTGTGTGTGTGTGTGTGTGTGTGTGTGTGTGTGTGTGTGTGTGTGTGTGTGTGTCACCCTGCTGAGGAGGGGCAGACGGATATGCACGCCCGCCCTCAGCCCTGTGCCCAGGTTGGAGGGGCAGGTGAGGATGTAGCCCAGACGCTCGTTCCACATGAACTCCCAGCCTCTCTCCTGAATCAGCTGCTCCACCTTCGTGTTGAATTGAACAGTGTGGGTTGTTAAGAAGTTTTGAGACAACTATGGTGCAATTTCCTAAATCGTCTTAGGGTAGGAAGTTGTTTTAAGACTCCACGCCGGATCTTCGTGACAGACCACCACACCTGTTTGAGCCCTTTGCAGAACCGCTCGAACACTCTCTTCATGTTGCCTCCCTTCTCCATGGATATGATTCTGGTGTGGTCTTCCTCGTTGATCCAGATCAAGAAGTTTTTCTCGTTATTGTGCCTGAATGTCGGCAAAGCAGAATTAAACTCCAGGTCTGATGACTTACAAAATGAGGAGTTATTGGCAGAAGGAAGCAGAACAGCATGTAAAGAGTAGAATGATTCCAAACAGCACTGTTTTATTTTGCAGATGTGAATCTAATTACCGCCCAATTGATGCAGACGACTGTTTTGACAGTGATTTATCAAAGAAGGAAATAAAGCAATAGATTCGTTATGATTTGGAGTTGATGTAAATACAAATAAAACAGTATTGTTAAAAGGCTTAAAGCTTGAGAGAAACAAACGTGCAGGCTTAAACTGTGCAGTGTTGGTGATACTTTGATTCCAACTGCACAACTTCCTTCTTCATGTGAACTTCATTTGTTGATTGGGAACCAAAATGCTGCATTGTGATGCATGACACTACTTGGTGAATCAAGATCATATGTCACTGATCCGTCTTGCTGACAAAAAAAGCAATCATGAACGCAGCTGGCTCTAAAAGGAAGAATAAGCAGCTTTTTTCTTTGCACTTGTGCTGTTTTACAGCAATATTGCAAACTAACAACTTGGAGGCTAAATAAAACTTGACATCAGAAATTAAAGTGCAGCGTTGATTGCAGTGTTCACCCTTTCTCTGGTAGTGATACTCATACTGGGAACATCTCACAGCAGCAAAACAAGCACTATTTCCTCTGGAATACGTCTAGTGTCTCTCCTACTCTTACCAGATGCCACGAGCATCAGGCCAATCTCTGGCCATCCCAGCTGCTGTGAGCAGAGGTGACACTGGCTTATCAAACAGGAAGTGCTCCTGATTGGTCAGTGAAAGGACAGAGGAATGACGTGACATTAGATGTTTGAAGTCTTCAGAAAGAAAAAACAACTGTGTGTCACTGAAAAGTGTAGTTGTGCACTGACATCAATGAGCTGCTGCTGCTCTCGGTCAGTCATCTCTCCCAGGCTGTAATAGCGACCGGCCAGGTCTCCCTTCAGGCCCGACAGGGCCGTCACCACCACGCGCTCCACCTCGCGACGCTCGGACCGCGTGCAGGCGGGGGGCAGACTCAGCCCGCGGATGCTGCGGCCGGTCCGGACGCGAGAGGACAGCACGTAGTGCTCATCAAACATCCCGGAGGTGACCTGAGGAGAGGAAATCATCAGGACACGACGCAGAAGAGAGGAAACAGGAGTCAGGTAGCGGAGAAAACAGTGAGGACGTCACCTTGGAGGAATCCAGGTCGGTGTGGTGCTTCATGGTGCGGGGGTCGTAGCCATTGTGTCTGTCCTTGATCACAGGAATGAAAAGCTCAGCGAACACCTGTTGGACAAAGCGCAAAATCTCAGTTTGCCCCATTTTTTTTTTTTCCAGGTCAAGCGATGAAACAGGGGCCAAGGCGCAGCCCGACCTCGTAGCTCTCTTCGTCTCCAGCCACCATGCCCACAGTCTTGATGAAGGGATGTCCAGGGTTATCCACACCGGTCTGGATGCACTGGTCCACCGTCCAGTTGTTGGGCGTCGCCTTGTCCCTCAGGCGCGAGTACATGGCCGGGGTCAGGGCCACCGCCATGCAGTTGTTGTGCTTCCTCAGGTCAGGGAAATCAGCACTGAGGAAAAAGATTGAGACATATATATGTGTGTGTGTTTTGCTGAAGCAGCAGGTCACTCTGGAGACCAGAAAAGTTTGTGTTGAAAGTTCCTGTTAGAAAAAAAACTAACAACAACTTGTCCAAAGTTTTTCACCACGCTGTGTGAGGCTGATGAATGCTGACATTCACCCCTTTGTGCACACGTACCTGGGTGGATACATCCTCCTCCGCTCAGCAGCCGCGGCGACGGCAGCACCGGCGCTGCTGTCACTCAGGAGGTATCCAGTCGCCATAGTGCCGGCTCCCACCGCCATCATCACCGCCGTGTGACGGCCAGACATCATGCGGGTGAAGGAGTTTGCCATGGTTGCGCGACCTGGGTATCACCTGGTGAAACAATGAAAAGAAAAGAAGAGCAGACGTGTTTTTTTTAAGGTGTCAGTTCTTTACACTGGAAGGTGAAATCACAGTGAAACTCTGTGCAACAGGATGTTCGCTTATGTTGGGAAACATTTCAGTGTTCGGAAAAGTGTTCGTAAGTGTTGATGATTTCTGTTGCAAATGTCAGGCCAAGTGTTTCCGTTGATCAGTGGTACTTTTTTATGCACAATGAGCTGCTGCTCTACCCGAGTCTGAACTTTAGCTGCATCCTGAATAAAGGTCACAGGAGGCGATTCAGACGGCGCTCATAATTGGCAATCAGACATTTCAACTCGACAGACACAGGAGCAGCGCAAGAGACTCAGCAAATCTGTATGCAGCTGAGCAACAGCTACATGTGTCATCTCTAATGTTATCTATGTAAGTGGGTCAACAGAAGGGTCATTTACATGAATTTTTCACTCAAAGAACCTTTAAACGGAGGTACTCGCAACTGTTGTGGGACTTGTAATGTAATAATGAACTCAGTGTCGGCCTGTGAGGATACAGCCTGAAGCTGCTGCCACTGATTTCGACTCAGAAAGTAAGAAAGTAGAGCAGCGTTGGTGGATCTCCTGCTGTGAGACATATGTTCAGTGTTACAAAAGTTTAATTCTACATTAACACACATCTTCTTGGCAACACTCACACTCGCGCGCACGCACACACACACACACACACACACAAACGCCCAGACAAAACTGCTTATTGCATTAAGCTATCAAACGCTTAAGTAACGGATACGCCTGCAGTCTGTGTGATGAGATTATACTCGAAGCAGAAGGAGGCCTCCTGATTGGCCAGATTGGGACGACCAGCTCAGGTGGGCAGATGATGCGTGAAAGCACACAGGGAGACAAAGACCGCCGCTCGTCTATTCAAGGGTGTTTTCATCCCTTTTAAGCGGCACTCTGTCGGATCGTGTTCATCAATATTCTGTGTTACGACAGCCAGAATACAGACGAGCGGCAGTGTCTCACCCACACAAGCGCAGTGACTCACGCGCACGCTTGTGCCGCACACGCCGCCGATAGTAGCAGTTGGTGAAGTTAAGCTGAAGCGCCAGCTTAGTGTTGGCATCACTCTGGTGCGACACATGATGCCTTCTGACATCCTGAGTTGGTCAGCTGAGCTTACACAAGACAGGCCGGCAGGAAAACAGACGGAGTGTGTGGGAGGAAGGTGAGGCGGAGTCAATGAATGCGGAGAGGGGGGAGGGGAGGGCAAAGGATGAGGAAAAAAAGGAGCTGTTTGCTGAGAAACTGCAGCCTCTCATGGATATTTGGAGGTGTGTGAGCGGTCAAATAAAGGTGAAGGGAGGGACAGAAAGAGCGGACAAGACGAGGAAAGGATGCCCCATCAGGAATGAGGACATTAAACGAAGAGGGGCAGTGATGAGGGGATCCACCCGTGTGACCTGATTCCCCTTTAGAGGGCAAAATGTGCTTTCAGTGAAGCAGTTCTCAAAGCTGACGCAGAGGAAGATTCGAGATACCATTTGAAACTTGATGATGAAACGGATCGAGCAAGACACTTGAGGTTGCTTTCTAACAGAAAGATGCAGAGAGGCTAATGTGGAGGCAGGATGTTGCAAATATTCCTTCTGAGAAGCTACAAATGCTCAAACAGCTGAATAAAGAGATTGGGAACATTCGGGGCTAAAAAGGGTTGTTTGAGTGACAGCTTAGTCTGAGCTTTCATTCTGATTTGGTCCTAATTCATCGTGTGTGCAAACATTTACTCCTAAACACCTGCTTTAAGTTGTGTTCTCCGAAAATAAAAGCCGCTGTCTCGATGAGGGACACAGACTGGATGGAGTGACGTCTGAAAGCAGCCAGGCTTCCTGTGTGTCGATGCAGGCTGGATAACAGGTAGGAAACAGAGAGAGCAGACAGACAGAGGACAGGACGGAGGGTCCACCACTCACCGTGGGACAGCAGAGGTAAGGAGGCGGCGGCGGCGACGGCGGCAGCGGCAGACGTTCCTGTAGCTCAGTCCTGAAGAGGCTCGGAGCGGAGAGTGAGAGCAGGGCTGAAGAGACGGGACGGTACGGGACGAGGGAGGGACGGGGCCTCCCAGCCCGGGATTAGCCTCTCACTGGACAGCGGAATGAAAATCCTCTTTCTTCTGTCAGTCATCATGTCTGTCTGCTTCCTCTTCACACACTGCATCCACTGACATGGGAAGTTTCACAACACTGCCATTTATACCATTCTAGTGAAAACAAAACTCACTTTTAGAGGTTCATTCTTTTACACTTTCTTCCGCACTTTAAGCTGAGAAAAACTGTCAAAAACTGAAAGTGGATGTTTAATTCTGGAGGAAAGTATATGTGGAAAAAAGCCTTGTCCACTGATGCAGCCAAAGTAAGAAAGCACAAAGGTCAACAGGTGCAGGAACGAAACTTCTTTCACATTATTGTTTGTACAATCGTCAGGTGGCTTCTGACCACTGCTGTCTGAAGCTCTGGCAGTGGTTCGAATCTCGTTGATCAGCGGCAAAATCAATTTAACTTCAACGAAATGCTTCTATTGTACAACCTTGAGTTTTCTTGATCTTTTTCTTTGAAATCAAATGTTTTCTGCCTCCTTCTGTTCAGTTTATCACCACAAAACTCTGACGGCAGACCACATCCAGGCTGTGACCACTTGGCACGTCTCCGTGACAACATTTCAGACGACGACTTCTTCACTTACCAAGCGCTCGAGTGGCGAGATTCACGCTGCGCCATTTTTCTTTTCCACAACCGCCTCTTTTTTTTTCTCCTCTTACTGTGATTCAATCTGCTTCTCTGCCTTTTTACTGCTGTCTTATTATTCTCTGCAACAAATGAAAGCAGCTGTCAGTGATTCAACACTGGAGGTGCTTAACAGATGGACACGCCTCCTTATTCTTTGTTATTTTCAAAATGTTACGGTAGATACTGTGATTTCACTGATGGAGGCCTTCTCTCCAAATGTTTAATTTTTTATTTCAGTATTTGGCTCTTTAAAAAAGAGATTATTAGGAGTGAGGCTGCAGCATCCACTGATATTCCACTTTCAGTTCATGATAATAAGCTGACAATTCTGTTGACAATCAGTGCTTATTTGTGCAACACAAACTGCGGAGACACAACGATGTTGAACAAACAGCTAAGGGTTTGAATGGGCTGGTAGAAAAAATATGGCGCCAGTAGAACCAGTTCCACCCGTAACCACACGATGGCAGTGTCCCCACGATACCTCGTCCAATCAACCGTTTGAAAGATGCTGGAGGACGTTCGACATGCTGACCCTCCTGCGTTTAGGTTATGGAAGGATAACAAGGAGGTTTGTCAACCTTTTTCTGGTATTCAGACTTCACTGTGCGTGAATTCCCAGTTTAATTTTTCACTGCAATAAGACACGCATTTAATTTCTTGAATGAATGTTGAGTTCGTCATTCTGGAATGCTGATTGGAGGTGATGAACAGGATTTCGCCCTGAAATCAGGCTGCACACCAAACACAGCAAAGAGTTTCTTGTGAGCAGTCTGTCTTCTGTTGTGAAGCTTCATGTTTGTTGTTCAAGTGGGCTATTTCAACTGTGGCGGAGGACGGCAGTAAAAACTGAATGTCACTGTAATTAGGAACCAATTGAGGAGATGTGCAAACAAATAAGGCATGTTGAATTTATTTCCCCCTGCACAAACAAGTGAAAAAAATGCAAACAAATATATAAACGCACAAACACAATTATTAGTACAATACAAAACATAGCAACATGTAGTTCCAGGACCTGTGTGTCACTCAGAGTTACAAGACGCAAATTCAGAGATGGTCTCCCACGATCGATGTCGAACAAAGTGGCCGTTTCACGAGGAACGCTTCAACACTGCTACTGCATAACAAGAGGCGCCTTCATGGACCACAGAGCCGGAGAGACTGTGTGTGACTTTGTGAGGTACACTAAGAGACAAACGTGCCAGATTGGATGGAAAAAATATTGTCATTTTTTCCCCCCTTAACATCTTTTGCCCCAACAGCTACAGAGAGACGATATTCATATAGAGAAGCGGAAGGAAGAGGGAGCGTCCAGTGAGACATGCACAACATGCAGCTGTTGTGTGCATGCAGGACAACTATATTCATCATATCATCAATACAGGAAAAAAAAGTCTGATAAGTCAAATGCTACATTTTTTTTCACCTTCACAAGGCATCTCTCTCTTTTTTTCTTCTTTAATGAAGGTAAACATTTTGTTCTTTACAAGAGTCCGGGATGCAGGAAAATCAAAAGTCCGAGGGACCAAAAAGAAAACAACAACAACGGCAATTAAAATAATATATATTCAGACCATAACTATTCAAACTATTTCTTCATCAACTATATGATATGTGTAGAGTCACTATATACAAAAATAACATAAATACAGTATCTGATGAAATAAATAGAGTGGTGAAGAAACGATCATACTGTCAATCAAGCGAAGCTACATTTCAGAGAGAAAAAAAAAAGAAAGAAATAAAAAGCGGTTCCAGGTCCGAGCCGCGGTCCGACCCGCGTTACACCCAGTGAACCGGACACATCAGTTCAGCCTGCGTCGTACAAAAGCCGAAGAAAAAAGCAGAGCGCACACAAACGCTGCCAAAGCTTTGGGTTTCGAAAAAGGTCATATCTACGTTCCAGCAGTAGAGGGAGATACTTGCCTACGATCAGACACTGCAGTCCCCTCTGCTGTGTTCTTAGTGACATGCTACTCTTTTGTCTACATAACTGTTTTTTATTTTTGTTTTTTTAAAAAAAAAAAAAAACAGAAAACAAATGTCAAATAAGGTAAAACTAGCAGAGATTTTTTGGGAAATTTCAAGATTTCTAAGTGGGATTTTTCGGGGAAGTCGTCAATCGTTGGTAAATTGACCTACGCTGGTGGAAGGCACTGATCAATTCTTAAGAAAAATTGGTATCATTCATGTGGACATGAAAAAAAACCCTTTCAGATCTTTTTATCCAAAAAACAAAAAAAGAATCGAGTGTTTTTTGAAAGGGGGGAAAAATATAAATCAGAATTCACCCAAAAAAAACAAAACGAATTTTGACTTTTCAATTTTTTGTTTCCATCTGCAATATATTCCGAGGCTTAAAGACGTTTTGCCGTAGCCAGCCCACTGAGGATGCATAGTGGCTTAGAGGGTCACCCTGGCGAGAGTGAGGCATGCTAAGCGGAAGGGGTCAGGAACAGGTTCAAGGCCATTCGGACGCCTACATCCCCGGCTGGAAAAAAATCATGCAAGTTGTTACGCGGTGGCCATGACGACACGAAAAGCGCTTCGGGTCCCCGCTCCAGGACTCGGCACAGAAATGCACAGGCAACAGAACACGGATGATCGGCAGAGAGACGCGGGCTCGCACATCGCTCCGTCACACGACCTGTATATGCTACATCTCCGTGTCTCCTCCACTCCGCCCCACGCTGCTGCACGCCCGGGAGGCTGCCGGGAGGAAGCGTGACGCCGCGTGCGTCGCACTCGAGACGGAGCAACATTGAGCACACACAGCGACATGTAGTTCCCTCAAAACTCTCATGCAATGCGACCAACATGTGCCCCCCCCCAACATCCTCCTAGAAGACAATGGATCAATCAACTCTGGTCCCCATCGGATGCTCTCTCGCTTCTGTGGTAAAACCCTCAAGCTTGCTGACAAGAGATGTCTCCACCCTCAGAATCTCTTTCCATTCTCTCTCACAAAGCCTTTTTTTTTTTTTGTTTGTTTGATTGATGAGATCATGCGGGCGTCTCGCCCCTCGGAAAAAGGTGGCTGTCCAGGTTTGGCGGGCTCCAACGGGCCGCAAGCCGCCCGTGGCTCAGGCAGGAAGTCTGGGTTCGATCTTCAGCGAGAGATCGTAGAGCGTGTCCTCGTCCATGATGAGGGTCTTGTCCAGGAGGTACTGGGTCACCTGGACAAACACACGCGGTCAGATTGAGAGAAACCCTCTGAACACTGTTGCGGCTGCGGCGTCACAACCGTTTGTTGTTGTGAATTTACACCAATAAGAAGCCCCCTGCACCAAAGCACACTGACAGGTTCGGTTTGGTTAGAAGTCCTCCTGAAGCCCACAGGCTGCTGATCGGAATTTGCACCCATCGCAGGATTCAACGTGCACGACGCTTCGCCTGCAGGGTAGCGTTCATAGAATAAACTCAGCAGATGTCCAGCATGTGTTGTGTTTACGCCCTCGTCTGCGGTGTTAAAAGTGCGACAGCGAATGCAAAGCCAACTGAACTCGAGGTCGATCACTTCACTTTTCTTTTTCCCACGTTCTCTCTTTCTTTTAGCGTGAAGCAGCGAGCTGCACCACACGTGTGAACGCAGCCTCAGTTTCACGCCGGCAACACCTTTGTTTGGTTATTTATAGTGAAGCGGTGAGACACTCTGCAGCACCAGGAGCAGTCAGAGATTATTTTTCATTGCAGCAGTTTTTTCGTCTGACATGATTGGCTTTACTTTGCTACCCTCACACTTTATTCAATAAGTGCTGTATACCCCCCCCCCAACTGTGAATCGGGGCTCGCTGTACATGCACCAGAACATGTTATAGGTATTCTGGGCTGACTCATTCAATGACAGAATTCATTCTTGATTAGGCTCAGCAGATCCGACGTGACATCACAGCTGTACATCGTCGTACGTGTTTGAATTCCAAGCATTCTTCATAGAGCAGCCAGTAAATGTTTTTTCTTCCTGCATGAACCTGTAACTCATCGTCACACCACAATGTTCATAAATTCATTCGTTAGCTTGGTTACATGAAAAGGAGGCAGGAGTACCTTGGCTTGGTGCTCTATCCTGTACGGTGTCTGCTGGAACTGTCGGATCTCTCGGATGATGTGAGATATCTGAGGAAACAGGAGGAGTGAGAACTTCTTCCTGCACCCTTTTTGTCTCCGTTTCCGTGCACATCGATACGCACCATCCTCATTTTGGAAAAGTTAACCAGCCCCTCCTCTGTGAAGTTTGGCGTTCCCTCCTCAATAAAGGCCAAGTCTGTGAGATACATTCCCAGGTATGGCACACACGGAGGGTTGCAGCTGGAATGAAGAGGGGATCGTTTGACATTGTGAAAGGTAAGTGGAGGAAGAAGAAGCTGTTTTGAAAAAAAAAAATCCTGCAGGGTCTCACTTTTTCAGCGTCTCCCTCAGGTTTTTGAACCTCCCCTCGGACGACACCGTCTTCTGCAGTTTGTCCATCAGCGCTTTTGTCTGGAAACGCCACAAACGCACGTCGACCGTCATTCAAGGAAGGGCGCAGCGAGCATCAAATTGTGATGTCGTTACGACGAGCACGACAATGATCATAAAAAACACAAAATCAAATTTGCTGGAAAACAGAAGGGGCCCGTTGGTGAGACGGACCGTCTGCCGATTGGACAATAATGCCTTCAATCGATGTGGTGCTCATGAGCAATCAGCAGACAGCAGATAACGGGCATTAGGGGGTGATTGCCTTTCTGCTGTGTCTTCTCTCTGAACAATAAAGGCCCCAGCTCCACCAATTGCAGACCACCCGTTGACCTTTGAGGTCAACATACATACAGCCTGCAGCACCAAGCTGGGTCCTGTAAAGGTCGAATCTGTCCTGCAGGGTGGTTTTACATTGTGCCAAAATGACTAAAATGACCCAAACTGCAAGTTTCACACACTTTTTTCTAATGTTTTTGGCAAAATGATGCCACAGGGGAACAATGTGTCCGATAAGAGTGAGATGTGGTCGCACCTGTTTGCTGACTTTAGCCCAGGTCTTCTTCAGGCGGTAGATGGCGCTGCGATTGAGGGCGGACGTGATCTCCAGGACTCCGTTGTAGTTGTTCAGACAGCGGCAGATGTCGGCCACAGCGACCCACTTCTCAATGGAGCTGGCCCTGGAGCCCACGTCCGTGTGGGTCATAATCTGAGACGCCACCAGGTTACTCATCTTCAAGGGGCAACACAGGAAGTCAGTGTCGTCAAGCAACGTGAACCTAAAAACTACTGTCAGATGTTAGGAGGCAGTGTGGGACGTTACGTCGTTGAAGTGTTGGCTGGTTTTCATGATGTAGGGCGTCCTCTCCGTTTTGTCCACCTTCATCCAGCCCTGACCGAGGAACTCTCTGGGGAAGGGTGATCAGAGGTGAGTTGCACGTAAACTGGTACCACAAGGTGAGTTATATTATCCCGCGACAGAAGTATGATGGTGTTTACAGAGGGACTTCTCAAACAACTATTTCCCCCCACAATCTGTCAGAGTAACTGGAGACCAGCTGAAGGTGTGACTGAGTGTCTCTGACTGTCCAGCCTGTAACCTGCGCTGGCCAGAGGAGCCTCCAGTGACACAGAGATACAGCAGGCGGATAGTCAGGACAGTGGTGGGGAAGGACTGACTCGTAAGGGATGCTCCTGAAGACGATGTGGTCCAGCAGAGTGATCTGCTCAGCGAGCTCCATCGCAGAGAGGGACTCGAAACACTCTGCTTTTGGACAGTCCGCCTGTAACACAATCACACACAATGAAAGACCATTATAGAACAATCATAAGACAGATGAACGCTCATCCTATAACACAAGCACACCTAACAAGGAGTTGTAAATATCTAATAAGAAGACTGTTAGTGACGGTGATGGTTTATGACAGCTGGTGGTCCCCTGGAGACATTCACAGTGAGGAAGAGGCCGTATATACTCGTCTGCCACAAGGCAGGACAGCAGGCAGCGGTTTGTTTATTCCTGTTAACGTCAAGCTATGATAATCAGCCGGTAGTGTGGAGTCCTGACTGTCCACATGTCTGGCACTGGTCAAAGGGGGAAATTTGGTATCGATTTTTGAATCATTATTTTAAAAAAAAACACAAAAAAAAACGTCCCAATGGACCTCCAGGTCCCCCCCCGCCCCCTTCGTGGCTTCTGGGAATCTTGTTAAAAGTTGGAACAATAAAGTCAAGTTTGTCAGGTGCTAATAAAGTTAGTGCAGCTTTGTAAGAAACTCAGGCCTGTCAGCTTCAATCACCACATTAGCTGCATTTCAGCTTCCATGATGCTGAGATGCTGTTTCTCAAGTGCATTCTTGTCAGTTGCACCGACACCATTATTGTCAAACTTATCAAAGCTGAGTGGGAAAACACTGACAACACTCCGAGAGTATATTTTTGACTTAACACTTCACCAGTTGAGTGCTGTTACACAGTGATAACCAACATGTTTTATAAGATTTTTGGCATAATGTTGACTTGATTGAATAAAAAAAAAAATCACAGTTTCATTCGGTCAGGATAAAATTCTTTGCGTTTCACAAAAAAAATCACAAACACTACGTCAAATCATGTTGTTTTCCCACCATCTGTAAGATGTCCTCTATCCTCAGCTGGGCGTCGTCCTGCTCATCCTGAGAAAGGGCACTAAGAGACAGAGTCAGACAGCAGAACATCACGTCCTGCAGCTCAATCACACACGGCTTTTATGATAATTCCAAAGTGGATGCAGGAAATTTGACTTTCTAATGACAGACCAGAGTGCTCTGTGATGTGTGTGACTGTGTATGGAGTTACCTTAGTATGTTGGCAGTCGCTTTCCTCTCCTGGGGCAGCAGGTCAGGGTCTCTGAGCACCTCCTCCAGGAGACAGATCACCGACATCTTCAGCTCCCCGCTCATCTCGAAGTCCTGGACACAAACACAAAGGAAATTTCAACAGCTTGTCTGCGGCCATCAGGACGACTGCTACATCGTGCACACGTTCACGGATGCATAGAAATGCAAATGTATCTCGTGTGAGCGGACCTGTTTATTTCCTGAATGTTGTCACACAATTGTATTTGAGTCTTAATTGCAAATAAGCGAACGTGTAAAAAAAAAAAAAAAGCTGATGATAGTATTACCTGCAAAACAAACACTGGTTTTATCAGTAGTGCTCGCATTAATATTAATACTAACGTGAACTGACACATACATTACAGCGATCATTAACACTGATGCTGACACTACAACAGCTCACTTGGTAACTCTAGCAAAATACTGCATTTCCTCTTCAATCATGACACAGAAGCTGTAGACGACTATTTCATTGTTTGTATGTGTACATGACAAACTGTGTGACACAGTCAATGTTCACTGTGTGAAGTTAGCAACAAGTTGGGTGGATTAATCTCACTTATAGCAAATAAAAAACCCAACTGTTTCACTTGCTCGGTGTGTTGTTAAGTTTTTCCAAGTTCGACCACAAAGTGGACACTTGACTTACTGGCAACAAACAGCTTGAAACAACGTTTGAATTAACTGGAGTCAAACGCTGAAAATATGAACATAGTGTTGGCTCAAGATATCAAAATGAGATTATTTCAACTAATTGAGCACATTTTCTGCCAACTGTAAGAAGGTTTTAAGGGTTCACATCGAGAGATGAAACATCAACATAGTAGTAGAGCCTTCTGTGGTCATTAACATCTTCTTCTCCTCAGAGCTGACCGGTCTCCATCTGCTGTTTGACTGCCTTTTTCACTGCCTCGTCTTTTCCCTCTTTCTTTGTCTTTTATTTTGCGTTTTACTCGCACTCCAATTCAACTCCTGTTCAAAGGTCACTTTTAACAAGCTCTTTCCTCGTCTTTGCCTCCCAAAAACACGCGGCCACGCGTGGGCGTGCGATAATAAGCTGACTAACGCTTGCCTGTCATCGCAGCGTTTTGTGTTATTGAGGAGAAATACATAAAAAACAGATCGATGCTGTTGGACTGGACGGACCTCTGAGCGGAGGAGCGAGGCAATTACCTTCACGTTCAATTCATTAGACTCTGGCTGGAGAGCAGAAGGAGCGGGCAGGTTGGACTGGCTGTCCAGTTGAATCGGCGGTATCTGGCGTGTGTGTGTGTGTGTGTGTGTGTGTGTGTGTGTGTGTGTGTGTGTGTGTGTGTGTGTGTGTGTGTGTGTG
>JASSRZ010000011.1:15459679-15477831 GCA_032164315.1 Malacoctenus gilli
TGTGTGTGTGTGTGTGTGTGTGTGTGTGTGTGTGTGTGTGTGTGTGTGTGTGTGTGTGTGTGTGTGTTTGTTTTTTTAACATGATCAAGTGAGAGCAGTGGAGCGGAGAGGGAACGCATCAGTCACCTGCTTTAATGAGACCACAGACTTGATCGCCGCTGCAAAACAGCAAAGCCCACACACACGCGCGCGCATACACACACACACACACAAACAGGCGCTCAGGCAGCGGAGGGGGAGCGCACAAACCTGCGAGTGTTTGGACACCCAGTGGCGCAGCACGTTGAGAACTCTGTTGGTTGCGGCTCGGCGGATGATGAACTCTTTATCGCAGGTTCTTTCGGAGTTGGTAAACACTGGAAGGAGAGAGAGGAAAAACACGGCAGCCAGATAAACATAGAGTGTTTGGGAGAGTTTCCTTCCAGAGGAGTCGCATGAAGCGTTGCAGCGTTCTCATTGGAACCAACTACCGATCACCTTTAGGCCTTTCACTTCAAATGATTTCAAACAGTTAGTTTTCAGTTGGTCTGATGCATGCATCCGTCCGCTTTGACAGAAAAAACTGATGAGGAAAACTTGAACCCGGAACCTCCCGACCTCAAAGTCCCTCAAAGTTGCACTTTTTCTGATCTCTGATTGGCCACAAAGATCAGAGTGAAGCCAAACGCTGGCAGACAAAACCGCAGACAAACACACTGAAGCAGGAGTTTTAAAAATCGAATGTAATTGATCTAATTTTCTTTTCTAAGTAAACATTCCAAACCAAAACAGATAAGGCACAAACAAACAAACAGTATTTGTAAGTACCTGGTGGTGTACCGTGTCCCGCGGCAGCCGTGGCAATCGCAAAGGCCGAGGCAGGAGAGACGGAGCACCGCGAGTTCTCCCCCGACTGGACTGCAGATGCACAAAACACACAATTATCATCAGCAGCAACAGTCGAGTTCATTTGTTTATGCTGCTGTTATTAATCAGCGGAGAGATCGAAAGCGAATGGAAATTACATCGCTTTCATTCCAGAACAATGAAAACACAATGGACACAAACAAACAATCAAGCAACTTTTAGTTTGGCACAGGCGTCAGTGCGGGCTGTGTGTTTATTTCTCAAATTTGAAATGATGACTTCTGTAAAAGACCGGGTCGAAGTCTACACACACGCACGCACACTCATTAATGCCACCTCTGGTTACTGAGGAGGCCCTCCGACTGAGCCTGGGGAGTCATGTAAGCAGAGTCGGACACGCCCAGTCTTACCTCCGGGCTGTCTGTAGCGAAGGTGTCTTGGGGTGGAGGGAGAGCGACACGGGGACATGTCTCCCGGCTCGCTGCTCTGTGGAGACTCTGGGATGATCTTCTCCAGCGACACAGATTCCAGCACGGCTGCAACGGGGAAGGAGAGAACAGAACGGATGATGATGGCGATGATGACGAAGATCGCCATGAATAATGTGATGCTGATGATCACTGCTGTTGTTCTATTGGAGAAGAGGCCATTATTATCATTATCGTCATGTCACTACTCAAACATCACTTTTTTTTTACAATCAACTGATGACTTCAGTATCCTCGCGTGTCCTGCACATTTTATCGTGTGCATATAATTATGAATTTGCCGCGTGTGTGTGAGAGAAATCACTCTGCGAGCGTCTACTGAAAGGAGATGAGATTTCACTGAAAGACGGGAGGCAGCTGGAGTCTTTCATGAGAATTTCATTCTTTCCTTTATTCATCCAACGTTTACACCCCTTTTCCCTTCTAAAAGGGGTCGTTGCTGGAGCTGATCTGATTGGTTACACCCTGGACAGGTTGCCAGCCCGTCACAAAGGGGGGTACAGAGAGACTGGCGCTCACACATTCACGCTTTTTAGACTTTTTAGAACCACCAACTGACTTCACATGCGTGTTTTTTTTAACTGTGGGAGAGAGTTCACAGGGGGAACATGCAAACGACACAAAGAGAAGCCCCACCCCCCTAAAAAAAAAGCTGGAAAAAGATGTTGCAGGTCTGAGCAGTGAACGCACCTCCACCTGTGAGCCAGCTTATTTCTGTAACTGCTGAAAAGATCCTGAACGTTTGGATGAAGGAGAGCTGAGGGTGGCATGAAGGTGCTAATGGGTCTTTGTCTCATTGTGGGTGGTTTCTACACACACACACACACACACACACACACACACACACACACACACACACACACACACACACACACACACACACACTGTATACATGCTAATGAGAGGCTTACTGCATCTCATCCGCGCCGTGCTGCCTCAGATGCCCTCGTGTTGCCCCTCTTCAGGCTGAGGGGGCTGTTTAACACGGCTATTAGAGGGATCTGAGCGTGTGTGTGGTGGGAAACATGTTCGACTGACTCGAGCACACAAACACAAGGAGATAATGACGTCCCGCCAGGCGCCTGCTCCGCTCTTGCAGGCAACACTTCACGTCGTGTCACTTGATGAGAGACCTCCAGCTCATCATAAGACGTTTCAGTTCACCAATTAAATTCTGCAAGTTTAGTTGTATCAGGTGGACACTAGCCACCTAAAGAACAAGAGCACATATCACTCGGCTGCACATGATCAGATATATTGTAAAGTACAAAAGCAAAAAAAGATCAAGGAACATATTTTTCTTCTTGGCGTATATTAGCGAACAGACATTCTCCAAACAATAAACATCTGCTACTCTGCTTTTTTCCTTTCGTGAGGTTAGTAATAACAACTTCCATATGTGCTTCTGGCTGAGATTGCCGGGATTAAAAACAACAAACTCATATCAGTGTGAAAAGGATGAAAAGAGTTTCTGAATCTGCCGGCATTGTCGGCTTCTGAAAGCTGGCATCGAAGGCTTTGTTGCGTTGGTTCACTGTATTTCTACACCTGCAACGTCCAGCGGGTTAACACCTAGCTGAGGACGAGTACTACAGGGAGCGTCACTTGACGGCAGCATCGCTGTTGGTTACAGACACAACAAAGGGCACAACAACAAAGCGCACGACGGGAGAACTGAGAGGCTGCTGTTTATCTCTGCCCTCACCCAGAGTAAATGGGAATAATAATACACTTTGTCTATTGAATGAAAGGCAAAACATAAATTGAGGATAAGTCCAAATGCACGGAGATCACCTGCAACACAAAGCGGTTTGACCTATAAGAGAATAACAAATGATACTAAAATTACTAGTAACAGTAAAGGTGAAAATACTTCAAAGTTTTTCTTTGTACTGTCAACAGCAATGATTTTATGCCATTGACCTAATTAAAGTGCTGAAGCTCTGTAAAGTATCAGCAAGTTTTCAGAAAGATTTTGGCCCCAGTGGTGAATATGGTGAAGAGAGTAAAGACGTTTAGGTGTCTGCTTTGGTCTTTGACAACAGCTCACCTCTACGGATGCTCCGTCGCAGTTTCCCACAGAAGGGGTCGATCTTGGGCACGTCCTCCCCCTCTGCAGCTGGGGAGGGACTCTGATCAGGGGAAGAAGGGATGGGGGGAGCTTGCTCCTGCGGAGGCTTGGAGTTGTTGGGTGGCGGGGAGGTGGAGGAGGGCGGGGGCGGCGGGGAGGAGGTGGTGGGGGTCGGGGTCCGGGGCGTCGGCGTCTGGGGCGTGTGGGCAGACGTGGGGCTACTGGCGGCAGACTGGGAGGCGCTGTGGCTGACGGCGGAGTTGGAGACCGGGCTGGTCAGGTCGAGTCCCCCGACCCGGCCGGTGACGGGGGAGTGGAGGGAGAGCTTTCGCGTTCGGACGGGGGAGGAGGTGCGAGACGGGATGGACAGCGGGGGAGGAGAGGAGAACTTGCGGCAAAGGCGAGGAGATTTGTCATTCGTGTGCTCACCGCTTCTGTTATTCTGATTGGTTGCAAAAAATAACTCCAAAGACCTGAAAAGGAGAAAAAAACCCAATATGTTAGCAAAATAACAACAAGATATTGAAAAAGTAATAAAGGGAGCGTTTAGGGACGTGAGGGGAAAAGATGAAAAAGAAGCAGCTCAAAATAAGACCTCGACAGTTAAAAGTTCACTAACAAATGGTTCCTGTCACATAGATTTTCCTGTGATGAAGATAAATGTTTGGTTTAGGGTCGGAATATATTAACATTGTGTGTTTTCACAGTGCATAAAGAAGGCAGGAAAATGACTCAGGGAAGAAATTAAGGTTTTAAAGAGCACTGTGTGAGCTCGAAGCCTTCGCTGCTAAATCTGGGCCATTTAGCTCTCGTGGTTATCCAGAGTGACTTAAAATGAGTGGGCACACAGAGTGCAGTCAGAAGACATTAGAACAGTGACATAATTTCCATTGTGAAACGCCTGCCGTCCTTCACGGGAAACAAAACAGTATTTTTGAAGTTACCGTGGTAACTGTCAGCTCTAATCGCAGGATGTTTGCTTCCATATTGGTCAAACAGTGGCCTGACTTTGCATACAGCTCCTGGTTTCCTGGTTTTGCAGCGCAGCAAATGGTTCTATTGTACCGGGTGAAACGATCAGATAACAGTAATGTCAGTTTTTGTCCCTGAGTGTTTTTTCTTCATTTCATCCCATTTCTCTTACAATCTTGATCCCATCAGATCAAAGCCCTGAGTTTACCGTTTGTGTAGTTTCGAGAGTCATGATGTCAAAATAATGGCAACTAAAGGAGGACAAAATCAGGACCTGCGTTGACCTGTGTGGGTCTACGTATATGTAAAAATACATGGATCATCCCTGCCACATACAGTTTTCAAGCAAGGGTTACACAACTGAATGCCATAGCTGCTCTGACGTGCCCAAGTGGTTTATACCGATTCAAACAACCAAATATAGTTTTCTCATCTCGTCCTTAAATTGAGCATCTCGCTGAAAAGACGCTTATTAAATCCAAGCGATGAATCCCAAACAGCAGGAAGGCACAGAGCTATAAATTGCTCAAGCGCCTGAAAACAAAAAAAGTATCATCCTCAACAAAATGAATCAATTTCAGGCGAACAGAATGAAAAAAGCATCAATTTTTTTCTCACATATCACATTCGCAACACTTAGACACTGCGTTTAGCAGGCACTGATAGAAAATCTTTAATCAACAGGCAGTTGGTTATCAATTTTGTGATGACACCAGCGCCACTCGGAGAGCAGCATGTGGCAACAGCACCACGCCAGCGGAGAAGTAATCATGCATAGATGAACGCGGCCATCATTTATTCACACAAGTCTGTTATCCAGCAGGAAACAGAAGCATAAATGGCATCCCATATTCCAAGAGGAGGGAGAGAAATGAAAGGATGGAGGAAGGAAAGGATACATGAAAAGCCTCGAGGGGGAAAAAAGCAGCAGCAGCAGCAGCAACCGGATGCAAGCAGTGGAGGATGTTTTGGAGAGAGGTGTGATATTTGGGAGTGAAGGAATGATACGGTCGCAAAGTCGAAAAATATCACAAGTGGAGCTCCTGAGATCGAACATGCGACAAATCAGCTGCACGGCTCCTGAGAGGTTCGAAATATCTGTCGTTTCTTTCTGAATATCTCTGGATGATGTCGGCAGACCAAACTGCAACTCCTGCGAGCTGCTTGTATGAAGAGCCAGACAGGCAGCATGAGGGGCCAGTCATGCATCAGGTAAGTATCAGGCCAAGACCAGAGGAGAGGAAGAAAAAACAGGCAGGAAGAGCAGAATATAGAGTGAAGGAGAGGAGCGAGAGAGAGAGAGAAAGAGAGAGCAAAGAGAAGAGAGGGTTACTTGGACTGATCCATGGCTATCTTCTTGATCTTCAGACTGTAGTCGGGACAGACGGATGAGATGGACAGACGGTCAAATGAGTAGTACTGCGCCCTGTAGTTGGAGGGGAAATGAAGAGACAAGGCAGACGCATGACACACAGAAAAATGACAACAGGGCCTGATGGGATGTATGGCACAAACGCAAAGGTGACACAGAGATGTTTGGGCCTGACGGACGATGAAGAAAGGATGAAAAATGAAGGTCTCAGAAAAATAAAGTTGTCCCTGATTTTTCGACTTGGCTCCAAACACAAATTGAAGGAAAAGAGCATTGGAATTCATATTTTGTTGCACTGTGAAAGCTCAGTTGAGAGTGGAGGGGAAATTAGGAACCCCATTGTGGCTTTAGCGATGAACCCCATCATAGAGTTGCTGACTCATTCAAATCTGCACCAGTGCCATCCTGAAACAGTCTTTCCATGTAAATGGGACTTACATTCAAAAGTAAGAGTTTACGAAAGAAGTCTTGGCACTCAGACTAACACGACGACCCCCCCCACCCCCCCACCCGCTCCCTTCGAGCCTGGGTGGGCTGGTGCTTCACATACAAACCTGCCCTTGGGCAGAGGGAAAGTCGGCGTGTTTCCAGATAAAAAAAAACAGGAGGGGGGGGGGGGTCAAGGAGAGCTGTGGAAGGAAGAGAAGCACACACACACATTCCGCTGCAGCCAAAGACCTCGCGGGTGAGACAGCGAAGCCTCGCCCGACACACCGCGTTCCTACGTCTGCGTCAGAAACTTGGAAGCATAAGGTCTGTCGGCCCCGCAAACACAGCAGACTTGCATGTGTTTCAGCTGGTGTGTGTTTGGCCAAAACCCTGACCCACACCAAACACCACACCTGTCAAATCTCAAGATACGCTTGTAGAACACGTCGACGCGCAGGTGACAGTGTGATCACATTTACCCTACTTAAGCACCAGTAGCATGATGTGACTGGCTACAACAGGCTAATGCTACTTGGTGAATGTAAACGGACAATCTGCAGCTCAACTGTGTATGTGAATGCGAGCTTTGCATGTATGAATGGTGAGACCTTATAGGTATGGAGGAGAAGGGCTTCTTGTAGATGTCAGCCAGTTTGTCCATGACCACGGAGGCTGCGGTGAAGATCCTGTATGTGTGCAGGAAGGTGTTGAGGAAGTCTATGGAGAGGAAGCGCAGGTCGGTCAGCCTCTCCAGCAGCCGCTCCACGCTGGCGTAGCGGATCTGGGGGACCTTGCAGGAGTTGAGCGTCTTGCTGAAGCAAATGTCAACATCATCTTTATGGAGACGCACATCGGATCTGATGGATATACACGTACACACATACACACACACACAACCAAGCATGGGTGACTGCTGAACTGCAAAAAGCAAGGGGGAAAAAGTTATGAGAGTGGCTAAGAACAAAAAAAAAATACAAAAAACTAAAAGCAAGTAGGATAAAAATTAATAAAATACTCTCCAAGAAGAAAACTATAAGTGTAAGGGGAACACTGTAAACAGGTATCAGCAACAGAATCAAACGAAAAAAGCTGAATACATAGTGATTCACTACAAATCAATAAAACCTGTGTCTATAAATCCACCCAGGTGTGCTTCTAACTACGCTTGTACAACACGTGCATGGCATGAAGAGATGGGTGGTCCTCTTCACACAAACACAATGACTTACTTGATCATGTGAGGCACAGTGACTTTAGAGTTCTCCTCAAACACGCTCGTCATCAGGCCGTTACAGCGGATGTTGTCGATGCACTGCAGACACGGGAGAAGCTTCAGTGTCTCATATTGTGTGTTGGACTGTAGAGTTTGAGGTGGATGATTCATGAAGAGTCGGAAGTATTGAAAACAAGTTATTGTGGGAGTGAAAAAGTCGATTTACTGATACTCTGATAGGATCAGGCTGCCTTTCATTTAAGGAAACAACAAATTAGTTTCAGTCCCACTATTGAAATGTAGCATCTATTCGCATATTAATAAGGTGAGTGTATTTGCCTTAAAATGACCAAAAAAATGTACTGAAAACACAAATGTTTTAAACCGGTAAATTGAGCTGAAGACCTGCTAATGGCAAGGTGAGAAGACTTGAAAAATAAGTTTTTCCTTTTTCACTTAACTGAGTATTGTTCAAAAATGGGTTTTTTTTGTTGAGTTGAATTTACAGGGGTTTGTTTTAACAGATCACTGCAAATGTGCCCTTTGCTCCTATGACCAAAAGTGATCACAGATGGCTGCTGGCAAAATGTCCCAGAAGTCTGCTGCTAGAAAGGGGACTTGCATGAAAAAGGAGCCACCTTAACGTTGTGATCTGACATTCAACAAAAAGTAATCCAGTGTGACGTGCTAATAAGGTGTTACTCGGTCCGTCAGGCACAGAGGCAGTGAGTTGGAGCAGTCCCGGGGAGCCCCTCCGCACTCTGTGTTTACTCATCACTAAGCCTCCTCAATGCCCAGCAGAGACACGCTGCCGCTATTTAGAGGCTTTTGTTATTAGATCTGTGTGTGCGCGCGTCTATGTGTGTACTTCTGCCAGTTGTGTTTTACCTGGCTGATGTCGCTGGTCCACGCAGCCTTCTCCTGCCGTGACGGCGCCAGCAACACCACGGTGAACGAAGGAGAGTCCGATGGCTCCACGACCAGCTTGAAGTCCAGTTGGCCAAACACCTGACCACCAACTTTAGCTGCAGAGCAATATAGGGAGGAGCTTTGTACATTACAGCATAAAAACCTGGTGATGATTATCACAACAATCAGACGTGCGCACACACACACACACACACACACACACACACACACACACACACACACACACACACACACACATGGAGGGTTAATTAACAAAGACCTCCTATCTCTCCTCCAAACACCCTGGAGGCTTAAGAGTTAAGGCAGGCGTGCACATATGTGTTAGTTATTAAAGTCCTGGAGATTGTAGCTGTTTAATCAGTCTGCTTTTTTTTCATTTTTAAAAAAAAGTGGGAATGATGGCTGAGTAGCATGAAAGGATGTCACCCCGACATTTAAAGAGGTGAGCTCCTGATATTTAAAGTCAGGTAATTTCTGGACAGTTATGGTCTTGACCTCCAATTAACCACCATGAACAGTGAAAGGTTGGAAAGAGCCAACACGCATCTTCCATGTTACATTTCAGGTGGAGTAGACTTACACTCCTCATCGTTGGCATCGGGTTCTTCAATGAGTGTGCAGTCAATGAGAGACAAAACTCCACCTTGCTGCAAAAAGAGAAAAACGTGACAAAAAAAAGTCAAGAATAGCTTGAAAAACATAGGGAGAAGTATTGACAGGCTCGACAGGTCACCGCCTCACCTTGAGAAGGTGTAGTTTGCCGCCGGAGCTGCGGGTGCAGACCAGGAAGTGTTTAGTGAAGAGGAAACACTGCCTCTCCCCTTCCTTCTTCAGAGAGAGAGAGCCAAGACGGACCTTGCTGAGTTTCCCTCTCTCCACCGACGGCAGCTGGATCAGGGAGCCTGCAGAGGTGGAGAGGCGAGTGCATCAACGTCACCTCGGCATCAACGTCTCGATTCTTCTTCGTGGTTTTTAAAGGTGTCACTCTCCATGGATCAGTGGAAGATATGCACCGTCACAACTGGTGTCAAAGACCTGATTTACTGACTGTTGACTCGGTCGAAGGGAGTCGCTGTCTGCTCTCCTGTAGGAGAGGAAACTCCTGAGACACGCTGTATACTCAGCAGCTGACTTAGATAATCTTGAAATTCGATCTTTATCCCCAAAAATCTTGAAAATCTCGAACAATGGAGACTCGTTAGCTTGGTGACAAATTTAAATTGTATAACATGACAGGTTTGTTTCTTTGAGTAGGTGTGGAGTGACTATTCAGTTGGATGAGGCATCCCTTTTATGTATCAGCTCCAAGTCACTGCAGTGTTCTCAGCTCAAACATGTGATAATGAAATGATTCACCTACAAAATGCAAAATAAGCATAGAGTAAAGTTAGAATTCGGTTAGTTTGACAGATTTCTGTGGGAGTGTGCAGGTGAGCTGTGAGCGGTTGCAACATTTGTAACACTTGGATGGATTCAGGATTCATTCCCCGCAACTTTTGAGGTTGCAACTCTGACCCCATTGAATGAGCTTCGCACACTGATCCACAGCTCATGACCCAGAATCTTGTGGTCCTCGACTTTGCCGAGGCTGAAACGCGACGAAGGGACTCACCCTGCCTGACGAAGGTCTGGCTGGTGTCCAGCAGGATGTCGCAGCCCTCCACGATCATCCGCTCGATGGCCAGGTTCTTCCGGATGTTTTCCGTGTCGCTCACCTCGTCGTGCATCACTCTGAATGCAAAAGCAGGGAGGCACCATGTTGAACCACTATTTGACACTGACGTCATGGCGGACGTGATCGGCCGGGACGCGCACCTGGATAGCTCCTCCAGTTTGGACTTGGCAAATTCAAGGCTCTTGCGCTCCACATGCTCATGAGGTGTGTGGGCCAGCAGTTCATGTAAGGTGATGATGTACCGAGGAATCTTGGAAAACAATGAATAGGAAATAAGACAAGAAGTAGCAACTGTATATGAATGCCAGGAAACACAAACATGTTTCAGGTTTCGTGAACACACAAGTGTCGATGACCATCACTTACCTGGAACATGGGATATGTGAGGAATGTCTCGAGCATCCTCCCCTCACAGGCGGCGTTGGACTCGTACTGTTTGAGGAGCTTGTCAAAGTCTCTGTTCTGCTTACAGTTGGCCAACACCTGTAGGCTGTACTGATGGTTGCGCACGAACTCCTGGTAGATGTTCAGCATTGGCAGCAGGATGTCAAAGAGATCAGCTGCAATAAAAAAAGACACCACACGTGTCTCAGATGAAGGCGAACGTGTGAGGTGCTGAGATATTACTGACTTTTACACGTCAGTCTGAACGTTCGGAAAAAGGGAACATACAAGTCATTGTTACTCATCAATAGAGATTCGTGACTGAATCACACTCACTGGATAATGTATTGATCTTAGCTTGCTGTTAGCCTCCTGCTAACTCTCACTGACTACATTCTACTGTCCCTTTATGTTGTCATTATTTCCAGCTTTCTCTGGCAGCCTTTCATGACAGGATGTTTAACAAGTACTGTTGATAGTTTCAGGAAAATGAATGAAATCAGCAACACTAGCAAACAGCTGTGTGTTCGCTCTACCTGTGTTTTTTTAACCTTAACCTGTCTTGATAGATTATGTGCAGTTGTTTGTCTGTTTGCTCAGTTAATTGCTTCGTTAATTGTCAATTGAGAGGACAAACATCTGTCATTGCTTTCAAGTAAACAAACGCAGTGATGCTAATATCGACAGGTAAATGCAGTGTAAAGCACAGTGAGCTGGGCCCAAAGCTTGAATATTATCTGAATAAAAAGAAACTGATTACTTGAATCCTGCATAAACTGGTGCAATAAAAAAAAACAACGATTTCTTGATCAGAAATCTTCCTTCAGCAAAATCAGAAGTAAAGAGTCACGTCAGGACAGCATGTTTTAATCAACAGAGCCTTTGTTTCTTTTCGGGGGGGGGGGGGGGGGTTGTCACAAGTAATTTGCTGCCACGTCTTTCAGCAGTCCGTCTCCTAGGTGATGCCTATCTGTTGAGGGGGGGCTTTTGTTTTTATGAGGTGAAATTGTGGGATGCCTTCTGGTCGGGGTGGTCATTGTCTGTCAAGACAATGAGCATGCTTGTTGCAGACTGAGATAGGGAAACGTGTGTGTGCGCACGGGGCTGTAAGACGTCAAAGTGTGACGTAGGACAGAGATGAGCTGGCTGCGGCAAAACCGCTAAAGACCCGACCTTGATGCAGCCGAGTGACTGCAGAAAACACAAACACGGGCGACACTCGTGGGTTTTGTACACTGCGCGAGGTCCGGTGACGAGCTTACCCAGCACCAGAGTTGGCCAGTTGGCGATCCTCGCCTTTAGGCCTTGGTGGAAAATCTCATGTAGGAACATGATGGTCTCGCTGTGGACGCATTGGAAACATCGTGTGAACAAGAAAGAAATAAAAAACCACCTCCTGCAAAACTTTGACACTGTAAAAAGCCATTCAGATGAAGAAATGGGCTGAAGATATTGCGCGGAAAAGCATAAGAAGCATCTGCATTTACACACACACGTACAACACACACACCTGTTGAGGAAGATGCTGCTGACGTCGTCGTGGCTGATGGGGGGCTTCTTGGAGCTGGCCGCCATCCTGAGAGGTCTGAGGAAGCAGTTGACCAGGATGTAGAGCTGGTGGACGTACCTGGAGATACAAAGTCATGGGAATTACCTGCACCTTTTTTTCCTTAACTATGTAAAATGAAAAAAAAAGAAAAAACCTCCTATCAATCATCAATCAAGAGTCCGTCATAGGTGTGCATTATCTGTAAATAGATTTGGTGATAATTATGACCCCACTTATTCACGAACTCTCTTTATTAGGATGCATGTTTTGGTTCATCTCTGTCATGCTTGCATCGTTATCTTACATATTTAGGTTTTAAGGGTGGCTCGTATTTGTTCATCACAGCTTCAATGAGAAAAAAAACAACAGAAAGTGAAGAATCTGGTCTCTATGAATTAAAATGTTCATATTCATCTGAATGTGATATTTTCCCCAGTTTGATTTGATCACATTTGATTGAAATGAATAGAACTGACACAGTGCAGGGCTTCATCACACTAAAAGGTTTTACATAGATTTGTGTCTTCCAGTTTGGATTGAACTGAGTAATTAGTTTCACTATAAATGGAGAGAAGAACAAGCTGCAGCGGCTTCACCCGCAACATTAAACGGCTTCATGGCACGCTGTCCAAATCACGAGAGCTTTCAAGCGCCACATTTCTTAAGCAGCAGCAGAGGTGGAGAGCAGAGCAGGGCGGCTGTACATACTCTGTCTCCGCTTCCACCATGTTGAAGACAATCTGATTCCTCTTCCTCATGCTCTCAGCGTGAGGAGAGCAGATATAGTCCTGGACGATGATCTTCCACTTCCTCCGACAGAGCCAACCGCGCATGAAACTCTGCACCTGCAGGCACAAAGTGTAAAAAAAAAAAAACCAATATCAACCAAGAACAACTTTTAGAAAGAACAGTCTCAGTTTATCTGGTGATGTGAAGGGGGCACAAATGGAATGACTTTATTCACCTTCTTGATCTTTTTGATATCGGGGTCTTCGGTCTCGTGGAAGACGTGATACGGCCGCATTCGCTCCTTTGTTTTGTTCAGAGCGATGATCTTTCAGCAACACAGAAAACACATAAACAACGTGAAAATAACGTGGGCAGCCAAACTTAAAGAGCAGCCGGTGAAGATAAAAGTAGGACTTCATCATATTTAGGTGATCGGAGCATAAAAGCAACAAATGGGCCTATAAACATGGTTGACTTACTTTAGAGCACTTTGCTGGAACACACAGTCGTTTCAGGATTAAATGAGGCTAATACAACAGGACTGAGAGTGCTATTTTGATTGCGGTGAATACGATAAGTATTAGGCTGCTTGTTTTTTTTTACAGAAATAACCAGAGAGAAGTGGGAAGGCGGGGTCTCTGCTGATGAATGCAAGGCTAATTAATCCCCCTTTGTGTATCCATGAGCACAGTGAGAGTAAGGTGGCCATATTTAGAAAGCGTCTGTCCAGCTGAGCCACTATCAGTATCACTTCAAAGCTATGAAATACACAGGATCACATTTTCAAGGCAGTTGACATTTACTTGCTGTGGAAAATAAAAGTCTGGGGGGGGAGCGAGCCAGACGGAGGGATAACTCAGAATGTTATTAGGCAGTGGGGGGGGGGGGGAGCAATAGGTTGTAAACTTAATAACTGATCGCATTTTTATTTGGCGATGACGGACTTCAGGCGCAGCCGGTTGAAGGATCGGGCCGGGGCGGAGGTTGAGATCGGCCTCAACGCCACATCATTTCCAACGACTTGTTTCAACCAGTGGGCCTCCAAACAGCATTGCACACAGGAGAGCCGAGAAAGGATGCATCCAGAGCCATTTTCAGACCCGCACCTTCATCGCCGTCCTCTCCCTCACCGGCACCATCACGCGAATGGCAGCGGACGAGAAAGCAGTCTGCCAACTGTTGACAGTCAGAAAGGCTAGTTGCTTTAATTATTCATAAGTGTGGAGCGGCGCGGCACGCACGCACACACGCACGCACGCACACATAAACAGAGTATATTGTAATCAGATGGATCACCGACGGCTCTGGAAGTTTAATCCTTTTTTCATGAGCTGCCCCATTACACAGGCAGATGTTTCCTACTATAAAAAAAAGATTTTGGTTGGCATTTTCATCACTGGTCGGGTTCGCCGCATCCCGCAGACGAGCTGTAATCCTGCAGTGTGGAGACGGAGAATGTCGCCGCCACACTTGTTGCTCAGAGGCTAAATTACGACAGAGAGCGGCAGAACGGGTCCATCCATTCAACTGGGCACGGTTTCTTCCCTGGGACAAAAATAGCGTCGGCGCGCTCGCGCGTTCGAGCGGCTTCAACACGAATAGCTGAGACAGTAACGAAAATGACAGCAGAGGTGTGATTTATTGAGATGCAAGCAGCTGGTCGAGCGAGTAAATAGCAGCCCCGGGGGGACGACCGCTGCACGAGCATCGAACTCCGCTTCATGTAAACACCTGCACATCAAGAACGACTCTGAAGTGCCTTCTGGTCAAGTCGGTGGCCCAAACCTGAATATGCGTGAGTCCCTCTGGGTATATGATGTGAGGCAGGTAGGAAGCAACTAATATTCTCTCCTCTTGTTTTGATAAAACAACATGCATGCATAAGTTTTCTGTGGATTTCCTCCCAAGACTCCAAACACATTGATGGCGCTATCAAAAGAATCCAAGTGCAAAACACTGAACGGCAACGCTGTCACGTCTTCATTTCTGTGACATCTCGAATTAGATCTTGATGATGGTCTTGCAGAGGTCCGTTGTGTTTTGTGCGTGAGTGAGGTGAAGTGATTTATGGAAGAACCACCAAAAAACGTGTCGCGCTCAATAAGTAAAGAGGTTCGGCAGCTGTTTGTGAGGGAGCTGATGGACTGTGGATATTGAGCTCCCCCTCCTACGCTCAGAGGTGACTGAGCACCGTTCACACCCACTCCTCCGCTGCCAGGAACACGGCCAGGAGCACACATACACACACACACGCACGCACGTACGCCCGCACACACACACATGCACACACATGCACACACATGCACACACACTAACCTATATATAGGTATGTACATATGCCTCTCCTTGAAACATGTTACATGGGGATGAGGGAGAGTAATCACATCAGTGTGTGGGAGGGCCTGTGAGTTGCAGTTTCTGGGAAATGCGCAGTTATTTTTTAGGATCTTTTGTACTTTTCAAACAGAAAAAAAGGCCCTCTGATCTATTTTTATGGCTGCCGTGACTGCAGGTCAGCAGAAGTATGGAACCTGTCTCGAGTCTAACATGCTCAACAGCTCAAGCTCAGGGAAAACGAGAGCTGGGGACATTTGTTTTGAATTAAAGTAAAATGCGAAATGTTTTTGGCTCCTTACACATGTTTACAGTATTCTACATGCTGTCAGCATACATAACATCCAGCCCAAGGAACACATCAGCCTGCCACAGGGTCCAATGATGCCACACAGTGTAAAGAATACTAAGAAAAGACTCTCAATTCTTATTGTTTGTCAAGTAAGGAGACAAAATATGACACTGAGATTCATAAGTGCCATAGTAGCTGACAGTAATGCCTGGAGTAATGCAAAGGTGAAAAATAATAACCTGGTTTCTTGACAGATAGTATTGTCGCAAAGACAACGTTACATATTGCTCTTTACAGGAAATTCCAGATTGAACATTCTAGGTTTCTGTGAGGGTTTTATTTGCATTGAACCTAAAGAAAAAGCTTTGAAGCTATACACACACTTCGCCGTATGTGGCCCCTTTGAGTTTGAGTGTACTCAATGTTTGACACCCCTAAAGTGAACAAAATATTTCCAGTCAAACATAGTTTACGTGCAATAATGACCATGTAAAACCACATGGCTTTATTGCAGCGCTGTGCTGTCTGAGGTGGCTTTGTTGGTGCCGGTTGCCAGAGCCTTTGTATACATTTCCAAAGGAGCAGATTTTTCATTTCTTTTCTTGTGTGTGTATGTGTGTGTGGGGGGTGGGGGTGGGGGGCAGTGGCCATACAGATTCCTCTTGAAGTGATACATTTGATGGGATTATCCTTTGGACTTCTGTCCTGTGTGACTTGGTCGTTCAATTGGTCGTTATTCATAGCAACTTTTGTATTGACGTCTCAATCTGCCTAAAAGACTCTCTCTACAGAAGGAGACAAAAAAGAAGAGCTACACCTCTTTTTTTCTTTTTTTTTACAAAGCAACCAAACAAACGGCGGAAAAAATAGATTGCTCTAAAAAAAAAAGAGCTTACGAACTCCTCCCTCTGTTGTACACAGAATTCAGTTACTTCTCACTTCAGTTAAAAGAATAAGAACTCCAGAATAAGATCCAGTGAACACAGGTGAAAACGTAACCTCCTTGGTGGAGGTAAACATCGCCATGGTTACAAAAACTAAGGCAGCTATCAGGAAAATCTGATGATGTTTCCTTGAAGCTCTGCAGGTTCGTGTGAGCGTGAGTTCCAGCGTTACACACAGAGAGACGCATTTACTAAGAACCCAGTCTGCGAGTACTGACTTGTATGCGTGTACAAGAGTTTCACATGTAGGTGTGAACCGTTTACGGTCAATTCACTAAAAGAAACTGTGCACAAGACAACAAGCGCAAAATTGTTCGAGACGCGCCTCTTTAAATGCGGTTGGGTTGCTTCAGAATTTGCAGCATGGCGAGTTTGGTGAGACAAAAGGACAAAGTGAAATTCAAACCTCCAAAATTAGTGTTGGTAGATGGAGCCAAGAAACAGTTGAATGAGCTTGAATGAAGATCATAAAAATTCACACTGTATTCAAGGAAATCTGTGTGGAAGTGGACGCTGCTGGTGAAACGGTACTGACAGTGGATTTGCGCCCCTGGCAGGGTTAACCGAGAACCATATTTTCGTGACCGATGGCCCGCTGGGACGGACGGGGGGGGGGTTGCGGTTGTGCCTTCGCTTTTTTGCCAGACGGGGGCGAAGGTTGTGCCCTCTCCACTGGACAACGCCCCAAGCGGCTGCATATACACCAAATACTGAGAACTGACCCTGAGTGGACGAAGCCGGCTGGCTCCAAATCTGCTCGGAATTGCTCCAACAGCTCCGAAATGGCTGCACAGGTGACGAGTGTTTCCTCATTAATTCCATAAATGTTCTTATGGGGGTGGAAAACGCACATTCTCTGCATCTTCCTCAACATTTTGATGTTCTGCCGTTCGACAATAACATCAGCCCTGTGTGCAATTTCCACATAAAATGTGGAAAAGACGCAGTTTGTTGGAATCAATTTGTGCATTATTCCTCCTGCACATCCAGTTTGCACATGTTCTGGTAGCTCTGACCCACAACATACCTCTGCTTTGAGCCTCTCGATCTCAGTGTCCTGATCCTCCAGCTGCGTTCGCAGCTGGTTGGCGGCCACCTTCTCAGTCTCCACGATCTGCACCAGGTGGATGTACTTCTGCATCAGCACCTCGCGCTCGATGATGATATCCGAGTAACTGAAAGGAGAAGAGCGGCAGAACATCGGCATTGGGCGGCTGAATGAGAGCGGCACGGTGATTGGACAAGACACAACATGGTCAAGTGTTGGTAAAAATGACGATTTGAATTGAGTTGAACTGCTAATTCAAGTGTGTGTTTGTGAGGCTGAAGCAAACTCCAGAGTATGAGACAACCATGATGATCGATGAGATTTGGATAACTGAGCATGAAACACATTGAACGTCCGTCATGTGGCGGTCTGTGTGTACCTGGCCTGCTGGATGGCCTCCACCCATTCATCACACTCGCTCTCCTCCTCGGTCCGCAGCTCCAGAGGTTTCTGTCCATCGTGACCAAACACGATGAGAAAGTAATGCTGAGAGAGAAAGAGAGAAAGAGAGAGAGAGAGAGAGAGAGAGAGAGAAGCTGTTTATTTTTGCGGCCCTGTGACCAAACAGACCTTCAGAGCCACTCCCGAGCTGCGCCGGCCGTCCCTTGATTCACTTAAAGGTTTTTTTGCTTGGCACTTTGAGATTCTAGCTGGGCACATATAATCAAATATGAAATGGACATACGGGAAATATTTTTCACACTTTCCCTGCCTGAAGTCGTCCAATCTAAAGTGCCAAATGCCACATGAAGCAGGCAGAGAGCACCGACTGACAGGGAGACAGCAGTCCAAACATCATCATTCTTCTTCTTCTTCTTCTTCTTCTTCTTCTTCTTCTTCTTCTTCTTCTTCTTCTTCTTCTTCTTCTTCTTCTTC
>JASSRZ010000011.1:15486413-15496864 GCA_032164315.1 Malacoctenus gilli
ACGGACGGACGGACGGACGGACGGACGGACGGACGGACGGACAGACAGACAGACAGACAGACAGACAGACAGACAGATAGATAGATATACTGTAGATGTAGATGTAAATCCAAATATAAATATAGATATAGATGTACATATAAATCTAGATGTAGATGTAAATCCATATATAGATATAGATATTTTGTGTGGATGTAATACGTGGTCACCAGTCCACTTCTGCTCCCATCTGCTTTGCTGCTCTGCCACCTCACTGCCGGGAGGGAGAATATCCTGCTACTTTGATGGGATATGTAGGGACTTAGAGAGTTGTGCTCTCTCACACCCACAATGCACCAGCAGAGTCTAAACGCTCCATAAATCTGCAGGAGTGTATGCTTGGGAATTGGGCCTAACCTGATCCTGTACGAACAAACTGCCCTCATAAGCACAAACACACATGAAGCTACTTGGCAATTGGGTTAGCTGGCACTGTGGTACATTTCACATATCGTGGCATGTGCGCCTTTTTTTGCCTTCTTTCCAACGTGTTTCTCTCGCCAGCACCTGTAGCTGTTGATGGGAGGGGTTATGTATAAAGCATGGGAGCAGCCTCAGCAATGACAATAACACCACTGAGGAGTATGCCATCTGAAAGCCCCCAGGAGCCCTGATCTCCACGGGGGGCTCACAAAAGGACCCAACCCAAACTCAGCAAGCGCAGCACCAAGGAACTAACGCTTCATTAAGACAATCTGACACCCAAGAAGGTTTGGTTTCATGTGTTATTCTAACATCATCCTGTTATAACACTGGGACTTACATTAATAAACAGATGCTGATCAGTATGATGCAACCTGTTCCTTGAAAAAAGTACACTTTATAGGTTTTAAAATTGCTGTTGAATATGTTTTTACAAGAATAATTATAATTGTTATAGAACAGACACTTGCACATTGCACAAAAAACAAAGTGTTTGTTGTTTTGTTGCTCTCTCCTCTCTCGAGTACCAACCAGATGTGTTGGATGACCATCTACCTCCAAGACCTCTACAGAGAGAGCTTTGGGTTTTTTCCAATGTTTTTCTTTGGCCTGGCTCAAGTGCAGACTCGAAGTTTATTGTCCCGGTCTGCCGCTGACAAGAGCGCTGAGATCACATGTGATTCATCAGGGTGAAAGAGGAAATTAAAAACCCCGGACAAAGACTTCAATTTGAAAAAAATTCAATTGTCTTGATTTGATTGATAACATGTGGCTGCATGAAGTGTTTGATTACAAGCAAAAAAGCAGCAATCAGGCAGGTGTTGTCAAAAGTTAAACTTTTTTATTGCGGGGGGGGGGGTGCTCGGCAGGCAGAAACCAGCCCGGTTCTGCACATTTTGAGTATGTGTGGAAAAGTTACTCCACCCACCTGTTGTTTGGAAAGATAAAGTTGCAGCACAACTTGAACTTTTGCAGCATTTCAGCCACATATGACAGTTTGGGGACATTCGTACAGTCTTCACAGCACAAAAACTGTAAGTGGAGGACAGAAATTTTATCCTTATTATAACTTAAGCAAAGTGTTTTAAGGAGTCCAATCATTCACTTTTGCTTCATATATTCTTTGTCTTTACAATTTTTGATGATGGCAGGTTTTTTTTTGTGTTTTTTTTTTTTAAACAGGACTCAGATTCTAAGAGGGATGCCAACTTCAAATTTAGACATAAACGAGGGCCATGTTGGCTCGAGCACTTGGCAGGAGAGAAGCGGAGGGGAAAATTAAAGCAGGCTGTCGAAGGAAAGCAGATCAGACTCCAGGAATACAGCAAGAACGGCTCCAATTAGAGGGAGCAACACAGAAAAAAAAGAAACGCAACGCTTTGAGAGGGACGTTTAGAGCTATCGGGGCTTTCTAATGAGACCTAATGACACCAACGCGTACGCACAGGCGCACGCATCAGGAAGTCAGCGCTGACACTTCAACTGCAAAGTGTCGCCCCACCTCCTCTCGCATGGCCTCTAATGAGGGAGGAATCAGTTGAAAAGGAACCCAGCTGTGCTGACACGCTTTACTGAAGCCGGGGCCGCCGTATCGCACCGATCGCGATTAACCTGTGAATGATGGAAGATTCAACGCCCAGCGTTGCACAATTGATCCGTACATTTTAAAGCATCTTTAATCATCAAAGACTGAACTCCAGCAGAAAAGATTTCAACCATAATGATATAGCTATTGTTGGTTATCTATCTATTTACAGTCTTTACTTCAATAATGTCCCTCTTTATGAAAATGTCACACTCCTGGAGTGTTTTACTAGAAAGAATAAGGAATCTGAATCAGTATTTCATTTCACTGTTTTTCATGGTTTTTATGCCCTATTTTTTTCAGTGAATCAGTCAGTTTAGTTTCAGTGATGGTTTGGTTCTTGGGTTCTGTGGACCATTATCATATTACAGTACAAATCAGCTGATTATTAAACATTAGTTTTACTTCAAAGTAAGGTTCACTCATAAGGAGACAGAATAAAAAAATGACTAAAATATCAAACGCTAAAACTTCAAACAAACATGCAGAGAATTTAAAAAAAAAAAAGATGAGGAAACAAACTCCGGATGCTTTTTCCTTTTTTTATGACACCGTCTGGAGCCGCATTGATTTCAAACATGCCTCGTCTCCCACGACCTGTCTGAATGGCAGTTGGGTGATGCTCCCTATGCAGTCAGCCATTAATTGGCTTGTTTCTTCCCAGAACTTTTGCTCAGCAAAAAATGTGATGTATGGGGCCAATCAGGACACCGGCACCACTGCGAACCGCGGCCGTCCGTTTGTGGCGCGCAGCCTCTAACAAACTGTGTTCCTCTCTGGGATCAATAATCGACCAGATGCTTGATGTTGGGGGGTGGGGGTGGGGAGGGGGGGGGCCTGAGGGGGTGGAGGGTGAGATCGTTTGACAATTATACACAGCAACATCTATTGGCTTTTTTACACACACACACGCAGGCATGTTCCTCAGCATCACTGCACGTCGACAGTCGCTGTGGAAACCATTCAGACGAGCGTGAATGCTCTCCAAATTATTTGAAGGGTTTGTGTCTCACTGAGAGTACAGAGAGAGAGAGAGAGAGAGAGAGAGAGAGAAGAGGGAGGGAGGGAGGGAGACAGAGGGAGGCAGTGGCTGTGTGTTGTTTGCGTGGCTACATTGTGGCTCAGTGTGGGGGTGTGATACTGCAGGTTGCTGGCAGACACCCAGTGATGAGAGAGAGCCAGAGAGACTGATGGAAAATATAGGGAGCCTTCACCCATTTAAGCCAACTTTACAGGGAAAGAGTCACGTAATTTTTATGCCTAACATGTCAACCGTCAACAATAATATGAGAGTAACATATTTGCAGGTTTGGAGACAAAACAAACTTTGCTAGATGCAAGACCTGAAGAGAAAGGTCCTTAAAATTCATGAGAGAACATTCTCACTTACTTTTTACATTTTGTGAGGAGATTATCATCATATTTCAAAGTGAAAATATGTCAAACCCACCCCGAGATGCTAACTGTGTCAGAATTGACTCTCCCCAGTCGTCTCATCGTCCTGACAACAGCTACCTGGAGGCTCCCTCAAGTATGCTGGTGGGACTGTGGAAGTCTGTGGGAGGCAACAACCTCTGCAATTCACCATCAAGATGTTCATTTTGTTTGTTCCCTGTAAAAACGCATTGCAAAGTAAGCAAACTGACGCTGGTGATTGGAGCTGTCCCATCCATCCCACTTCCCAATTTGCACTCTGCCGATCATTATTGTCCGTTACACTGTTTTTTTTTTTCCATTGCTCCTGTTGTAATTACAGCAGCTACTAATGGTCACTCACAAACACACAAAATCTGACCACCTGAATTAGCAACAACGGCCCCCGAATTTTGCCATTCAACATGTTCATTGTTTGCAAAAACACAGAAAACAAAACATAGATAACGCTATTTTTTGTAGCAACTGTGCTGTCAGTTGTTTTCCGAGTCTGAAACTGCTGCTGCTCCTTAGCTGTCTTGGCCATGTTAGCTATGTTTGCTTCGGATTTTCTTGCAGGCAAAGTTGCGTTCGCCTCAAATTCATACGGAGGTGAGCGACTGCTGCAGGAAGGCTGCAGGACGGATTCATCCTGGATGAAATGAAAGGCTCTTTCAATGAGAAACGTTAAAGCAAATATAATGAAGAACATAAGGGGGACAAACTTTTTTTTTTCCATCTCTAAAGAAACCTGCAGATCACAGTTTCTGCTGTTTTCACCGTCTTTGTGAATGTCTCGCGACGCGTCGCAGCAGCAGTCACAAAGCGAGGCTTTTTGAAGGACACTCGTCAGTTCTCTGACGATGTCAACGATTATCTCACGCTTTCTTTTCAAACCATGACACCTAATATCCGCCCACGAATCATCCTCCCTCTCTGCCTTTTTTCCTCGATAAGCCACAACAAATTATATTTGCGACGTTTGTTCGTCTCACGCCTGAGACGATCCAAAAGCCTCGGGGCGCAGAGAATCAGATTGAACTCTCCACAACGCTCTTCGACTGGGACGTATCCACTAAAAACGTACTGGAGCAAACGCTCATCTTCCTCAGCCCAACAAAGGCGCCACCATTCTTGGTTTTTATCCCCCCCAGTGTCCATGGCCACGTAGTCGAGCAGTTACACATCAGCACACAAGGTTTCAGCTGAGGGCAGATTGAAAATAACCCTAATTAAACATCACAGCTGTAGTGCGAGAGTGAGACAGAAGGGAGGAGAGAGAGTGAGACAGCAAGTGTGAATGCATTAAAAAAAAAAAGAGAAAGAGAGAGAGAGAGCGATAGGAAGAGAGGATAAAATAAGAGTCTAATTGCCAGGCGCTGTTACATCAGAAGACACAGGTTTTACAGTTACATCACGGTCAATATTAGCAAGCAAATGTCTTCCCGCAAAAGATCAAATGCTGCCTGTTAATCAACTGTAGAAACAACCGTGTTGCAGGCACAGGGAGACAGACTCGTCTTGCTTTGTATGTAACGAAAAACACACACACTGTGCCATCCTCTGCCTCTCCTGAAGCCCCTCCCCCTTTTTTTTGCATACATCTGGGATGAATTGTTTTTACACAGGGAGTGCGTTTAAAGAGGCAGACGCCGACTGAGCGGGTGCGAGAGTGTAAAGCGGAGGTGTGTTCTCCAGGTGCTGATGATCGGAGGCTATTTATTCCCCCCTCGTCACCTCGAACGTGATTAATAATTCACCTCTTTAATACTTTCTCAAACTGTGAAAGGTCACACTCTGCAGTGCATCCCTCCGCTTACATTTTCATAGGCACGATGCCTGTACACACACACACACACACACACACACACGTACGCAAACACGCATTCAAACAGTCCCCAAGGCCACCTGGCAAAGTGTGATCACAGAAAATATTCACATCCAGCGGTTCATACTTCAGTCGACCTCAAGGAACGAAAATCTTTCGTCGCCACAGTAAAGTTTCACTCATTGATTGATAAAAAAAAAAAAAAACCTACAACCATTGATGTCGCCGCGGCCAGTTCATGTGTGTTCCGCTTTTTTTTTTCTCAATGAATCGTGTGTGCAAATGGAAATTCAAATGTTTCCTAGCAACAGGTTCCATCGAAATGTTGGAGCAACTGAGGTAACTTCGAGGTGCGCAGTCACAACAAACACGCTCGCGATGCTTCCGGGCTTTGAGAGACGAACCTTTTGGGATTTTTCTGGCGGATCTTTTTTTTTTTTCTCCCCTGCAGATCCGGACCGCAGACACACGATTCACGTGAGCTGCGGCACCAAGTGAGGCAGCTGCAGGTGAACTTTGACCTGTTCAGGGGTTTCAAACACGTTCAGCTGAATGACAGTTCAGACCCCTGCTAAGTCCGATATGCTGGCCGAGCCGACGCCAGGCTGCTGGAGGGGGTCTTGCAGTTTTAGCAGCTGATGAATCAATTTCGTTTCTTTTTATCTGGCTTCTACGTTGCTGCAGAGTGACAGAGTCCAAGTCAGGGACTCCAACAGCAGACAGTGATGAAGACATTGTCAGTCACTGAGCTGCCGTCAGCCTGCTCATGGTTTGGAATTGAGTTCCATCCACTGTTGATCTCATTCGATAAGAAAACCGTCCTCAGTCCTGTCGATGCTTCGAGTTGCGACGCCGCCTTTGTCGTGCAGCTCGGCGTTTTCAAAGTCACCCCAAGGTGAACAAACCACTTATAAATTGCACTTCGCTGAAATAACATCTGATAAAGTTACACACAATTTTCTCACACATGAGAAATAATTCCTTTTTTTCTAAGTTGAGCACAATTCACATCACGATGTAGCTCTGGAGCCCAACACATGTTATTTTCCAATCAAACGACTTGAAATTTAAAGCATGGAGCATGAAAAAGATCTTTTTTTTTTAATGGGCACCAGTTTTGTTGCACTACAGTACAAGAATACAATCAGCTTTTAAATAAACAAATGGATAAATGAGGGGATCTTTCAGTTTGGTGATGATCTTACTGTCTGAAAACTGCAGCATCGAAACCAGCAATTCGACAGGACAACGATTCTGTGTGTGTCTGAACAGAGTCCATTTTTTGTGTCCACAGCGACCTGTTGCTGCAGCCTTTCAGCTGCCGCACTGCCTAATTCAAAGTTAATTACTTTTTTTGAAGCAATCACATCCCAGCTTTTCAATCAAGCCACCGGAGGTGGCAATTTTCAATAACAATGCAAATGTCTCTGATTAATCAGCAGAGGTTAAAACAGACTATGTTCTATTGTTGTTGTTTGTTTTTTGTTTGGTTTTTTTTGGGGGGGGGGTGGAAGTTGTGTGTCCATCAGGAAAGTTTTGATGCAAAATCGGAATAGAAGGTGGATTCTTCCTTCTTAAATTGGATGGGAAAAAAAGCTGTGGGGAGCTTCTAGCCTGCCCCCCCCCCCTCCATGCTTGAAGGATGGTCTCCTGCTCTGGGGAGGAGGCACTTGGAGCTTCTGACACTGCAGAGCTCTTTGAAACAGCAGGAGAGGCTGACCTGCGGCTGCTGCTGCTGCTGCTGCTGCTGCTGCTGCTGCTGCTGCTGCTGCTGCTGCAGGGACTTCATCATGCAGCAATCATCTTGCATGCAACATGATGGACACAGATCACTGCTGATTAGCGGGAGTAGATCTTTGAAAATCAGGCTGCAAGTTGATTTTTGGGGGAACTGCTTGTTTTGTTGTTGTTTTTAAGTGTTATTGCAAAATGATATTAATAGTTTAAAAAAAAGCCGTGCGGCTTATCTGAAATGATGCAATCAGTGAGTGCACTAATTTATGTCAGTGGGATATGAACAGATTTGAGGGGGCTGAAGCAGATGAGGACTTGTGCATGCACAGCAGGGTCTGTTGATCTGACCCCCCCCCCCTGCGTCTCACCTGCTTCTCCAGCGCCTCCTTCCCAGTGGTGGACATCTTTGGCGCCGGCGCGCGCTCGCAGGTGCATCCTTCCAACAGGTAAATCCCAGCGGGTCGCGCGCTCTGCTCGTTCTCGAAGTAGAAGAGGATATTCTGGTAGAGGGCGAAGAACTTCTCGTGCCAGCGGCTGTTCTCCGCCGTCTTCTTGCTCAGGTAGCCGCGCTTGGTGCCCTCTTTACGCGCGACCGCCGACAGGAACAGCGCGTGGCCCTCGTTGTAGCGGACGCTCTTCTGCATCTTTGCCGCGCGGCTTTCGGGAGGACGAGGAGAAAGTGGGACGGCCGGAGCTTTCACCGCGAGCCCATGTTCACCCGTAGGGATGGAGGTGGGGGGGGGGGGCGTTTGCGTGTAAACTTTCCCCCCCGCCGAGAGAGAGACGCTCGGCTCAGCTGCGCCGAGGCGCACGGAAAAGTTGTCCCGCCGACGGAAGCGCTCCTGCGCAGGAACTCGTCGGAAACATGTCCGAGTCCCACATGAGCTAAAACAAATCCATGCTTCGCTTCTGTAAACTACTTGGGAGAAAAAAAAAAGAGGAGAGAGAGAGAAAGCGAGATGCGCTCTACAGAGGGAAGAGCCCTCAAGTGGACTGACGGTGATAGAACCGCAGCCCCGATGCGCTGTAATCGGCTTTGACAGTGGTTAACTCTCTCTCTCTCTCTCTCTCTCCCTCTCTCTCTCTCTCTCTAGCACACAAACGCTCTCGCTCTCTCTCTCTCTCTAGTGATGCGCGCTGATCTTGAGAGTTGGCGGAATTAAAGGCGGAGCGTGAGTTGGTTGTGTGTTTGAGAGTTGACTGAGCGACACAGATGCGGTGTCATGCACGTTCACCAATTTTCAAATGATGACATTTGTAGTTGCTATTTTTGTTTTGTTCCGTTTTTTTGCGGTATTAATGGCATCATATAAACAGTAGATTAAGCACAAAGAAAAAGAAAATCTATATGGTGGGAAAAAAATTGGCAAACAGGAAGAAATTCAAAAGTTAATTTGGATCCTTGAATCTTTTTTTTTTTTTTTTTTAACTTTTTCTAAACTTTTGGCACAATATTCAACCTGCAGTCCAGGAAAAAAAACCAAATGAAGACAAGAAACTGTTGCAATCAAATAAAGAAAAGAAAATCCAATCAGGATTTGTGCAGGAATGTCTATTTTTTTTTAAAAAAAAAAAAAAGAAAAGAGATCCCCCTCTCCAAGACAGAAAAGCTCCCACAGCTCCACAGCCAAAGTCAACAAGCAAAAAGCGTGACAATTGCTTCTTTAATAAATCACCACATGTACAAACATCAGGCTGAATGGAGGAGGTAATGTCTTGATTCTTTGCTGACAAAAATCAAATGACAGTACAGTACAGTTGATGGTGTCACAGTGAACCTGAGGCTGTTTCAATCCTTCACCAATGCACGCACGCCACCAAAACGTGCACACATGAGCTGGTCGCATGGATCAGTGATTCTTGCCTCTGACCATGATTCTTCTCAGCGGGCTCCTCGCCTGGCGGCTCCACTTTCTTCCTCCTCACGGGTTGGACTGCAGCCACGCCTCCAGAGACGATCGATCCGAGACCTTCCAAAGATCCAGGAGGACGCTCTTATTCTTCCTTTACAAGAAAAAAAAAAGGGGGGGAAAAAAGATCAAACGGTAAAATGTTAAACACAATACGCGACATGAAAGCGCGCGGTGGCCTCGCGCAGCCTGTATTTAAGCCCAAACACACGCCGGTGTCACACAGACAGCGGCATGACGTGCTGCATGTCAAATCCATGTTCTTAACCTCTGACCGGCAGCCGAGCGTCCCTGCGTGTGATTACGGCGGAAAGTCAGGCTTCGATCCAGCACAGAACAAACATTTCATATAGAGGGGATTATCCCGCCAGCAAGGTACGGCTCTTTGCGTTTCATAGGAAGAGCGCTGCAGATATCTCATACGATGAGGATTACGTTCAAAACGCTCGACCCCCCCCCCCCAGCGGGCCGCGAGTTTCGTTGTGGGTGGGGTGTAGGGTGGGGTGCTGTGTTATGAACGGTTGGACCCAGAGGAAGTGCGACAAGCTGACTCTTTGACAGGAAAAGACGAAGCGCTATTTTTGATGCCTGCTGCTTTACATTTCTGTATCACAACGTGGCGCTCATCCTGAAACGGAGCTTTTGGCGACTGGTTTTGTTGTCGTGGCCGCATGGCGGCGTTGTCGCTGGTGGGCCCGCCTCGCGGAACAGAGGTTTGCATGTTCTCCCTCTGTGCACGGCATTTTTTCACCGGTCGAGGAACGTACATAAGAGGTCGCGGGGGACTCGGCATGTAAGCGCGGGAGACTGCCGTCACGACGACCCGCTGACGGGCTCAGTGTCGAGGGTCTGCGAATCCTAAGGTCCTAATCTTTTCTAACGTGTGTTCGCGTGGGTTCACGTGCGCGTGTGCAACACCCACAAAAGCAAAATTTCATTTCACTAAAGAATCGATGATGACAAATTGCGATGAGAGCCATTAAAAAGAATCCTAACTGAACGTTAATCGACGATTACTAGAAATTTATATTGACTGAAAGCCGTTTCACTTTCTGAGCAGACGTCAAATGCTAGTTTGAAGGCAGAGCTGAAAAAAACAAACTTGATTTATGAACCAATGAGACATTCCTATGCAGAAAAACAAGATTAGAAACACTGCTGAGAAAGAAGCAGATACTTCGACCAGATGTGTTCCACTGCATTTTGCTGTCTTCTAACATGGATGTCAAATAACTTGAACAATTTTGACTGAAGATGACTGGATGCTCAGCAGCCCTCCTACACTTACACTTGCGCATTTTTGCCTGAGTTTTGTCTGTCAAACTATGAAATCAAATCAGTTTGAGTGTGGATGCTCAAAACAATCACTGAGCATTACAGCTGCAAGAGAAGTCTTTTGACTTAGGGTTCTCCAGCTAATCACTGCTTCGCTGTGTGAGGCTGGACCCCTCACTCGGGGGGGGGGGGGGGGGGGGGGGGGGGGGGGGGGGGGGGGGGGGGGGGGGGGGGGGGGGGGGGG
>JASSRZ010000011.1:15496874-15511798 GCA_032164315.1 Malacoctenus gilli
ACCGCCCCCCCCCCCCCCCCCCCCCGGATGACAACATTACCTCCTGGCATTGACTAAGACCTCCAGCTCACACGCCTTGCGGGCTGCGGTGTACAGGACCGTGTCGGGGATGTCGGCCAGCCGGGCCACGTTCAGGCCGTAGCTCCGTTCCGCGGCGCCTTCGGTCAGCTGGTAGAGGAAGGTGATGAACTCGGGCTGGGCCTCGCCGTCTGCTCCGACACACGAGGAGATTCATTAGGAATGTCCAGATCATGCACGGACACCGCAAATCCCTTCGTTTGCGCCAGTCGGGGTTGCGCGCGTTTCTTTTCGTACCGTCAGTGTCGGACGGAGCGTCGGGCTCGTTGAGGAGAAAAGCCATGTGGTAATTGGACACGTGCTCGGGGTGGACCCGCTCCAGCTCACACAGAGGGGGGTAATGAGTGACAAACAGGGTGAGAGCTTTCACCTAAGAGAGAAGACGAAAGATGGAAGAGTCACAACAGGGAAATGTGAAGTTCTTCTTTCGCAACTGTTTTCAACAAGTAAAAAAAAAACTGCATGGAAACGCTCGAGTAAATTAATAAACAGTTGTTGCTTGTTAAAGGTCAAAGCCCTCGAGGGGGGCTTAGCCCAGAACGCCACGGCCACTTTTTTTTTTTCCCATTGCATTGCGAGTCGGACAAATCGACCCAACAACATCTGAGGCAGCAGAAAGTGTCCAAAAACAAAACTGGTCTGCTGAGAAACTGGGAGTAAAAGTTCAGAGCTGGAGCCTGATGGTCAGAAGCAGAAAAAAACCCCCACCATGATTGGTGTGAACTTTTGCTGTAATGAAAGAATCCCCCATTGAACATAATATTAGCTGATTTAAAACTGAGTTACAGTCCAGACAGAGCCTCAGATGAGGAGATCAGCCACAACAACGAGGAAACGCTGAACTTCTAAGGACCCAAATAAAGTTTTGTGAAAGGGCGATGGATAAAGTTGAGGGGAGTCCAGCCTGAGCACGATCTCAAAGGATCTCCTGGAAACTGGAGCGCCACCAGAGGCGGCCGGGGCAAAAATGGAAGCTGGGAAAAGTCGTCCAGGAATTTGACATCGAGTTTCTTGAACGTTTTCTTTTTAAGTGTGTTTCAAAACTTGCAAACAAATGATGCAACCGAAATCCAACACTTGCGGAGGCGCAAGAGGCCTCCGTGGGAGGGTGGCGCAGAGGAACGGACAGTTAGCAGTGCTGCTAACGCTAGCCCACTCAGACCTCCGTCGGTGGGCGTGGGGGAGCTGAACGGCTCTGCTGCAACACGTGCACCTGGAGGGGCTCATTTCCTTACAACCTGCTGATACAAAACAGCAGTAAATGTAATCTTAATAATAATATTAATAATACTTCTTTAACACAGTGAAAAAGCGTTCAATTAAAGAGCATAAATCGACGTGGCCGTGGGCGGGTGGTGTGGGCACGTGACGTGGCTGAGAACGCGGTCGAGCCGTGTGACGCCAGGTGGCGTCGCGTTATAACCCGGAATCTGAATTTGTCCTTCTGTCCGGTCGAGCGCTCTTCCTAGTTTAAAATTTAGAAAAAGACAAAAAAAAAAAAGACGAGTGCGAGACAAAAAAGTGACGCCGAAACAAATGGTGGTTTTCCTAACAAATGTCCCATTATGCAACGCTGTCCGTGTTTCCGCAAATACGTGAAAGTTGCAGCCGAGGAAACAAAGAGCCGAGCATCGACGTCCGCCGCGCTATGGCCCGGTGTTACTTAACCGCCTCTCTACCCCGCAGAGAGCACAGCCAAAACACGAGTCTCTGCTAGAGTTGCTATCGCTGTGAGCACAAATATACACAGCACCGTGCCGTCACTTTTTCCACTATCGCCCTGTTTACCGCTCTCATTTCTTCTTTGTCCGAAGGGTTTTTCCGTCGTCAGCGACTCCCCCCCCCCCCTTTCCTTCTGTCTTTTAGCTGCAGAGACGATTTTTTTTTGTGGGCTCTGGGGAGAGATCGTGGGGGGCACCTCCCATTCATCCTGCTGCTCTCTAATCTCTGGGAGGCTTGGAGGACACCTAAAGGCTACATGACTGAAGCCTGGCATTAAAGTCAACAGGACAACCAGCGACTCTTCTGCGCGAGTCTCGCTGCGCGGTTTCGGCGGTCGTGCGCTTCGGCGGGACTACGGCTCTCCATCAGACACGCGCACGAGCGATTAACCACCTGACATCCCTGCCGACAGCGGCGGAGAGCCCTCCACAGACACGAATGCATCTCTATCCACTGCTCACTCTGACAACTCAATCATTTTAATGGAGAAGAAAGTGCGAGAATACTGTGAAAACACTCCCTCCCATGTGCAGTGAAACAGGCCTTTCGATGCATCGACGTGTTAAAATGAGTTAAAACGAAAGCTGGAAAAAAGACGTTTTCTAGAATCTGAGGCCAAACTGGAAAACTGCCTGGTGTTTTTATTTTGAAGGTTCCTCTTTCTATATGATGCTAAGAGTGTGGGGGTTTTTTTTCGTGAGTGTTTAGCTTCACTGTGATGCATCGGCAGATTGTGTACCACACCAGGACTTTCGCAGACCACGCGCGGACTAACTGTCAGCCTGGCTAATGATCTGATTAGCTGCTAATGTCAACTCGTTATCAGACCACCTCGGGCTGCACCCAGACCCCCCCTGGTCTGCAGAACGGCAGAAATCAGCACTGAGCCGATCACTCAAGTCAACGATTAGTCGCTGATGAAAAGATCAATCGGAGGAAATCACGGTAATTGAGTATTAGTCCAAGTCATTGTCAAGCTAAAGAAAAAAATCACACGATTCATTGCTCCTAAGATGAGTTGAAGAGACAATTGTTCGATATTAATTATCAATATTATTATTAAAGCTGATTTTTTTTAACCCTTGGGGGAATTTCTGCTGAAGAAGAACAAAAGACTGTCCAGATGCAATTTTGAAGATTACATTCAGTGATGTTTCAATGTTGACTGGTTTTTTTTAAGCATCTTGCACTCGCTTTCACTCCAACGAGCCCTTTCTTTTTTCCTTTGGTTCCTTTACTAGTTCTGGATGGAAAAACTCGGGGCGACAGCTGCTAAAGGCTGCAGTGTTGCTGCTTCAGTGCTAAAACAGCAGAGACGAGCTCCTTTTTACAGTAGCACAACTTGAAGAAACAGACTGAACTCCATTATTTGCCCACTGGTTCGTTTAAGTCTCTAAAGCTACGGTGAAGCTTTGCGTGTGACACGCCGCGTTTTACAGCTTTCACTTTTATCACAGTTGTCAGTGCTGCACCGGGCACGTGTTGTTCGACCAGGCCGAGTGTGAACATTGTGATCCAAATGCACGTCCTCATTAGTTCCTCTGGGAGAGAACGTACCTGAAAAAAAGGGTGCACTCCACTGAAAGTTCTAGGAACTATATAACAGTTGGTAGGGTTCAAGAAAGCATCGCATGTTCACCAGCTGGCTGCTGACTTCATCTGCAGTCTGGTGCTGCAAATGTGGAGCACAGCTGCTTTCTTCGCCACATCTGCCTGCTGCCAGAGAGCTGGTAGAGCTCAGACACCTGAAAGATCTGAAAGAGGCTTCATCTGGACAGAGATCTGGCGAAATGTCGGATGATTGGACTTTGTCACCTTTGACCATCTCATCCAAGGATGTTTTGACGTGTAATTCCAACTCACCAAAAACCTGCAGAGACACTTTGACATCAACTAAAACCTGACGCGAGAAACATTTATCATGATCTTTGTTGTTGTTTTGTTTAAAGAGCAGAATGACAATAACAGCCAGTTTAGTCCACTTCTTGCTCTTCACTGCGAAACTTCGTCCACCTTGTCATTGGGGGGGAAAAAAGAGTGCAAAAAATCATTTTCAGATCCAGTTTTGAGTTGAAAATTGGTGTCAATAATTCCTCCGCAGACACATGTGGGGATTCTTCCCTCATCCAGCTGTTACAATCATCTGGTGTCAAAGATGAGGGGGGCACATGTCCAGCTGTGAGCGAGGCTTTCTAAGAGGGGGTCCTCCATGTTCAGAGGCAAAAGGCAGGAGGGGTGGGGGGTGGGGGGGGGGGTCGGCACTGTGACTGCAGGCTTGCCGTCGCCTCTTTCTGTCCAATTAAACACAAGTCCAATTCCGAGTCGACACCCTTTGTGTTCTCTCGTCCCGGCTAACGAGGCTCTGGCGGCGGCGGTGCCGCGTGTGCTCAAGTGTGAGAAGGGAAGTGATCTGGTGGAAATATAACGAGTCTGAGTGCTACCGAATCTCTCTTCTTCTCTCATTGGCCTAAAAACCAGGGGTCAGTGTCGGGTGACAAGGGTCAGGCGCCCCTCCTTTTAGGTCTGGAGGACAGCGGTGGGTGGGCCGCACACAGTTTGATAAACTGGCCCAAGCAGTGAGTTCGATCCGGCCCCGGTCCCCCCTTGACTTTGGACTGAGAGGGGTTGCAGCGCCCCCCCCCCCCCCCCATCACAGTCGCGCCTCAGCTTGGGTGGGTGACTCATCCGGTGACGGCATTCGCTGGCCAATCAGTGGCCAACAATTGGCAACGACGTCACATTTTCAGCTTGACCCAAACTCCAGTTGAGGGGGGGGTCCTACAGAGAGCAGCGGGTACGATCATGGATTTCAGAATAAAGAAACAAACAGATTCCTTACAAAAGAGAACATTAAAACTCCCATATTAATGTCCTACGAAAAATGAAAACAGCAAAGTGTTATTTGTGATGGCTCATAAAGGAATGAAGGTATCGTTGGTATAAATTGGCCACCAGCAGAGATGGTCTTTCTGCCCTGTGGGAGCATCACTGCATTATTGGTAATGGTGTTACAAAAACCAACATGCCACATTGAATGCACACTTCTTTCTGAAAAGTATTCGTTATTTTCGACTTGCTGTATGAATCAATAATTTAGAAGGTATTAATCCCCACGGTTAACATTTCATTTTGGCTTGGAGGGTTTAAAGATGTTACGAGATGGATGGGCAATTTCATCTGGCGTTGAGACGACGATCGTTTTGTTTTTCTTCTTCACTCGCAGACTTTTGGACTCAGACTTATTTTTTTGAGACGTCCTGAGCAACGCCATGCGAAGGTCTGCTCTGCTGCCTAAAAAGCACGAGCCTGGACCGGAACAGAGCCCCAGACAACATTTGCTCTATCCGAAATGCGGCAAACATGAATTCTGGAGCCAGAGACGCGATGCACAGTGAGCCGAGACCAAAAAGGGAAAAAAAAAAAACAACAAAACAACACAGGCTGGCATCTTATCCATGTGTGAGCGCAGTGCAGGCAGAGAGCAGCGCAGAGTGCTGTGAAGCACATTTGGGTCTTTGCAGGAGCTCGGTGCATCAGCATGAGCACATCAGACCATTTACGCCCACATGGAGCGATACGTTGCACTGGAAATTCACCCATTAGCGCGCAGCTGAAAAAAAAAAACAAAAAAAAAACAGGGGAGCATTTTTACAGAGAGTTTGTGGTGCTTTCGCGAAGCCTCAGTGCAAAAACCCCCCCCCAAAAAAATGGGCCTGCCCCCCCTCAGATATTACAGGACGACATGACGCTGCAAGTGCGGCCACATGCGAGCCTGAGTCACGCCGTGACTGGAAATCGACGTGTAATGCGAGGTAACGTGTGAGCCCGGGCGAGCCGGACCTGCCCTTGGCATGAATGCGGGTGACAGCAAGACGCTGATAAAAAAAGGGGGCTTTAGCAGCACGGCTGAAAAGGAAACTGAACCACACACACCACAATGACTCCACTCCGCTCGTGGTCTCGGCCCAGCAAATTCAAGCTGCGGGAACTTCCAGCTTTTTTTTTTTTTTTAATTTATTTGTGATCCGCTTCTCCTTCTGTCTCTCCCGATCCTTTATCTCGCTCGGCGTCAAGGCTGTCTCCATTATCGAGTGGAGTTATGAAACCCATCTACATTCTTAACTACCTCTCAGGTGAGTGCTGGGGACAGGGAAAGGTGTGTTACCATAACAACCGAGTCAAAGGAGGAGTATTCTGACTTTTGACGCGAGTGGTGGAGTCTGTGGAGGAGGAGGCGGAGGAGGAGGAGGAGGAAGAGGAGGAGGCGGCACAGGAGTTAGTGTGAGAGATGCTGCGGGTCTGCGCGCACTGAGGAGGCCTTTGGCTGCAAAGCAGAACTTCTTTGCTGCCCTTTTGTTTGCCTTTCCTTTAATAGCGAGGCTTTCCTAACAAATCAATGCTGTTACACAACAGGTAGTTGGAGAGCTCCCCCCCTCCTGCCAAAAGCAGCTCCCTGCTGCATTAGCAGCTACTTACACATTTTCATTCTCCGTAGGTTTTCCATCACGATTGCATAACGACACCCCCCCCCACTCCCCCAGATCCTGTCCAAAGATTCATTTAGAACTGGCAGAACATTAAATCTGGAAGGGTTGTTTTTTTTTTTCAAAGATAAATGTTTATTCATCTTTATTTGAACAAGGTTAACTCAAAGCAATTTAGAGCTTTTGGACAAAGGTCCTGGAAAAAACAGAGAACTAAACCAATTACTAAATGCCGGCTCTCACGGATTGGACGCAGCTTGTGAGCTTCGATCGCCCGGAGGGCAGCGCTGCAGTGGAACCCGGCAGAGGTATCCATCCACCTCAGCCTGGGTCGAGTGCGAACTGGGGAGCGAAGCAGCCCGAACGGAAACTGTGGTCAGGGTTTGGACCACCGGCTCGTCAGCCGCACAAATGGTGTCCTGTTTACCAACAATAACCCACAAAACAACGCGGCACCAGAACCATTAGTTCTGCTTCCAGAGCCAGCGCAGCCTGGAGGACACACACACACACACACACACACACACACACATACACACACACACACACACACACACACAAAGTACAAGTAACCCATAAACTGGGTTAGCATATATGTTTTTTTTTTTTTTAATTACCTCTGCATAAAAAGTTTACATTTTAGCCACTGTTGGTTCATTGGTGCGTCGGCCGATTTGTTTGTTTACAGAATAACTCAAGAACTTTTGAACAAATTTGGATGGAATTTGCTGGTTGCGTGAGGTGTGGTACAAGGAACAGGTGAGTTAACGCTGGTGGTCATCCGGTCATCTGGTGACCCAAAACAGTCAAGAATGTCTTTTCTGTGGTGCGGTTTATGTGTGTGAGGCCCCTTAAAAGAAGGAGGGAGCTTAAAGCAGGAAAGGTTAACAGGGGCCCTGGTGGAGGTATTCGCTCTGTCGAGTGCCTTTCTCGTCGTTTTTTGTGTTTCTTGCCGATTTGGAGGTCACTTCTAATCGGACCTGAATTCTACGGATCATCGTAGGATCATCATTCATTTTGACAAAAATTACTGACAAATAAACAGTGTTTTCCCAGGTTACGTCAGCTTAAATATTTGTTTCTTTGATCCAACAAAAACAGGAAACCCGAATTCCATCATTATATTGTTGCTTTGAGTGGTATTTAACAGTCTTTTGAGAAAATGGAAAGAGTTTTTGTGCTTTTTTTGTGTGTTTAATGTCTCTTGGTTTTTCAAGAAAATGCTCACATCCATTCATAATTTCGTTCCTCACTGAGGATGTTGTCATACTTGGCTATTTTCACTCCATTTAAACTTGGCTTTACTGGCTCCTGGTGGGATTTTAAACATTGCCATTCGATATGAAACGCAGCCGCGGCTCTTCTGGATTCCAAATTAAATCGGCTGAGATTAGATCTCACTCCAAGCAAAGTTCGTTCGGCGAACCGAAGCCTGAATGGGACAAATGTTGAAAGCTGGTTCCAGCAAATCTCTCTTGCTGCGTCCAACAGAAGCAAACCAGTGAAGCCTCCGGTGACTGCTTTACTGGAAGACTGTGTTGTGTGAGAAAAGACACGCAGCAGGATGTTGCTGCACAATGTTTGGTCTGTTGATAAAAATGCAAATTCAAATGGACTGGAGTGAAATCCTTCCTGTTTTCTCCTTCCTGCTGCGCCCACGAACCAGAAACTCCCCCCCAGAGTCAACACGCCCTTCTGCCTGTGGGTGGCCTCGTTTCTTTGCAGGTGGTGCATAGTGTGTTTGTCTCTTTTGATCACCTTTAACTAAATGTTAACTAAAAATTGTTAACTAAAATTGTTTAATAATTGGATGAAAATCACAGAATCAGGAGAGAATCGGCTTTTGCGAGGAGCAATGATCTTACACTCGGGATGAGCTGCGTGAGGGTGAACGGTGTCGGACGATTATTGACGAAGTGTGAAAAGTCAAACTTTTATCACACAAACAAAATGTGACTCATTTCACAAAACAATATTAATATTTTTGTTTGTTAAACTTTATTTTTTGCCACCTTTCCAACTTCATTGTTGCTTTTTATTGATGCTTATTACTTACTTTGATCAACAGGTATTAGTAAGAAAGTCCATTGAATAAACTTGTTTCTCGACAGTCGTTTGATGCAATAAGCAAATGGTACATGTCAATAAAAACTTCTTTATCAGAAGAACTAAAAAAATATGAAACAGGTACAAGCACCATTTGCCATCAGTGAGAAAACAAACAATGAGCCCACAGTGAGCTTCATAAACTATTTGCATACAGCAGAAAATATTAAACAGCTGAGAGCACAAACAGCTGCCTCCCCTAATTGATGGAACAACCTCAAGCATGCAGACAGTAATGAGTTGTCTCTGTTCACAGTATCAATTTAGTTGTTCAACACAAATTGGTGAACACGAACACAGTAAGTGAAGAGTCAGTGATGACACCACAGACGTACAGGAGCCCCCCCCCCCCCCCGCCCCCCAACTTCTATCCTGTCTTTTGATTGAGGTACGGCGCATCGCATGTTCTGCCAAAACGGAGATACGCAACACCGTGCAACACACTGTGCCAAACTGGTGTAATCCCAGCAGAACGTACACACGCACGTGGCCTAACATCATTTCCATGACTGACACAAGTCATGTGTTGCTCTGTTCAAATGAAAGTGACGTAAACGCCTCCCACGATTGAAGAAATCTTTCTTTTTTTGTCTTTTCTGTCTTTGCATGCAGATTAAAACCTAGCACTGATGTTTCTTCTCTCAGAAGACAGTTATGTATAAAGTTTCAAGGAAACACCTGCCCCCCCCCCCCCAACCCCCCCACATACACATGAACTCTCTCATGGCAGCCGGGACACTGAAGCACTCTGATCTGATAAATCCCCCCCCATTTCTCCAGCTTTATCTGCCGGCCCTGATATAAAGCTTTGCCTCTGAGCGGCCCTCCTCCTCCTCCTCCTCTTCCTCCTCCTCCTTTTGGCTGAAACCGTCCCTCTCTGCCTTCCGCGTGCACCATTTTTATTGACTGCTGACATGAGGGAGCTGGAAACATGCTATTAAAAACACAGTGACAGCGCATTCACACACAATTCCTTGTGAGCACAAAGGTGGCCGTTGGACAGCCTGTCATTAGCCTTGATTCATGTGGGTGTGTTACAAGGATTAAATGAAGCCTTGCAGTGTACCACATGTATCTTTAAAGCAGCGAGGCTTCCAGGGGTCGAGCTTTTTTCTTTTCCCTTTTTCTCCTTCCTTCTCCTCGATTACACCCGGCTCTCTGAGAGGATATTAACGTTATAGATCTGGCTTCCTTTGGAGCGCCGCTTCGTTTCCATGAGCCGCTCCGCTCCCGAAGCCCCCTGGTGGCCCATCGTACTGCAAAATAAACGACCGCGGCAGTCCTCCAAGCCAATAGGCACGAGCGATCCAGCACTTGCTTCCACATAAAGACGATGTGGACTTCACGCGCGCACTGTTGCCAATTTCAGAAATCTCAACGCTTCGTCGGCTTCATCTTGTGCGCAACCTCACGCGGTGGCTGTGTCATGCAAGGTCGCGGACCAGACTTGGATGTCAGTGCCGTGTCCATGGGCAAGATGGGGGGGATCAAACTGGCCACCACGAGAGGGAAAGACCAGCTGCTCGACCAGCTGAGCCTCAGTTTCTCCACACTTTAAGTCTCCTCACACTCAGTTTATGAATTCTTTTGTTTTCAACGATCATAACCTTATTTACAATGTCAGCTCACCTCTCTGATGAAGTATTCGAGGGTGGCAAACGCGATGGCGATGCCGTCGTGGGTGCTCGTCCCTCGTCCCAGCTCGTCGAGGATGACCAAGGAGCGGTCGGTCGCCCGCTGGATGATTTCGGAGGCCTCCGTCAACTCTTCCATGAATGTGCTGCGGCCTTTGTAGATGTTGTCTGAAGCTCCCATCCTGGTGAGCAAGAAAACACCGAAAAGGTCACGATCCGAGAGAAGCCATCGAGCTCTGTTGTGGTCGGGTGAGAGAAAGCTCTGGGGGGGGGGGGGGTGTTCAAGGGGCTCCATCAAGGTTACACAGTCTCTTTGAAAGTCAGCTGTTTTCTTTTTCGCTCTCTAATGAGTGTGAAAACGAATGATACGTCACTCATAACCGGTTTGCCGATGTGTCCTTTGGCTAACCATCAACAACTGGCTCTGGTATAGACCCCAAAGTTTGCCTGTTTTTATCCAGCGCCCATCAAGCCAACTTCGAGAACTGACAGTTGAACTGTCGCCCGAAACAACTCCGCCTTTTACAGATTGCACTCGAACAAGCTAAGCACTGTCTACACTCCAACCAGCCTTTACTTTAATGTAAGTGACTGTTTTAGCTCTAAGTTGCGGCTCCTCCAGGACTGTTCTTACTGTGAGCGCCACACAATGGCAGTGAAAACACAGTTCTCTCCAGCCAAGAATCGTTCATCGACACGTTGGAGTATTTTTTTTCCCCTCCAAGCACAGAACTTCCTCCTTTGTTTCCTCTCTGCCTGCATCCATGAGGCTCCGCCGCACGTCGAGTCTCTCCCCTCACTCCAGGGACGTTCTCGCTCTCCGTCCGTCTCCACCACAATAACGAGGCTGCAGGTAACTTCTGGCTCCAGGATGCACAGCAGATTTGAACTTTAGTTTTCAGCCTCAGTGAGCTGCCCAGTGTTTGTTTGTTTGATGTTGTCTGTGCTGCTCTTTTCTCTCTCTCTGCTCTCCTCTCATTGATTAACGCCTGCTGACCACTTCTGAGACCTCAGATGTGGGATCTGTCGAAGGTAGCATACAAGTTGTGAATTTTCTTTAGAAATTCACTCTTTCATACTGGTGGTACCTTGGTTGTGAGCAGGAGTGGTTTGGAATTTAAGCAAAACGAGAATAGTTTTCTTGGTTTTAAATTGACATATAAACGTAACATTTTCAGGTTAGGATCATGTTGTAATTGAAATTTAAACACGATCCTGAAAAAGTTTGTCCAACGATGCGAATTTTGAAAAAGAGAAAAAAGTATGATTTTAGACCAGGTGAAATTTTCACTTCGCGTTCATTCGACCAAAAACAGTCTATCGACTTAAACGAGAACTGGAGCCACAAAAAAGTGGTCGGCAAACTGCTGCTGTTCTCTCAGAGTTTCCAAAAACCGCCCACGGACAAACAAAGAGTCGGCTCCTACACAGTTTCCTCCCAGGAGAAAGACTCACGCACCCAAAAAAACCAAAAAAACATGGCAGTGCAAGCGAGCAGGACGAGTGTGAAGACAAAGCGAGAACAGCAAAAAAGTGAAGGTTGGTGTCGTTCGATTGAACGAGACAAAAAAGGATGCGATGAGTTGTTACGTGGTGAAGAGAAATGAATCAGATGTTCAATTATCACATGTCCCAAACATATCAACACAACCAAGATGGAATCAACATTGAAATCGTCCGAGAACAGGTTAGATGAGCAGCTTTCTTTCTGACTTTTCACAAATATTTCTTAATCAATTTCAGCTCATGTTTGAGCGGTAAACTTCCAACCAGAACTATTCGTTGTCTGCAGTCCACCAAAAACTGACACTTTCTGTTGCTTTTCTCCTCTGTTGCAGGGTCGTTTGATATCTGCTCGCGTGGAGGTGACTTCCTCTCTGCAGGTCCATCTCACAGCGGCCGCGGCTGCGTTTGGATGTTGTTCTTATGACACAGTTTGTTTGTTTTGCTTTCGTTGCCAGGGTCTCGCTCTTCCACCCCATGTAAGGCCAGATGCTCCAGAGCAGCGTTTCGGAGTCTTCGCAGCAGCGACACACTTGCATGAATTTGAAGGGGGATGAAGTACTGAGGAGGGAGTGAGTTTGGATGTACTCTCAAATATCTGACCAAATTTTTGTCTCCAGACTCCTCCTTGAGTGTGAATTGACCTGTGACCAAAAGGTCTAAAGGTTTCACAGAGAAGCAACGAAGCAATTCCGCTCTAACTTCAAACTAACTCCACAGTCTGCATCCACCAAAATCAATGCATTGACAAACCCATTTGCAGCAAAACGTGCTTGTTATGTGCAGATAATCAAAAAGTGGAGAAAGCATCCAGCCCGGGTTCATGCCGATAAACATTGACGACATGTTGTGTTCTCCCGAAACCCTGGAGAGAACACAACATGCACGAGCTCTTCTGATGTGCGTCCTTGCAGACTGACGGAGCGACGGCGCCGCGTCACCCGATACAAAAAAAACCCCATCAACTCCAGCTGGATCACAGACGCCTCTTCTCCCCACCACCAGTCAATGCGTCTCACCTCGAAATCTGCCTTCTCCCATCCCACCTGACCTTCAGCGCGCTACGTATGAATGGAGCACCATCAGGAGCGGCCGTTGACACGTGTGCCGTTGCCATGGCTACGCCACATGCTGCAGATGAGAGGGGCGTGGCGGACATGCTGCCGCATTTCAATAGCTAATTGACGGCGAAGTGTCTGCACGCGCGGCCGAAACTCGGGGGAAATTATGACGGGATGCGTAGAGTGGAGAGTGAGCGAAGACGGACAGAATCAGATTAGAGTCCGCAGGATCGTTCCGCTCCGTCCACCGATGCGAAGGCGCACAGTGGAAACGCAACAGCAACACGACGCCAGCTGGGTGTCCTGCTGGTCCCAGTGAGTCGCTCCTTCCCGCCAAACGCACCAGTCCAGAAAATAGATCAGCGCATTTAGCAGCGCTCTCACACCTCTGCAAGAAAAGCGCATTGCATTTCTATCCGACCCTCGTTCATCACTCTTGTTGTTGAGCGGCCAGGTGAAGGCATGTTGCTCTGTGGTGACGTCAAAGTCTGGCCCTCCCGTGTGTACAGCAATCCCATCTCGTTGGACCGGGAAACGTTTCTCTCCGTCTGCCTCCGGCTTGTTGGTTCGGACATCTGAGTTCCCGCCGTCCCTCCGTCAACTCCAAACCAATAAAGACGCTCCTTCTTTGACCTCAGACATCAGCGAGGCATCGAACCTGCAGCTCTCACTTGAGACCGTCTTCCTACGACTACGCTTAGTGAAGCTTTATTAGGATTGTGCGTGAAAAAAAACTGAAGTTTAAACTTTTTACTTGCTCGGTGTGTGTTGTTTTTTGTCATTTTTGTTGTAGAGTTAACAGAATTAAATCTTCAAACGTTATAAAGGAGAAATAAAGGTTTGTGAGGTGTAGCATACTGTCTTTAAACTGCTTTCACTAAAGACAGTTACTTTCTTGCAGGAACAAATCCTTTTTCGTAAGAACCCAACATGTTTGCTCCGAACAATAAGTCGAAAGTTGACCTGTCATTTTTATTCCTTTTTTCGGTCATATTTTTAATGATGTTGTTTGGCTTTTTTGGGTTTTTTTTAACAAATAACTGAAGCTATACGACATTTTAGCCTCTTTCGTCCTTCAGCAAAGCACCACTTGGTGCAAGCTAAAGTCATATCCTCCAAACTGAAGAATAAAGCTGAAAACCTCTCCATTCAAACATGGAGCCAGTGTGAGCGTGTTGGGCTTATGTTAATTATGTCGCTGGACACCACAAGTGCCCCCTCACATTTGTAGTACCAATTTGAAACGTGGATTTTCCGTCGAGTTTTAATCCTGTCGGAAAACCTTCGGCGTCCCTTACAGAACAACAGGCCCCAACCAGCTCTGTGCGTGCGTGCGTGCGTGCGTGCGTGCGTGCGTATGTGCCGCCTACAGGGATGGCAGAGTCACCCTGACACTTCAGCGCTATAAAAACTCACAGGAGCCAGTGAATCGATGGAGAAAGCAGCGTCCCCCCCCCACACACACACGTTAAACATGTGTACAACACCCACCCAGGTGCCAATGTTACATGGAGACCTGTCGGCAGCAGAACACCCGCCGTTGGTGTGGTTCCGCGAAGATGCTCGTCCCGTTTGAGGAACCCCGAGAGGAGGCAAAGGAGGGAAAAAAAACGGCGTGTGACTTCCCCGCATCCGCCGATGAGACGAAGCGGGACGGAGGTAGTTTAGTAAAACATGATATAATTGCCGTTCGGAGTCCACGGTCGATTAAAGGTCCTTTCAAAACACAGTTTAACATTCTGCTTCCTCTCACTGTTTCCATAACAACCGTGAAGGGGATGGAAGAATGTGCTCTATAACCTTCAGGACTCAATGCTGACAAGAAAAAAAAAAGCACGCACGCAGCAGCTGCAGACGCGCACCAACACATATGCATCTGTCGGCGGTCGCGAGAAAAAACACACACACACAAACATACACACACATACACACACACACACACACACACACACACACACACACACACACACGTGCGCACTCATATGCACACAAACGCTGTGGAAGCTGCCGGCGTAGCAGGAAAACAAACATCCAGCGTTACACTCTACACAACATATGTCTAATTTTACGGAGCGGTATTGCAGAGTGGGCAGGAAGCGAGAGGCGGCCAGGATGCACGCAGCTTCACACCAGTTTGCGGATGGTCCTCTCCATCCTCATTGATAACCAATCATGTGGATCAGTTCGGACAGGATATCCCATCAGACACCCACACGCCATCTCATTACCCCTCACCCACAATCTCCTCTCGCTCTCTCTCGCTCTCTCTCTCTCTCTCTCTCTCTCGCTCTCTCTCTCTCTCTCTCTCTCTCTCTCTCTCTCTCTCTCTCTCTCTC
>JASSRZ010000011.1:15521976-15546923 GCA_032164315.1 Malacoctenus gilli
TCTGAGAGAGGAAAAGTTCAATCGGATTTTTCTCTGGTAAAAACATGTGGGACAGAATTCCTTCTGAACCCCTTGGAGGAGTCACGCTCACGTCCAGAGATTGACGAGGCCATTTTAAATTTTTAATCCTAAATCGTCTCATTCTGAGCAACGTCTCGTCTTTTTATGTGCGCGTCTTGCTGCATAATTCACACACTGATGAGCTGACATTCACACACAGGAAGCACAATCCGGGTTTTCTGTAATGGGGGGGGGGACTGGCCATGAAGCAGCAAAGCACGCCCGCAATGACACCGACGCCTCCGGGCAACGTTCAGGGTGTTTTTTACAGTCCTGGGACTCGGAAAAAAATCAAACACCTCATTCAGCTTGGTTCACTTTTATAATGCGATCGTGGCAGCAAAGCAAGCTGCCCCGCAACCTGGTTCAGTTACAAATGTGGCTGTTTGGGGGCGCTATTCCCAGAAATGGCCAATGGTCAGAACAAAAAGAAGGGGGAACAAAAATACGACTTCCTGATTGGTTTGGACCAAAAACAAACCACTTGGTCACAAATACTCAACTTGCCTTTAACACAGTAAACACAGCACCAGGGGTCACTCGACATGACACAAGACCCATGACCTCAGGTGGACCTCCGTTTGCCTGTTTAGGAGTAAATTCTGTTCCAGGGACTGAAGAAAACGGACTGTGGAGCAAACAGTTCAATGCAAATCCTGCATTCGAGTCGACTTGTGCCGAATCAGTCGAGGTAATGTGTTCTCAAAAAGTTTTGAGAGGCCTAATTTTTTGGACTTTGACAGGACATTGGTGGAAGTTTTTTTGCTGTTAGATTGATGACGCTTGAAGACTATTGACAATGGAAACGCTTGAAAAAGTCCTCCAGTCGAGGAGGAAGATTCCTGCAGTTTACTCCAACCACAGATTAGGAGGAGCCAAAATGATGAACCCACGATCACACTCAGGAGTCGGGCTGTGATTGTCTGTATTGTGAGGGTGTGTGTGCATATGTGCAGCAGTGTCCGTGTCATGCGCTGCTGCGCTGAGTGTCTTGGAATTAATGTGGCGGCATTTAATCTGGGTTTTATTCATGTTGAATTTCTGTAGAGGAGCTATCTGTATAATCTGAGAGCAGAGCCCAATCCACAGATGTAATCCCCACAAACAAACACACACACACACACACACACACACACACACAGTGGGACAGGGAGGGACACATGGCCACCAACACTCACACGCACACACAACAAGCTGACAATATACAAGAATGACACTGCACTAAACAGGAGTATTCCCATTCTACTTCATGTGAATGGAAGTGGGAGGTGGCTGCGGAGGAAGTGCTGTGTGTATATTTTAGCAGGTTTTAGGTTGTATTGTAAATTATTATGTGTTTTCTCAACAGCAGAGAACAGAGAACATGCTCTTTTTAACTCCGACAGCTTCACACAGAATCATGAGGAGCAGACGTCAGAATGTAACAGACAAAACACTTCAGCTCAACAGCTCAGATATACTGAGGTCTAATAATATTCGTTAGATGGGCAAAATGCACAAAGTAGCAAAGTGTAAATAGTACACAAATTTAGAACATACTAACAGTTCAAACGCGCAACATGAGCACATGATTTAATAACTAAAACTGCAGTGAAGGTCTTAAAGGGCAGCTCAGTGAACAGCATGAAACCTATTTTTAATTGTTTTATCACAATGTAAAAGATCCACACGTATGCTTTTCAATTTTTTCTGCGATTGCTTTTTTTTCTGAGGGGGCGATAAAACAGAGCGGTTTGTTTAGAATTCACTACTTTCGCTTCAGCATCTCGCAACCTTCTGAAAACGCAGCTGCGTTTTTCTGGCTGAGCGAACACACTCGGTACATTTGAGTTATTCAGGAGTGACAAATGAAACTTCTTTTTCAAAGTCATTCACGAAAGAAAAACAAATGTAGTTTCGCTGACAGTCGTGAGACTCCTGAAGGACACGGAGCAGACACTACCCCCACCTTAATTGTCTTTACATTATTGAACCAACTAATTCCACAGCTGACACTAAAACAGTAGTTTGACACTGTCTCATGAGATCCTGACATTCGAGGAAGACTTTAGATACCTCTGCGCTCACACAACGGCAAACTTACAACATCCCGAGCACAGAAAGATCCAAACTGCTCCTTTCACTGGGAAATAAAGCCTCAAATAAGTTTGTTATGCCGATGGAACGAGTGAAATGTTTATTGCTTCTCTTTTGTGTTGGATTTTGGGGGAAAAACGGCAAAGAAGTGCCCGTCGCTGCGGCTGTGTGAGCCGAGCGGCCTCGCAGAGCAGACGACGGGTCCTCGCGTCCCGGTCGGAGGCCGGCGGGGATCTCATACTCACTGCAGATCGGTGAGCGGCCGGCTCACCCACTTCCTCATCAGTCTCCTCCCAAACGGCGTGCGAGTGTGGTCCAACACCCACAGCAGACTTCCCTTCACGCTGCCATCTGTCTGCCATGGAGAGAACACACACGGCTTAGATGTACGACTGCCGCGTGCCAAACACAGTGAAAGGAGAACAAGCTGGTTAAAGAGGAACGGGCACGGGACGTGAGCAGGTGATGGGAGTAACGGCGCGCAGCTCGGCCCGGCTCGGCCCGAGGATGAACCGCATGTACGACGAGCGTCGCGCGTCACAGCAGCGGAGATGAGCTGGGATTTTAGCCGACAACCACAAAAGCCCCAAAGACATTTGCTGTGTTTTAGGAGACTAGAAGAGGGAAAAGTTGTCTAAAGGATGGAAAACACGCAAGATTTGCGTGACTGTGAGGAGGACAAACTTTTGTAACCGGCTGTTGATGGCGTCACAATGTGATAAAAACTAAAAGCACAACAAGAACATTTAGGAAAAGCTGTCAAGAGATATTTGTCTGGAGGTAAACAAAAGATCCTGTTTACGCTGTTCAGGTTTGGTGTGATAAACAAAACACAACAATGACATCCAGAGGAGGTGATTTTAAAAATCGAATTCCTCCTCCTCCTCCTCCCTCCTCTCCTTCTTCTCCTCCCTCCTCCTCATGGCTGATGTGTAACACCAAGGCACGTCTGCTGCCGTCTTGACGACAGTACTTCACACATTTTCCAAGCTGTGCATTCTTAGCGAGCCACAAGTGCGAACGTGACTGAACATCATGTTTCAAAACGCTTCCAGGTTCACGCTAAATACAGCCGACTAGAGATCGGGACACGAGCCTGACATCACATATCTGCTTCATTAAACGGGGAGAAGCAACCAAAACATCACCAATTCACGAATTCGCACTGTATGTGTTTGATACTCCACGAATAGATCGCTGAAATTAAAATCCAATCCACTGATGTTGAGAAAGATTTGGGTGCGTGGAAAATTAAATGTAAACAGCAAGAATCGGGCTTGAATGTGTTTTGTTGATGTTGAAAAAGTTGTCATCCAGTCGGTTCCAATCTGCCTGTAATATTAATAACAACACTACAAACATGGTAAATCAGTCTATTTTCATTTACTCGTTTATCATGCGAGAGTTACACACAGAAGGAGACCGGTTGGGTCAAAAAGAGTGAAGGACTTGAGGATGTTCGCTGGGACAATGTGCAGGCGTTCCCGTCAGTTCAGAGGCGCGTTTACCTGATTGTTGAGTATCTCCAGGTTCCTAAGGGTGGCGGCGCTGAGCATCATCCCACCCGACTCGCACGACAGGTGTCGAAATGAGCTGCGGGGAGAACGAGACGGCCACTTTGAAATCCAGCAGTACTTTTCTGCTTGAAAAGTATCAGAAAAATATCAAGAACTGAGATTTTAATTCAATATTAGGTTTTTCTCATCAAAACTGCCTAACCAGGAATATTGATGTCTCTGGGGAACAAATAAATATGAAGTTCATTTGCGTTTGTGATGGACCAGCGAGGGTCAAGACCGTGTATGTCGAACGTCAGCCAGTCCTTCAGCCCCCCCGTTTACCTCTCGCTGTGCAGAACTCGGTCCAAGTTGAACTCTTGGAGGTAGCGGATGAGCGGCCCCAGGCAGCAGATCACCGGGCTCTCCATGGACGCCACACTCGACAGCGAGCGGGAGCCTGGAGGACACGGACACGAGGTCAGCGCCGCGGCACGGTCATGTGTCAAGGACCCTCCGCTCAAACGCACACACTGCTTTGAGGAGAGAGGGTCTTCATGACAGGAAACAAACACCTGTTTGAGCAGTTTGAGCATCCACAGCAGCAGGATGCACACAAACACACACACACACCTGTTTCTGGAGAATCGCTGTAGAACTGTGTGACCGTGTTCATTGCAGCAGCGAACTCAAACTGGGTGCTGTCCCTCTGCTCCACCCTGACTCGGTCATCAGCCTGAGTGCTTGAGGGCGACAAACACGACAAACTTAAGTAGAGAGTGATGACAACAATGCAGCAGCGATCATTCTGTTGGGACGTACAGATATGCAACCCTGCTAGTGTGTGTGTGCGTGTGTGTGTGTGTGCGTGTGTGTGTGTGTGTGTGTGTGTGTGTTTGTGTGTGTGAGTTTGGGACCCCCCCCGAGCACCTCTGCCGTCACGACTGACCCGCGGTCCTCGGTCGCACACATTAAAAACACTTTCCCCCTTTCATCTCCTCTTGGTTGCTCCGGCGGATCTCCCAGTGGCTGCATCAACTCTCTCAGCACTGCTGCTTTCAAGGACTCGCGTGCTTTTTCTGCTCTGTTGTTGCCAGGGCGACCAAGGCAAACGCACGGCTCTGGACGCAGTGTTGGCGCTTTCGCTTTCTTCTGTTGCTCAGTGCCCATATACACTGACACACACAGACACACACTGACACACACAGACACACACAGACACACACTGACACACACTGACACACACTGATACACACAGACACACAGACACACACACACCAGAGACAGACACAGACACACACACAGCAGACACACACAGACACACACAGACCAGGGACACACACTGACACACACAGACCAGAGACACATACTGACAAACACACACACACACGCGCGCACACACACACACGCACACAAAACCATGCACAACAAAGCATATATCTGTTTTTTTATTGCAGAAACAGATAGATGGCACATGTTGCTCAAGGTGCTATTTGAATTAAACATTTAAATATTCAATTTAGCTGCATCATGAGGTTTACAAGTTGAATATATTGACTGACTGCCAAGCAAGTCTCCGAGTCTTAAATATCTTCAGTCCAAAAAGTTTGTGGCCACTGCTGGCCCCCTCTACAGGCAGCGGGGGGGGAGGGGGGGGGGGGGTTCAGGCTGATGGCGGTGGGCGCTCTGAGCCATGTGACAATCAATCGACAGCAGACGCGCTTAAAGGTTAAGCCAGAAATGTTGCGCCCAGAGATCAGAGGTTAATGTGAACCACAGATTGAGCCCTTGATTAGTATCCATCACTGCAGGGCGAGCACCAAATCTCTCTGGACAGCCGCGGCACACGATACACATCTACACCGAAATGACAACAAATGTGGCTTCTGCTACTTTTGTGTGAATTGGGGGGAAAAAATGACCATCTTAAAATAAGCAAATAAATTGAAAGACGTCTTGCTAAACTCAGGACATCACGTCCCGTCTTTATCAGAAATCCACAGAATTCAGTAGAACTTGAAAGTAAACTCTCGATGAAAGCAGGAGACTATTTTTCTTCCTCCCGTCTCGGATCACCTTCACACCTCCGTTTTTCTGTCTCCAGACTCTGCGTGAGTAAATCACCAAATTCTGTGCTCAGATGCGACCCAACCTCAGGGGGACTCATTACCAGCTGCTCCATGGACACACATCTTTGTTGCCAGGGGTCCCACCCCTCATCAGACCACCCCAGAGACACAGACACAGGGAGCCAACATCACAGATCCCCTGTTTCAATTTTTTTTTCTCCTGTGAGGATCCATCTTTCCCGTGTTTATTTGTTTTAATGTTCAAGTGTCGACGCATTCGACCTCTCGAGCTGTTAGACGTTTTATTTGGATCGCGGCGATGAAAGATAAAGGGGATAAAAATAAAGCAGTAACATTGATGAGTGGCGAGTGATTAAAACAGCTGAATAGGTGAATGTAAATGGGAACCCCTTCGCCTGTCTGAGACCAGCCGACAAAAGCTTCCTCTATTTCCATGATACAAGCCGTACTTCCAGAGCGGTCTCGTCTCTGATGAGCGCGACGCCAGACAAGCAGAGCTGCTCAAACACAATAATTGAAGTGGCCTTTACAAGCTCGTCCACGCTATAATCACTCAGCAGGGACAGCTGGGAGGAAAAAAAGGAGACGGTGAGAAAAGGAAGAGAGACCGGAATGAACATAAAGAAAGAAATTTTGTCGGAAAAGGATTTTTTTTTTTCTTACCAGGGTGATAAAAATGAGACAATGTGAAACGTGCGCCATCAGTCGCAAACAAAAGAGGCAGGAAGCAAGCGTTCGGTCTTCATCATTTATCCTACCACCCACTTCTAATCTAACGCGCCCCCCCCCCTTCCTCTCACTCTTCTCGTTTCATTTTCCCAGCATAATGCAATCAGAAGCAGCCTCCTGAGGGTCCCGTTCCCACCGGTGTGAACGCCCCTGCGAAGAGGAGCCCAACAGCAGGGGGCGACGGGTCTGTCAGGTCTTCCGTCTATGTCCAAAACTACAGTTCAATTCGTTTTATTAACAAAGGACTGTTGAACGCGATGCTACGTGGGATGCTTTTGTGTGACCGCCGACAGAATTGCATGTTGGCGACGGGTCGACGCACTTCAGAGCTGGAAGGGAATCGTTCAGTCTGGCTGTGATTGCGGATGATAAAGTTAAGCAGTGAAACTCAATCAGGAGCAGTTTTTTTCTGTATTCTGTTGCTTTGTGTGAGTGACAAAACGAGCCTCAAGTTGTGGCAGTCATTGTGCTTGAGTACAACGTTAACGTAACGCCGTAAACGGCATTTCTGTAACAATACAGAACTATCAAAGGGTTGTACGTGAACAGATCGTTCTGTAAAACGATAAAAAGAAAGCCTGTTCAGCTCTGCAGAGGAAAGTTAATCCGAGGTTACAATCAGCCTTCAGCTGTTTGTAGACAAAGATTCAAACTTTTTCAGGATACTTTTTTTTTTAGTATAAAGCTACTTCTTTGTGTTTTTCTCTGTGCGGCATTTCCCAGTTAAGCTTCAAAGGACAAATTGGTACAAAAAAGGGGGGAACACTGTCCCTTTAACAAGCTCCAGCCCACCAGTGGGTCGGTCATTACCGACGTGTGCTGTGCATCCAAACTTTACTTCAAACCGACCAAACTAAAGTTGAACTTTAGAGAAGTTGTGCAGAATTCACAGGGAAAAAGATGAAGTCAAACGGAAGAAACATGACGGTACCTCTCTAGAAATACGAATCGCATTGAAAATTTTAAGATCTAAATTCGGACCCTCTGATTTTGGGAAATTTGAAAGAGTCCAAAAAAAAAAAGAGCAAAAGATTCAAAATCTTCTCTGGAAAAAAGTAAAACTGACTGCAAACACTAAAATCAATCACTGACAGTAATGACGAGACGCTCTACAATATTGTAGGTTTGACCGTCTTCTTGAAGGGAAATATCTTGGAAAAAAAACACGGCTTGAACCACACAAAACGATGCGTAAACAGAAGGAACTTGATGGTTCAACGGCGCCCTTTATTAACTGATCAATCACACAGAAATTGTTTGAACAAGTGTTGAGAAAGTGTCACTTTGGGTAGGGGGGGGGTGGTTCTGGGGTCTATGAACCTATAAGCTTGAGAAGCATCAGTCGGACCGGTTCGGCGCTGCATTCTAAACCTTGGTTGCCGAGCACCACTATGGCATCACCGCATGCCGTGAGGCCACGTTGATTTCGCTCATCCAGACGGCTCCCCGAGAGCTCCGGACAAAACAAGCGTCTGCCTGCCGGGGAGATACTAAACGCAGTGCTGCACCATCACAGAGTCCAAACTCACACACACACACACATGCACACAGCATCTCAGTTTTGTAAAAACTAATAAGTTGGTTCAAAACTTGAGAAAGAGAGTGAACGTCTGGAAAGTGGATCTGTGTTGCCCTCTTGTGGCCGCGCTGGGAAGGGGGGGGGTTACCTTGCATTGGTGATGCTGTGCAGTAGTCGTTGGGTTTGTTCTGAGAGGACGGAGGGCACCAGGACCTCCACCGGGTTGATTTTAAGGATTCGGCTCTCCAACTCAGAACGGGAGGGACCGTCGGGGAAGCAGTCCAAAAGGATGTCTCCTGTGCTGGGCTGGACCGCCTGCAGGCAAAGACAACTGCGTGTAACGGCAGCTCTTCATTGGGAAACGGAGAATGCATCCGCATATACCACAGTTATCTGATTGAACAGTGTGAAACCTGCTGTCCTGTTCCACAACTGAAAGGCAGATACATGCTCATTTGACACCCTGCAACCGTCGAACCTGTTGCCTTCATGGGTCTTGCGTTTGCTCATGGCAATCTTTTCAATCATTGCTGATGTCAGTCCCACTCACCACCATGCCCACAGTGAGCTGCTTCTTCGGCCTGTCCCAGTTTTCACTGACGCACAGCAGGAAGCTCTCAGGAGCGTCCGACACCGCGTCGCTGCAGCTCCCGTCCTCTGGGTCCCCGAGCCCGCCGACTGGGTTTACGTCTCAAATTAAAACTGTCAAGGGAAAGTGCTGCATGCTGAGAACCCCCCCCCCCCACACACACACACACACACACACACACACACACACACACACACAACACAGGATACCCTCTCCGACCAAAGTGGACTTTGTGTACAGAGCGCTGAGCTGTCGAGTGAACAGAGCGTTCTTATTGGCTCCCGAGGCCTTGATTGCAGAGGTCTCGGTCTGCTTCACCACACCCACCTACAAATGAGAGAGTCAGCACAGGAGCTGAAGGAGTGACTGTAAGCAGCCAAGTTGATTTTTATCAGAAAGCAAACATAAAGGAGGGCACCTTGTGTCCGTGGGAGACCAGGCGTCTGACGTGGACAAAGAGGCGATGAGTGGGGATGCTGCACGTCATGAAGTTATGGTCCAGGTGGCAAAAGATATTCAGCTCCTTCGCAGCAATCTGACCACAAACACACACAGGTCACACAATAGCGCCACCCTAGCATCACCCTTTTCTCCTCTTTCGAATTGGACTGTTTCATGCGTGACTGACACTCGGGCTCTCCCACCTCTGCGTCCTCTCCAAAGAATCTGTACTTGTAGCCGCACTCCACAGCCAACAGGGCATCCTTGTGTTGCTCCTTCAGCTGAAGGACCTGCTGCTCCAGGGGAGTGTACGCACACTTTGATCGTCTGGAGGGGGCGCCAGAGTCCGCCGGAGGACTCCGCTCCTCGCCCTTTCCTCCTCCTCTTCTTTCTCTTCCTCCCGATTTAGCAAAGTGAGACGATGAGGACTGCCAAAGAGGAGCAATGCAGCTCATCAACAAACTTCACGATAAAGTGATCTTCTTAGTTACATCAGTTCCTCCATGGGACGCCTTTAGGTGGCATTTTTATACTCAACCATGAAAAAAACGTAACATTTTATCATGGTAGCTCTATGAGTTTGCTCTCCGTAACTTTCTGTCCCGTACCTGTTTTGGAGGGAACCCCCGCTTCTCTCCGGCGCCCTCGCCTTCATCATCGCTCTCCTGCAGGGGCGGCTTGGTGCTCTGTGGCCGGCGCACTGCACCGTCTGAGGGTAAAACGCTGCCACCACGTCTGCAGGTTTCACTGCCGGCATCACCCGGTCGCTCCTGGGCGTCGCTGCGTCCGGCGGCGGGCTCGGCGCCGCAGGTGAAGCCTTTCAGCCTCTGCAAGGTGGAGGAGCAGAGGCCGCCAGCTCCTTGGCTCGCTGACAGCTTTCCCTTTGGCTCTAAGGAGGGGAAATCAAACACATCGGCCACAAGCTCACCAACAAATCCAAGAAAAGACCATGTTTCTAATCCCACACACTGTTTGGATGAATGGGATGAGCACTAAAACTGGGAATGGGTCAGGTGGACTCTGGTGTACACACACGCACGCACACTTGCCTGTAGCACTCTGACAGGGCGCAGGGGCGCCCAGGCTCAGATTGTCTCGCTGCTGGTGTTGGACAGAGAGCCTCGCACGCTTCGCTGGCAGCCCCGCTCCACGACCACCACCACCACCCTCATCATCATCATCATGATCATCATCACCCTCAGAGGGAAGTTTCTGCTGCAAGACAACAGCGAAGCAACATCAGCAACTCGCGCGCGAGCGAAGGTTGACAGTGTGGGCAACGAAGCACAACTCACCTTGCCTCTCGGAAGCTGGTGGTCAGCGGGAAGAATCCCACCCTTCGTCTTGCTGAACGCTGCAAAGTACCTGCTGATGGAGGTCTGAGTGGAGCAGGGCTTCTTCGCGGGCTTTGGCATGTTCGTTTTATGGCTTTTCTGTTTGAAACGGAGGGTGGAACGTGGATAAACGTGAGAGGCAGCTGAGCAAGACCGGTGTCACTCTTCAAAACATTGCGGCGCATGTGCTGACGTAGGGCGGGCGCGCTGATGACGAAGGACGCAGAAACGTCAGAGACGCTCATTGGAGACGCTCCAGAGAAGGTGTTTGAGGCTTCATTTTTTATCACAAAGTATTATTTATCCAGATTATTTGATTAATGAAATGGCCCCAGTGTTGTGTTTCATTTTTACTGGACCACAAATGAAATGTACGTGTTTTGTCGTTAATTCTCGGGTAACCTGGACAACCGGCATTCCTTCCCGCAGAACATAATTAATTACACATAATTGTAATTAATAGACGTCTAAGATGGCAAGCTGAATGTCGCGTCTCTTTGTCACTCCCAAAAACGCTTACAAAAAGTTATGAATACGTTCATTAATTCCATTGACTTTTTGCAACTTTAATATTTTTTGTCACGTTCTGTTTTGTTTTTTTTTCTCTCTTTTTTAACACACGCACAGGTAAACAAAAGAACAAATAAATGTTGGCTTCACCAGTGTGTCTTCTGGTCTGTTGGTCTACTCATGTGTAGGTCATTCACTGGCCTTCACACATAACCAGGACCCCATTGTCAACAATAGAAAATAAAGAAAAACTAGGACTGCTCCTGCTATGATGCATATTTTGTTACAGTGAAGTTGCAGACCTTGTTTTTGCTCCTTACACAGGACATTATCATTTTTCTGTACAAGATCATCACTCAACAAGAATACCCGATAGAAATTAGGAGGCAAATAAATTAAGGAATATTTAAATAAAGATAAAGTGCTTTAAGGCCAACCGATCATTGGAGGCAAATGCAAATAATGAAGTTGCAAAGTAGTCTGAGGGGAAACGAAGTAGGCAGACGTCCCTCTTGCTGTCCCACAGAGCGACGTCCCGCAGAGCTGTGCGACAGTCCGGCCTTAGGATGAAGCTGCGTGGAGCTCTGTTCATGCTCATTATGCTGCCTGCAGGTGAGAGCACATCTGTTACAGTCTCACTGTATCTCTCACAGTGATTTAGAGCAACGCTGTTCATGACTGCAACAAACGAAAGAAATTTAAAAACAACAACAATACCTTTGGTTTTATTGAGGTTTATGTGTTCGAACAAGAACAAGTATAGACACAAGGAGTAGCATACTTGTAAACAATATAAATACATGAGAGGGTGTTTTTTTGGTGAATGGAGCTCTGTGACAATGATGTCAAACTGCAGCCATCAGTGTCTTTATGCTGAGAGATCCCAGCTCTGCATTATTTGGAGCTCTCGATGATGACAGTGCAGAGCTTCGGTCTGTTTGTGGCTCATCATGCTGCCTTGTGGCCTTTGTGTGTTTGTGCAGCGTGTGGGTTAAGCTGCTACTCCTGCAACAACAGCAGGTCCGAGGACTGCCTGCAAACCATGACGTGCTCCGACTCCTCTGACCGCTGCTTCTCTCGCAAACTGGATGGTCAGACTTTTTCAGAATATGAAGCATTCTTTATCTTCTATGCTTGTCTACTTTTGCACATGTCGTGATGCAATGTGTGAACTAGTCTCTGAGGAGGGAAGGGGGGGGGGTTTCTTGTCCTTGCAGGTCTCAATGTGGTGACCAAGGGATGCCAGGCCAACATGAAATGTTTCACTGACTGGCTCTGCTGCGATCGGAGTTTGTGCAACACGGAATCTGGATTTGGGATCAGCTTCCTGCTGGGGTCTTCGGCCACAGCTGGACCGGGCATCGTCCTGCTGCTGGCAGCCTCGGCCATCCTTGTGTTCTTCGTGTGAACCTCCAGAGGAAATGTCAGATTTTAGGTGCTGAAAAACTAGTTGAAGAGTTTGATGTGAACATGGGAAGGCTTCCTTCGATTGCTGTGTAATCTTAATCCTTGTTGAGCCGTCAGATAAAACAGCATTTAGCTGTAAAAAACCTGAGGGAATTGTAAAATGCTTTGCTTCATTCTATTTACTCAAACCACTCAAAACTGTGCAGAATCATGCTGACATTAATAAGCAACTGTTGGGCCACACCATATCAGCTTCAACCCCCCGAGAGTGGATGGTACAATCCACTACCTGAGGAAACCCCCCCTCCTGTTTTGTTTATTTGTTCCCAGGACCACCTCTGTAACTCAAGCTGTTGCCGCTAGGAGCTGTTTTGTTTGATTCACTGAATGAACACTACACTGCTAGTTGTGTGTTTCACGTACAGGCCGTAGTTTCTCGCTGTGCTTTACAAGGGCCGTCCTCAAGTGTTCAGACTGTATGTGTTACCCCCCCCCCCCTCTCTCTCTCACCCCCTTTCTCTCCCCTTACTAACCGTCCCAGATCCCAGATATACCTCCTGTAAAGCAAACACCCAGGAAAGAGGAGAGGTCACCTGGTGTGTGTGTGTGTCCTGTGATGTTGACATGCCATGTTTAGAAATAAATTTCCAAATCATAAAATTTTCCATGTGTATTCATTATTCAGAAGTGTTTAATTGACTAAAACTAGACTAAAATATTAGTTTCTTTGATAAATATAAGCCTAAAATGCTCAGATTTTAAGTTGACTAAAATCAGACTAAAATAGTCTGACATTTGGCACAGGACTAAGACGAAGACTAAATATAAAAATAGCTGCCAAAATGAATACTTTCGTAGATCAAGCCCCAGTGAAGCCGTTGCTATAGGTGTCCAAGGAAAAATTCAGACCTCTCTACGCCAAATGACACCTGAAACAGAATTTTAGGTGAATTCAAAGCAGCAACTGCACACAGATTCACACAAAGGTCAAATAGTGTAGTGGGTATCACATCTTCCTCACATGTAGAGGGGTCCTAGGTCCGAGTCCCACTGAAGCCATTCTGATAGTTTTCCAACTAAAAAAAGCAAACTTTTTTTTGAGCAGTTGAAAAAAGCTCTCCACTTTGGGAGCCTGGCAAACAAGGATCACACACAAATTGGACCAAAGATCTTTTGATTTTCAACCCAATACTTTCCTTACTGAGCTATTCATCCAGGTCTTGCTGAAGGGGTTTTGTGAAAGTTAGCCTAGGTTTACAGTTCAAGAGGTTTGCACAGAATGAATAGCTCGGTGGTACAGTGTTAGTCTGGAGATTGAGATATCCCCGGTTCGATTTATGTGTGAGCTTCCTCTGCCAGGTCCCCAATGTGGATGTTTTTCAATGCTTATCCCAACTTTACTTGGAAACCTATGCTAAATTTAACAAAGCCTCTCTACAAAGTCACAGGACTAATAGCTTGGTGGGACAGTGTTCGTCTGGCGATCAAGATGTCCCCGGTTTGAGTCCAGTGTGAGCTCTGGGTACTGTGTCAATGTTAAATTTAGCATAGGCTTCCAAGTCAAGTTGGGGTAAGCATTGAAAAAAGTCATTGTTGGGGACATAGTAGCCAGAGCTCACACTGGACTCAAACCGGGGTCAGTCCATGTTCTTGATTGGACACATGTCTGCTCTGCCCTCAAAATCAAACACAGCAAAAAAAAAAAAAAAACACAACTGTTTATGGCCATATGTCACCAAGACGATGGGGTTTTGTGGTTTCCGACAGCAACAGGTGGGACTGCAATGGCGGTACACTCCGATCAGCAGGTTGACTTTTAGATGTGGAAGACGCAGGAGGACAGAGATTTGCCTCGGGATGCAAAAAGAGGATTAAAAAGAGCATCGTGGTTCTTGGAGCGGAGGGAAATAATCCGCAGGCCGAAGTCCACAGGGAAATCAGGTCAGAGGACGTTTCAGGCTCAATCCAGCTTCTTAAGGAAGACAGAACAGTAAAATGAACAAAAGCTACTTTTTTGATGTCATTTCACAAGTGGACACCGAGTGTGACAAGAAACACAGTCAAAGAATTTCCTTTATAACTATGTAGAATGACTGAGTGATTACCAGTGAAGTTCTCCTCTTAGTGAGTCTCATTTAACTTGTTATAATGAAGAGTTTCAGAGTCCTGATCCTGACCGTCTCCACAGGTACAAAAAACCTGTGGTTTTTCTGGACTGTGAAACTCATCCTCGAGACAAGCAGCAAGTTGTCCTTCACTGAGGAATCAAAGTGAGAAACATGCAGACTCACAGTTTGTTTTTCTTCCACAACAAATCTGCTGTTTGAACTTTTTATTCGTTGCAACAACAAAAATTTCAGATCCCTTGAAATCATGAATATTTACATTTTCTCAGTTATTGACTGCAATCACATTTCAAAAGATTCTCCTATAGTAGTTTCTTTGTCATTCACAGTTTGTCGTACACTTATTCCAAATATTTGTGCATTTAACAAATGATGCATTCAAAAACGAGTTTTTCGTGAATTTATCGGGCAAAGCCTCGCTGCGGTTTGAAACTTTTGTTTCCTCAAACGGTGGTTACATGATCAGTTCCTGGCAACACCAACGAAACAACGGCAGCAGACTCGTTTGCAGGCATAAAGATGAATGAATCAATTATGTGCTTCAGTCTCATGCGAGAAATCACTGAAATCAGTGTGCGAGTGCTGGAGAAGTCGCTCACACACTGATGTTTTTCTGTAGCTCAAGAAAAGACCACAAAAAGAAGCCTCAAGTTGCCATGATTGTTCCTCTTGCTGTGTGGAAACGCAATTGGTTCCTCTCTCCTGGTTTTGACTGTCATAGATCAGTGAAAAGGGACGATAAAAACATGGAGAGCATATTAAAATACATCACTCTTGAGGTGTTTCTGGCTATAATTTTAAAGCGGACGGCGACAGGCTAAATGGTTTTAGGGGGTTCGTGGAAATTCTAGACTTATCAGGATTGGAAACGGTTTATTACGCTGTGTGTATTCACCTAAAGACGCGACTGAGACGACGAATGAGCGACTATAATCCTACAGCGATCGCCTTAAGACTGAGAGGAGTCTTCCCCCGTCTCTCTGGTGTCTGAAGTTGGGACGGGAGTAAACATGAACACAGTTACATGACTAAAACTTTACTCACTTTAGGAAACGATTTGATCTTCCTTTACAATCCAATTCAGTGTTTTTTTGCTTCATCCTGACTTAAGGACACGCAGTACAACACTGAATTAAAAGCTGAAAGCCAAAAACAATCCGCATGGTAAATAATGACACATTATTTAACTAGTACTGGGAGTTAGTTAGTCTGCAGTACGTCACTTTGTTTAAAAATTCATTTTCTCACAACAAAACTCTAATACCATGACGTCATTAATTCGGCATCTCACTGTGTTTGCCTCAGGCTATTGGTTACTAGTGAGCTGGAAACCTTGAATCAGCTAATAAGGCAAATAAAGTCACAAGGCAGGCATGGACGGCACATGGAAGTATGGCATCTTAAAGTGTGATCGACCTGCTTCACAAGGCAAGCCAGACCGTCACACCGGACCGAGACAGCAAACGCAGATCGTGAAGTACCCTGAGCTGCGACACGAACTCAGACGGGCGGGAACAAGGCATGAGCAGAAGATTTTGGCACTCAAATGACAGAATGGCACGACGGGTTCGAAACGAGGCCGGCTCGGGAATTCTTTGCAGTTCTCCGTTTCGGCACTGATCGGGAGGGAAAATCCCTGATTCAAGGATGGAATCACAGGTATTTACATGCATTCAAACACTTGACATGAAGAGAAAAAGTAATAAATACAAACAGCAGTTGACCAACATGTGTCACATGTTGTTGTCAGTGCAATGTTAATGCGTGTTAGCTTAAACGTAGGTCAGTTTCGGCATGCTCTCTGAGCACAGGGTGCATATTTATTGCCAGGGTCAGCCCAGGAGGAAGAAACGCATCGTTCTCTTCGGAGCACCAGACAATGGTTTCACTCAGAAATTTAAAAAAAACAAAACAAAACAAAACATCGAAACTTTTGCCCCCAATCTCGATTATTCGGGCCCTCAGATTTTTGCTATTCAACATGGTGGAAGACTGTGGCGACGGTACAATCTGAGATCGGTTTACAATTAGCTGTGGAAGGCACATGAGGATGAGGAGGAGCTTAAGGATGGAGAAAAGAGATCGGATGCCACTTGGGATACTTTTGGTGGAGGGAAAGTGTTTGCAGGCAGAGACGTGAGGTGAACGCGACTCTGCTTTGGAAGCACATCCACACTGAAAATTTCCCTTTAAAAAAAAAAACCAACATCGTCGGCCAATTTCTTGGCATCTGTGCTCAGGACAATGTGTGTGCAATGTGTCTCTTCAATGATCTCGTCCTCAGTGGACCCATGTGAAGAAGGCGATCTCGTCCAGGTCCACGGGGTAGTCGGTGAGGTACATGGGCCCCTTGTCGAAATGCTCCCCCTTGTAGCTTCTCCATCGCCCTGCCGGCAGGTAGATGTCCCTCTCCTGCTTCCCGGGCTCCAACACCGGCGCCACCATCAGGTCGTCGCCAATGAGGAACTGCGAGTCGATCTTGTAGGCCGCCTCGTCGTCGTTGGCGATCCACCACAGGGGCCTGATGATCGGGTCACCCGTGTCCAGGACCTCGCCAGCCAGTTCGAGGACCCTTGGAGCCACCAGCGTCTCGTGGAGCTCTGTGAACTTCTGGGCGATTTGTATGACCTGCAGAGCAGCGGGCAGAAACGCAGTGTTACAGGCCAACTGAGATCTTGGATATAATTATACTTTGATCGACGGGGTTCCAAGGTTGAATGGAGAGTCACATGTGAGGGTTTTTGTGCACTCAGAGTTCCTGGATTTCTATTAATAGTTTCTACAAACATTGAATCAAATAAGTGGACATGAAGCTTTTAATCCTCCAGCATCACAGAAAACTTAATCAGGTTGTTTACTTGTTTCACAAATTAACCAAGATGCATTATAAGCGCTAGGTGGAAAAAAAATATATAGCACCATCTAGTGGCAATTCACAAAGAACACTACAAATCAAATTACATACATTCGGCTTAAACTTGGAGATATGCTCTCTTCCTGTATTAGTGAAACAATCGTTGATATAAACAAGGCAACTGCACTGCTATTGTCGTCAATTAGTGCTTTTTGATTGAATGCGTGAAACAGGCCACATTTTTATTGGACCATTTTTTTCCTAGTGGTGATTGTCTCACCTCTGCATCATAGGCCCACGGGGGGATAGAGAACTGCATGGCAGGCATAAAGGCGGACAGCTCCAACCACCTGATGTACAGCTCTCTGTCTGGCAGCCCGGTTTTGTCGACCGACCCACCTGGGAGACAACACACACACCTGAAGCCGCATGTGTAACACTCCAAGGATAATAAATCCGACTGCAACAGAGCTTCTTTTGAACTCGCTGCAGTTGCATGAGGCGCGACGTACCTGTGGTGCGGTTGGGGTAGGCGTTCCCGCCGATCATATCAGGCAGGACGAACTGGTAACCCAGGATGCTGATCGTCAGCACGGTGGGGATGATGGACTTGAGGCCCAGTTCGTAGCCCCACACCGAGTCTCTGTCGATGATCCGGAAGAAGCAGGAGATGTTCTGGCTCTGGTAGCCCACCCGGAGCTCGGCGCGCTCGTTGAATGGTATGGCCATCTCCGTGTAGCGGCGGGTGAAGGTGGACGGGTCGGACAGTGGGACCAGGGTGCTGAACTGGCGGGGCAGGTAGCTGGTCTCTCCCGCGTCGAACTTGAACGAGGTGACGTCGTAGCGGTTTTTGAGCATGCGCAGGTGCGACGAGTACCACTCGCGGGCGTCCGGGTTGGTGAAGTCCAAGATCCCGCCGATCCCGTTCCACCAGCGGACCAGGGCGGGCAGCTCGCCGCTGGGCTCCCGGACGAACAGGCCCTTCTCAACGGCGACGCCGAAGTTGATGGAGTCGTAGTTGATGAAGGGATGCGTCCACAGCGTCACCTGGAAACCGTCCTCTCGGAGCTTGTCGAACATCCCGCTCGCATTGGGGAACTTCTGCGGGTCGAAATCGAACTCTCCGTAGTCGGCGGTGTAGCGGTCGTCCAGCTCCAGGTGGGAGCACGCGAAGCCGTGCTTGGTGATGTCGGCGGCGTAGCGCAGCAGCTTTTCCTGAGTGACGGCGGTCTTGTGGAGCGCCCATGTGGACCACACGGGGTGTTTGAAGACCTCGGGAGACGGGACCTTGATGGGCTTCGGGAAATAGCGGCGCACCTGAGGAGGACACGTGCACACACACACGGATCAGTCAGGAGCATAAACAGCCAATATCTGAACCTTACATCACATGATGAATTTGGATCGTCAATCGACCAAAAAAGAATAAAAGGATCTGTGTGATTGTCACTCACCATGTACTTGTGTATCGAGGTGACATCTGACCCGACACAGACTCTGTAGCTGAGCTCGGGGAAGGCTTCCTCCCCCTCTGGCGGTCTGAAGGTGGTGTCCTGATAGCGGGCCTGGAACCTCAGGGTCCGGTCCTTCTCGGACCACCCCAGATGAAAAGGCACCGAGTCGTTGATCTTTATCGCGGTGGCGTTGGACGACAGCCAGTACCGTTCCAGGATGCCCCCGAAAGCGTCCCGGTTGGAGTAGACGTCGCTGGTGATGAAAGGCCGCGGTTCCTCCTCCCCCTGGAGCATGATGGGCCAGCGCGGAGTGGCCATCTCCGCCCCGCCGTACCAGTGGGAGTCATTGTAGGCCATGGCGTGCTCCACGCTGTGCTTGTTTTGCAGCTCCTCCCAGCGGACGCGGTAACACATGACCGTGTCCTTTGGGCGAACCGTCTGGATGAAGAAGTTGAGCTTGCCAGAGTCGGACTGCGTGCAGCTCAGAATGCTTCCCTCCTTCGTGCAGGAGTCCAGATCCAGAGTGCCGGACCTGAGGGGACGTCCGAACATGAGGGAGAGCAACTGTCATCCTTCAGTAACGTGTAAACAAGCCCACCAAAATAAAACCAGGAGAAATGTTTTTCTTCTGCTCTATTTGATGACTTGATGAGGTGATCAGATGGAACTGGTATCATCTGTTTGGAGCGCTTTCATCTCCTTCATAGTTTTATTTAGAATCATTTTAATAGTGGGACTGTATTGTGTTTGAGACCCAAATCAACAACAAATTGAATATTGCGAAAGACAGGAAACAAGATCATTGCAGGTCAAGTTTCGTATGCTCTATTGAACTTTTTCTACAAGCGCTATTTGTGTTGATTTGCTGAAGGTGACAGACGAGTACAGTCCTTCCTCGGGGTGGAATCATGTACTGTTTGCCCTATTTTATACACAAGATGCAGAAATGCTGCCTCAGCAAGAATAAAAAATAGAAGAAAGTAAAAGAGGAACAAACAGCTGGTTCGAGGTCAGAATCTTATTCGCTTCATAAGAGTTTCAAAATGCCACGATTGGCTGAATTTTTGTTTCATAGGAGTACTGTTTAAATCAAGAGCGAAAACATGAAATATTATCAGCTGGGCTCAAACAATAAAGTTATGAATAGAGTATTTTAACACGATGGCGCGAGCCCACCTGAAGGTCATGGTGAAGATTACAGCCCCTCCCTGGTTCCGGATGATGAACCCGTCCTTGTTGAGGTCCAACAGCTCCGTCTTCAGCAGCTGAGCTTTACGCAGAGACACTGAGTAGTAGCACCAGGAGACCACAGCGGCCAAGACCAGCAGGCAGCCCAACATTCCCGCCATGACCATGGGCCGACCTTCATGGGCCAGTTTCTTCTTGAGCGGGGACCCCCCGGGGCCCCCTGTCATCTGCTGCTCCCCAGGAGCTACTGGGACAATCTGATACATAGCGAGGGCTGACAGCTGTCGTAAAAAAAAATAAAAATAAAAAAGGTCTCAGCTCAGTGAATAGGAGGGAGGCTAAAGAAGTCTGGAGTCTATTTGTTGGTTTGTTGCAAGTTCTTCATTTCTGAGGAGGAAAGATTCCCCAAAAACCTGAGAAACAGGAAGCAAAGGAGGAACATGAGAACTTGAGACGTAATCCAGCATCAAGGCACTTCAAGGGGGGGGCGAACATCTTATTGCTTCACTTCAGCACACTCACATTGAACAAGTCAGGTGTGCAAACATTCCTCGGAGAAATTCAACACTGACTTCTGAACGGCTCTGCACCTATACGATACACACATACACTTGTTTTTTTTTTGGGTGGGGGGGGGGGCAGACACCAACAGGAGTAACGTTTGGAAGTAAACGACCACAAAAAAGGACTTCACATGCCAGAAGTTGCCACCCAAAAAAAACAACCCCCAAAAATTGGATCGCGTCAGGTTTAGATTGAATTCAAGAGTACTAAAAATAACATGCATGGACACAGCAATTAAAAACATTGTGTTAAACATGGTGGTTACTGCTTTTAATCCCTTTTGCTTAATAATAAACCCCGTCCAATGGGACAGTCCAGAGACAGCCTGCGGTAACTATACATAGACAGTCCAAACAGCAAGGCTCTCTGTACGGACACAGAGACAGCATGCCGATGCCGTTACTCAAAATCTGTATTCACATGTTGACCTATTTTTGTTGCACCATGCTCTGCTGCAGTTGTGTCCTCCTGTGTTTGCTGTGTCCACTGACAGGTCAGCAGAGAGCACAGGCGCTCTAAGCTGCTAAGTCGCCGGTCGCCGCAGACCGTCGCCACACATGGCAAAGATGTCAACAGAGCCGATGAAACCGTCACCGGAGCCTATGATCAGAGGGGTGACAGACATCGTGTCAGCATGATTCAATCACATTTCAGCTGGGAGCCACCTGGACACGAGTAAATACTGTTTAGTTTGCAGTAGCCCTCAAAATACAGGTGCTGCTGCAAGGCCCAGAGTTTCCAGGCCAGGTCATCCGTGGCAGAACCATGTTTATCGCACCAACGGGTGTCATTACGCCTCAGCGCCACGTCCAGATTTATAGTGGTCAACTTGTAAAGACAAAACGAGGCCTCCAGTGTACCTTCTCAAACACAGGTTATGACACAGTCAAGTGCGTTTTGCTCCCTGCTGCACATCTCACAGTGGGACGAAAATCATGTCACTCCACTCTACCTGTTCTCCTTTGCTTTAATATAACACATGTCACATTCACCGAGTTGGGCACACACGTTTTCAAGACTGCAGATTGGAGGTCTTACATTTGGATCCTCAATTATTTGATCAATCGAAACTTGGTTTAAAGTGTTAAATCAATCGCCTCATTTGTCCTCACTCCTTCCAAACAGGGAAGTCAATATTTGTCTTTTCCCCGCGATAAGTACCCTGTTGTGCACTCGGTAAACTTTTTGTAACAAAAAAATCCAGTGAGAAGCTTTTTGACATAACTTGGTTATTGTCGAATTCACCTCTTTTCTTCATCAAAAGTGTTTTTTTCACTTCTTATGATGCTAAAAATGTGCTCACTGTGTTTTGACACTCAGCAGTACAAACAGACAAGTGCAATAAAACGTAAGTCACTGTACTCTAAGAACGCTAATGTTCCATTACCTTGTAGTCAGCGACAAATAACCTGGGAAAAACAACCATTCAGAATTTGTGCGGGTGGAGCAAGCTGGCAGGTGTCAACATCATCTATTAGGCTCCAAAAAAAACAAAAACACTGTCATCTTCCATGTTGAAACGATCCCGGGGGGAAACGCGCGGTGCTTTCAGTTCCGCATGTGTTTTGAAAAGCAGAGTCGAGCGAACACATATCTGACCATAGGTTTCCACTGGCTGATCGATAACCAACAGGCTGACGGTCGACGCTGCACTGGGACATTACCGCGTCTGTAACCGGCTGTACCAGTTGTCGCAAACTGGGTTTCGGCCCGGCCATTTTTCACCGTATAGGGAAAAAAAGCTTCAGTCTTTTCACACATAACACACAGATAAAGTTGTGGTGCTACTGACAATACGTTGTGGCTTCCCAACGCAGGTCGCTTAACCACGAAAAACATTGTTATCTTACCTCCGCATCTGCCTCCCTGGGGTCAATGTGTTCAGCTGTGAGCGCAGGTGGCCAGTGCGCAGCTGCGAAGTTTGTTAGAAGTTCAATAGTCCCGCCCACTAATAACGGTCTCGAAATGGATTCGTTCCTCAAAGTGTCACTCATATTCTGCGCATGCTCAGGGCTTCTGGGAAATGTAGTCGAATAACAGTGTCAGAAGTTGTGTGTTTTTACTTTGCTGAAACTATTCTAAACACTTTCGAATCAGTTTCCTTTCACAAAATAACTTTAAAAAACTCAGTTAAGATAAATTTACTTTGAATAGCCTTTACACTGTTTTGAATCATCCTTTCTTTTAAACGTGCGACCGTTTCCGTAGAGATACCAGTCGAATATTTAGTGATACACAGTGAGTTGACAGGTTCTCAACTTTAACGCACTTTACAACATTATGCAGCGGTTATCGCTGATACTAAGCGTAGTTCCAAGTTTATTTTAGCATCTATCACATCCTGGCTGACAGTGTTGTTTGTCGTTATGCAAGTAATAACTGCGGTGTCTCGTCGAGCTGGACTGTGAGTCAACATAAGGTGGCCGAAGGGGGGAACAACAGCTATTACACAACTGCCCTTAACGAAATGCCAAGGTGAGAAAGGCCACAGTGAGAGTAGGTGCAATAACGGTGTGAGACATGTGACGTGCCTTCTTCTCACCACCAAGCGGCAGCAGCGAGCTACGCACAGAAATGCAGAAGCACAGAGTGACCGAACAACGCTGTATTTAGACCTGTACTTGTGGAGAAGAAACCGTATTTACTATTTTCCTGTAGTTATTCGTGGCCTAGCTTCATCTGTTGGGTGTCAGCTGTTATCACAAATAAATTCACTGATGTTTTCAACAACAGTTTGCATGGGAAAGTAGTAACACCACAGAGTAGCCTGCATTTTTCAAGACCTTCTCAAACTCAGATATTGACAAGGTAAAGCAGATATTGGATTTAAAACACCTGTATGACACATGTACACCAGACATTTCTTAAACAATTAAGTGCATGAAAATAACACAACTATCTTAGATCTGTCAAAAGATGCAGACATGAAGCATACCTTATGTCTGAAACGTAAAAATAAGCCTTTTTTGATCACACTTGAGGGGACCCTCAGGAGCAAGTTGTGGGTTTACAAGGAGAATAGTGAATTATCTGTAGTAAGTTGTACTCCAGCGTGAATACATGTGGTTCGATAGCTGTCAGATATAAAGTGTCATGTTAAAGCTAATGCAGGAAACTACTGGACAGTGTTTGTTCATCACGAAAGGAAGATGAAGAAGATGAAGTAGGCGCCCGGGGGCAACTAAAGCTCTGATTCACATTTTGTAAAGTGCACAATTACTTCAGAGGAACAATCCATCAGATCGTTTTATTATGTCTGCGAAGTGAATATTTTAGGGCCTTGATGCTGTTTTGATGCGCAGTACAAACACTTCATCTGAGGTTTAGAAAACCATCAATTTATCTCAACTAAGTCGAAAGCGTTTTTAATGGCCCTGAACACCGGGGACCATATTTCAGCTTTGAACCAAACAAACACAGACACGCTGAAGAAGAACGCTGTGTAAAACTAAATCACATGCAGTAAAAATGAAGCACCTGTGCCTGTTGATTTGTGTCACAGAAATGGTCTCAACAAGATGAAGATGCTGTTGGTGCTGCTGCTCTGCTGCATCCCTCCAGCCACGGCCTGTCTGCACTGTGACCCCACCGTCAGGCGCCTCCACGAGGACTTTGTCTTGTCCGCGCCCACGCTGAGCGATGAGATTGAGTTGAAACAGATCTCCGACCACGCGTTTGTGACCTACAGAGAAACCAGTCAGGACCGCAAAGGGGTTATCGGTGAGCCAGAAGCAGCTCAGATGTGTCCTTCAGCTTATGGTTCATTTTAATGGATCGCTACGCTCTTGCGAGTTTGGAATGAGCCCCTTTGGTTCCATGTCGTGTTGGACTAAACTGTGCACTTCGTTCGGCCAGATCCCACCACACTGTATCGAGCCAGAACAGAGTACCAGAGTGAATTTGATCGTGTCCTGAATACAGAACACACTGGTGAGAAAGGATCCGACTGACACCATTCAGTCCAGATATAAACAGTAGATGGAAGCTTTGTCTTTCAACTGTCTTTTTTCTCACAGTTTTGTCCCCAGTTTTTGTTATTAATATAACTCTTTTTTTTGAAGACCCTATCACATTCACGGCCATCCAGATCATGGAAAAGGGCAGGAAGATCCTTGAAAAGCACTTGGACATCTTCATCCGTGATGGTAATTGGCATGAATAACAAGGGGGTCCTCTGCCCAGTACGAGGCAGGGCACTCTGGAGAAGTCCTTTCTGTGGCTGTGATGCATTAGCTTCAGATCATCTGTTTGTCTCTCTCTCTCTCTCTCTCTCTCTCTCTCTCTCTCTCTCAGGATTGTGCCCGAACGAGTGCGGTAAGTTTGTCCTTTGTGATGCCCCCATATGCGTCGCTGTAAATCCACATCCAAGCGCTGTGCACAAGCAGTTTTGTTTGTAAAGTACATGTTTACAAAACACGTGTGTGTGCATGTGTGTGTGTGTGTGTGTGTGTGTGTGTGTGTGTGTGTGTGTGTCGTCAGGGCTTCTGAATAGGAGAGTAGTGTATATCAA
>JASSRZ010000011.1:15547250-15558035 GCA_032164315.1 Malacoctenus gilli
GGCCCTAGTTGTGTGTGTGTGTGTGGGGGGGGGGGGGGATCTGTGAATGAGTAAGCAATTGAATGAGATTGAGTAGTATATATGTAGTGGGGCGGAGGGCATCATTTGTCAAAGTGCAGATCCTTGTTGTCACGAGTGTGTAAATGTGTCCTGAGGCGTGGCCCCGCTGCTGCCGCCCGTCCATGTGCAGGGCTAATAAAACAAGATTATTCGAGTAATCCTGATACCAACCAATGCAGGGATCTGTCCCCCCCCCCCTCGTCTCTCCAGAGCGCCCAGTGCAGGCTGAGGAAGGAGGTCAGGCCGTGTTGAACTGCTTCGTTTCCTGGCACCCACTTCTGCTGGGAAGACCGGAGTATCACTACTCCTGGTCTCCTGGAGTACCAGGAACTAAACAGGTCTTCTCTACACAAGCCAAATGACAGCACTGAGTAAACTACAGCCTCTAATTTTCCATCTTATCTACATGTTTGGTTTGATGCCATGTTCTCGCTGTACGCTATCATCAGGAACATGTAAATATGCTGTCTGTCAGTTTTGTACTCCCACTCGCTTCAAACCGTGGTAATGTGATGTTGTGTCACAGCTGAATGAGAGTGACTTCAAGGCCTTGGTGGTGACTGACGAGTCGTCCGTGGTCCTGAATCAGCTGCATGTGACGGAGCAGGGGACCTATCGCTGCTCCCTGCAAGAGCAAAACGGGACAGTCTTCTATCAAGTGGGCTTCCTCCTCCACGGTACTCAGACAAGTCACTGTCAAGATGCTCCATTCAGTGTGTAGTGTGTCAGCGTGGTAGTGAGCACTGCAGTCAGTGTGTGTGTGTGTGTATGTGTGTGTGTGTGTGTGTGGAATTCAAACTTTAAACAGAGATTTTACCATTTGTACCGACTCAATGTCACTTTGGTTAGACTGTACTTGGTTCCATTTGGTACAGTATCCTTCCCAGATACATTTTAGGACCTGCCAGGTTGTGGTTTTATGAGTCTGGCTGTGGATGCAAAGTCGATAGACTGCAGGTCACTGACTGGCCAGGAAATAACATCAAACGACTGAATCTGACGCCTCAATATCAAACCCTCTCTGCTTTAATTTCCCACAAGAGTGACTGGGTCTTTTATTATCTCTGTTAACGAGGTGAAACAATGACATTTTAGCCAGCAGCAGTAAACCAAAAAGACTGTGGAAGCAGCAGTGGTTTATGCGTCACCAACACGAGCGGAACATCGAGCAGTGAGTGTAACATCTCCACGGTGTCCTCCATTGTTGTGGTGCCTGTGTGTTGTCTGGAATGGCATACAAATGCCAAACTGAGTTGCCTAAAGGACTCAAGTTGAGGCTGTGCACGGGGAATAATAGAAAACCAACTGAGAAGTGATGAGTAGTAAACATTATACTATTAGACATGTGCCATCAGTGGGGGTTTTCGAACCATCAAAGTGGGCCTGGGTGCTATTTGATTTCTGGTAAAGTATCTGAACTCTCAGTGCACAAAGAAACTGACTACATACATTCAGCAGTTATAGAAAGAAGTCATTTGAAGTACTTTGACTTTAAGAAGTTATGACTTGCGATTGCCAAAAAATCAAGTTGAGACCTGATGAGAACACGAAGCGAAAGCAATGCAAGAGAAAGCCTCTTACAATCAATGACATCATGGAGGCAATTCTTGGTAAAGCTTACAAAAAGCCCGAGGAGGGTTTTCAACGTTGTTGTTACTCACAGAACGTGTATTCTTGAAAACCAGCACGTCAAACAATTCACGGGATGACTTGTCCAACATTGCACCTTTATTTTTAGGGGAAACAGAGCAGAAGATGTCTTTATGACGTGTTCATAAGTGGACTAAATGTTTAATAAGTCTTTCCTAACCTATGTATGTGTGTACATGTTTGTGGTTGAGTGTTTTTAGGGTGTGTCCAGGGTGTGTCTCCTCTATTGTTGCTGTGTTCGCTCCCCTCGTTCTTTATTTAGAACAGGCTCAGTTTATTTCTGTGATGCTCAGTGTAGATTTTGATGAACACACACTTGTAGCATACTGTGTTAGGCACTGTATCAATCGCAAAAACCCAACAAAACGGTAAATAATTTAAAAAGTGCAAAGTATTCTTGAGAGTAAAGCCTGAAGCCGAATGTCTGCTTCCATATTTTCCTCCCCGCGAACATTGAAGAGTGATTTTCTCCCTCATTTCTCTCCACAGTGGCCACATCACCTCCTCCAACCCACCGGCCCCTCGTCACTCTGCCCTCCCTCCCTCGCCGGGACGACGACTCTCCTTCTCTGCCTCCAAGCGACCTGCTGCTGCCCCTCATCGCCACGGTTACCGCTCTATGTCTGGCGGCGAGCGTGGGCCTCGTCGTCGTCCTGGGGTGAGATGGCAAAGTGGGCGGAGGAAAGAAAGAGAGGTTTGCAGGAAAGGGTGGAGGCGAAAGAGGTGGCAGAGCAGTGAGGGAGGGGGTTTGCGGTTCAGTTATCACACCGACAAGTTGTCATTTTGTTTGAGGTTTCGTCTGATTTTAAAGTTTATAAGATCAGCTGGTGCAGACCAGAGTTTGAAAGAGGACTGAGTAGTGATTTTTTTCAGGTTCTGAAGTGTGAAACTAATGAATCTTTGGTCTTTTTTTTTTTAACAGAATGACGATGGATCAGAAAAGTGCTGCGAAGAGGCGAAGAAGCCAGGAAACAACCGAAAACATCGCGAGGACAGTGTGACGCCCACGACATTTTTTTTTTGACAGGGACATGTGTCTCACTTCAGGTTTCCACAGATCACTCTGTGGTCAAAAAGAACCTCCCACATGAAGCGCTGCGTCATGTCTCGTCATCGCACGGTCATGACGGCATGATTTGACAGCTGGAATTAGCCCGCATGAGGTTCCAGCGGCGCATATATTTTTATGATATTGTTTAGCTTTAACAGCTAAAACAAACAAACCTCAGGTATAAACAGGACTGAACCAGTTCACGCCGCACGCGCCGGCTCGAAAGCTCACTCAGAAGTTCCCCAGGAACCACGCGACTTTCCGTGACGAGAGGCAGCGACCCGCCGCAGCACGGATGGTGGTCGGCCTCCGAGGCGCGTTACTCTCTGAATGAAGTGATGCCGTGGTCACATGGGCTCTGATGAGAGGAGTCAGGGATGGTGGGGGGCTTAAATCTTGGGGATTACAGTGTTTTTCAGAGATTAATAGCTCCAGCCATCCAATTAATCCTGGATAATCCCTCTCTGGGGAGGGAGGGGGAATAAAAGCAGGCACCAGATGTGTTTTTCTTCTTTCAGAGCTCCGCTTCATGTTTAGTTACTCGTATCCTTTTCATTCAGAAAGCCTGTCCGGGGGGCACATTCTTGCATCCTTCGCAGTCCTCCTGTCACTTTTGAGTCAGACGTCTTCCAGCATGATCGACAGACATGCTGTCTCTTTGCTTTCTGATGACATAAGCTGCTTGTGATTCAAATGCAGTCACAGCTGTTGACACAGGTTCCGTCATGACCTTCACTGGCTTTCATCATCACCTTTTACGAGGCCGGCCGGCCGGCGTCATGCATCTGCTTCCGTCTGCTGCCGCCGTCTCATGATCGTATGAAAGGGGAACTTCAACTTTTAGTGGAGAATTCTAACCCACTACAAACTCAGATTTGATCGCAGGACAAGCAATAAAAGATTAGGAAGTGATAATTAAATCAGGGAATTTTTTTATTTGTCATAACCAATATTGGGAAATCCTCAGCCGTTGCTCCGGATTTTTTAAAGTATGAGTTCCCACAGAGCGTTTCGAATGACTGGGGCTACGAGCTATGACAGATCTATTAAAGACTGCTATGATACAGTGTGAGGGGGCGTGTGTGTGTGTGGAGGCTGAAGTCTCAGGGATGGTGACAGGATGTGTGCGTGGTGCTGCTTCCTGTCGTGGCTCGCTGACACGGGGGCCGAAAGCTAAAAAACCAAAAATGTGAGAGCGACAGCAAACATGACTTGAGACGCCCTCCCACCGAGGAGCTCGCGTCACGCTCCCCAAACTCGACGGACCTCAACTCAGTTCACTCGGGGTTCGACCCGTGCGCAATTCAAACAAAAAGAGCAGGTTGGGGCCACAGCAGAGTGCGTGCTCAGCAGCTCCACTGACAGCCGTGATGGACTGTGGAGGGGAAGTTTGTTTGTGTGTGTGTGTGTGTAGTGTTGTGGAATTAAAAATACAGCATCAGCAGGCAGCGGGAATGACAAAGTGGCGGCGCCGCTGAAGGGAGCTGCAGACAGAGGCGGAGGGGAAGTGGGAGCGCGACGGAGCTGGAGCCAGAGGTTTGAGTGGGAGACGTCTGTGGGCAGCTGGAGCCAAACTGGATGTGGGTTAGCAGGAAACGAGGACAAAGGCACCAGATTGCACCATATAAGAGAAACAACCCCGCACTGTACATGCAGTGTTATTTCCTGTGATGAACCCACACCTACAGGTGGGCAGATGTCGACACTGGCTCCAGACTAAGAATCACCAGTCTGGCTCCACGTTACTCATGTAGAAATGAAACAACCGGGAATGCATCTTGTTGGCTTGAAACGCGCTAATAGCCCCCAAATTTTATTTCAGGGGAGTTGTAGAGGCTGAACAATCAGTGGAACTTGTCGATGTAGGTCAAATTAAGGTCAAAGCTCTAGATTTGACCTGGTTTGTCTGAAATGTGTTTGAAAGGCTGGACCAGAATCTGGTTCACCATCTATATTCTAGTGGGAAGTGTTTACATCCACTCTGCTGGTGGAAACTAATCACTGAGGACAGTTTAGGGAGAAAAAGAGATTCTTGAAGGCGGAAAAAGCCCTAAAACTTCACTCTCAAATGTATTTGTACACATTGTCATCTTTCATATTCAGTGAACTGGAGTGGATCTTCATAGACAGTATTACCAACAGTTACATTTAAATTAAATTAGGACCTCAAATGTCAAAGTTTAACACAGTTTGTATTCACATGGATTTACTCTGGATTTTTAATGGCAGGTCTTATATTATATCTTTAGCCTTGTGGGTCTTATATTGATCAAGCTTTGCTTTAAAATGACAACATTACAAAACAGAATTTTTACTGCCAGCAGAGAAGTGAGTCTGTTCTGCGTCGTTTAAGAAAGCCAGGAACGTTGGTCTTTTTTTTTTTTTTTCTTGAATTGTCATACTTTGAGGAGCGGAAACTACAACTTTTTTTCACACCTTTTAAACTTCACCAGCAGTGCTGCTTTATTTTACCGCGGCATTCCAAGCAAATGTACGATAATCTCAACAGGAAGGATACAAACAACAAAAGCGTGGCATTTAAGCGAAAGTGTCACTTCTCTCTGTGGCTTGAACAGAACAGCAGTTAGTGTAACAAGGTCGAGAGAAGCGCCTCCGATAAACAAACAATGGAGCGTTTACTATTTCCCGTCCAGGGCGCAGTCGCAGTAGTGGAAAGTCAGCTCCGGGTTTTACCTCTCGGCACAACGTCACTCAACACAAAAACACGGGATAACCCCAAACTACCACGTGCGCAGTAGGAAAATCAGCCCTGACGTCTGTGTCCATATAGGGAGTGTCGGCCAGTCCTTATTTGGTCGTTCCGTCCCCCGACGTCATTTTTTTTGGCGTGGAAAACGAGGGGGGGGGGGTGGTTTGAACACCCCGCCCACTTTCTCTTCCGTTATCAATGAAAGAGTTGAAAGTATTAACTTCAAACCGTCGGACAAGTCAACAACAAACAGTACGCAGAGAACAACTTGCTGCCAGTCCTGTGACATTTGAACAAACTTTACCAACTGGAGCGTTTAAGAACTGCATCCAAAGCTGTTTAAAGATTTCTCTTTTATGTTCTCTGCGTGAGGAAAGTATTCATTTAAACTTATTGCTTTAAAACAATATTTATTTTTGTTTAGTTGGTAGCCATGGCCTCTGTCAGTGAGCCTTTGGAAATAGCCGGCAGTGAGCTGGTGCACATCCTCAGGACCCCCCGGGACCAGTACTCCTCGGGCGGCTGCGTGGTCCTGGACTGCAGACCCTTCCTCGACTTCTCCGTGACGCACATCTGCGAGTCGCGCAACGTCAACTGGAACTCGATGCTGCGCCGCAGGTCCAAGAGCTCGGTGGTCGCGCTGGAGTGGCTCATCCCGGACAAGGCGCTGCTGGGCCGGCTCCGGGGCGGGGGGTTCTCCCCGGTGGTGGTGGTCGACGAGAGGAGCGGCTCGGTGGGCGAGCTGAAGGCTGAGAGCGTGGCCCACATGCTCATCGCGTCCCTGCAAAACGAAGTCGAGACGCAGATCTGCTTTCTGCAAGGTCAGACAAATACATATCATAAAAGTGTTTATTGGGTTTTTTTTTTTAAATTATGTTTTATTCGTTAATTTTGGCTTTAATCAAACACAAATACATCTTGAAAAATGTAACGATTCTTCGCTAGATAACAAAAAACCCCAACAAAAACAACAAATAGTTCTTTTCTTTCCTTGTAAATTTCCTGTGTGGTTTTGAGCGCTTTGGCACGCAGCACATTTTCTCGTGGAGGCTGCGGTGGAAGCTTAACAGCTGAGTTAATACTCTGTGACCTCCATTTAGGTGGATTTGAGGGATTTTCCGAGGCCTATCCGGAGCTTTGCTACAGTTCTGCCAGCAATCACCCCTCTGCTGCGGACCCCGAGCCAACAGTCCCGGGCAGAAGGACGCCAGCATACGATCAGGTAGGACAGCAAAGAAACGACACCTTTTCAAAAGCAAACTGAAAAATACATCCCGCCCCCCCCCCCCTCAAACAAAAAATCTACAAGAGACTGTGATAAAGTTCTGTTGGAGCTGAACGGCCCCGAGTTTTCCATTGACTTGTCCATGTGCATTGCAGGACGGCCCGGTGGAGCTGCTGCCCTTCCTGTTCCTGGGCAGCGCCGTCCACTCCTCCCGCCGGGAGGCGCTGACGGCGGCGGGCATCACGGCCGTGCTCAACGTGTCCTCCACCTGCCCCAACTTCTACGAGGGCGACTTCCAGTACCTGCGGCTCACTGTGGAGGACACGCTGGCGGCAGATATCAAAGCCTGCTTCTCCACGGCCATCGCCTTCATCGGTGGGTTCCTCCGACATCATCCAGACTTTGTTGTTGTTTGTGTTGCTTTTCTGGCATTTGGAGAGAGAGAGAGAGAGAGAGAGAGAGAGAGAGAGAGAGAGAGAGAGAGAGAGAGAGAGAAATTAGTGTTGTCCAAAGCCAGGTTTTTGTGTTTGCTAATAAGACATGATGGGGTAAAAAACATTTCTAAGCAGCTTAGTCCTCTAGACGTGTAAACCAGCAATGTAATCAGCTGGTTGCAAAACAGCTGGATTAAGCTGCAGGAGCTTGCAGCGAAGAAATCATTCAACATCCTCAGTGTTGTTTTTGCTTCCGCACCACTTTGAAATAGCTGAGCAAAAAGACGGTTACGCACACCATCGGTGCATTCACCCAAACAATGTGCCCCCCTTGAGAGGTTGTTATGCACCTTCAACCATAGCAAGGCTTCCCCTCTGTCTGTCTGTCTGTCTGCCTGCCTGTCTGTCTGTCTGTCTGCCTGTCTGTCTGTCTGTCTGTCTGTCAGTCTGTCTCTCTATCTATATATTCATTACTGATGTGAAGTGAAGCACAGCTGGCTAATCTCTCCTCCTCTTTCTGCCTTGATCCCCCCCGCAGACTCGGTGAAGCAGAGCGGCGGCCGGGTGCTGGTGCATTGTCAGGCAGGTATCTCCCGCTCGGCCACCATCTGCCTGGCCTACCTCATGCACACGCAGCGCGTGCGCCTCGACGAGGCCTTCGACTTCGTCAAGCAGCGGCGCCACGTCATCTCCCCCAACCTGGCCTTCATGGGCCAGCTGCTGCAGTTCGAGACGGACGTGCTCTGCCAAGGCTGAGGGGTCAGACGCCGCGGGGACGCTTTTGTGACTCCGCCTCACGAGGGGACGCGGTATATTTATGAATGTATGAAGGGTAACACTTGAGGCATGTGTTTCTGTGCACTCAAAGAAGAGCAACTTGTGTTGCCGGCACCGCAACAGCGCCAGGATCCGGCTTCCGGCTCCAACTGACAAAAGAGGCCCTCACACAACAAACAGCGGTTGGCAGCACACACACCCTGTCTTAACAACCGCACCGTGAACATGTTTGATTAGGAGCCAGCAAGTTGGAGCAGCTACCAGGTTGACTTCCCCGAAGTCTGATCCTGGAAGGCAGTCGTGCCTGCTGGTCTGGTTTCGACTTATGTGCCTGATCGTTTGTGAGGCCTGTGCGTCTCCAATGCAGAATCCAGTCTTGCACAGACTGAACACTGTTACAAGAGACATCACTGTGTTACACTCACAGCAACAACAAAAGGAGTCTCCAGGTTCAGTTTATGAAATGCATTATGACACAAGCAGGTCTGTGCTGGTTTTGCTGTTTTTAACATGTACATAAAATTTGTACTTTTTATTTATTATTTCAACATTTGTTCATACAGTGTAATAATGTTCATTTCTGTGACTGCACTTTATACCTTTGAGAGTTTGGGCTTGTTCCTGCTGTTTTTCCACACAATTAAAATGAAATACGTTCTGGAAAAGTACATCAGCGTCAGTCACTGCGTTAAAAAGTCCCCAGTAAAGCCGAGACTGCGTTGCCGAGCACATTTCAGATGCATTCTTTCTCTCTCTGACCTTGCGGAGTCTGATTTCCCTCCCTGGTCTTGCTGAATCAGAGGGTATTAGGACCGTGGGCTGAGTGTTTTGGGGGGGATTATCCTGCAGCGAGTGGATTCCACAGCCTGAAGTCCTTTTGACCTCAGGAGCCACTGACATGAATTTCACATCCACTTATTCCACCTTGCCGGAGCAACTAAAGAAGTGGTTCGAAATCAGGAACGACGGAAAGCCCAGCCGAATCACTCATTGATTGCTGGAGTTTATCGAGAGAAGTAGTTTTTCTGTTTCGTAGTTGATCAGCTGTTGGAATTCAAAAGTGCTTTTTCTGTCAGTGGACATACAATCCAAAAGCAACACGCAGTAAAATCACCTTTTGCAGCTTAATTTTGTGCATTTTATTCTGCAAACAAAACACAGTCAGCTCGACTAAACTCTGACGTCAAGGAACAGCTGTAATAGCGCACTTAAAGACTGTGTTTCTCCACTAGCTCGGCACTTCATGCTAATTATCCCGCCCACACTTCTGGGTTGGCCATAGTTGAAATAATTCACTTCCTCTCATTTGCACAAATCCATCGCTCAACATCTTGGAAAGTGTAGGTGTTGCATTTAAATTCTTATGTCAGCTCCACTTTTCAAGGGGAGGGGGGCAGGTTGGCTCCCCCCTGGAGTTCTCAGCCTGAGAGGTTCTTTGGCTCAGTTTAACCCAAAACACGGGACAATCTATGACCCATCAGAGCCTTTCTGTCTGCAACCTCTTCACCTTCTTATCAATTATTGCAACATACACGATCATTCAGAAACTCTGCATTAAAAATGAGTGTCAGTGTTGAGCTCAGTTTCAACAACGTTTTCTTTTTGAATATCATCGCTTATATTTGTAGCACAAGTGCACAGTTTTGGAGCATTTTTGTCAGTCTGTTCATATTGTGCCTTTTATTCTCTGTTCCTTTTTTTTTACTTGTTTGTTTCACTCGATGGACTGAATGCGACCACAGTAAAATTCGCATTCCGACATTACTTCGAAATTCAACATGGAGCCAAGTTATTTATTTGAAGATCCTCAAAATCTTGTAATGTATTCAGAAGGGACCCTGCAGTTTTTCCCCAAGAAGCTCTGTCTTTGAATGCATCACGCGTTTTTAGTTCTTAATGTTGTGAGAGAAAATGTCTGATAAATACTTTGTTGTCTGGAATTGTGATGGGACAGCGCCATCTAGCGGATGCACGGAAAACTGCCGTGAGCGCCCAACAGATGGCGCCAGCGGACTTCTCTTAACTCTTATGTCTGTTTTTTACGGGATGAAGCACAGGCGCGTGCACGCACGCACGCACGCACGCACGCAAGCGTTTCTTTTGGGTTTATCATTTTTGATTCGCACATTGAAGTCACTTTTGTGGTGTTATCATGTATTCATACCTTGCTGTCTTACTGTTGGGAGTGTCTCCTCTCACTAAATATTGAGGGAATAATCAGTTTGTATTAAAACAGCTCCGTACTGTGCATACATATTACATGAGTTTGCGAATCAAGCAAATGACTCTGGGCTGTGACAGTCCCTTGCAATTAGCAGATATCTGTAAACTTGATGATGATTTGGGGTATCGAGCTATAAAACCGGACTCACTCTTCATTCACAACTTTGTTCACAACTGAAAGTTTGTAAAAGATTGTGGGTTTTTTTCTAGCAATTAGGGTTTGTTTTTTTCTTGTCTTCCATCCCAGCACATCACAGCCAGCAGGCTATGATATTGAACCTAATTCAATCTTTAAACCTCAGTCCAAGTCTTATGACCTTCTTTGCCCAATCCCCTCACTCTCTCGCTATCTACTTTCTCCAAAATCCAAATAAAATCCAACTGGCTCTTATAAAAGAAGCCCCCCCCCACACACACACACCCACACAGAAAGAAGAGAAACACAAGGCAAAATCAAGCCTATAGGAGCCAACGGAAAGATACCGTGCTGTAATTGATTTGGACTCGAACCATATTGCGCACGGTGTCCCACCAGAGCGTTGCATTCTGCTGACCTGCAGTAATCTTATGCGGACCCTCCCTCTCTCTCTTTCTCTCTCTCTCTCTCTCTCTCTCTCTCTCTCTCTCTCTCCCTCCCACTTTTTCTCTCTCTTCC
>JASSRZ010000011.1:15572614-15603913 GCA_032164315.1 Malacoctenus gilli
GTGTGTGTGTGTGTGTGTGTGTGTGTGTGTGTGTGTGTGTGTGTGTGTGTGTGTGTGTGTGTGTGTGTGAGTTTGTGTGTGAGATGTTTGGCTCAGGCAGCAGGACCGGATGTTGGTTTAAGAAGTGTCGTGTCCTCTCAGAGTTGTACAGTAGTACAGTAGCTACAGGAGTGTGTGTTATGCACTCTGGACAGTTTCCACGAGAAAACTGATGGTGAGATTTTAGAAAGCCTCATCAGAGTCTGTGCAGTTTAAAGGCTCCTACATCTTTGGCACTACATTGTATTTGCTGATCTGTTGTCTCATGCCTTGGACTCTCTCCAGGTGCACCGTGCTCTGTTTTGGTTCAGTAAAATGCTGAGAGTGTTTGCACCTAAACTTTTCGTATTAAACTGACTTTTCTTCCTTTAAAAAACGCTTCAGTCAACAGTTTTGTTTTTAAGTTATAGATCAGGAGTTTTTTTTTCTTGCTGATTCAAATGTTGTCACTCCAACGCAACATGCATAGTCAGAGTTTCTTCAGTCTCACCTTCAGTAATATAGAACCTGACTGTAACCCAAATATAGCTTTTGAAGTGCCATCGAGTGACAGTACTGAACCTGCAGGCGACGCACTGTTTGGAAGTTGGTGATTTTCTCTTTTCCATCAGAAGATCCCCATTATGGTTCTGGACTTGTGGGAGTTTGTTTGTTCTCTCTGAGTGTGTCCCTCTGTTTATTCAAATGCTTTGATTCTCTGACACAGCCTGGAGACTATTAGCCCTTCACTCTGCCAACCAGAGTTGCGGTCTCTGCATAAACAAGGTGCCAACGTATAGTCTGTTCACAATATGTTGAGCATTTTGTTCGAAGTCAACTGGAGTCCCACAGCATCTAGCTGATGTTAAGTAATGTAATTGGCAAAACTTGCTCTTGTAAAATAAAGAAACAGACAAGACAACCATACTATGAATATCTACATTTACTGCTGATGAAGAGAGATCAGGGAAGTGAAGCAGCTTCGCTATTTGTTTTCACAGTTAAGTACTAATGGGTCTGTTTATGTCTGAAGGCACTGATAGACTCTGTTATGACACTGATGTGACACTGAACCAGCTGTAGGGAAATCTTCCGCATGGCTCCGAAGAAAAAAACCCCCAATATGAGATGTTTCACTCACAGCAGCCAGAAAAAACAGAGTGTATTTTCCACAGGGTCAACAAAATCTAATAAGGTGCAAGCGGCTATCCCTCGCAGCTTTAAATATGGCTTGTGCATTAAAAAAGATAAGATCTGCGCACATTCATCTGCGAGCAAACATGCTCATGGCCGTTGCCCTATTTTCTTTTTTATCACTTCATCGCTTCTGTTCCCATGCTGTCGAAATCACCTGATATCTCTGCTTTTGGTCGAGTGATCCTTCTGCTCGTGTTTTCCCGGCGTCAGTCAGTCCCAACTCTCCCTCTACTTTAAATAGCAGGGATAATAAACTCATAGCGGCTTACAGGACTTTTGACACGCAACGATTCCTTCTCTCGGTCGCCCCATCCCTCAACCAGACACTGACATCCCGGCTGTCCACCGCCAGACTTCTCTATTTTTTACCCCCCGATCTGGGTCATCTCTCAATGCAACTCTATCAGCTGCTTTTCGTTTCCAAAACCTTCAAAATTGATTTCGCATCAATATCAACTGCCGTTTATCTTACTTTCTTAGATGTTATCTTTCTCAATGAACCGATAGTATTAGAAAACATCAATAATTTGTCTACATCTCACAAGAAAAAGATTCAATGTCAGTCTCCCTTTTTTCCCTTCTTCTGAGAATCAAACATTGCACTGTTGTTTGGGCCAAGTTTTAGTAGATATGGGGCTTTTTTAACAAACGGTTTCATAAGAAGACATTTCACTGTAACACCATTTTTTGAAATGAGGCCACTGACCTTAGTTTTTCTGGCACCATCCCACATTTCCTCCCCTCAGTGCTTTGAAGCTCTAACAGTGGTTGATTTCAGCAGTTGGCCTCTCATCATCAGTGTGGCTGAAGAGCGCCATGTGACTAACAAGAGGAGAGCATCCAGCACAGCAGAAAGAAAGAGCCATTTATTTCTTATCACAGACTCAACATTCAGTGCTTGTTAGCAGCTTTGTATTGAGAATCTTTTCTCTCCCTGTTTGTTGTTGTTTCTGAGGTTTACATCCCCCCTCCTCCCCCCAACATGTTTATTCGAATGAATTTGAAAACCAAGAATGAGGCCAGCAGACGAGAGCGACACCAACCGTTAACGCAACATGGGTCCTTGTGCTTGGCAGCTTTTCGATGTGATTGAAAGGTATCTCTCCTCATTCACCTCACAAGCAGTGCATATGTCCCCGTTGCCAACACTGGACGCACTTTTCGCATAAATTTTCGAGGCCAGAAAAAGTTTGACGCATGGAGGTGTCGCATGTGAGTGCTCCCACCATCTGTAACAGTTCACAGTTGGTTTTTCTTTTTTTAAATACGCGGATATTTCTGAACCCAACACGAAGGTGAAGATGTGCGAATCCAACTTTGAAGAGAAGATGCCCTCGTTTGATCGCCCGATTCCCGTGCCCGCAGAATGACAGCGAGTAGTCGTCAGCCAGCGAGATAACGCTCTGTAAAACCCACGAGCAGAAGAAAAAAAAAAGGGTGGCGCCCTCATTCCAGTGTGCTGAAGTACACAAGCAGTGTTCCCATGCCAGTCACTCGGTAATGTAATGTTGAATGTCAAATGTCGAAGCCATTTAAAAGGGACATTGATGTGACATTTCCTGCAACACACACACAAGCGGAGACATCCGGAAACCAACAAGCGTAGTTTCGTGCGTTATGTTGGGCGACACATGTTATTTATAGTCAGAGTACATTCAAACGTGTTATGGTCACTGTTACTTGTCTCAGCTGTCTGGCCCTCACAGCTCAGACTGAAGAGCGCACAGACTTTGATAATGAAGGGCAAACTTTCTCCCTGAACTCAACCTAAAATCTGATCTCATGGCTGGAAGCCAATCTTTGTCCACTTTTTGAAATTTAAACAGTATTTTTTTTTTTTTTTACACATTATGAATTTTTTAATCAGCGATGAGGCATAGATGACATTTCCGAAAACCAACCCCACTGAGAGTTTTAACATTTTATGAATTTTTTTTTTTTATTACACATCAATTATTCATAAAGCTGAGCTCTTTATGCTCTTTGAGCAGACCCGAAGACAATCTTGAATTACTGCGAAAAGTGCAAAACTGTTCCCCCCAACTATGATATCATTAAAGGAGCGGCTAATCGTTTGTCAGGGACCAGTCCTGCTGGTGACCGAGAATCTCTGCTTCTCTAATGTTTGAAAGACAAGGCCAGACACACCAGCAGCCACTCACAGCGAACTGATTATTCTATTTCTGGCTAAGGAATCCTAAACCATATTAATAGAGAGCTCTGGTGGAACAGAAAAACTCAGTTATCTTGATGAATCTAACTGCAAGTACAGAAAGAGAGAAAGGAGGGAAGAGAGTAAGGGAGCAGGAAACTAAAAAGGACACTTGACCGGGCAGCGGCCAAGCTTTGATGCAGTCACAGGCCGGTGACGCCACTTGATTGAACTCAACGTGACCTGACTTGACCAGACTTGATCATAGACGGTCTTTCATAAATTGTTCTGTTAAGTTGTAAGTCAGAGCTGTAACTTGTTTTAGTGAAGCCATGTCAGTGAGAATCCAGCAAGTTTCATAGCAAAAACAGGTCGACCCGCATGTTTGGATACTATACGTTCTTGGATATTCGTTTGTACTGTGGATATATTTGCCTTTGGGGCCACTCTGCCACTGCTAGCAAATAGCACAGAAGAGGTTTTTCATATGTTTACCACATGTGTGAAACAGAGGCATGGGGGACAAGCACACATGCATAAGTCATCAACTGTCCATCTTCTACGGTGCTTTATGAAACAGTTAAGAGGCGTTGAAGCCAATGCCAGCTGACATCAGGGCAGCAGGCACCATAAACACTGGAATGGTTGGTGGGCATCGAACCAACTCCCATTCACACCTGCGGTTTTTCTGTCATTCACCAACTCATGTAACTCAAACCTGAACACAAAACCAATATCTCTGACATAACCTGTGTTTTTTTGAGGGTAATATATCTACAGGAGTTGCAAATATTAGGTCCTTCTTTTCGAATTTTTCTTTGTGGAAAGGCCCTTCATTATGTTTTCTTAACCAGATCTGGTGATGTGATTTGCATTCTTACCTCACTGATTTTCAGTTTAGGCCAGGTGGGAGCTTTTAGTGTAGGATCTGCACGTTCTCCCTTTGTCCCCTGTTCTCCGTTTGCCGCCCCCTGGTGGACTGGAGACCATCACCAGTTTTTACAATCCTGAGTGAGAAAAAGTGAGAGTAAAAGTAATAGTGAAAAGAAAGAGCGAGAGAAAAAAAAGGGGCACTCTTTCAAAGAGAAAAGCAATTATTTACCCAAGTGAATTTGTTTTTATTTCCCCACCACTGCACTTCTTGAGGATAAAAATCCCAGGCTTTACATTTGAGGGAAATTCCAAGCTGCCAAACTCCAGCCAATGTACTTTCAACAGCTCGGCACCCACTGCAAAACTAGCACTGTTTGCGTGCATATGTGAGCATGCGTTTATCCTCTCAAAGTCAATTTCACACTCTTATTCCAATACGGAGTGATGGGGTGAGCAGGGGTGCAGCTGTGAATGATTGTTTAAGGCCGGGCTGCTCCTATGGTTATCACTGGGAGCCAGCAGCTAACTCTGCGATCAGAGACAAAGGGAGAACTGCGGGAGGAGGGGGGGGGTAATTTGATTGGCACCGGCATTGGTGATAGACAGCTGCAAAATTCCCCAAATGACTTATCCAACATCTTTAGCCGCTGAGCGCTGGAATTAAACAATAATGAATCTCGACAAGGGGCTAATGCAAAACTGGCACCTGTCCCATCACTGTGCTTAAGGCAGGATAAGTCAGGGCTTCTGGTACTCCCACGATCTACCTGTGACTTTGTCAAACACACACGCAAGCAAGCAAGCACGCACGCACGCACGCGCGCGCACACACAAACACACACACACACGATGCTCACATTATGAATGTTAAGCACTTTTTCATCACTAAAAGTAACTACGCAGGTTGTCTTCTTTTGGCAGCAGCAGAGCACCAGACCTCAGAGCGTAGTGATGCATACTGAGTCTGGAATCAGCTGAGCTTCGGTGAATACAAAGCACACATTTGAAAAAACACCCTCTGAGGCTGTACATGGCTGGAGGCAACGCTCAGTCTGATATCTTGCTTTCAAGGTAAATTTGCGTGCGCAGGTGAGTCTCTTAATGATGACAGTGACAGGTTCTCACAAAAGAACATTTTGGCGGAAAGCCCCTCGCTGACATATCTCGGTTTGCCTTGGAGAGGCTCCTCACGTATACAGGGCTGCCTGTAACATGTATACATGTGTGCCTTCTATATTCAACTCCTATGTGGGTGGAATCCTAATCATGCAGACATTCTGCCTGACTGAAAGTACACTAAATACTTTATTGATAGCATGTTGTAGGTGCAGATGAACTCCCACAAGCAACAGATAGCAATCAAGGAAACCCGAAGTCCATGTGGTGTGTCACATAACGTCGTTTATATGGACAAGAGTCTCAACAATTGGCTTGAAGCAGGAGTGTGAAATTCAACACCCACTGTAAATATGCTACTAGAAAAAACATAATTCATCAGCATATGGTGCTGTTCTATTACAGTGTTTGGATTCCGTTGTGCAGCAGCATCTTTTAAGCATCACAAATAATTGGAACACTCTTATGTGACGGGAGGTCCTACTGAAGCTTTTTCTTCCCTCCTTAAGTCCAATATCCTTCCTTTCGCTTCATGCATTAATGACAATAAGATTAAAAAAATGGAGAAGAGAACAATACAAAGGCAATTTGTAGTAAGTGACATAAATTGGGCCAATTTTTCACTATTGGGCCTAGTTTACACAAGCTGAGTGTCCTGTGTGACATTTTGTTTGGTAAGTAAATAAATTTTGGTGCCTGTCCAATAGCTTGCTGTGCCAAAATAATAATAATTTTATAAAATCCCATTTTAAGAGCAGGAGGTTGAAGCAGGAAAGACAAACAGGTGTTTTTTGTGGAGGTCTGTACACTCCAAGATGCGGCAAGTTCGTTTATGGGTTTTTTTGAGTATTGCAGGTGGGGCCTTGGTCCTGAAAAATGGAAAAGGGCTGCCAGCTGAGGAAACACCAGTGTCCTCGCGAAAACACACTTCAGGGGCAGCTTCTCTCGTCCTCTTGTATCAAGTGTGAGGCTGGTGCCAGCGATTGGTGTGTGTGCCACACAGGAAAGCAGCAGCAGTTGTGGACCTTTGGGGATCACTTCTGGTGATTTCACTGATTAGCATTCCTTCACTTGGAGAGACTGGAATTAATCACTGAAATTATCTCGGATGAATATCTAATCCATCAATGCCTGGTCAATACTTGGGCACCAGCATATGATTGAGGGAAAAAAATCCTTTCCCAGGTGTCCAGAAAATAAGTATCTTCTCTAAGGATGGAGTATGAAGTGATGGGAGATGTGCCGAGTGTCTGATGTGTTCAAGATCAAGAGTGTGCATCTCCTCATTTCCCCATCTGTTCAAACCAGCTCAGAGATACACAACGCTAGAAACCTGCCCAGAATTTTGATGCTTACCATTGAGCCGAAGTTACAATCTATTGCATATTATATTCGCAGCAGAGCTTCAGGAGTTGGTTGAAAAAATAAACTTATTTTGCATTTCAAAAGCTGCTGAATTTTTTGCTTGATATTAACAGTCTGTCAGTGTCTTATCAAGCTCATTGTATATTTGCTTTTTAGCCAGTCCTTTATGTTCGGTTCTTCTGCCTGGACTTGATGAACTGCCCTCCCGAAACCCAGGTAGGTGACTATCAATGGAGTCCCAACAGGAGGATGGCCTCACTTGCATAGAAGGCACTCTTGCAAGTTTCTCTGTTTACCAATAACAGCAACACATTTCTATGGTAATTTTCACTATACAGAATCCCTCATTCTTGACTACAGTGTATGGATGCAAATCCTCGGGTAAAAACCCACAATGGACTTTGGAAATTTCATCACCTTTTGAGACCGCGTTGGCAGCATTGCCGTCACTTGCTGGATGGTTTTGTGGTTTTGCGGCACCTGCTGGTTTATCTGGCTTTTCATACAAATCTGGGTGGCAGTGTGAAATGCGCTCCCTCATGTTTCCTTTCATATTTCAGTATAATTTTCCAAAGTGTGGCGTTTGTCCAGTTCATTTCCGCCCTTGACGACAGTGTCATATGCCTGCTTTTGATCCAGAAGGACCCACTCAAAACAGTTTTTGACTACACATTGATATAAGCTGCACAATATAGCTCATTGTTGGCAGATAATTCCATCCTTTTGCTTTGTTGGTAGCCCAATTATATATATAAAAAACTAAAAGCAAAAATAGATTTTGTGCATCATTCATATTCATCATTATCCACATCATGATAGATCAATTAACTGATCTGTTTTCCCACCCATATTAGACACACAACATAAATTACTTCTTTTTTCAAAGAATAAATTAAAAGAAAAAATATATCATTTTCTCAAGTTTTATTCATTCCAATGTAGTTATTCATTGGGTGCCTCCTGCTTTCTTGTTTCAAGGTATTCCCTCAACGCTTAAATGAAGAGTGTATTCTCTTCGGAGCAATGTCATGAAAAGTTTTACCCTTTTCTGAGGTTTTTTTGGAATTGTTCGTGAATCTTACATTGCACAAATGGAGTTCAAAGACTGGATTTGGCTCTATTTTGGACACAAAATGGCCGCGGGGCTTCAAGGTTAGTGTCGCTGTTTCAGTGGGAGTTTAATCACTGGCGCCACGTATTCGCGCGTCAAAGTGGGCCTCGTCAGCCATCTTTGTTGGGAGTGAGAGGAACTTCGGAGATTTGTGAAGGTGGAATTTGGCACCTGGGGCATTTATTGATTCCTAGAAGACATATCTTTAGAGACCAGAGGACAACACGACGGTGAGTGTATGTTTTTGGAGGGTCCGGTGGGTTGCTGCGAGCTAGCGTTTAGCTGATGGCGCTCATAGCAGAAAACCACACTTGCTGGCGTAGCATCCGCTAATACCCAGAGCTACTAAAGTTGCGCTTGTAGGAATAACCTCTCACACAACATGCTTTGCATGTACCAAAGATAAAAAAATGATTTTTGACTATCAAAAAACCTTTCCATGAATATTTTGTGTGCCAAGTGTGCCAAGGTTTTAGGGCTTGTAGGAAACAGTGAAACCAGACTGTCCTCACATCCAACACCTGAGCAATGACACTGCAGCTTGTCCAGAATTGACTGCCTAAACTTGACTTTTTAACCATTGAGGCGTTTTTAACTGTAAATGCCGCACACTACAGTATGAATCCTTTCATCCTTAACCATGACCGTAATACACAACGAATTTTTTTAATGAATATTTCAAGACTGAATAAGTCTTTAATTAGCCTGCATTAAATGACATGCTGCTGACTTTCAATGAAGTTGTCTCCAGTCAACATTAATTACAAGACTTTGAATTGGAGCCAGCGAGGTAAAACACACTGAACATAATCTGGAGTCATGCAGTCACAAAACTTTTTTTTTCTATCAGCATACCTTAAGAGTTAACCAAATTAACAAACAAAGCCAACTACTTGTCCACTTTTTATGCGATTAAATTGAAAGATCTGGTTCTCCAGGACTGCTTACACACAGAAAGTGAGAAGTTGTACTGTTCTCTCTTGTTTCACACATCCCTCACCTTGCTGGTCAGTTTAATTGTGCTCAGCACGGTAAATCTGCTGGACTTTGATGCTTGTTTATTGTCTTTTTGCAAATTAGCTTCTGTAAGCGTGCATTGTGGCCCTGCAAACACAGATCAGTTTCATGGTGGGTATAAAATAAGTCTTTTAAGAAGATTTATTCACTTTAAGTCCTGTCTGCTTTGCAGTATTTACAGTCAGTGGCTCTGCAGGGAAAACTGATCATGCACATCTTTTATGCTTGTTGCTGACTGTGCCCCTCAGTGTTTGAACTATGAGTCTTTGTTTCCCACCATCCTGTGAGAAAAAACAGAAGTACTTTGCTGTCTGGGCATCACGGTGTATAGTGGAGATGTGTGAGCCCATGCAGCGGATAAACCCAGTTTGTTTCAACTACAAAGTTGAATAAATATTTTAAAAGGAAACAAAAGAATAAAACATCGACTGCAAAAAATGTTTTTTCTTCTTTTAAACCTTTAGAAAACGGGGACAAAAAGGCACCCTAGCAAAGACTGCTATCCTATGTTTGGTAATAAAATGTGGCATACAAAACTTGTATTTTCATTAAGAAATAAAGAATGGTGAAAATATTTCGTTACAACTTTTTATCATTTTTATCCACCTGATGAGCATTGATGACTGGGAGACAGAAGAGAAGGCAGTGTTGACCTTGACAGACAGCCAACACTCTGATACATGTAGTTTGTTTCTATCACATGGCCACCGGAAAGGTGGTCATGTAATTAAATTTGCATTGGAAAGTTAAAGGTTTTTTATATTCCCTTTTTTTCTTGCTGTAGCGCAATCGCTGTTGGCACAGACCGAGCTTTGGCTTGCTGGCGCTTGCTGATGCGGTTTTGTGGATCATATCTTTTCTGTTGCACGAAATTATGGGTGCATGTCTCATCGGATCAAAGACTTTTCTAACTGTGCAATGCTGATAGATCTCTTGACTGTACGAGTCACTCATCCCAATGTAGGTATTGAATGTCGGATTCCCACGGTGTCGTTCCGAAGTCTCTGGGACTGTGGGTCATGTCTCAGGGCTTGTCGGTTATGGAGTGGACCACCATGAACATACCTCTTGTGTTCCAGTCTTATCTTTTATCAGTTGTCTGCGGCTTGCATTTTTTTCCCCACCAGACACAGCAACATGTGACAAACCAACTGCAAACCATGTCAGATATACCTCCAGTGTTTCAGTGAATAGGAGCCTTTCAAGGTAAAGTTGGAAAGTAGCACAAAAAACTAAATATGAAAGATGGTGGTGTTGGAAAGCATGGTGGAAAATTACTACCTACTACGATTTCTATCATTTCATTCTTGAATCTAATTAAAAAACTATTTCTTTGGGTTGCAAAGGGGAGAATTTGTGTCAAGCCTGTAGTCTTCTTCGTATTGGAACTAATCGTCTTTTAAAGGGATAGCTGCCCATTTAAGCTGAGCTGAACTTATGATGGTTGGAGTTAGTAGAGTGTAAAGATGTAATTTTAAAAAAATCCCCCCAAAGAGCTGACAGTTGTTTTTTTTCTGTTTGAAGCTCCTGTAGTATTTTTTTAGATGTTAATTTCTGATTGATTAATGTTTTTTTCTTTAACAAAAGCAAAATGGATCACAAATATGAACCAAATGAGAAATGACTGGAGTAAGAAAAAGTTCTGTGATGTTAGGCTGGATTGATTTTCACTTCAACATATACTGCTTGCATTGGACACTATCAGTCAACGAAATGTAGCACACCTACACACACTGTGTGTGGGTTTGTGTCACTGACTGAAAACAACAGTCTGACGACTGCAGCGCACATGCAGTGAACCAGGTTCACACATGAAAAACATGACAGTGGTAGTAACGCTTGTTGTCATTGTGACAGAGTTGAGCATTTTTCTCTCATAGCAATTAGTTAATCATTGCTTTGGTTGGAAGTATTGAAGGTGAAGGCTTATTACAAGCGTGTCAGTGTTTTGCAGGCCTCTCTGGCCTCCCTGTGTCAGGAATGCACCGATACTATAATTTTACGTCCCCCCTGCCACATAAATCTGTAGATATACATTTACTTCCTGTGTGCAGAATTACTGGGGGTATAAATCTTCGAGATAAGCTCCCTCTCTGATGGGCTGTGCGGCTGCTGTAAGGGGACTGTTTCTCAAACCCCATTGACACATGACAGGGTTCAGTGTAGACATACTTTACAAGCATCTTGAGTACTATCAGACTCACCCAATTATTAGCTGCGGAAAGGGTATATTTACAGGAAACATTTTCAACCATACATGTCGTATTTTAATTCATATTTTGATGTGGTTGTGTGGGAAATGGGCACATGCAGACATGCACAAATGTTGAGAGTGAAACTGGTAACAAGTCTGTGGATGAGCATGTCCGTAATACGCGACATCCAAATAAAAAAACCTCCACCTGACCTTTGGCACTTTCATGTCAGGCATTTTACCGTTACAACCTTCAGTGTCTGACAATAAAACATTCCCTCAGTGCCACAGTGTATAAATGCCAGTTGTTTCATCAGCTATTGTAGACTCTAAGGGCACTTGTCAGCACATCCCCATTTTTACAGTCTGAAAATTGCTCGCAAAGTGTGACAGTGCTCAGATCAAATAAATAAAAGGCTCGTGTAGTGATCAAAAATATTGCCGCAAGTGCTTTTTGCTTCTGTTACAGATAGGAAACAAGTATCCATCTAAGTATATCAAGAGAAGGTTCACAGCACAGCTCATAACAAGTTCATTGCACCACAGGTGATACAAGCAAAGCACTTGCCAGCAGCATCATTTAGTTCCTGGCTGGTTTGTTCCTCTGCCTTTTTGTGATAATTTTCTCAGTTTTTTGATCGATGGCCCATAGGATCGAGCGTGACCCAATTCGTCCTGTTTTGGACTTATAATTAGATGTATGTGGGGAAAGAAAACACTCAAGACAACATCTGTGCTTTTTCTAAATAGCAGTCACTCAAAATAGTGCTCAGTAAAAAAGGTCTCTTTTCCTTAGATGGCACCATGTGGCCTCGTTTACTCTGTCCTCATTGTAAACATTTAAAAAAACAAACTTGTTTTTGCAGAAAAAGGAAATACCATCTATTGAAGTGCAACTCTTTAATATATAAAACTTTATCACAGTTTTTTGTCATGTTTGACAAGATTGCACAAGTCATTACCGACAAACAAACTGATAGTGCAACTGGGGTGACACGAATGAAATTTGTTGTCTTGAAATTCACCTAATTGTAGTGTGTTGTGGTGATAATTGATGTTCTGACAGGCAGGGGTGTAGATGTCAAATCTTCAGAGCCAAGGAAGCTTTCCATTTCACGCTGAATGTCAAGCAACTATTAAAGGAAACAATTATGAATTGTCATTGTTGAATTGTTTTGTTTTCATTTAAAAAATTTATGATACAGTGCATTTTAAAAAAGATTTGTCTGAGGGTTGAACTCAAACCTACAAAAGCATCTACTGTGTCTTCTACTATTTTTAAACAGCCAGCTGTTGTTTGAAAAGAGCACCTGAGTGTAGTTTTATGGCTTTAGTCGGTCATTATACAAGGATCCCAAAGAAGATTTCTCACTCCAGCTTCTCTCTGGATTAAGAAAGATCTACCAACAGGCTGTTTTTTTTTTTTTCACCAGAATGCTTCTTTAAACACCTCCTGATGTGAAGGTTGATGTTGGACAGAAAAGAGAGCAACTGGCGAGTGGTAAGAGAAATTGAAAGCGCTGCTCAACCCTATTATATGTTTTCGGGCTCCCACAGGATCAGAGGTATCATGTCATTTCACCCTCTGATGGAGAGGAGAGGAAGCCTGTATGTGTGTCAGGTTCCGACAGGCGCTAATCCACGTTTCAAGTGTCCCCGTGCGCCGTGTGGGGTTGTGAAGCGATAGTTGCCAGTGAAATGGATCAAGTCAGGGTATTAAAAGAACCCATGAATGTCCGTCAGTGTTGGTTTGCCTGAAAAAGTGTGACATGTGGTGATTAAACTGGTGTTTACAGTATATTTGTACATCATGACAGATAAGGTGGAGTTAGTTCATTGCAATCACAGAATCTCTGAGTCAGAGGGTTTTTTTCTTCCGTGCACATCTCCTCTTTCGCTCTCATTTGTCTTTGTTCGCAGGATGGATGTCTTTCCTATTACCACTGATTTGACTTGTCTGGTTGTGAATACCTAATCACATTGAAGATGCCACACTTTCGTTCCAGGAGGCTTTATCTCTACCCTTTTCACTTTCCTCTCATTTCATCACTGAGGTGACAAATATTATTTTGCCGAGGAGCAAGCAACAAAGGAAGCTTGTATCAGACATGACCTTCTTTGCACACCCACCTACGAATGGAGACATATGTGCCTCAATGTATTGCTGAAATCCCAACACTATGACATTTCTTTTGACGCCTAAGAGTGGAAAAAACCCTTATTTTGTTATTAGGTCAATCCTATGACCTATTGCCTAACACTAAAATTGTGAATGTGTTAATGTTTGGCTGTTGTGTGTTTCTCCTATTATTAGCTGCAGTAAATTGAGGCCTCTAACAAGTCTTTTGTCTCTTTCAAGGCAGTGCTGGGTTTGTAGCCACCACCCAACTCCATCAGTCAAACCGCGGTGCTGCATCAAAACAAGGTAGGACTAACATCAGTCTTGCTGCTGCCCGACAGCCTCCAACAAAACACCGAACAGGCCCACTGTGTCTTTGCTTGGATTCGTGTGTGTAGCGTTGTGTGTATCTGTCAGGATGTGTGAGCTTATTGTCTTTCATGGATGCACGGATGGGGGGGGTGGCTTTCGCTGCCTTTTGACGTTGTTCTCAAGGTTCTGGTCAGGGGTCCACAGCTGTTGTATGGAAAATGCACTGAACAAGCCACTTAGTTGCTATGCTACGAAAGACCATAGCAACAGTGGACCATCATCACAATCAAGGGGCAATATCTTCCTCTGGTTTTTGAGCTTAATGCATCTCCTGAATTTTTTGAAAGTGACCTGCTGTGAGTCAGTGTAGTAAAGCTGCGCGGAATGATGGTTGAGAAATTTCATCATAGATACGTTATTACCAAGCACAGAATATATCTTTATAATAGTAAGCTGTGGTACCTGATGCTGCTGATCAAACATATTCTTCACTTTATGGAAAACTGACTGTCAAACCCAGTGAATAGTACAGTATATGCAGGATGCATGGCCACCTCTAACTGCTACTCGAAATGCAGCCATGCCATAAACCTTGGAGAGAAAATAAGAACGCGGCCCGATTTTTCAGGTTTTTTTTTACCAACGGCGATATTGCCTATTTGATTTGCAAGTGGGTTTTTTTGAAGCGCGGTGCCTTGTGAGTGTCTTGTGTCAGGGGAATTGATGCAGTGATTCATGCTTCCTGGTGGGTCATGATTGCATCCGTATCTACTCGAGAGTTCTTGAGGGAACCACGCGGTTACTCTATGAACGTGGACCTGTGCTTGTTTGCGAGTGTTCCAGCCGCACGGCCTGAGACGTCTATTGTTTACATCGCAAAACTTTGTTTATTGTTTGTGTGCTGCTCTATCTCAAGAGCAAGTAATGTCATGTTGATAAATCCTCTGGACTGCGTATCTCATACCATCAGTTGAAACGGTCACTGAGTGATGAGGTTGGTTAAACCCTATTTTACTCGGCCTTCCTCTTTGGATTGAACGTGTTCGTGTCATCATTTTGAGTTTAGTTGTCAGTCTCATTTTATTCTTTCCTCCTCCTTTTCAATTGGGGATGGATAAGCTCCTCTTGGTGGCTGTTATCAGAGGGGAAAGTCAATGTCAACACAGCAGTGACGCCAACTGGTGAAAACATATGCAGAGAAGTGAGGCAACAGTCGTCACACAGCCACAAGAGCTCTCACACCTCCCTCCATCTACCCATCTTTATTTTTTTTTTGCTGCTTATCCTCAGCTTATTGTGGTGGCGGCAGTCCAAGCCAGTTTGTCCAGATTTCTCTCGACACAATGTTTTGAAGCGCCTTCCAGGGGTCCCACGGTGCACCTAGGCCACATGAAATCCATAATCTCTGCACCGTGTACTAGGTCTACGAAGGCTTTCATACCAGTTGGACGTGCTTGCAAAAACCTCGTAAGAGGTGCTCACAAGCATACTAATCAGACGCTATACAACCTCGGCTGGCTCTTTTCAACCTCAAGGTACAGTGATTTCCCTCTGAGCAGCATCCAGATGTCTAAGCTTCATACTTGCTCTGTAGATGTGAACACAGTCATTCTTTGCAGGAAACCCATTTGTACCTTTTTGTAGTTGTGACTACAAGTTGTGACGCTGTAGCTAAACTGAGGAAACGCAAATGCACTATTTTGCGTCCCCTCTCCCTTTTTACACTGGCCTACAAACAATATCACCCCGCACCAAGAACCAGTGTTTTACTTGGATTACTCTATTTCCAGACCTGTGAATTCATGGTGACAGTTTTGCTGGAGTATAGAGAGTTGTTATATTGCTGGATGTCTTTTCCACCACTGCCAAATACAAGAGCAGAATTAATAACAAAAGACTAAGCCAATCAACACTTTTCCAGGTGAGGTGCAAGACTTCAGGTGTCTTGAGATGCAGTGTTAGTTTGCACAGCTTGTATTTAATGGTTTAAGACCGACATACGTCATGTGGGGTCGAAACATCCTGGTTGAGATCGAAATAAATATTGCAGCATTGGCACAAAAAAAGGAAGTGATATTGAGTAATGTTATGCAACTCTGCTGGTGGCGTGTCGGCTTGAGTCGCGTTCGTTGTACAAGAGCCACTACTAAGGGACTGTTTTCAGCACATTTTTCTGTAAAGACGCAGACATCCAACCAGACTTGCCTCTATTCAGTGGCTGTTTTGAATCTTAGGCATGGAAGTGCTGAAAAAAGATCTCATGGGAGGACATGTCCGACTGAGCTTACATGTAACTGAGTGCTGGCCGTGTTGTTATTCTGCTCCCATGTAAATAATACAGTTAAGTTGCCCATGTGCCTGAATGTAAATACTGTCATTATTATTTGTCTTTCTCTTGGCTGTCAATGGGCAAAAAGGTAAATGGTAAATGGTCTGGGATGATTCTGAACAATTACCATATAGTACATATGGCAGAATTGCTTCGTCGAAATAAATATTATCAAGCAGAACATTATCAATAATTTGACAGTAACTTAACCAACTCCGGTTAACTCTCCTGAAATCATGAGGCCTCCAACTGTTATGTCAGTGAAGGTTTATTTCTCATTATTCAAGGAGGATTTCATATGCAGCTCCTTCGCCTCGTTTGAAAAATAAAATACCAGAAATTCCTTGAAAGCAGAGAAATGGACCTTTGTGCAACATAGTAGTCATCATTCTGGCCTGTAGGACTTCACCAGCATGACTGTCCGAAATCACTGTAACTGTCAGATATTGAAAATTGGACCTTTCTTGGGAGAAGGGGCAGAAGCACTCACTGCACATTTTCTGACAGTTTTCAGCCATGAAATTAAACAAAACGAGGCAGCCTGGAAAAAAAGGAAGAGTCCTTAAAAGGTTAAACGACAGCAAATATTCAATCTGACATTTTGCCATTTGCAGGAATCAAATTATTTGAAAAAAGCAGTTCAGTGATTCATATTTTTTTATTAGCTTCATCCAAGTTGGGGATCGTGGGGAACTTGAGCCAATCTGGGTTTAGTCTTTAGAAAATGAGCGACACCCCCAGAGCACCTTGCTATTGAGAGGATGATTCAGCAGTTGCCTCTTTGTTTCCAAAACTTTAGTCGGTAGCGTTGAAAAGATTCACAGCCACTTTCTGGTAACTGAAGGACTGTTGCCAGAAGTCTGGGTCGTTTTATCATTTATCCAGAAGTTTACTTTAATCTCTCCTTTAAAAAGGAATTTGAAGCCTCAGTCTCTGACTTGGGTCTTTAAAATAAACTATTTTAGTCACTGGGGGAGTGCTAACTCAAAGAGCTGATTGTACCTCTTGTCTGTTTTTGTCTTTGCTAGTCAAATGACACTGTGCCCCCCTTCCCCCCTCTGCCCCCCACCCATCTTCTTCCTGAAGTATCAGTGGCTGCACAACCACAGGAACAGGCTTGAGGGGGATTGTCTGAATCCTGTTTCTCTCCTCTCACTTTTGCCCTCATTTTCATTCTCCTCGAGCGTATGCTCTCACACAAAGCTTGTATTCTCTCGCTTAACTGCACATCGTGTCACACTTTTGCTCGCCAGCAGACAGTGGGTGAGCATCTGCAGTCTTATGGGTACAAATGTATCTATAAGTATCTCTTTATCTTAACTCCCCCAAACCACCTCTTTCACCATGTGCCTTGATCCAGCCTCTCTGCTGAAAAAAACTTATAAACAACTATTCATTTGAAATAGTACAAGTGGTATAAAGGGTGCTTTTCACAGAGAAAAAAAAATCCAACATCATTGTGTAATTATTTATTTCACCGAGTCATGTGTGAGTGATAGAGTAGAAAACTCACAGCTGGTGCTGGTGCCAGTATGCATGTTTATTAGGAAAAGATGTTTTTTTTTCTCAAATGGTTGAATTTATACTGTAATGAAAATAACTGACTGAAACTATCAGATCTTTTGCAAGAATTGTAACTGATGAATTTGCATTAAGTGGCTGATTTTGTATATGGACGAATAAACAGTATCGACTTTCAATGTCTTCAGGCAGAGTTTGTGCCTAGACTCAACCCAAAACAAATTCCTGTTTTTTTTCAGATGTTTTTCAAATTGAAACAAACATTTTGTCTCTTAGCATCTTTCAAAGTGGGTTAATTTTCCTGTATCTGGTCTCAGACAACCCCTTTAATGGAGGTAAAAGTGCCTCAAACTAGTCAGTGGCTGTGTGTCAACTTGTGAATATTATGTGGGACAGAGGTGAGAGTCACGTCGCTATCATTTCCAGACTGAGCTGATGAGAGACGGAGGTTTGACCTCACAGAAAAGGTGAACTTGATGTCGGTGGCAGCGAGAACCAGGAGCAGCATGACTCAAAGTGACCCACATAACACTGATGATGGGCAAGATTTGAAGCATGGAACTCAGTCTTTAGTCACAGATTTGATCAAGAAGGGTCTGTTTTACACGAGAGGTCATATCAGCATTTCCTTTCGCATTCATTTGAATCAGGTGGTTTTACCTGAGTTTAACAGCAGATTGTGTCTTTATTTGTCTCTCCTGGTGATTTGTAGGGAGGTAATATTGGATTTGTGGCTGTATGAAATGGCAACAGTTTGTTAGCTCTTCAGTGACTATAAACGCTGCTCACCAGAGAACTCATTTATACTTCACTTTTACCTCTAATGGAAAAAAATCAGAAGCGATCGCGGTGTAGGTTAAATTTCACTTCACAAGGATGTTTCTTGTCACATTTCTCCATTAAAAAAGAGTGATTTGTTTTTTAATAGGTTGAAGGTGTCAGCCTGAAGACACATTAGTCTCAGTGTACATGATGATACTGTACATCCATGTGAACAATTGAACTTTTCCTTCAAGTTGGCACAGTGTTGGTAACCTTAAGGACACTTTGATATCTGGCCCCAGAACAAAGCCATTGATGTTATGTAGCTTTCTTTCCTATGTTGAACACAGCCATAGCTGCACACGTTGGGCCGTCTCCTCCCATCTGACAGCACATAAAATGAGCGGTATGTGTTGTGCGTCAAGGGCTCGCTGACGTAAATTCATATCCACACAAGCGACCTCGGTGCTCCGGAGTCCTTTTGTGGTGCTTTGTTATGTAGCATTGTTGTTACCACTTCACATTGTAGTGCCTGCAGTACCATCACATCTGCATGATGTGAAGAGGCCCGTGGAGTGTTTATTTGTTTCAATATCCCTGCAGGACTCTGTGTTTTAATAGTGTATGAGCGGCTTCATACCTTCACCAAATTAACACTCCAGTGATGTTTTTGTAATGCCTCTCATTCTACCTCGCTGTTTGCATTTTCAATTTCAATGTCCTCCAACACTCCTCTTTTTCCATTTATCAATTTGTTGCTTTTTTCTTCTCCGTGACTCTTCAGTCCTGTTTCAGGGGAAGTTCATCTCAACCTCTCCCCCTTCTATCAACATGTGGGCCACTCGGGAGCTGGAGTACATTTGCGGGGATGTTTACACATATCACTGATAAATTGTTTGGCTTGGTCTCTGGTGCAGGCCTGTTATTAGAATTGTTTATCTGATTCATTGTTTGGGGAAATAAATTTGTCTTTATTTCGATGTAATTAAAAAAGAGTTCGGGGGGGGGGGGCCGTTCATTTATAGTTCCTCTAAAAGTCTGAAAACTCGCTCCATCTTGGGGTTTTGTGTCCGAACTTGTCTTTTTTTTCTGTAATAAAGATGCAGCAAGGTTATTTGATATTTCAAAAAACATATTAGAATTTGATAGAATTTTGTCACATAACTATCTCAATCATACTTTAAGTTGGAGCAAAAGTTTTCCTAGCTGATTTTTTTTTTTGTCTGTCAGGCAGAGCAAGGTGATCTCGTCCACTTCCATGTATCCCTTTTGTCATTAAAGTGCTACGCTGCTTGTAGGCATTTGATGGCTGACGTCACAGACTTGTGATGCATCTGGCGCAGTGGTGTGATCGGTACACCATTGACTAGAAGCAACATCTCTTTGTCTGCTAAGTAGTGTTTGTTGTTTGGATTGTACCACATTTTCTTTCCTATAAAAACCTGATTTACTGTTTTGTTGTTCCAGCTCCAAGAGGTAAAAACCAAACATTTTGAATGCAATTGAAGTTTGTATTCTTGGACAGTCAAATCTTTAATTTCTCTTTTTTTGCTGAATTGATCAAAGCTACTAGACCATTTTGCATCCCAAAATTATTCGTTTCTAAACCCCACAAGTTTTTTTTCACTTTGTGAAATAGTGTGACCCGCTCACTTTTCTTCACTGGTCACCTCTTCTCTCTAACAGCCGTCTTCCACTGCATCATTCGCAGCCCCGGCATTGACGTCTTGGTCTTTGTGAACATTTTTCCTGTGTTCCCATGACATTGATCAGCTGCTCCACAGGACCCTCAACACACTTGTCGGCATTTGTGCATTCCTCTGTGTATCCTCCCCTGAAAGCTTGCATTGTATTGTGCCAAGTGTCATTTTCACCCCCAATGACTCCTTTTCGTCGCAGTCGGTGCTCTCTAAAAAGGTGAAAGGTCAGTTTCCCAGCACTGGAGAGGTGTCAAATATTTGAAAGCTGAGGGAAAGAGATTTCTCCTGGCATGGTCAAAAACAAAAGGAACCGACACCTTTTGTTACAACTGGATTTCAGAGCACTTTGTGTGATACAGACCTAAAATTGATTGGTAACTTAGCCTGTTTATGTGGGAAAAGTTCAAATGCACAGTCCATGTTATAGTTTTCCTTTCAGCTCCCTTTATTTCTTACTTAAGGGTTTATTTTAAAATAGGAAGTTTTGATGTATTTTCACTCTTATTAAAAATGGCAATGTGCCTGTTATTTTATATTCTCAAAATGTATTTGCGTTATATCATCTGCATAGAAAAGCTAGAAATTTAGTGCCTGTCCAAACCTGTACAGCTGTTTCCCTCACTCTCATGTTTATTTTAGAAAAAAGGAGGAAAGTTTGTGTTGCATTTCACTTCATTTAGTTTGTGTTGGTATTTTAAGCGCGTCAAAGGATGTAAACACAGGTCATACTGAGAAAGCTGTGGTTTTTGATCTGTGACATCATCTCTCACTACAATGCAGTGTGCTGGGCTCGCTGCAAAACAGCAAATTTGTTGATCTCGCACCAAATAGAGGTTGCAATAATGTGTCAAAACACCATCAGGAATTTCGCCATTGTGTACTTGAGTTGGGGTTGTGCTAAAGCTCATTTGTCACGATGGTTTTCCAGTTACCTCATGTTCACAGAGTAAACAATTTGTACTATTCTTGATAAACTTCACAAACACACTAAATACAAATCTGGCATCAACAGAAAGCTGAAACTGCTCGCTTTGCTGGACAGCCACCAAACAACAAATCAGATAAGTTTCTCTTTGCAGAGTGTCACAGTTGAAGTGCCAATGATGGCCGAGCCAAGCAGACAAAAATGGAATCTCTCTTTTGGACAGCAGTGAAGTGCACTCATGTTATAGTTTGCTGGGTTCCTCACAAAGTGTGAACAAGTATGTCGAAAAATTGCATTTCCATTAAAATCAGCTGGGCTCATTGTTGCTGTTAATTTAGCTGATATACTTTCCATAATTTATGTTAAAATATATCCACCCTTATCTACATTCAATAATTTGTCTTTTATTCTTTACACCACTGGTTTTTGGACTGTGAACTTGGTTTTTGTTTTGGTTGGTCAACAGCTGTAGAATATTCAAAGAATGTAACAAATTTTGGAGCTTTACTGGACAAAATAAGGGTTACTAAAACTTTTCTGTCATCATCTGACACTACATCCATAAATTTATCTTATTCTGGATTTGTAAATAACAGTGTGAATGATTTTGAACCCCCATTGGTAATGGTTAGGGGCAGAACAATATGGCTTGTGGGTAGTTGGGTTGAGCCTTTATTTTTTTCTCCAGGATGCTCACCTACATGGGTAGTTCAACAAAGCAGCTCTGAAAAAGGGATTTTAGGTGTTGCATTAGGGACAGCCTGCGGAGTCGGTTTTGGGTTTTTCGATAAAGGTGCTTCAGGAACATCTCCTGCTCGAGTTATTGTGTTCCGGTCCAACCGGGAGTAACGGCAGACAGATTGTATGTCATTACTGGTCTGGAAACATCTCAGCAGCCCGAACAGAATAGCTGTAGGAGGAGCACAGGCAGGGAGATGTGCTGGAACTGTGACCCTGACCAGGAGAATGAATGGGTGGGTGGATGAGTGGATGGATAGGAGGATGGAGCAAGCCATTTGTTCCACAGCCAGCGCTGGCAAGTAAAGAAGCTTATCATCGCCTTCTTTAGAGGAGGAACCAGAGCAGAAACAAAAAACCAGCAAACAAGGCCAGTAAATGATTCTTTCTTATCTTTGTCCACCACAATTGGGTTCTGTGGCTGGAGCTGGGCCTGTTGTTTACATCAGCAAAGGACGGTCTGGTTGAAGGAAATTCAAAGCCAAGCAGGTGATGAACAAAAGGGAAGGCTCCTTAATAAGTAAACAGACCTCAACAAAATGCAGATGCACCTGGAAGAAGGGATGAGAATGTTGAGCAATTTGATGGTTGTACACATAAAATAAGTTGCACTGAGGTCTTCATGCCGTGTTACACAGAAGAGAACGATAAGTCACATAGCATGGAAAAAAAACACTGTTTTGTTTCAAAGGTGCAAAACTCTAAACTATGGAACCACCGCGACGTTTATTGCAGTGCTGTTGTGCAGAACAGCATTATATTCTGTTGTGTGTCGTGTTGTCCACGCCCATGTAGATGTGTCACCAAGAATTATTCCTTCCAGTCTAATTCTGCAGTCTGAGGAGTGCCGGAATCAGTCACAAAACGACTCTCCTGTCACACATTTATAGCAAGTACAATTTCACTTTTATAACCGACATGGGCCGGGCGCAGATTCACGGGCAGTAAAACATCCAGATCAAATAAAGTCCGTGACGTCGCTCTGAATCATCGCACAGACTGGCATCCAAATAAATTACTTAATTGTGTTCAGTTAATTAACACCCATGTTCATAACTGGGTTTAATCAGCAGCTTTGTGTCAATTTAGACATGATCGCCTGCCTAGAATCTCGAGGGTGGAATTGATCTGCCACTGAGCTTGTCGTCATTTCACTCAAATTGGTTTTAATGATACTTTTGCCTTTATGTTTTTGAGAAATGATTCTGCGTTCAGACTGAAGTCAGAGGAAACTGTTCTCTTGGTAATTCAGGTATCAGATAAATATAAATAATTCAAAATAAATTGTTGCTCATATTGTCGTCTCTTCGTCAGATGCGTCACTTTGGCGCTTCACAAGAAGATGAAACTCGAGCAGAGCCGCATCAGTGAGAGTGATGAGCACGGCGAGGCTTTAGGCAGGATTGTGATGTTGTCCCTTGTACACAGAAAGGATGAGCGTCTGCTGAAGAGACAGAAAAGCTGCGCTCACTGTAGAAAATCCTCCAGTAAGATATCGCGTTTTTTTTCTCTCTGCCCCCCAATTACTTGCTGTTGTCTCTTCTTTCTCGCTCTCTCTTCCTCTTGTACTGCGATGATTAAATTGGCTCAGAAATGTAATATCAGAAGTTTTAGTTAATTCGATTCTTTTGAGACACAGGCTGTAGGCTAAAACCACTTTCTTTCAAGTAGCAAATTGATGATTGTTTTTGGCGTTTTTCATCCCAATAATCTTTTTTACATCTAATGGAAGAAGCATGGTGCAGTATGAGCAACCCAAGGTAGCAGTTTATGCTGCATTTAATGCTTTTGTCTTTTCAAGTACTTTTTTTTTTTTTTTAACTTTCAGTGGATATTATGAAGTCTTATGAGGGCAACTTATTATTCATATTATGCACAGGATATCCTCTCTGTTGGTTAATTTCCCCTTTATATATTAGATTTTTGTCAGATTGATATTTAAGGTGCTGATAAATATGCATGAGTGATCCTCCGTTGCAAGAGTAGTTTAGTCGAAGTATACTATGGAGTGGAATTCTATGCGTCTCCGAGGAAAATCAAATGCAAGGGAGGGCTGTCGGAGTGTTGTGGTAGCAGAAGGAGTAAAACAGAAGTGTTTCTCAGATTACGGGGGAGAGAGTGAGGCTGACACAGCACAGGTTTAGTGAAGAGAGAAAGCAGCGAGGAGAGAATAAGCCGGGACAGACAGTAAGGAACGGAGTAAATCAGACCCCGATAGGACGGAGAAAACTGCAAAGCCTCCAGGACTTGGAGCAAGGGATGAAGGGATTGATAGGGGAATGACTAGTCTGTTGTTTGTCATTGGAGTTAAGATGCTGTTAAGTAGCCTTATGCTGTGGTGAGGGAGAAGTACGAGACAGGCAGGGGAGGGATTGGGGGTGGGGGGTGGGGATGAGAGGAGAAATAATTATGTTGAGGTGGATGTTGGCAGCTTAGAGGCGCACGCTTTAGATAATATTGACAATATAAAGTCACGTGGAAGAGATAAAGTTAGAAAAAGATTACTGGGTACAAAGGAAGAAATCTGGCCTGGCTTGTCTCTGTACTTTATCTTTATTTGTGTTGTAGAAACGTATGAAGCTGCTGATTCTTTAATCTTTAGGCAGGTTCCGCTGGATGTTTTCTGCTGTGTGTATTCAGGTGTAGCCATCATCCATCAGTTTCACTGCAACATCAATCCCTCTCCAAGATATTTCCTCATTCTTCATATTGTCAGCAATCATTTTGTCTCAGCTTTATTGTAACGAGTAGCAATATTTTTCCACTGGTGGCAAGTGGAAGAGCCTTTTTGTTTTTCTTGGATGAGGTCCCTGTGGAGATTTATTATACAATACACCACATGTCCTCGCGTGATTTAGAATAAAGACAATTTGAGAAATGGGCCTATATATATTTATATTTTTAAGCATTGCTTCTTGGGGGCGTGTTTGTCTAGCTCTGCAGCCACCCATAAAAGGTGCTGTGGTGGGGAGTGAGCACTTCCACTTTTCTTGGAAATCTCCACAACGAGAGGCTTCTATGAGCACCTTATAAAAAGCTGCCATCTGGGTTTGTGACCCGTATCCTTCTAGCAGAGTCGTGCACGCCTGTTAGTGTGTGTTGTTAACAAATTCTCCAAAGGTAAAATGACTCTAAAAAAAAGTTTCAGGTGCATGCATGTTAAAAGTTTGCCTCTATGGGCCGAAAAGTGAGGCGAACAAGCTTAGTCACACTTCCTCTCCGATGGAAAAATGAACAATTTTCCATGTGCTTGCACAGTCACGAATGTATTATGGGGGGAGAGATAACGCCTACATACATATTACATTGTAGCTGCTCTTCAAGGCGACTCCATCACGAGAGGATCCACAAACATATGTGAGCTTCAGTGGGGAAGTAAGCGTCCACCCGATTCTCATTGCACTTGAGAAAGTCTCATTGACGCGGGATCATGAGGCTGCCTCTGCTTTCTCTACACCATGCTGTTTACATCTGTTCATCGAAATAGAAGCACCTCTGCATTTATGCTTTGAATTTGATGATGTTTAGCACTGAAATGTTCCAAATTTTCAGAATAATCACTTTTTTTGGGAAGGGTGTTCTTCAATTGGTGGTCTGAATACACCTGCAGTTTTATCTACTGTCATTAAACCTTTTTGAGTACATCAATTATCCACAGCGAATCTGAACTTTCACCTGATTAAAGCACCAGACAAAAAGACTGTGACCAAAACAAAAGTCTTTCTCAACGAACATTGGCCAAGAGCAATGAGTGATGTACCACAAAGGAGCGGTCTGATTTCCCATGGGTCTGCGCTGATCCTGCCATGTTTTTTTAAGACTTAATTATTCCAAAACCAGCTTGGCCACTAACAATCATCTTGCAGCCCGCTCCTCAACTCCCACTGAATATTGCTTCCAAAGGAATCGCTGTGTGAAGGAAAGGAATTGTGTAAAATGTGAACATTTCTTCTTGAAACCCTGTAATCTCTCTTTATGACTGCATAAGTGTGCGCATTATCTCTATTCATCAAGCCTTGCCCCACATTCGAGTCTGCTGTCACTCAGCAGCCATTGGTACTTTTCTCTGGAAATTGTACTCGGACCGATACAAACCGTGCGTCCTCAATCTTTAATAGCATCTCTAGCAACAGATGTTTGGTGCATTATTTTTTGCTGAAATTGCTATTTTCTGTCCACTCTGTGACGCTTGTTTGGTTCCTTTAGAGTCAGTCTATTTTGAGCTTCGAGAGGCAAAATATTACTCACTTGCCCGTTGACTCTGTCCCAGACATCTTTTTAAAAAAAATGTATAGTGCGTTTTCGGTGTTTGATCGTGCATGGTGTTAAATAGTGAAGAAGCAGTTCTGGGTTGTGACAGCAAGTTACTGAAAACAAATCTCGTCCCCACAAATGACTGTCAGAAATGTAATGGAACCGGTCCTGTGATGCATTTGGAACCCTCGGAGAGGGCTTTAGCCGTGTGATCATCGAGATAACATCTTACTCCGTCTCTGCAGAATACCAATGTCATACTTAGCCTCAATTCCGACTGCAGCGCTTCCACGCTGATTTATTCGAGACACAAAACTTTATTCTTTTGCTGCTGCTGCTGCTCAGGAGAAAATTGTGAGTTGGGCGAGCGTTTTGAACAGGAAGCCTGGAAAAGAAGGACCAAGTCCTGACATGTTCCCAGGGGGAGGGTGAAATCCCCCAGGTTTTCCTGTTTGTAGGGTTTCTAATGAAACAGGTGTTCTCCTTATCCTGCTGATATGAGAACTGGGAAATGAGTTCACTCCCGCCTCATTTACATTCATATTGAACCAAGCAATGGGAAACTAACAAGCCTTTTCATCACGTTTCCCCTTCTTTAACAAGGAACAATATGCTTTCTTTATTCGCTGTGCTACAGATTTAATCTTTTTTGACCCTGCTGACGGCAATAATTTACCGAGTGATTAAGATTGAGGGTCATATTTACACAAATCCTGTCACCGCAAAGCAAAGGGTTAACTAGTATTAAAAGATCACTCATTAACCGTCTGTGTGACTTGAGTGTGTATTTCTGTATATATTCGTGTGTTTGTGTGTGTGTATGATAAAAGACAATGAATACAGGGACAACTAATTCATCACATAGATGCACTCATGAGGTTTCAGCTGCCATATAAGATGGTTGTAATCTAATATTGAGTGATAAAAAGGATAATGCGGCATATTAAAAAGTCAGTGAAATATGCAGTTTCAGTCAGTTAATGACATTCTGCTCGTTGTCGCTGGTTGTCATAGTACCACACACTCTGCCCAGCTTTGATTTTTTTTTTTTTTTATACGCTCACACACGTAAAAAACGGTGACTGTTGTTTGTGGTGTTTGTCAGTCCTCTATGGGCCAACCTGAGTTCCACTGGATGTGAGATTATAACGTTGTGCTTGTGACACTGTGTTGTTCTGCATCCCGAGTGGCCACAGATCCCAATGGGAGCATTCGACTGATGCTTAGGGAGCGTGTTGCCTGCATGAATGTTTCAACTCACTTATTCAGTCACTCTTAAATTGCTTTTCTTTGCCTCAAACATTGTGAAGTAGGTCGTGCAGGGAAAAAAGTGCTTTTTCATCTTATTTTTTTATAGTTTCTTTTAGTAATGTTAATGATTGTGATCAATGATGGGTGGTTTTTTGCTGTTTGTGTTATTACTGGTTGCCTTTCCATGCATCCTTCAAGGCTTTTTTTTTTTTTAAACTGTCCCATTCTACTTTTTACCTGCCAGTTTTGATTAGTAATAGTTTTTGTTTTAAACTGATACTGAATGTAGCTGCTATATTGTTTTACTGCAGGATTCTAAGAGCAATCGTCATGGTGGCGTCACCGCCCCATGATGAGGTGGCAGCAACAAGTGGAGTTGTGCGTTTGGTGTGCATGAAAAAGGAGCGGTGCTCGGCGTAGAGAGAAACTTCCCTGATGTTAGTGAATTTATTGATAAAGCACAAACAGCCAAGAGAGAGAGAAATGAACTATAATTTTACATAATTAACTTCACATTCCAGTCCAATGCTTTTTATGCAAACAACAAATCTAGCATCGTTCAGTGATGTTAATTTCTGTTTTTAGCACTTTATGTAAAGGGAAAAAAATTGGCAATTTTCACTGCTAATTTTTTTTTTTTTTTGCATTTTGTAAACCTTGGCCAAAACTAATGAACTCCTTTTCCCTGAATCCAAAAAATAGAAATTGTTAGTAATATTATGAAATATTGGCCAGTGGCAATAAATAAGAATCAAGTATTAAATTTATGGACATAAATCCCAACCACTGTGGCACTTTTTGGGCCGTTTTTAAAGCCCCACCGTATTGCATTTGAGAGAGACAGAGGCGTTGAGAAGAATGGCCTCATTCATCTTTGGAAGGCTGAGTCGGACTTGGAGCATGACACAGCCGCATCCTGTGGAATTCATGGGAAGATCGACCAGATCTGGGTTAATCGGAAGAATTTAAAATGAGCCACATTCTGAAGGCGACAGTCGCCCTCATTTATGTAATGCAACAGCACATCTGACCTGACGCCTGTTAAACAAGTTTGTTTGTGTTTCTGTACTGTATCATCATTTATCATCTGTACTAAAGTAAAGTACTGCTCTAAAAAATGATGGATGTATTTGCTCAGTGATGTTTAATTGATCATGGACCATTTGTGTTGAATGTTAGTACAAACACTGCTTGTAATGCTTTATCAATTTTGTCCTATTTGTTGTTTCACAACTTTGGAAATACAGTTTTTTCATAATTTTTTATCCTTTCAGTCTTGGGTAAAAACTTGTTTCATTGACAAAAATAGATCAATGGAAGTTATTTTGAGAAAAGCGACATTTCTGCAGTCATCAGTGTTTACATTTGATTTCTGACATTTCTTTCAAAGATTTCGCAGGACAGAAACTTTGTGCTTCACGGCTCTTCTTTTGGAGCATCACAGTGTTACTCCGGCTGCTGTCAGCTTGTGTGTTTACGTGCGACTTTGCAGTTATCAGGTGACATTTTCCGCCTCTGCCAGCCGCTCAGACCTGCGAGTCGTCCGTGGCACTTACTGTGTGCTCTGATCCCAGGGCTGTGCACAGCCCTGCATGTCTGCAGCCTCAGTGGCTTGTGCCAGCCTTCTGTGTGGCTCTGCGGCGAAGATTACCTTTTGAATCATAAATTAGACTTGAAAGGAGAGAGAGAACGAGCGCATGATTGAGGACGGAGGTAAACAGAGCCTGATAGATTTTTCTATCATTATTACGGATTGTCTTGTTGCAGAGCTGCCATCATGTAAGCTAATTACACTGATTCCATTCGTCAGTCAAGTATTTTACCAGGAGTGTTGCCTTCATTCAGTATGCATGCGTGTGCCTGCTGTAGAGAATTAGCCAGGTCACACAAGGGCCTGTCAGAGGACTTTGTCTGTAATTAAAGACTGTGTGGCAGCAGCATGTTTCCCATTAGGCCACCAGTATCACATCCCAGCCATGTGACTCAGCTTTGGCAGTCTGGCACCCCTTGCCCTGTTAAATAGAGTTACACAGAAACGCTTGGGCTAATTGCCTACGTCACTGTTTGGATTTTGCCTGTAGCAGCTGCACTTTAAGAGCTGAACAGCAAAAAGACAAAACAAAACTCAGATGTAAATATCCATTAATCTTTAGATTAATGTAGGCTGAATGAAGCAGCTGCTTCAAAAATTGATTTGCTCTGTGGGAGATGGAGAGCTCAACCCTGTTTGTGTTACAAGTTGTATAAGTGATCGTCAAGCAGCACACTTTCTTCTCTCACTGTGCGTCATGTTGAGCTTTTTTTCTTTAATGCCACAGATTCAGTTTGCTCCATTCTGTTTCTCACATCTTCTCCAGTCTCTGATTTTTCTCTGAGTGTCCTCCAATAACTGTTCAGCCAAACAAACGCCAGATGACACAATTACAAGGATACAACATGCAGTCCAGTCACATGATTGAATATGTTCGGAGCACTTGTTGATGATATTCTATAATGAGGTGGTAGACTAATCAGGCTGATATACCTGTTTACAGGCTGGCTAATATGCAAGGACCTGCTGGAGAGAAAAAGAAATAAGGCCCTGATTCTCGAACGTGTAACCTGTCCTATACAGCTAGATTGGTTTACGTGTGCCTGTTCAATGACACACTGAAATAAAGATAAATAAATATTTGTCAGACGTACACCCAGTTCTGTTCCAGTCCAACCCAGTGCCAGAATCTAACTCGTGGGTCAACAATTCAACAGTCTTTTTGTTTTCATCACTGGAAAGCCCCTCGAAAGCCACATTTGGGACTTTTTTCGGTCATTTGCTTACTGAAACGTTGTGTAATTATATCACGACACACATTTCAGAGGGGCTACAGGCCTAATTTTGTGATTCCTGTTCTGCAGTTTGTGTTCCCTCAAAAGAGCAAACAAATGTTTTTGCTATGACAAAGGATGAAGGAATCAAAATTGTGCTTCAGTAAAATATGCCCCAAATTTTTCCACTTTGCTGTTTCATTCTTCTGTCACATCGTCACATCTGCGTCATTCACGAGAAACTATTTTTTTTTTTACAAAGTAGCAAAAAATAAATGGTAAATAAATTGATTCAATTTCATCAAAAAAGTCTTCACAATAGTTTCTTTCCCTGACTCACAGTAGCTATTTTGAAGTCACTCAACACTCATATTTATTTCTTACACCCTTGGAATACAAATCTTTTGAGAAACAAAGTATTCTGATAGATTTTTGGTTCAAGTGTAATTTAGGTTATTGCTGACTTGACCACATTACTGAGTTTTTCCTAACCAACACTCTGAACTGTTCGTCAAGGCCTTCCGGGTGGGCTGGGGGGCACTCATTGCTTCACGGGATGAAAGGAACTGGCTGCTCAGTTCAGATGTCGTAGTGAAATCAAGGTCCAACCTCATGACTCGCAGACTGGCAAGTATAGCTACTGTATCTTGTTGCTTTGATCTAACCAAACATGCAGTAATGTAAAGCATAAATGCTACTTATCTGGACATCACAATATTCTACAACTCTGCTCCTCCTTCTGCTCCTATGATTTCGACTTTTTTTGGCCAATGGCCTAACCAAAAGCTTCCAACTGGTTAGAGGGCAGCTCGGTGGTCATGGGGTTAACTCTCACTCGTGTCAGAGAGAAAACAGTTTCACCTTTTGTCTCGGTGGTGGTGTGAAGTTTACATGTTCTCCTTGAGCCAAAGTGGAGTTTCTCTGAGTGTCGGGTGTGAACATTTGTCTCTTTGTCGTGTAACATCAGATCCATGATGTTCTTTTTTTAAAATGTTTCAATTTTTGAATGGTTTCATTTTTATTTCGAATGAATTTGCATGGGTTCAATCAGAACATAATGGTTCACAAGTAAAAATCTTCTCATCTCGCTGTCACGAACCGACAGCCCTGAAAAAACGAGCAATAAAAACTATCAAATAGAAAAACAGTTTACACTGTTCAATTAAATTACTCCTCCAGTAAGTTTAATATGTCTGCTGTTTGTCTGGGAGCGCCCAAACACTTTCACTCGTGTGTGTCTCAGTTATTGCTGAATTTCCCAGAAACACTAAACGCCTGTAAAGACACATCCTGTTTGTCCTCATTAATCTAGTTATGTCCACTGACTGAGCAGCACATCCTTTAAGGGAGCAGATGAGTTGCTGGAGCCAGAACACTGACATCCTTCGATTTTTTTCTTATTTCTTTTTTCTTTCTCTCCTCCAACACACACACACACACACACACACACACACGCACGCGCGCGCACGCGCGTGTGTATATAGCACATGGCCCTATATAAAGCAGAGGGTCTGTGCTCAGATGTTATTGATATGTGTAA
>JASSRZ010000011.1:15604126-15642858 GCA_032164315.1 Malacoctenus gilli
CTGGAGCCAGAACACTGACATCCTTCGATTTTTTTCTTATTTCTTTTTTCTTTCTCTCCTCCAACACACACACACACGCACGCGCGCACGCACGCACGCGCACGCACGCGCGCACGCACGCACGCACGCGCGTGTGTATATAGCACATGGCCCTATATAAAGCAGAGGGTCTGTGCTCAGATGTTATTGATATGTGTAATCATGGACTGCCCCACTCTAATGGAGGAAGAGTCAAAGCCTCTCAGGAAGTCTGGCCTTTTGAAATGTCACAGTCATTTCAGAGGACTATCCTTTTAAAAGGGAAAAGACTTCAGTCCCTACTTTTCCACTCGTCTTTCTTTCTCTGACTATGTTCTCTCCTTCTGCACTTGAGTTTTCATTGTCCGTCCCTCTTTGCGTCCACCTCCAGGCCTTCAAGAACGACACAATGAGCTTTTTGATCCTGACACTGCTACTGGGGAGCTGAACTCCACCGTCGCAGCTAAAGTTGTCACGTTACAACTTAATAGTTTATTCCGATGAAGGGTGAGCTTTGTGTGCAGATAGATGGGAGTGTAAAATGAATGACTCCCTCTGAGAACACACTAGGGGATTTCTTTGGAGGCCTGGTGCTTTTTGAGTCAATCACTCAAGTCCATATATGAATCAATAACTCTTCATTTTGAATGTTTGCACTATTGTTGGCATTTCAGGGGTTTTTTTTTGCAGTTAACTGTAATACAACTTTTTGGGCGATTAATCCAGATTCCATGTTTTTATTAAAAAATCTCTTTAGCTTTCAGGTTCAAATCCATTTCTCACATTATGAGCTCTGATCAACAGCAGTGCCAACAAAGTGTGCGTGACTATTTTGCCCCCAATTGTGCTTTGCGCTTGTGTTGTGAATGATGGTTTGTTTTGGGAAAAAAAAGGGGGCTTTAATTGCTGAACACCAAAAGAGCCCAAAATCAGTCAGCTCCTATCAGATATCCAGCCTGAGATCAGACTGTTCCTCACTCACATAATTGATTTCCTGATGGGTCACTTATTGTTAAATTATCTAATTGTTTCTTTTGTGGTGAACTGCCTGTGCTGATCTCGATACAAATCGTAAGAAACCGATCATGATCACCTCTTTTTTCTTCTCCAATTCCCTCTTGCCTCCCGAGTGCAAAGCACATGCATTCCCCCTTTTGGTTCCAGTGGGACTCAGCTGATAGGAGTCTTATAAACTTGACCTTAACATAAAACCTTTAAGCACCCGGACAGGGAGTGAAGTGCTTTGCTCCACCAAAGGTCACTCCCACAGTTTTCTCTCCCACTCGGGTGGATCGGTTGGAAGCAAGCAGGAAAAAGGTGAAAACAGCAGGCCGCCACTGTGCAACCGCAGGGCAAATACATTCCTGGACAAATATAGCCTTGATCTGTCTTTACAGTTTGCGGGCTTGTGAGAGCATCCACATAGAATTACATTTGTGGCCGATGTTTATGGAGATATGTGTACATTTGCAGTAAATCAACATTGACCCCGGTGATCTCTGTAAATTTAGCTCACATTTCTTCACAGTAAATGTCCCACTCTGTGGATGTCTGTGTGCGCGGCCTTGTCCTTCTGTCCTGGTGGGGATGTCCCTCCCTTCCCAGATCGGAAAGAACAGAGATCTCAGATTGTCCACATTGTCTTAAGATTTCTGATGGTGAGACATGATAGATTCTCATGATATTTTTAGCAGTATAAAAACAACCAACTTTGTTTTTTAAACCTCAAAGTCTTTAGTTGCTTTTCTTTGCAATCATTCACCACATCCTGTAGATTTCCTATTGTTATCGAGTCTCTTTTCATTCCTACAAGTAGCTATTGTTTGTCGAATACGTGAAACATATTGTCTTGTATGCAGGTAAACAAAAATCTAGATTTTGCATCAAATTTTCTTCCATTATGTGCTTAAAAACAAAATAATTGAATTTATTCCAGTTCCGTGAATATGTTGAACCAGGTAATAGGAAAAATCCGTTGGAACTGTGTAGAGAGCCTGGCTGGCTTCTGTGCTGACACAGCGCCTTCGCCCGGGGACACAAGTTCATTCCTCACTCGGCTTTTCTTGGCCCTGCAGACTCTGCCGTCTCTGACGTGTTAAGTTTCTAATCGGTTTGACCTGGACTCCATGTGTGTGTGTGACTCAGTTGCTCCCGCACTGTCTTTGATTCAGTCAGCTGCACTCTCGCTCTCCTCTTTCATCTCCTCCTCGCCCGTTGCCGCCGTGTTTTGTCTCCCGGCCGCGGCAATGTGATGAAATGAGAACACGCAGCGTCGCTGTTTACAAAAATGACAGCCGGGCCGACATTCAGCTGTCCGTCAGCTGCTGCCATGAATTCACATTACCCACCGTTCTGCCTGCCTGCCTGTCTTATTTCTCTCTCCATTTTCAACATCACATGCTTTTCTCTCCAGCTCTCAACTCCTCCTCCTCCTCAACACTTTTTTCATTCTTTCCTCAAATGACTTTCTCACTTTCTCAATCTTCCACAGCTATCACACAATGTCAGCGTTGTCCATTCTTCCCTTTTGGCCTATTTCTCCATCCCTCCACTTCTTTGCTCCTACCTGCTCTCTGTATTCCCTCGTCCCACTTCTCTGCTCTGAGTGAACGTCACGGTCGCCTCGGATCTTGTAATGCATCGGTTTTGTTTGAACTGGAAGCAGCTCTCTCTTTTCCCGTGCTTCCTCCCACCACCTCCTCCTATTTATCTTCATCCCCACTCATCCCTTCTTTCCCCCGCCTGCCTTTCCGTCTCTCTCACTGCCGGTTTAATGTTGTTCCCTCCACTCAGTCATTTATCTTCTTGCCTTTCTCTCACTTTGGAAAACTTGTCCATCTCTCTTTTCTCGTTTGAGATTAATGTATCTATCTGTCAGGATTTCTTAGCGAGGTCTGAGTAAGTGTATATTCTCCCAGGACACACATAATCTGTCCCAAGCAGAGGGAAAACGCCACCTCGATCTGCGCTTCTCATTCCACTGCACTCGCAATTTACTGCAAAGTGTGTTTCAGTAGATATTTGATGCTCTCACTGTATCCAACGATGTCTTTTGTAGTGCTCTGCAGAGCTGAAAGTCCTTCCATGTGGGGTCTGGAGGCCCATTGTTGTGGACCAAATTGCTCTTGTGTTTTTCAATTGACAGGCAGCCTTGCTGGTCTCACCAGCGTTCCTGTCTTCCCCTACTGGGTGGATGAAGAACCTACAACTCACTATTTATCTTTCTGTGTCGCAGCAGGGTTCTCCAGTATTCTCCTGCTTTACTCTTCATCACCCTCTCCTTCACTCTCCTCTCCTCTGCGGTCACCTTTATCCTGCCTCGGCCGTTTATCCCACACTCATTTATTCCCCCTGTGGCGAAAAAAAGGAAATCAAAATGTCACTACATTGACACATCCTGAGCTCCCCCACCCACACAATCTTCTCACTGGGACACCTTGCTTCTATGAACACAAAGACCTGGGTCAGAGTCAAAGGGATCCATGCAAAACTCCCTCCATGGAAAGAGCAGCAGCAGGTTTTTTTCCTCCTTTGTTTGTTTGTTTCCGTGTCTTAGTCTTGCTGATGACAGTGATGCCACCTCAGGACAAACCAAGTCAACACAGTGATTGAATTTTAATTTCCTCTGTGCTCATTTGACAACTTTCATAACCTCTTGTCAGTCGGATTTTTTACAAAACAAGCTTAAAAAAAGAGAAGCTTCAATTGTTTGTTGAAATCATGACAATAGAAAAGAAACAATGTGCTACTTTTGTATCTTCCTGATAATACTCATGACCTTGGCAACATCAGCTTATATTTGCTCTTTAGTGCGAAGAAAAATTTAGAGGGGACGTTTCCTGTTTTTTCTCCTCACTTCTAAACATTGTAGGCAGTAAATACCGCTTGCTGAAGCTTCAGATTAGCAGGGTGCAGAAGGGTGCTGTTATTGTGGTTCCACCTCCGTTCTCTGCCTGGCTTCTTAAACAAGTGGGTGGCAGCAAGAGACCCTCCGTTTCCTCTCGGTTTTAGTTCCTTGACTTTGCACTTCAGCAGTGGAAAGCTACTGAAAATAAAACCAGTGTTGGCATTCTGCTGCATTTAATTGTCATTCTAACAGTAAACACTGGATGTGTTTTACATCTCACAGACAAGGATCTTCTTTGTTTTAGTTGACTGCAACCACAATCAACTCTGTAAATGATAAGTTGTATAAGAAGTGGCAAATCTCACAAATAAAGTCTGTTTTCAGCATGACTTGCATTCCTATAATTGTGGCTGTTTTGACTCTGCCGGTGTGAAAACCTTTCACTTGGCTGGCTCCTCTGTCAGGGAGGTTTGGGAGATGCGGCTCCAGCAGAGCACTTTGTGTTTGAACAAGGAGCAAAAGTTTCCGAAACTGTCCAAAAAGTCGGATTTCCCTATCAGTGATTTCCAACCGTAACAACATCTGAAGCGAATTTTTGGGGAGGATTCTGCTCGCAGTGTAGGTGTTGCCTTCAATTTCATATCAGTGTTGTGCTTCCGTTAGAAAGATTCAGTTGAAATTAGGTCCTAAAACTAATGATGATACACTCCCAAACAAAAGCCGTGAACCACTTGAAAGGAGATAGAGAAGGATGAATAGCTGGCGGGACTCGCAACAAGGTGTGCGCTATTGATTTGAGGCGATCCAATCCCGACAGAGAGCAAACTTGCTCTCATGTGACCATTCTGATGGAAGGGTGGTTGTTGCGTTTGTGTCATGATGCACTGTTCATTTTTTTTTCTGCCCTCCTGTCCCGTTGCTCCCTTCTCAAAACAAATGAAGCTTTGTCACACTCTTGCATGAATCCCTTCGTCCTTTTCTACTCCGTAACTCCTCGCAGTGACATTGGGAGTAGTGTCATCATCACTCTGGCGAACGCACTCCTGGGCAATGTTAATGAAAGAGGGAAAAAAATGAGTCAGGGTGTTTGACGCATAAAAGGGGGACTAGTAGTGCAGTGAGGAAGAAGTGTGGGTATTATACTTTCTGTTCAATGTGTGAAAAGTATCTCTTCATTTACCGTTTTTGTTCAAGAGCATCTTCTGTTCTCGCTCCACACTTCAGAAAGCTGCAAAGTGCCATTGTTAACCTGGACTCGCACGACAATTATACAACTCCTCAAGCCCACAATTTACAATTGTGCAAATCTTGCTTCGAACGAGCTGCATTGTTTCCCCTTCATTCGGAAGGGTCCGAAAAAGCTTGAATTAACAGCCTTCTGTAATAAAATAAATATTCGCCTGTATCACGCAGAGTGAATGTTTTTGTGCCGTGCAGCACAATAGCACCTGTAAATATCACTGCTGTGGAGTCTTTTTAACGGCCAGCGTGCGTTGAGAGGCTCAGCGAGTGACTAACAGGCTGCATTAGGTTTTACGATGATCTTGTTAGAGCAAATAAATAGACGCACACCTTGTAAAAATATTTCAAAGTACAACTCAATAAAAATGAAATGCGTCACTCCACGGGTTAAAAGGATTTGTGCGAATGTAACACAATTGATGTGAGCTGTTATGCAAAAACGAGATTGTATACAGTCATCTCAAAGCTGCCCGCAATTTCGCACCTCATTTACTCACATAGCGTACTTGTAGTTATGATATGATAAATGGGCCTCTGTTGTGTGAGATTTACAATAGGTTTGAACTGGCGCTAGATCAATACCCACCCTTTGGTCTTTGTATTCAACAAAAACATCAGCATCACGCTGGTGACATTTAGTAAAAAAAAATGGCTGGATTGGGGCTTGTTATACTTTCCAGATGTTGCTGCTATTGTTGCTTTTCTTTTTAAAAGTAGGAACAAATTTGCGTTGAGTTCTTTTATCATTCAGCACAGCCAACACCAGTGCGGACCATCCCGGGACACTTCAGTTTGAAGATTTGAATAAAAGCCCCATTTTGGAGACGCATCCATAAATTAACTCAACAATCCACCTTGAAACAATAGCAGCTGATGGGCTTAAATGGATGCCTTGACACCAGGCTATTACCATTTCCCTCCTGTCCTAATTAATTGCACGGTGAAATGCTCCCCTCCGACTCGTGTCTAAAGCCTGACTGGTTGTTTGATGTGTGTGACTTTCCCTTGTTCTCTGTTGGATCCCGGCTGTTGCTGGGCTTTGTGAGTTCCTGGGCAGGCCGAGGATGGCACGCACGCACGCACGCACGCACGCACGCACGCACGCACGCACGCACGCACGCAGAAGGACAATGGAGTTTCAGGCTGTTTTTACACTGCTTTTTTGATGGAACGGCCACTTTGATAGTGGAACGAGGCCGAAACGAGTGCTCATCAGCAGGACAAGGCTACCTTCAGACCGACTTGCCGCGATCAACAGCAAAGTGTCACATTTCAATGACAACTCTTCACTTTGTAGCAGCTTGGAAAAGTGAAGCAGTCACTCGTGAGCATGTTGGAATCTCGATTCGTGGTGTGTTTTTTTGGTTGTTTTTTTTTTTAGCTCATGGTGATTCTTTAAAGTCAGTGTAATTGCACAGGACTGCGCAACTGCGGCTGTATATTTTTCGTCCTCCTGAGTCTACTTAAAACGTCGCAGTATTCATGCAGGTCTTCCACTCTGTATGTGCGCCATGCAAAAGAAAGAGCAAAAGTACCCTGTGTCTCCAACAAAGCACAGACATTAGTGACTTCAACAAGATGAATAGCCGTCACTCAGGTCTCCGCAGCAGGTCGCCCCGGGTTGAGTATTTCAGGCAACTGTCTGTCTTTTACTAAATCGCTCCTTTTCTTCTCATTGAATCTCACACATTGCTATTTTTTGCTCATAACTTGTAGCTTTACCAAGTTGCTGGCTGCACTGTCTCTATAGGAGCTCTGCTAGAACACACAAGGCAGTTTGTCGGATTTCATCCATCTCGAAATAGAAGGTCAATTTTATGTCACCATCGTGAAAGGTTCTCCGATCGTCTCACTTTTGTAGTTGATCCTGGAAAAGACGAAGACAGTGTGAAACCGCCCTCAGTCGAACCAACCAGAGTGGTGGTGCCCACCCCTCCCTACCAATCACCTTGTCTCCCATCTGGACTCCCTGGCACAAGTAGCACTCTCACTCTTCTTTCTCCTGTTCCCAGTTTCCTCTCCTCCTCCTCTGTTAGCTGCTCGCCTGTTTGCTACAGATAATCGACTTTCATTAGAGCGTCAGCAGTGTGATCGGAAAAGACAACAATTTTTAATGGCTTGCTGGCCCAAGAAAGGAGACATGTGTCAGATGGTGACTTTTGCAACTTTCATTGAAATCCATGTGAGGAAACTTTTAGGGCGTGTTCAATTATATCATAAACTATAAACATCAATCTAGCTTTTATCTGATTTAAAAAAACGTCAGTGTGACAATGGCGAGACTCCCATAGTGTGTGACCTTCATTCGGTGTATAAATTCATTGTGTGAAAAAAGTGTGCACACTGACAAGTATGTCTCACATTAACACAATCAAAAGTTACTTTTGTAGTTGTTCAAGACCTCAAGAAATAACAAACTGTTTAATTTTAGTTGGTGGTGTATTGTGATTTATCTTTTAAACTCATGAACAATAAGCAATTTCCTTTTTGGTTCACAAAATGATCACAGTTTCCTCAATGTTGTTTGTGGATTGCATTTAAACACATTTAATTGCAGGTTTTACTTAAAATAGAATCAGTAAAATTTTTACAATTTTATGATTTTATCTGTTTTTGATTGTGAATTTAATTGGCTTCTATGTAAAGCACTTTGAATTGCCTTGTGTACGAATTGTGCTATATAAATAAAGTTGACTTGACTTGACTAAATTTAGATGGATGTACATGGTCAAATATTAATTTCACAGTCATAGTGCTACAAGAATGGATAAGTATGCAGGATGCAAAAACTTGAATGCTAATCTTTTAACCTGACAGTTCACAGGATAATTATATGTACATAATATTATAGAGAAGTACTGAAATAATGAGGGCTGTGGCAGAGCCCCCCTTTTTGCTGACTGTCCTGAAGTTGTGAAATGTCGCCACAGGAAAGGACAACGTGGGCTGTTGGTTTTTTTTTTCACTGTAGTGTGTATCTAAAACTCACAATTTCTTGCTACAAATATCTTCTGTGTAGCAGGAGACCAATAAGCCATTTCATCACTGGCTGTTTATGACAGGAAATGTAAAATTCTTATGGCACTTTCCTAGAATAGCTTCCCTGCTGGCTCCTGGTTAAGAAGCTGACAACCAACATCGCATCCATAAATTGATCCTGGCTGGGGACGCTGCTAAATATCACTTCCACCATGCGCTCGGCGCCACTCGTCTGCTGTGGCGCCTTTTCTCTCTCCTAAACAACAGCCTTAAACCCAGTGTCGGGTGCATTTAGCAGGTGTGGGTCCATATGTTGTGCTGCATCTCTACGTTACCTGCTTTCATCATGGAGCTCTGTCGGCCCGTGAGCCGTCGCTCTGTGAGCCTTTGCCCTGTGATCCGCTGCTCAAATGGTTACAAGGTAGCAAAGCACTTTCTCAGTCGTCTGCTCCTGGGAAGGCTGTATCACTGGGCAGCAGCCTCACTCTAAAATAGAAAGCTTTGGCTATTCAAACAACACCGTTCTTATCCCAAGAAAGCTTTTTTCTGTCATTGTGCTGAGTAAATGTACTCAGAAATGAATATTGTCATTAGCTCCGATACCAGCATCTGGAATCGGAGAGAGACGTGTCTGTCTTGTTTGTCCTGACTATGGAGAGTAGCTTCAGTTGTCCTGTCTCTGTTTTTACGGCCGACGTCAGGTCACCCAGAGTTCAGCCTAAGTTATTACACAGTCGTCATTATAGTCTGAATTTTTATTACTCAGCAGAAAACTTTAAATATAATTCCTGACGGCCAAATCCCTCGCCATGCCGTCAAGTGCCCGGGCAGAACGAGAGAGGGGGAGACAGTGAGCCTTTCATTTGTTGACTCTGATGATTTGCGACAGGCAGAAAATGACGCCATTAAAACCATCAACGAAAATAATCCTGTTAGTGTATTATGTGTTGACATATTTGTTTTTCAAGAATCATGCTGGCTCACTGGTTCACAAAGATTTGACAGATTCACGCGAGGCAAAGCAATTTTCTGTTACGACTGTATGTTTACGGGAAGAGAAACATGGCAGCTAAGATGTTGGTGTCTGTCACGGTTCATCTTTTACTGTATGTTTTTTTTCTTGTACAGCTTACTCGCCTCTCCATTTCACTAAGATGCTGTTCCTATAAGAGGAATATACCAAAGTAATGGTGTGCTACAGTAGTCTGAGATACAAAAATGGACGCAAATAAAATTTTTTCTTTCACAGAACAGTGTTTCGAAAAAGTAAACTTAAATTGAGAACTCCAATGAGCCTAAATCCATCTACGATGCTTGAGCCAGCCTTTGTTCCAACAGCTTTAAGCTCTTCATATGGGCTGCCATGCCTTAATGAGGGTTGAGAGAGATGTATGGTTGTTGGGATCTAAATTTTGAACCAGCTCATTTTGATGCATAGGGAGTGTTTTGATTATGTAATGCAACGTAAAGCTTCCACTATGTGGAAGTGGTGCTCGAAGGATAAATAAGCATTTGGTGGAGCCATAATAAGCTCAAGCTTCGAGCGATTGCTCCCTACACATGCAGTCATGCACATATTCTCCGTGCACACCATACTGTAATAAATGGATTAGTTATTAAATTGGAGCTCTATTTTGCCTGTGTATGAAGTGTGCTTTTTTTAATAAGCTGGAACAAACAGAGATTCACTAGCTGGCAAAACAAAGAATGTCCAACAATAACAATATATGCAGTTTTGGGTGTGTGCTTGGTTATTTAATTGAGATTTCATGAAAAATAAAACCAAAGCTGACATAATTACGAAATCGCACATTTTTTTTGTTTGTTTTTCTATATAATGAGCATCTTCAACACATTTTCAGTGGGCGCCACAAACAATTCGGATATTTCTCCAATGTATTTCTGTGCAGTCCTGAAATTTTTTTCAACATTGTTTCTTCTGTTTTTGTCATTTGCATCACACATTGTCGAATCCCGTGAACAAAGTTGACCAGAGCTTGGGTCAGTTAAGTCGATAAAAACAAAAAAACAGATGTAATTCTGGTAGTAGGTGCATATTATTAGGGGTATTATTAGTTTGCAGATTCAATGGAGTGGCGCCATGCTTCTGAACACACAATTGCGTGAAGTGCTGCCGTCCACAGTAGCCAGATGAAAACCCGAGTGCAGCCGAAGGCAGGAGACAGTATATGTACTCGATGCCTTTTATTGACTTAGCAGAGCAATAAACTCTTACCGCCACAAAATTCCTGCAGAACTGCAGCTGGAACTCATCCATCCCAGCTGCGGTTAGCATTTAACTCGGAAGTGGAGTGCAATTCATAGTCCTTGCAAATTTGTTTGAAAAATAACTGAATCACAGGATCTTACGCTCGAGTCAGAAGAGGTCGGTGCTCTTCGAAACACCATCAGCCCGGAGAAAGAGCTGCTTGGTGAATGCAGCCAGGTGAAATTCCTGATTAAGCATGGTTGTCAGTCAAGTTTTGTTGCAGGCGTACGTAGGCAGTGTCGCCCGAAGCGTTTCCCTCTTGTGACTCGTCTGCTACTTATTGCCATGAGATCATAAACAACAACAAAAACAGCAAGGCTAATCCTGGTCCTGATAGATACTGTGAACCTTTCAGGCATCACGTCCTCTTTGCAAATCCCTTCACTTTTCACAGGTGTGAAGGGTGGTGGTGGGGGTGCCTGTCAGCACAGGTGTTACGGAAGGAGTCGCATGTCATTATGCAGCCTTCTGCAGACTCTCAGTAGGGAAAGCTGCAACAAGGACTTAAAAAAAACCCCAACTAATTTTGCCTGTCCTTTCACGTCCTGAACAAGAACAACGTGAGTTTTCATACACCTGCTTTGATGCAAGGACAAGGACAAATACTAAAGGAGGAATTTGGTTTTTATTGTTGTTGTTGTTGTTTGTAATGCAGTGCAGCCCCTGGTTTGGATTGGTGTCCCTAAAATGGACTGTGAAAAAAGATTGACATATTGATTTTGCTGCATATTAAAATCCGACAGCACACCAGTGTTGACAACTGTCAAAGTGCTGGAGGCAGTAGAGGCGCCCAGTCAGTACGATGCCAGGGTTCCAACCGAAGGTCTTAAAATAGTTTGCGTTTGGTAGCATTTACTCAGATGTTGCAGCCAAGCAACCAAATGACAGCTTAATAAGAAGCCATAAGCTGACACGGCTAAAACGGTCTCTGGCAGCTTCCACTTAACACACTGAATTTTATGGTGAGTTTAGTTTCGTAAACAACCCAAAGCCATCCGCACGCTTTCACTTGTTTGTCATGTGTTCTGGGCTGTTGAAGAAAATTGGTGAGGCTGAACTATATTAGTTATAAAAAAGGAAAGTTAAGTATTTGGACAGTGCGTTTTTGATTCAAAGACGCGAGTGCTTTGAGTTCATACCACCCACCGCTTGCTCTTATGAAATTGAACGGAAAACATTCAACTCCATCCACTTGTCTTGTCTTCCCAGTTGTCACAGTAAAGTTTGGAGCAGATGGCATAAAACAACATAAAGATATGAACCCGTCACCCTAATTGTTTCGGGTGCCTCTGGATGACGACTGTTACAGAATTTGTATTATTTTCACTTCCGCCACTCAGCAGCGCAAGAACACGATGTTCAGATTTGAAGAGGGCCACGAGCAGTCAATCACAACAAAATCCATCTGCAGCCCCGCGGACAGATACGTTGCATTTTGCGGGATGGAGCACTTCACAGTGCATTACTGTGTAACAGAACGCTTTGTTTATTGAAAAAGGTAAACAACAGTTTATTCTCTTTGCTTTAATTTGATTTTTTCCCTCCCCCCCAGTCAGTGCTGGGTGGGGTCAGAGGTTGCTGAATAAATGGAATGAAAGTTCAGACACAGATGCTTATTCAAAGTGAGTTAAATAGGGTTGTTTGTAAAATCCACTCTCGTCTGACAGTTGAATCGGCTTCCATTGCTCCGACAGCAAATGTTTTTCATCAGGAGTAAATTGTATGCGTTTGCCCTTTAGTACATTAAATGGACTAAGATAAAACAATGAACCGGGGTCAAGCTTTAAAGGGCACAAATGCATGGGAAGCTCCATTTGGCGGAGAGAAAGTGCTGAGAGTGATGATGGAACAGGACGGGACGGCGCAAGGATGCCCACCTCATGGGTTAAGTGACAGTGTGCCCACTCTGTTTTTTTTCCTCTCACTAATAACAGAACAACTCTGTTGAATAGAATGCAAAACAAATACACAAGAGAGTTTTAAATGAGTGTTGCCGTGAAGAGGTTTTGTTTACTAGAACAATGACCTGGGATTGTGCAAACAAGCTTTCCTGTGGGTTGTTTTGAGTGCATCGGCGAGTGCGGCCACGCGGGCTTCGGCGTCCCGGGTACGAGGCTTATCCTAATGTTGATCACATCCACGATCAGTCATTTATATTTACCACCATATGGTTGTGTGTTGTTTATATACTCATATACATGATAAAAGTAGTATCTCAGAAGCATGCTTCCCTAATTCCTTCCCCTCAGGCCTGAGTGAATGGTACATGAATATACATCTATCTACTTATCCATCCATCCATCCATCCATCCATGCACGCACGCACGCGTGCGTTAACAGACCAACTGAAAGATTTAATCTCTCTAGTCAGTCTCAGGTCGACCCCCCAGTAACTCCTCTGGAGTTCCTAGTTCACCTCCAACAGGAAGCAATCAGCGAGCATCCCAATCACGCCAGACCACCTCAACTTGCTCCTTTCAATGTGGAGGAGTTAAAGCTAAAGTTTAGGTCCTGGATTGAGGAGCTCCTCGCACGATTTAGGATTGCGTCCCAAAGGTCACGACCCTTGGTGAGAGTGGGCGTCTCGACTGACCAGTAATCAGTGAGCTTTGCCTCACAGCTCAGCTCTGTCTTTCCCCCTAAAGTCTGGTACTGTGACCAGCAATGGTGATCTCTTGATCTTTCTTGAGGCCCGAAACTCTCTATGTAGACTGCCAAGAGTGGAGTTTTATCTCCTGGAACATCTATTACAAATTGGAGGATGGAAAAAGAGTTTCCAGTAGTTTAAAACGAGTTTAATGCTTTTCAAAAATAGCTACTCTGTATTTCAAGTAGCTTGAATTGGTTTTGCTTTTCACCTTTTTTGCAGAGATTGCAACAGAGAATGGCAGAAAATTTGAACATACAGTAGTTTTCTATGAATAGAGTTTCTTTTCATTTCTATTTGGCAGTCGTTGACAATAATGTTCGGTCCTGTCCTGATAACAGTTCCAGTGCTCACTGTGCTTTTCTGTATCAGCTGTTGTTGGAAAAAAATCCCGTTTGTTGAAAACTTCCTGTTAAATTGTGACAAGAATTGCTGTCATTTTTCACCTGACTGAAGTTTTGCCTGTGTAGTTAAAAAGCAGCTGTCAGACGCAGAGATAAGGGGCAGACATCAAAACATGGACCTGGTTTCTTTTGTAATACCACTCGATTCAGAAATACAGCTTTCTGAACTTGACCTATCATCACCCCAAAATCACGCATGCATGCATGCATGTATGTGCACAATGACAAAGACTATTTTCTAATGTAATGTAGCGTCAAGGAATAATGTTGCACGCTCAGACATGGAAATGGTAAAAAATATAAAAACCACTCGTCCTACCCAAGTCCATGTAAAAATGAATTGGATCCATAAATTTCTGACAAGGAGCGATTCAAAACTTCCTTATTTGGATTCGGGCGACGCATCGCTTCCCTGTGACTGTAATTCTGAAGTATTTCTACTTACAGGGAGATTTGTGTAGGCTGTGCACATTCACCCAGAGCAGGACCAGAAATCTTATATCCATGATGCGCTGGGCATGTTGTTAGCTCAAGGTTAAAAGAAACAAGAGAATAACTCTACAAGCTTGGAGCCAAAACATCTGTTCTGAGGTGGTTTTGTCTCTGATGACACAGAAACAGAGAATGAGATTCAGGAAGAGCAGCTGGAGAAACGGATCCATGGAAATCTTACCAGAGACCGGATCACAATGTTTAAAACACCTAGTTGTCGGACTCCCCTTTGATTGCACTGGCTACACACAAGAGGGAGAAAACAGGGTGTTCATGTTGCATTGTGATTTGTGGACATATTTGATTTGCCACTGCTGTGCATTGTTGGATCGTATCAAATGGCAGGAGACGAACGTGATAAGAAGCTGAACACAGTGGTCAAACCTTGGCGGTGACGGTGAGGAATGAACATAGTAACAAAGTCTTTTCCTTGCTTCACACACCAAGACTGCCTGAATAACATTGTTTGTATACGTTCGTCCCTTCTCACAGAGTCACAATAAACTCATTGATCTGCCGCAGCTCTGACCACTAAAATACAAGTTTATGAAAAACAGAGTTGGTTTCCACTTGGCCACACAAACAGCTGCGCTTCCTACAAGTCCAAGATTTCCACTAAGCTTTCACAAACACGGGGATTACGGCGCTAGTATTTTTCTTTATTAGAAAGTGTTTCTTAAAGGAAGTCTGAGAAAGTTCTGCGGCGACACTTTCGACTAGGAAAAGTCACAGCTCTGCCTTTTTTCACAGTTGAACTCCAGTAATTCTTGGAAAATGGTCAAAAGATTAATGCTTCATGTGAAAGGAGGTGAGGTGTTTGTGCCCTCTCCCTTTGGTAAGCTGTTCATTTGTGGAACGCTTACGAAAAAAGAAAAGAAAAGAAAAATTACGCTGTGTGGTGGGAAAGTACAGACCAGTGTGTTTGCGGTTGTGACACTTTCCAGAAGTGTTGATAAGCTTATCTGGCCTGTCAGGTCACACCAAATGTGTTGGCGAGTGAGAAAGGCTGCTCGGCTTATTTGTCAGCACATTTAAACAGTCAAGATCTCACATCCTAATCAAGTGTGAGCGCCGCGATGTTGCACGGCCAGTTTTCATTTATTTTTTTGCCTCGACAGAAGCAAGCGGCCCACATGGGAGCAGATGTGAGGAGCTGCCAGAAAAAAAACCTGAAGTTGTAGAGCCAAACGTTTTTTTTTTAAGAGGTTCCACATCGATTTGAGGGACAGCGAGCGGTTGCGACAGGTTGGTCACTGGGTCTGATTCCGTGCGGGTGTTCCTGGCTGCTAAATGCCACCGTGCCACTTTCAGCAACAAATAGTTCGTCCATGCTCGAACCTCTGGAGAGCGGCGGCTCACAGAACTGCCAGCTCCCACACAGTGCAGAATGATAACTAACAGAGTGGGCATTAATATGCAGCATCCACCAATCAGGCCAGTGCAGCTGGTATACAAATGAGCATTGCTGACTGGAAGCCTTCCCCGCCGCCTTTATTTTATTTTTTTTCCGGGATTATTTGATCCGTGTAATGTGACATGTGCCCGTCTTTTAGTTCTCTTTGTGGTCTTATTGCCTCGTAACAGTGTGTAAACCAACTGGATTTATTTGTTCATTTTTTAAAAAATATATTTTCAATGGAACTTCAAGTAGGTGGAAATGACTCCTGTAAATTTCATGGGCACAGAGTAATTACACTGTTCTTAAAAACACGAAACGTTGCAAAGAAGGCTCTCAGAGTGTCTCAGAGAGGGGATTTATTATTGTAGTTCTGCTCCGGATGAGGGTTTTTTTTCTCTTTAGGTGACGTCGCATGTGAGGGATCTGCTCTCGGTGCATTTCAACTTGATATGACAGTCTGTTTGTTTGTTTATTTATTTATTTGTTATTCAACTGCTTCGACTGGCACCATTAAAATCCAGCAACAATCGCAAACTGACCTCTTGTCAGACCTTTGTATCTGGGAAGAGCTGAGCATGAGAGCTGCTGGATTCATGCACAATTTATGTCCTGACTGTTTCGCTGCTGCTTCTTCTCGTTGGCATGCCACAGTGCCATTCAAAGCTGCAAGAGCATCACTGTCATACAGCTTCTGACCGGGATGAGGCCGAGCAGAGCGTCAACTAAATATTAATGTTCAGACATGAAATATATAAACCACATATACACCTACATATATATTTATATATACAAGCTGTAGCTGAAGGTGGCAGCTTGATGAGAAAGGTGGGACAAGGAGCGGATCTGGGTCAACTACGTTGTTGTTGACATATTCGCCTCAAGTGACATATGCGAATGGTTCCCCAGATGATTTTGAGGATTTTTTTCCTCTGCTCTCAGGCCGAGCAGATCCCCAACAACGCAAACACCTCAGCTGATGCTGATTCTCGTGAAGAATTAGGAGTTTGAGCTTGAACTTCAAAATCTCCTGGTTCTTGTTGTGCTTGTGATTTTGAACACTGTATTGTCTCGATACACGAATTCTGAAACAACTGCCAGAGATGTACAGAAAGAGGAGGAGTCTGTTCCCCCGGTTTGTGTCGGCGCCAATTCACAGCGACGCCGAGATGTAGGGGAGGCTTTGCAGGCCTGCAACAGGCTTGTCAGAGTTAAAAAGGCTGCAACTAAAATTGCACCTCATCAGCCTTAAATATGTCCTAATTTTGCTCATCTGTTTAGAGAAGTTTTCAATGTCAATGCTGATTTGAACAGAAAAAAGGTGTATGAAAGGATTTACTAGAATCAGTGATTGACTTATGATAAAAGGTATGCCATAAAAAATTGTTTGACTTTAAAAAAGTAAGCTTTAATTGGCCCCTAGATAAGGCAAAGGGCATGAAATATTAAAAATGTATCAAATTTCCCCTGCGTGTTGTAAATTCCTTTCCCAGTTTTTTAAAATTTTAAAATGCGATGGATTTGCTGGTTCCAACCTTGCCCAAAGGTGCTGAAATAAGAGAATTAACAGAGGAAGATTTTAATATGGAATTAAAGTTCATTTCTTTTCTTAAGTCAGAGGAATTAATATTTTTATGGACTCTTGACCAGGATTGACTCATACAAACGTGGAGAAGAAAAATAATCAACGAAAAAAGCCCACACAAATATTTTGACATTACAATTGATGATCATGAATTAATCCCAAAAAGGGTTATAACTGAAATCAACTCCACCGTCAAATATGTCATTATTTAGTTTTCTTAGTCTTCTGCCTTACTGATTGCCTAAAGAAAAGGCAGTCACCACCTAGTGGCTGGACGAAGGAGAGGTGTTTCTTATGAAGACAGGTGCTTTTATTGATAACCGCAAAATGTTGTCTTTTTGGTGGTTCAATGTTGGTTTTTTGAGGAAAGCTATGAGATCAAAAGCAAGTAAACCCGACCAAAGTGGCATCTGGTAAAAGCCTTCTTAGGATATACATTTGCTAAAATAGGGTTTAAAAACTCTTTACTTTGAATGCTTGAAGCAATTTGAAGAAAAAAAAGTTCAAACTTTTAAACTGGTGTCTCTTCGGTTTTGTACTGAGCAAAGTCTGAGCCTTGTTTTGAGGTTTGCCGTGCCACAGCAGTCAGAGCAGCAGCACTTTGGAGTGCATCATTTAAAATAAACAAACTGACTGGTCAATAAACAAGTGCACGCTATAATGTATGGCGCTGAACTCTTGGACCGGCTTGGTTTACGTTTACTTTCATGCATCCATCTGACGGTTGCCAAACAGGAAGCGGCGCAAGTTAATGCCGTGCTGTAAACCACGGCTCTCCATGAAATTAATTTGTCGTCTCGTCCAGCACGCAATGTCTGTCTTTGAGGCGGTGGATTGATGACACCAACTAAACAGCAGAATGGTTATTAATTCTCCAACACGTCAGAGGCCGACAATTAAAACAACTTCCGCTCTCTATCAGAGACTGCGGAGTTGGAAGCTGGAAGCCTGTCAGGAGCAGTGAGCAGATGTCCACAGAGTGAGACACTGCGATTATCAGAGTAAACACTCTTTACTCAAGTCTTCAAGAGAGAGCGAGTGAGCGAGCGGGAGAGAGGGGGAGCCAGGGAGCGAGCAAGCGAGCGAGGGAACGAGCCTATGTGAGTAAGTGGGAAAGAATGAAAAAAGGAGAAGAATGAAACCTTAAGGCCTCATGTCTGATCTATAAAAAAGTCAGTCAATACAGCCCGGGGGTGCATGCTAACTCGGTTTCCCGTGGTATCTCTGTATGTCATCATTTTATGTAAGCTGTGCATCCTGTCAATCTCCCTTTGCACCGAGCTAATAGAATCTGGTTGCCACTGGGGGTCCACCCTGCTGGCCATCAGATCTATAGAGGGGCTATCAGACGGAGAGGTGTTATTCTGAAGGGAGAGATTGTGCCTGTGTGACTTCACCAGCCTGCTGGGTGCTCAGGAGGGTCTCAAAGCCACGCGGAAGCACATTGAGAGTTTACATGAAACGTAGCCAAATTATTCACATGGAATCAGTGTCTGAGCCTCTGTTTGGCTAATCCTTCTGGAAACAAGGGAGCAGCTCACACCTGGTCATGAAACAGCTCATCAGCATGTGCAGACGGAGGGACTGTGTTAAAGGATTGCCATTTCTGATAAGTTGAGCCTTATTTTTGTTAAATTCCTTCAATCGGAAGCTGGAAAGTTGAAAAAAAGACAGTGATTGAAACCCATTTTGATTTTCAGATCAGTTTTCAGTCTGATGCATTGGGATACAAGAACACACCTCCAAAGGGTCACACTCTTATTGCATTCGAACCCAAATAGAAATTCATCAGTGAACTTGTTGATTCTTCTTAGAATTAAAGTCTTGTGAAAGTTTGCAAGTTGCAAAGTGCCACTGTGGTCCTTTCCATCTTCATCCGTCTGCCCGTTCACCTCTGCCTAACTGGATTTCGACTCGCTCTGGCAGCCGGCCCACCTGGGAGCCCCAGATGTCTCCAGTGATGTTTTCAGATATTTTTCCCGGTGAATCCGGAGGCATTCCCACACTTGTGGGAAGTATAATCCGTCTTGCACATTTTCAGTTTGCTCCCAGGTTTGTTTGTGTCTGCGTTTTTTTTTTTCTTCCAAGATTTCAAACACCAAAGTTTGTACGAAAGAATTCTGAGTGCATTCAGGTCAAATGGCAGAAACCAGGCGTCCATGAACTACCGGTTGCATCCTGGATTTGCAATCACTCAGTACACATGAGTCATTGTACAACTTGTAGACATTGAACGTGATTCAGTCATGAAGCCACAATGCGGCATGTTGTTGGTAGATCAGAGATTTTTGGAAAAAAAAGAAAGAGAATGTACAAATCGGCTACATGTTAATTTCATTTATTGTGGACATTGTCCTTGTTAATGCCACTGAGATCTGATTGCTGTTTGACAGGTGGAATTTTCCCGAAATTGTATAAGCACACATTGTCTTTGTACCTTTCTGCCTACTCTCGGAATGAAGCTTTTTTTCCTTCCTTTTTTTTCCAAGGATAAAAGATTTAATGCCTGTGTACTGACAAAAGCTTCCCACCTGAGGCATTCCGTTCTCTGTCCACCCATCCATCCATGGGCCTCCTTCTTGTAAACATGATATATCTAGGACGCCTTGAAGCATTTCTTTCAAATTCAGCACACCTGTTCACATTCAGCCAGAAATACATTTATTATACTTGTATGTCTAAAGGTCAAAGTCATTGTGTGCTCAAATGGTTTTGCACTTCTCCTAAAAGCAGCATCTCCAGATATCCCACAATGTCTCCATGTGCCAGGATGGAAATAACCACTTGCATTATCACATTTTTACCATTATTGTAAACACTGCATCTGATGACAGCCTGCTGCACTTCTATAATTTTTTATAGTCCTGATGAACTTGGTTCAAGTGTCTGGACTGACATGTCTATCAAAGATTGGTGTAAAATGTGCTTTGGCCTTGTAGTGATTCTGGACAATTGAAGGAGAATAATCAGGCTTTTCTCCGCTCTGGGCTGTTCGATCGAATGTGGGATCACTAACCAAAGATGGTGGCAAAGCAAAAATATAAACTTCCATCAACACTCAGGTGGCTGATGAAAGCTGCAGTATCAAACACTTGACAGCATCATCAAGTGTTCAGGTGGAGCCCATGTGTCCTGTAGCCTGCAGTGTCAGTAGCTGCCGTTTCAAGGGATTCATGTCCCAGCTGGTTGTGACTTGGTAGGGGGGCAGCATCTGGCCCGCAGGCTTCGGTTCCTCTCACACTCAGCGCTTCGAAACAAATCTTCTCATTTTGTTGCACCTATTCAGATAACCGATTTCATTACTCAGATTATAGTAATTTCCTAGAAAAAAAGCCACAGACGAGTATAACCCAACAAAAACTCAGTATCTTTATAGCTCATTGCTCTTAAAACTCAAAACATGTCATCTCTGAAATAAAACAATATTTGATATAATCAGTCCAAAGAGCAACTTGCAATACAAACTAGGGTGATGAAGGGAAGGTGATGGCACTGAACTTATGGCAAAGACAAACTCAACTATGATAATGGTGATATTTTGTATTCCAGTGGGGCGGCATTGACAGAAAGAGGTTGACTTGAGACGTGCAACTTCAAAGCTGCTGCATCACATGATAACACAAAGAACATGCATCATCACCTGAATCACCACGAGGAAAAAAAGACGATGTAATATTAACAAATCACAGACTGCAGAACATAATCTCTGAGGATCAGTGTTGAGAGACCACTGTCTTGGGCCTGAGGGAGGGGGCACCAGGTTGCAATCACAACGGCCATCGGCACTCACGCTGTTAAAGCCGTGAAGGTCAACAAGTGTACGAGGTTTTCCCGTCTTGAACACAGACTCGACCTTTGCTGTTGGTAAGCTAAATTGAAATCAGTTGCAGCATTATATTTCTGTAAGTACAAAAGAAATGCTTTGCTAACAAAGATCCGACTAATTCCATGCTGAGGATACTCAGATGATAAAGGGGGGTCAAGTTGATGGTAGTTCTCTGTAGTACATCTTTTCTACCGTTCAACATAAAATTCACCAGCTGCAGCCTGGAACACAGATGCCACAATGGCCAAGGATCGCTACAGTGTGGGAGATCCACCTGTAGCTGAAGGCCACCACACAGATACACAGTGCCATCAGCATCAACCACATTTATTCTCGTGGAAAAGTACAGAGAAACACTGCCAGCTGAACTCACCACGTACATTTACATGCCCTGCAAAAGACGGTGGAGAAGATCTGATTAAATGGTGGAAGTCGCACACAATACACCTCCCTCAGCTGCGTTAGCTGACACAGAAATATGTGTTTATATAAGCAAGAGCCTCCACATCCAAAAAGAGCTTTTATCAGTGGTGGTGAATGTAGTAACAGCCCATGATTTCTTTCGAAAACCTGACATGGTAGACATGTTCTTACTGTTGGCAAAGAACTTCTAAAGTCAAAGCTTGAACCTTTTCAGGAAAAGAAATAGAAAAACACAACAGCTTTTTGTTCAGGCATTTAAAACATCACGGTGTTAAGAAAAAATTGTATTTCGTGTTTTTACTCAAGAAAAAAAAATACACATTTGAAAGTTAGCAGTAATCTGTGCATTTTCTGAATAACCAAGTATTGATCCCGTTCCTTTCTCTACTGTGAAAAATCACTGCCTTTTCTCATATCATGCAGCCCGTATCTGAGAGATGCACTGACAACTTGGGTCATGAATTCCTGCATGAGTATCTGGTGGCATGGAGGCCACAGTTCCATCAACAGCAGCCTTCACACTATCTGTATTTTAGCTTTGGTGTCTCATCTTAACTATACTCACAAAGTCTCTGCAAGGATCAGGTCAGGCCCGTCGGTTGGCAAATTAGGCTCAGTAATCCCACAATCAGCAAAGCAGGCCTGAGGGGTTTTGCACTGTGGGCAGGTGTAAAGCCCCGCTGGGAAGAGCAAATCAGTTTCTCCTTAATGCTTGTCAGCAGTCTGATGCATTAAGTGGCCTGATATCTCTTGATAGATTCTGCATTGAGCTTGGACTAGATAAGTCACAATGGAGCAGCAGATGAGATGGCAGGCCAGATCATTACAGCCTTTGGACATGCCACACTGGACTTGGAACTGCTCAGCTTTTGGAGCCTCTCCACTCCTTCCTCTGCGTTCCTCAAGACCGAGTTTCAAATGAATAATCTGGACCTGTGAGCCGCACACCTTCTATAGCCACACTTTACTCCTCCATCACTGTGCTTTGATCTTGCACTTTCTTAGCAGTAGCCTTTCCCTCAGTGATTTCCTGTGGTTTATTCCCTTTGTGTAAAGCGTTAGTGTCTTCTGGGCAACTGTCAAGTCAGCAGTTATTCCTCTGACTGTGTGTTAAACCTCCCACAGAGATTCCGAGCATTCATAATGCATATATGAACTATAGATGCACTTGTCAGAAACTATATCCACAAATGGTCTTTCCGTTTTAGTTCCTGTGCTGGGACGCAATACCAAAGACAACTTTTGACTCTAAAAGAAGCTAAATCTTTCCATGATCCTGCATCTTTTCATTGAAAAATATGATCATTTGTCATGTTTTATTTCTTTGAGGATTGCACTCGTTGAGATATCTTATATCAAGCAGTTCACAGAGGCAGAGCAAATCATTGTGCCCTAATAGGTGCTGTCATTTTCATCAGACTATGATTGACCATGAAGTGTACAAAACCAGCTCTGGTTTGGAGGAGGAGGCACAGAACCCATTAGTGTGCTTACAGATAAGGTTTGTTGTTTTTTTTTTAGTCACCCTGACATTGGCCAAATGTTTTCGATTGCTTTGCCGGGAGTCTCAAGGTAAAGTGTTGTTTTTGTTTTGTTTTTTTTTAAAAGAGAGGGCAATAAAAAATGTGTCATTCTTTCAGTGGGCAGAGCTCATCAGTCTGGAGTGGTTAATTAAACTGAGCTAAACAAACACAATCAAGGAGCAAAATGGCTCAGAGAATTCGACTCTCCTCTGTGGCTGAAAGATAGAATATGACTCTATCTCTGTATACAGAAGTAACCGCCTGACAGAGTGGATCACTAACCCGTTTAGTGGGCAGCACAGTGCAGGGGATGATTGAATCACTTGATGGATCGTTAGAGAGTGAACTGAGATGCATCCAAGAATCAATTACTTCGCCCGTACCCTGTGCTGGGGACCTTGCAACACATCACTCGCCAATTGTCTCTCATTTTTAGGGTAAATGGATCAGAAGTGCGCGATTCTGAAACCATCTCATGCTGCCCATTACAAGTGGAGATTGCTGACTCAAACATCACCACAGGCTGCCATAAGGGGAATAAATCTAGCGGCTGAGCAACTCTCCAAAGCACACTTGGGAGGATAAGACTGGCCCACTCTTCCCTCTGTGGGACATTGGTTCAATCTGTGTGGTTGTTCCCAGCAGCTAATTTACTGTTAGAATAGTGATCAAAGTGTACTGATTGCTGAGACTTTGCTACAGAAGAAGCCCCTCAAAGGTTGAACCTTTGAACATGCAAGATGTGATCAAGAGTAAATAACATACCACAGTCTGATCCCGCCACTTCACCTCCAGCTTCCTCCTATGTAGTGATGTGTTGCTTTTTGCACGTTGTACCTTCAAATGACCATTTTCAAGCTTTTGGATCTCATAGCTGGAGTTTCACGGTAGTGTTGGATCCCTGGTTTGATTCTTGGCATCAGGACTGTTTTTGTAGAGTTTGTAAGTTCTTGTTGTTCTCGTATGGGTTGGTTTTCGCCATCATGTGTATGTTTGTGCGTGTAAAACTAGGCAGAAACCAAAAGATTGTTTCGGTCATCTTTACCAACTTAGCCCAGGACAAAGCCGCACTCAGAGGCCACTGTGTGTACTAGTTTATTTTTTATTGAGTTGCTTTCCGACCTCCTTGTGATCTGTTGTCAATCCATGCAAATAGTATATAAACAGCAGTAACAGAGGTTTACGTCTTGGTCTCGATGGAAGAAACTTCTAAACTTATTACAATTCATCCAATGTCCTTTTGAGAAGGCTTTAAAGGTTTGTTTTCTGTTGTCCACAGCAGGTGGTAAACATCCAAAGGAACTGAGACGTTGTGGATTTGTGTGCCTCCGACACGACAGAATCCGTCCTCCTTGATATACAAGCATGTTGTGTCTCATGTTGCTTCTTTCTGTCTCACGGCAGACTTTTGGTTTATGCAGCCTCTTTTCTGTCCTACTCTTTCAAGCGTACAATAACAATTGATCCACAGAAAGTCTTCTTATAACTCATATCTGAGGACATACTCGTGCAAGATATATACTTGTATGGAGAAAAGATTGACTTCCAGGGCATTTGTTGAGTGTTTATTTTTATTCAGGCAGATACTGGCTGGAGGTATTAATTTAGTTGGACAAGAGGTGACCACTCTCCGCTCAGTGCTCTGCATGCTAAATTCATTAAAGATCACACTGGCTTGTTTAGGAAGAGATGATAAAGGCGAGTCTGCTGAACAACAAAAAGGTAGAAAACTTCTTTTGTCAGTTTCTTTATAAATTTTGACTCTTTCAGAAAAAAAGTTTGTCTCGATGAAGTTGGTGGACAGATAGATGTCAGAAGTGATCACAAGTGTTGTAAACTGTACACAGACCTCCAAAATCCAGATCCAAGGTGAGTCTGTCAAAGCACTTCCTCACATCTTTGTCTCCCTAACTTTCAATTAGCACCCCCCCCGCCTCTTTCTTTGTATTCTCCAAGTGCATTTGAATTTGGAGTCCAGTCACTCCATGATCCCAGGAAACTGTCTGTAGGTAGGTAGTGGCAGATTAACAATGCAGTCAGAGTAGCCTTCTCAGGAGAATCAAATAGGAGTGATCGGAAGGAAGACATTGAATCTGATCAGTGGAGGGTATTGATGCCACTGCAGTGAACCTGTTGGGATTACTTAGGTTCCTTAGTTAGGTTATTGGGATGTTAAAGATGTCCTGGACAATTAATCAAAAACCACTTACTGTTTTACTTTTGGCTTTCTAGAATAAAAGAACTAATTAAATGAGAGAAAACAGTCACTGCGCCAGAGGCCGTGTTTGCATGTTGCTGTCATCCTGCGATGTTACTGAAACAGCTCCCAGTACTTTTAACGCCGGAGCACTTTGCCCCTCCTATCAAAGACAAACAACAGCTTCACTCTTAGGCTGTGTTGAAGGAAAGAGGGTGCAGCTCATTAACCAGTAAAGGATAGCATAAAAGAGGGGCAGCCTGTCGTTTGGAAGCGGTTCGACTTGGATCAGCGAAGAACACGTTTGCAAATTCGGTTTCAGATCGTGGCTGCACCCCAAGGCGAACGTGAGCTCACCTGTGTGCTTTCACGTAGTGTCAGGGAAAAAAACCTGCTTTGCTATCTTTCAAGCAACGTGATTGAAAAATGTGAAAAAAGAGAAACGACTAACTGCAAGCCGCTCGCTGTGCTGGGCTGCGTAAGCTGTACACGTCAACAAAGGATTGATTTGGTGGAGGTGGGGGTGGGGGGTGTCAGACAAAAACAGTGTGATGGGAGGGTTTTGTTGTTCTGAATAAGATTGATTTTGATTAAAATCCAAATGATGACAATTGTGTTTTTTGTTCTGCATCTTTTCATCCGCAAATATTTGAAGTTTCTCGATGATCATTTGAAACAGAGAGAAATGTGCAATGGTCTGTAGTCTGGCTGCATATGATGTCTTTGGTTGTACGAATGACTGTTAGGAAGGAAAATGATCCGTGAGCACAGGATGAATCACATTTGCTGTGCACAGGTTTCTTAGGTGTTTCAAAACAGATTACTAGTGTTGAAAAAATGTCTCATTATTCACAGCAGAGCTGCTTAATGTTGACAGCAGGAAGACAATGGGACCTCCACTGCGCGCTACACCGAAGATAATCATGTTTAAACTTCAGCTCTGCAATCTTTCAGCATTACTTTTCTTGCAGTTTTACTCGCTTGCATGTCAGTTTGTAAAGTTATCACAGGAGTTTTTTTTAAATTTTGTGATAACAAGTGATTCTTTTGATTTGATCTTTCCACCTGCAGGTTGTGATAACAGCTTCCACTGTTGATATGAATGATGAAAATGCGTCCTGTACTTTTAACCTATGAGGCCGCCACAGCTCATCACTGCTGCACAGTTCAGCGAATGCAAATGTGACAGCATAATTGTAAGACAGCCACAGCTGTTGTATCAATCAATGTGACCGTTTTTCTTTTCATCCAGCAAAACCCTTGATAAAACTGTCTATTCAAAACTGGTATTAATACACTTTGCATACCACAAAACAGAAGGCAAAGGATGGCATACATGGGAATCAAATGTGTCACTTTTCTGAAACAATATTTGCACTCTGCTGATCATGTTCCTATTTAATGCTGAGCTACAAGTGGTACGATCATAAGTACAAATGTAGGAGTTTGGCTCTAACCTCCGTTATTCACTGTGAGTGAGAGAGCGAGAAAGTGGCTGTTTGTTCAATAAGAAAGAAAACTTAGAGGAGTGGTGGTAATTTCCAGATTCAAATGAACTGTGAGGTTCTGAAGTGGTGTCACCACACCTATAGCTGCAGGGGCAAACATCCAATGGGGTCATTTCACACAGGTGTCTGCAGGTCCCGTCAACACAAAAACACATTGGACAATTGCATTTCAAGCAAACCCACTGCAATGATGAACATCCAAAAGAGAGTGCCTTACAGAAGCCCCCTGAACCAATGAGCTGAGCCCAGAAACAAGCCTCACAGCACCACTGCTGCCCATACAGCAGTCAGAGGAAGCCTAAATCTAGTGCAAAGGAAGCACATTTTTAACAGCTTGAATGTGCGGAGCGTCGCTCTACATTCAGAGAGAGAAAGCAGGGAGGGATCGAAGCCACGCGCAAGCTGCGTGACTACAGAATAGCAGCTGAAAGCCCGTTAATAAAATGGGAAAAGCAGAATATGTTTCCATTGATGGACAGGTGAGGCGCAGACATGTACTTCTCCCTGCTACATTAGACATTGAGTCGAGTTACATTAGGGAGCTCTCGGAAATTAGTCTCGGTGCAGCGCATGAAAAAAGACTGAAAGTGAACACAGAGTGTGTTCTCTAGAAACATAATTCATCAAGGAATACAACATGAATAGAATATGGCCAGTGGCTGCATATTGCATACATACATTGTAGCCCATTTACCTTTAATCATCAACTCGACCTCGATATGTCCAAGATGTTCCCCTCCCAAAACATGCAGAAATGTGAGTGTGGGCCAAAAAGAGGGGCTGAAACTCAACAGCAAGAAACAAGAAATGAACCATACACAAACACAACTACCAAGTATACGCCATGAATAAAACTGTAAACATGAATACATGAGTACACATGTGTTACTATTGTGTCAGGTTTTCATACATTCGAATTAGTGGCGTGTGAAAAAGAGTCCTGGAAAACTTTCAAGCCAGTAAAGCTCTAAAGAATTGAATTGAGTTGATTATATTATGGAATTATTTTGCAGAAATGTCTCGTTCTGAATGACAGAGCGTGACCACTGAAGGGTAAAGTATGGAAATGCACCGTCGCGTCGTTGCAGCCAGTGGAACAAAACTGGCAGGAGTCCAAATGTCGGGGCGAGTCTGATGAGGATTAAAGGCCACAATGAATAACTTGTGGGAAACGTTACAGTCTCTTATCACTTTAAAGAACTGCCGCGCAGTAAAATGAGGGGTTTACTCAGCTGGATTGTTAACATTGTGCCTCTGTCATCGAATTTCTCTTTCTCTCTTTGTCTTATTTAAAGCTGCCTTCTATAGATTTAAAACAGGAAGGGAATAAACAGACGGCTTTGTGGGGCGGATGTTGAGTTCTGCGAAGAAAAAAGCGCTCACAGCTTCATTTTCAAACCATGAACAGTTTTTTTCTTTGCACTGGGAGGTGACCCATGTTTGAGCCTGTAGCACTGAGTGAAGTTAATTTGCCAAACCAGCTGAGCAGAAAAAACAGGCGGTTGTTGGTGTTTCTTTGCAAACTGTGGACTGTATGGATGCAAAAGTGCCGAGCCAGATTTCTTCACAAAGAAATGTGCTTTTAATTAGACCAAATGTCCAGACAGTTAAAGTTTTCCAAACTTACACTTTTTCAGCTTGATTACAAGTTTTTAACAGCTTGATAGATCCCACATTTAACACTGCAATTGATTTTTTTCCCTTATCTTTGTATTTAAGCTATTAGCCAATTTAAGGCAAATCACCCGAACAATGCAGCCTGCATTTACACTCATTGGTCATCAGTTATATTTCACTCTGCAGGTCTAAGTAATTATTGTGCACTTTGCACCCAGATAAACATGAGTTCAAATGAAGCAGAGAGCCAGGCTACAATTTCAGTTGCATGTGTGTGTTTGGCGGCGTGCAATTTCCCCTCCATGTCTCGTGAATCTTGTGTAGAATTCAACTCCTGCAGCTCGTGTTTGTGTTGAGTCCAACTTGGTAAACTTTGACAGGCAAATTTGCATCACTGACAAATAGCAAACCCATCCAGACAGGCCTGACCTTTGAGAAACAAAGAGGCCGAGACTGCAAAAAAAAAAAAAGCGGAGAAGGCGATGGGAGCTTATTAGGTGAGTTGTACCACACACTTTGATGTCAGACTGTTCTGCTACAGTATAAATGGCTTCATCAAAAGCTTGCGGTTGGCCGACAGCTACATGTCGCTACACGCATACCTCTATTAAAAGCCGCTGTGTTAAAATGCGCTGTCCAGTTTTTGGCATTTATTGGCTGTGCACGGCGGTCAGGTTCATTGAGTTTCACCCTGTGTAAACACGGCTGCCATGTCAGATGTGACACACTCAGACAGAGGTGGGGGGGGCGTTTTGTTGATGCCTTTCGTATGGAAGAGAGTTTAAACAATTCGCCCCTTGTTTTGGTTCCAATGACTTTACAAGTGTGGTCATATTTCTGTGTGGGGGAGTGGGTATCAAAACACCGTCTGTTTTTTTTTTGCCTCCGTCACACTTGAGCAACCGCTTCTATCAAGGAAGAGCCTTCGTTGCTGGCCTGGACAAATGTGGCAGGTACCCTCAGCGCAGAGGATTCAGTGGGAGGCTGAATATACACACCACTGCAAAGTGTGGAGTGGTCTCAGTCAGCCGAGGACAGTTGTGTATCGTGTCCCTGTGGCCACCTAATCTCCACCCCAAATCTCTGCAGAATATTGCAAATGGATTCTGTGGCCATCTCCCATTCTGTTGGCCAGTGACTGACTGCATTCACATCTGGCACATTACAAGAGCAGAGTCGAGGAAGGCATAGAGTGTGGTCTGTGATTTCATCACAGAGGTTTCTGTGGGAAATAAACCTAATATGTGCCCCTCATTATTAGTGAGGACGTGGATTCTTGACCACTCGCTGATACGCATACCATCCTCGTTCCTAAATGTTGTACCGCTGTGCCAGGCCACACCTGATATATGGGCATCAGCATGCTCGTGTGTAAACACACATATAGATCCCCGACAGATGAGGGCCAATATATTCCTCGCACCCCCTCTGACCTCTTAAGGCTCTGAGTGAATGGGTTTCACTACTAGTGTGCATTTGATATGACTTTTTCAGCATGTGGACATGTTCTTGAATGTATATGTGTTCATATCAAGGCCACTAGACTCCGGGCCTCCAGGGGAAGGCTCTGAAGCTCTGAAGCTGAAAGCAACAAATTCATAATTAATATATCTCAGGCAGACAGCAGTAGGGACCTTCTCAGTGGTTTTGCGGGCTGCTGTTTGATGTTATATCCTCTGTCACACTGCCACCATCTCCACTCGTGAGGAAATGATCTCTTTCCAGCTCTTCTGGCCCAGAAGCTCGAGTGCTCGAATTAGCAGCAGTTCATTAGAAACTGTGTTTCATTTTTATGTAACGCAGGTTGATGTGGCCATCACAGAAACCATTTCCGAGGCTGACATTTTCTTGTGATTTTCTAGCGCTGCTCTATCAAAACAGTCGCCACTTTTCCTAACACAGATGTGCTCAGTCTAAGACATAGTTGCCCACAAGTCACCTCTTGTGAGTGTGTGTGACATTACATAATAGCTATGCAGCCTTTTTTCCTGAGGGTCTCTGACGAGTTGGAGTGTTTTTAGGGGCGTGTTCACACTTGGAAGTCAGGTGTTTAACTGTAAGCCTTTAAACAAAGAGAGTGTGGCGTTGAGCACGCTTTGGCTGTGAAGGGTGTCAGAGAGGTTGTTCCAGCAGAGCAGGTGGTGGCTGCTGGTGTGTGCAACGGAGGAGTCATTGCCTCTCCTTTGATAACTTCACACCTTTTCCTCAGTGCCCTGTGAGCACTCAGCTGCTCCAAATACCACTCCTTTAATCCTTGTGAATGCACTGAGCCCAGCACGGTCCAGCGAGCCTCCGACTTCTGTCGCTGCTGTGTTCAAAATACAATTTGAAAACAAAAAGAATGGAGACTAAATGTGTTGTTCTGTCTTTTTTTCCCGCCCCGCTCGAATGGGGGGGAGAAAGTCATCACGAGTTCGGGCGCAGACCCAATCAGTCATCAGAAACCAACTGGCGATGCCACAAGATTGAGGAGACAACAGAGTTTTATTCTTGATTTTTCTTTATATATCGGCTCGCAGGAGGGTGCTAAAAGACGTAATCACAACTTCCTCACCTTGAAGTGGCAGATTGAACGTTGACGTTCGAATTATTCCCCTTTAATTCAAACCACACTCTGTCCCACATTTAGCTTTTTGATGACATTCATTAGGAACGCGACGACGACGACTGCATTCAGATCGCATATGTTTGCATAAAGTAGGCTGGGGCTGACAACCACTTGCGGTTCCCCTTCTTTGATTGTCATCCTCGACATCGACGGCACACCCACCTCTCATCACTGTCACCAGCATGAGTTTACCATGATTCATTCCGTCCCTTTTGATTGGTTGTCATTTTTTTTCGAAGAAAAAGAAAAAAATTTGACGTCTTTCTCGTGCTCCAAACCAATATGGTTGGAGGGGCTTAAGAGGGAGGGGGGCTGAAGGTGAGGGAGTGGGCAGCAGATGGGAACCACCAACTCGGGTCTCGGCTAAATGAGCTGCTGCTGGAATTATTGGTTGAATCAATCTGGGAGCCGGCGATGCCGGGGCTGTCCACCCTAATGGCAGGAGAAGGAGTGGTATAATATCTGTCTCCGTGGAAGACACACACAGACACGGACACAAACACAGACAGAAACTGTGCAGGCTTTTACCTTGTAAGCCCTCGGGTCATTTTGAACACTGTGATTACATGTCTCTGATGCCTTAAACTGTGAAACGAGATCCACCTCCATGTTTCTGATATTCAGTTTGAAAAGCTGCATTTGCATGCAGGAAACTGATGTCACATTTATGTGGTGGAAACTGAAATTTTGACACTGATGTCAACTGAAACAAAAGTAACAGCTTTTACACTGACTCGAAAAATGCGATTATTTTCGTTTTTTTCAAGTTTCCAAATCACTCCAAAGCAGAAAAACCAACCTTACCATTTCTATATTTCTTCCACGCTATGTTGTTTCACACATGTATACATATTTCCTAATCCACTATTCACCCCCTCATTGTTTCCTGCATCATCAGATATCCCTCTGGAGAGGTAGAGAAATGGAAACTACTTTTTAACGATGTTAGGATTGAAATATTTTACCCAGTAAAAAGTTGTGGCAACTAAAAGGCTTCCGTGTTTCCACAGGTGCGATTCTTTTAGTCTGGGACGTCTTCCCAGCATGAAAACAGACTGCTGTTTATTCAGCTCAGAAGTGAACTTTCCAAACTGCTGTCTGATTTCTGATGTTGCCTTTAGTTGCAGAGCATTGTGGAAATGAAAATCTGGCCAGCTTTCTCTGCATCTTACTCTGAGACAATGAACGTCATCAGAAAGAACGAACAATAGGCTCAATAAAAAGCTGTGCGCTGTTTTTTTGTGTAGCTACTTGTGTTGATGTGGATGTTTTGATTTTTTTTCTTTCCTGAAGACTTTTTTTTGTTGTGTATTCAGAAAGTAGACATCAGATCATTTGTTTTTTCATTCCAGTCAAAATGATTTGTTTATATGGGTTAATTACAGCATGCAGAATAATAATCTTTGTTTGCTTGCGGTGGCTTTCATCATGAAACAGGTTCACATTTCCTCGAAAGTTTGCAAAAAGTAAAAAAAAAAAAAACCCAAACTCTGTGATGTTTTGTTGTGTCGGTTCAGTTTTGTGGTGGCAAAAACTTTTTTTCCCCCTGTCTGCTGCTGTGTTGTTTTGTTTTTTGTTGTTGGAATGACAAATAGCAAGAAAATGAACACCTGTAACACATTTTTCCTGACCAGGTTTTAAAATCAGAGAGATTTTGGGAAAGTTTTACCCAGTTACAAAAGTTTGTCGGGTTTGAGTGATGCTGCGTTGTTTAAATGATGTTTATTGGTGAACTTTTTGCTCATCACAATATGAGACCGCGTCGCGTGTTGAAATATTGAATCTGGAGAAATTCAATAAGCGTCGTCACAATTGATTTTTTTAATATTCCCTCTTCAGCAAGTCACAACAAAGCCCCCCCACCCCTTTCTCTGCAGGCCGGGAACATCCAGTCAGACCCAGAGAGGACTTTGCTCCTCTGCTAACAGTTTAACGGCTGCGCTTCAACAACGAAACACAATCTCTGACAACAAAACGCCCATGATGCCACCAACTGTCGTCAACATAAGCTGCGAGCGCTTCACTGTCTTCCAAACAACCCCTCAAGGCTTCTGTCCCGCCTGTCCAAACCCTCCAACATCTGTCAGTGTTAGTGATGGCATCTGGAAAGTGTCCCAATGCCACAGTGGCGGAAAAATGGATCTCGGGACGCCGCGTTGACTCAGGACGCATCAAAAAGTTACTCGCAGTAATCTGAGCAAGTGGGAGAAAAAATCCAAATAAAGTTTGGGAATGAAAAAATCCTAATCCATCGAAATAAATAAATCTGCTGGACATTTTGAATATAACTTTTGTAACTTAGCCTTTTTTCCATCACGATCATCTGTTGTGCATCCTCCAGAAGAGACTTTACACTGTAATGACATAATACTGAGGAATACAAAGACATCTTTTCTTTCCTTCACTACTCAAGCACCCTCTCTTTGTCCACTCAAACATCGACAGTTCAGTGATTTACAATATGCAATTGTTTGTCTTCTGAGATGTTGCCGTCGCTGCTTAAGGGATTTGGACTTATCGGTGAGAGGAATTGATCGCTGGTTAACCTTGACCGTGACCTGGACTCGATTGATCGAGGCTGGATGAGCCCAATGTGCTGAGATGTGAGGATCTGACCACATTTCAATAACATTTGTTTTTTCCCAGCTGTTTTTCCTGCCCGTCAGCTGTTTTTGCGCGCGGCCGAGGGGATGCTGGGAATCTTGCTGATGTTTGGGAAGCGGCGGTAATTCAGGCTAATTTGATCGGTGGTCTCCAGAAGGGGAAACTTCATGAATTTAGAAAGTAACGGCCCCTTTGCCACATAAATTGCACTCCTAAATAGATTTTGCTTTCTTAGCGTATGCGTTTGCTTGCCTCCATTATTTGTGATTTTGTGTTGGCTCGAGCGAAGGAGTCGGCGAGTGAGATCCATCTGCGATAACTCGCTCACCATTACTTATATCAGCGGCTCAGATAATGCCGGTGTGGTTCTTTATTACCGTCATCAGTTTTATTGGTGTTGTTAATGCTATGGTTTTGTTCCTCGGGCACTCTAATGCGGAAGAGATGAGTGGATCAATCACAGCTAGATTGGCTCCTGGAGGAGGAATAACCGGCGCGCGGCGGGGGGAGAGTCTGGAGGGAGCGAGCAGCAGGAATGGCAAAAAAAAAAAGCAGCAAAGAAGAAGCAAGACGATATGAAAGAATGAGGAAAATAATCAAACAAACGGGCTGAGATGAGGTATTCGTCCAGAAGAGAAGGACACGGGCAGATCGAAGAAAAAACTGGGGCGCTCGGTAACCTGCGTGTCCTCTGTGGGTTCAAACGTGATTGAAATTCAGGGGGAAAAAAACAAATTTGCACCGAAGAGAGCAAATGTTTTCTTTTCCCTCTTTTGTTATCTTGAAAGTGAAAGAATGCCAAAATGAGAAAAACAGAGAGACTGCAGAAACAAATCGAAGCATTTCAACTCCTCAGTCCTGCAGCTGAAGACCCTTCCCAGCAGCAGCGGCAGCAGTAGTAGCAGAGGGTCTCCAGCACTGATACAAACTTCTCTCTAACCCCTGCTGAACCTTATTTGATTCACCGAGAGAGAGACGAGGGCAAAAGCACAAGATGTGCTGCGTTTGGCTCTATCTGATGTTACGGACTGTTAGCCCCCCCCCCCCCCCCCTCTCGCTCTACTTTTAGCTGCCATGTTCTCGACTAACTACCCTCCGCTAACAGGGTCAGGCCTGTCTTTGACTCGGCTCCCAGGAGCCAAGGGGGCCACGAGCAGAGAACACGGCAGGCAAACAGCCTCGGCGAGCAAAGCAGGATTCATGTGTTTGGTTCGACAGATTTCCGTGGCAGGGGTCAAAGTCAATCTTTGTCTTTGAGCAAAATACAATTCTTGAATATCTTTTGTGAGAAAGGTTTTGTTTTGTGTGTCTAGAAATTTGGCTAACGATGGGATTCAATTTAGTGAATGACATTGTTCTCCTCATTCTTGTTGAGACAAGAGAGGCTGAAGCTGAAGGTGAACTCAGGAGAGAGCTTGTGGCTTCATCAAAGGAGAACTCAACGTATCCCAGAACATTTTTTAGGATGCGCATTAATGAAGCCACACTCACAACCCACTTCACTGTTTTTCGACATGAGCATGAGGCAAAGTTTTAGGAAGAAGCTCGTTAAAAGACGTAATAAGCAACCGGAGTGCAAGAGCACACTTTCCATGTGAAAATAAACACAAGTCAGAAAAAAACATGTTTATTTGCACAAAAATGCTCCTGTTAAAGCTTAAAAGTTGAGAGAAAGATATTGTGTCTCATAGGGTTCCACACAATCATAAAATGCGGCTATTGATCATAAAATTTCACAGCTGCCTAACAAAGTTTTCGTTATTATGAATGATGTGAGTATGCAGAAGATGCAATTGTGAATCTTGATATTTTCTCGGCCCACTCGTTCAATCATTTTTGCAATTGTCTTTTGAATGAGTAAGCATGTTTTTTATGAATTGAATTAGAGACTGCTTTGGCTTATTTTTTTAAAATTTCAACTGCACAGAGATGTAGCACAAGCCACAGTGTCACAGAGCTGAGAGAGAATAGAGAATAGAGAATAGAGACGATAATGACATGGGAACACACACTAGCACCTTTTTCCCCCTCTCTGTGCATGAAAGTGTGATCTGTAGTTGATCTACGACACCCAAGGGAAATGACACGACAGGAGACCCGACGGGCGTCTTTCAGGAAGGAACACAGACCAGCTGAATGTGAAACATCATTATTAATCACGTCAGAGCTGTAAGACTCAATCTTAATGCCGGTTCTGGGGGATCCATTCTCAATTCAATTTATTGAATTATTTTTTAGAAACTAATATATTCACAACTTTTTATTGTATGTAATTGCAGGGTAGGCTGAGATTCTTTTTGGGGGGGGGTCGTTAAGTATCACAATAAAAAAAGGAACTTACAATCTGCAATTCAGTGACCAGGATGAAAAAAATAAATGATGTTGATGTTTTTGATACCCAATTTTCTCATTAACAAATTTTGCTCAAAGAAAAAAATTGTCAGTCAACACGTTTCTGAATAAATTTTGGCTGAGAAACACATTGATGAGAAAAGGATTATAATTGGTGTTGTTTTGATTTCCGTTTGTGTTTTTTTTGGCTCTTTAGTTGCTAAGACATGACTTTAGAAAACGACTCAGAATACGGACGACTTGGTGTAAAAATGTCACGGGTTCTGTTCCAATCACATACAGCTGCTCTTTGGATACTTGATTGTGTGCAGCATGAATAGACTCTGACCTCAATCAGAATTATAAAATGTAAATGGCCCCTCAGAATGATTGCTGGCAAAATCTGTATCCATTCAATTTGCTTGGGGGCGCGTGTTTGAGACGACCAGCCTGTCACGACACGCACAAGTCCTCAACAGGATCGTTGTCAGCTGAAGCTCACTCCCTCTATATTATGTTGCAGTAATGACTTGAGTAGGAGGATGACTCTCTATCACTGGATAGGAGGGGGTGGCAGCAGAGAGAAAAAGGTAGCCGTCCTTAGGGTGGTAAAAAAATAATGACAAGCTGAAAATAATGGGAATCTCAAGTCGTAAAGGACCCCCGCAGGTCGTTAGCGCCACAATTCAGAGGCGTCCGAATGACCGCCGGGGCAACTTGTTGGTCATTTTAATGACAACACCACATATTGTCATGTAAATCCAGAGCATTTGAGTTTTGCAACCTCCCCTGCCTTGTTGTGGATGAGACTTGCATTTCAAATACACAACTGGAAAATAACTGCAACTGCTGCCATTCTTTTGGCCACACGTGAAGCAAGTGCAGGAGTTGTGTTCCCCTTCAGGAAAAGCCACACACAAACCAACCCGTCAGATGTTGTCACAACCGATCCGTGGCGCCGAAAAACCGCTGATATGCACCAAAAAGCCTCAATCAGGCCTCTGCTTTTGGGAGAAAAAATGATGGAAATTGTAACAACTGACTCACTGAGTCGCTGTGATATTGAGGAGCAAACTTGAGATGATGGAAAAAGACGACTGTTATTATCAGACAGGAGATGATGGGTCAGGATACAGCGCGGAATGATGACAAAGGGGACAAAATGTAATGAAAGGCAAGGCAGCAGATGATGGGGAAAAGCAAGGGCAAGATTGTGGAAGAGGAGAAGACAGATCGCGATGGTGAGGAGAGTTGGTGCTGAATGGCTGTGAGTCTGCGTTTCTGATCACAAAAGTTGATGAGGAGAGATGTTGCTTTTAGCTCTTTGTCGTGTCGGTTAAAAATTCAAGAGGAGCGAGCAGTGCCGCGGAGACGGAGAGCAGTCGGAGTTTGGAGGCTGGAGACGGGGATGACAGTGAGCCAGAGCAAGGCTCGGCAGTGTTTTGCAGTGTAATTAGAAGAGCTCTTACCCCCCCGGCTGCCATTGGGGATGTTTCTGTTCTCCACTCGAGCGCCGGGGCTTGTTTATCTGCACAGCTGTTGGAGAGGAGGCAGCGAACAAAGTGGAGGGAGCGGAGGCGAAGGCATCGGTGTGCTCGTTGAGGGCAGAGCGAGAGGCTTCGGGGTGTCGTGTTTTTGTATGCACACACCTGTGGAGTGGCCACGCGGGCCCTCATGTCAGCGTCCTGTTTTGTTGCTCGCTAATATTCTCCTGTATCTGTACATGTCGTGGAGCTCCCCCTGTGTTGCTTGATGATGGGCCTGCATAGCGTCACTGCAAGAAAACTGATCCGAATTTAACTGACAAGGACGATGTTTGTACCTAACAGTGATGCTACCAAAGGCTGCGTTTAACCATGATAACACGCTTGCACCCACTGGGCTGTGCCACATGGCGTCCGACCGTACACCCTGATACATCGGCGCCTTCTGCTGCAGCGATTAATCAACCAATACGTGTGTATTCTCATTCTTAACGTCTTAATTTCACCACTCCTGAAAGCAACATGGATGTGGGTCTTGACTGAAGCTGTTGGTGTGTTTCTCTACATGCAACACTAATCATGTTGTTTATATTGTGCCAGTGTCACTCGGGACTTCTTAAAGAATAGGTTTTGGTGGCCTGCCATGCATAGAACTGCTTATTGACCTTTTATTTAAGTGAACAGTTTTGCAGTCCTGTTAACTCAGCATTATGTCTCCTCAATGTTAGAGGTTGGCTGTAATTTGCACTGCGGCTCTCTTGAGGTTGAACCTTGTTTTTTTGTTGTTATTTTACCTTTTGCATTGCTGTTTAAACATGAACGATTGGACCAGTTACCTGCATGGCCAGTGTTTATTACATGAAGCGTGACTTTAAATTTTTGAGGAAGGCGGCCCTCTCAAAGCCTCTCTACATCCAGTATTAGCTACACACTTGAGCTGGAATGAACAAAAGCAAAACTCTCCGTGAGCTTCATGGACCAGCAGACAAAAGTGTGACAAAGAAAGTGTCAAGTAGTCCGGATGAGGAGAATCCGTGCAGGGAAACTGAAGCCCGGAGTTGCAGAATCCCATTTTCTTGTCACCCCGTTCTTCTCATTTTTCTACTTTCTGTTTTTTTTTTGTACCTTCTACTGCAACTGCAGACAAATTGGAAGTAAAGTAGAAGTTCTTCACTGGACTCACATTGCCTGAAAATGTTGTACAGTTGATGCATCCGCAGAAGTTTTTTGGGGGGATGACAAAAATGACTCAACAAGACAAAGCCTGAAATCCATAAGATAAAGATCTGCGGCTCCCTTGTAGCCCGTCTAGCGCGGCACCTGGACGGATATTATTTTAGGACTTGGCAGAGAGCGTCAGGTCTCCTCCGCCTTTCATAGGAAGTAACTCGGGATCGAGAGAGAAAGTGCCTTCACTTGGAAAAAAAAGGACTCTTGTGTGGTGGGTTTTTTCTCTCGTAGATCTTTCAAGTGAACAGCGATTCCTGTTGCTGCCGCCGCCGCCGCCTCTGCTGCGGACCAAATGTTGGTGGACTGCTCCCACCCACAACTGCACGCCTCCACGAAATCAAACGGGCCAAAAAAAAGAAAGAAAAAAAAGGCAGCCGACAAAAACAGCTCGACAGATGAGATGAAGGAGACAGACAATTCATTCATTACTGAACACACACACACACACACACACACACACACACACACACACACACACACACACACACACACACACACACAC
>JASSRZ010000011.1:15642958-15663992 GCA_032164315.1 Malacoctenus gilli
CCCCCCCCCCCCCCCCCCCCCCCCCCCCCCCCCCCCCCCCCCCCCCCCCCCCCCCCCCCCCCCCCCCCCCCGCAGATCCGCATACAATATTCACCCCCTCTCTGCCCAAGGGCTCCTTCGCTGAACCCACCTAATGATCCTCACATGCCTCGCTCTCTCACTCAGACATATAACCACACAGCCCTCAGCCTTGATTGTATTAGGTTTATCTGCTGTTGAGATCATGAGACCTTAATAAATCCCCCCCGCCTTTTTTTCTCAGAATTTATAAACCTTGTGGCAGAGTTGCGGACACGTCCGTGGGCCCTGTCATAGGCTGCACACGTTCGGAAATGACAAATCTTGATGTAAAGGGCCGAGTGACTCATGTGCCGTATGGATGATCCCCCCACCCACCCCGCGGAGTAAATAAAGGTTCGTGACATCTGTGTATGTGGGATCTGTACAGTTACTTAAAGAAAAGATAATGCTTTTAGAGCGGGGGAGGGGGGTACGTCCTCAGTAGCTGCTTTGTGAACAGCAAAAAAGCCCACATCTTTCAGTCATGTGTAGGGATGTTTTCCAGCTTTTTTGAGTGGTTTCGTTGTGTTTCAAAAAGCTCAGATCAGAGTGATTGTGGTCTGTTTTTCCCCCAAAATCGAGGATCTAAAGGTTCTTCTCATTAAAAGAATCTCACCAGGGTACAAACACCGTTCTAATCACACTGCAGGATCTGTTTCTTTTTTTTTGCTGAATTAGCCCTGTGGCCAAAAATAAAAACTTGTTAGGAGTTTTAATTTGGTATTAATAAATTGCCTCAAAACACTATACTTTTTTTTCAGCAGTTTCAGAATTCCTCATAATGCACTTGTGCGTTCATCAGCCAAAACGTTGCGACCACCTGGTCCACCAAGTTACAAACCAGCCAATGACTTCAGAGAACAACTCTACAAATTGGGTGCTTGTTACATTTCTAAAGTCTCTGAAACTTCCAGTCACAGTCTGAATTGAGGGCTACTTGGAAGCAAACAGGGAACGATATTGCCTGTCAAAGCTAAATAATTGATCAGCAAAAATAATTAAATATGGGCCAGCAGAGATTTTGACTGTCACTTAATCTTTAGAGTGATTTTTCAAGCAAAAAATGCCCCAAATCCACAAAATCCAGACATTCATCCATCCAGTGCGAGTTTGATATGTTGGCAGGCTATTTAACTTGTACAGGAGAACCTTGAACAGATGAGAAAAAAAGGAGAAATAAAGGAAACTGCAACATAGTCAATAAATAAAACAGAAAAATGATGCAAGATGACCTCATTTCTTTGAGCAGAATGGGGGGGGGGGGCATTTGGCATTTGCATTGCTGTTCCGCCGAGGTGTTTCGCAGAGTCTTGCTAATAGACGTTTTGATGGCCACATCATTAATACAGATGAAAAGTGACTGCTTCATTTATTATTGGTTGTACTTTGTTCCTCCCAACTCGCCGCGCATCAGCGAGTTTTGAAGTGGCCCCGTTAGTCTGAACTGAAGTAGCACACGACCATGATGAGTTCTGAAGGAGCGCCAAGGAAGCGTGCTGCCCGTCACTCCTCCAATCCCGCCTGGCCGCTCGTCGTCCCCCTCTGTAATCCAGAAGGACGGGTCTTAAAGGTAATCTGCGGGAGAAAATGACTCCTTTGTGCCCGGAAGAAGCTGAAGATGTTATCACAGCGCATCCACTCCTAGTCGCTCACCCCCCTTCAAACCTCCTTTTTGGTCTTTGAGCGAGAAAGAGTCGCAGTCGGTGAGTCGGTGCCGCTCGTCTCGGGCGCTTTCTCCTTCAAGACGGCTATTCGCAGCTGCAAGGAAGGTTCGCTTACACCCGTGTGTTGCACAAAAACTGCACAACCCTGTCACGTCCCTTCTCGTCTTGTCCTCCTCCTCTTCCTTCTCCTCATCTTGTCCTCTTCCTTCTCCTCCTCCTTGCCCTCCTGTTTCTTCTTCCCGTGTATTGTCTTGTTTTATGAATTGGATGTGATAAAAGGATGCTTACAGTCCTCATCATCATTGGAGCTTGTGGAGACGTTTGATCAACACATTCTTACCCTGCTTATTTTCAGCTATTGTATAAATTCGTCAAAGCCTCCCCAGAATACTTCTCGCAATCACCACATAGGTCAGTTGCATAAGACATTGTATTGCGTAATTGTGTTTGTGGATGGCGTTTCCAGGATTCTCGCCTGATATAGCTCCCGATATCTGGCTCCGTGTGTACGTGCGTGCCTTGTTGGAGTCTAGTAAAGCACGGCAGCAGGTTTTTTTGCCAATTGCATATGTCCCAACTGAGCACAAATCTGTGTCCCACTGCAGTAAAAAAAAAAGCGTCTCATCCCCCGTCAGGGTGGTGATAGGAACCATTTTAGATGCTGAAGGGGAAAAAAAGGGTGAAGCGTGGAGGTGTTGTTATGAGGAGATGACGGGTTTCTGACATGTAATTAGAATGCCAGTTTTTGTGAATCCAGTGTGAGACACGAAAACCCCCCCCCATTTTTTTTCAATGACTGTACAAACCAGAAACGGCTCAGTGATCTGTGTAATTATCATCAGATCCTATTAGTCAAAAACATGATGATCAGTGTAATTATCATCAGATCTTGTTAGTCGAAAACAATCTGATCTTTTCCCCCACCGTCCCCGCCCCCCTCTTGTTTTCCCCCAAGCTTATCGTGTAGTGTTTGCGTGCTTGCTTTCATGTTTTTTGTGCGGGAAAAAACATCAAAAGTAGCAGCAATTTCCTCCTCCTTTCTCTGGGCTTCTTCATCTCTCAGGGGTCTTTTCATCCATGTTCCTGCAGCTTGTCCTTGGTGGCTGCGTGAGCGAGGGTCATCCAAAGGGAAGACAAATATCTTATCCTGCATGCTGTTTACAATTATTAGAAAGTTTCCAACAAACACACCCTAATTATGTGTGCAGGCGAGCCACTTCAGTAAGATTTTTTTTTTCTCGCAGCACAGATTTCAATTGGTCGCTGTTGGAGAAATTGCAGGCGGGTCTTGGAACGAGCTTGTTGGTCACAGTGGGCTCTCGCCAGCAAGCCTCACGCACAAATCACAGGAAACTGAACCTGCTAATTGAAAAAAGCAAACATCATTTGCACCTGTCCTGCTCCCACTGTGACCTGTGTCTCACCTTCTGCGTTAAAAAAAACAAAAAGAACAGCCTCCACTTATTAGATTTGTTTTTTCTCAGCTCTGGATGACTGGATCACTTGGGATGAGTCCGCCAATGCTTTTTGGCAAGCTGTGACTGTTTTATTTTTTTTGTATGATGTACTTTGATGGTTCTGTCTTAAATCTAGCCCACACAAGCTCAACTTTGCACTGCAATTTGACTTGGTTTTCCCCTTCATGATCCAGCAATTCTGTGTAGATGCCTGAATGTCATGTTGGCTTTCTCTTGCCTAATAAAGATAAGCTGAAAACCGTTCCAGTTGCTGCGGCTAGTTAGCTTTGGGCTAACAATTGGCGGATTTAGGTCCACTGGAAATTCACCAGTAAATGTGTATTTTCAAAACAAAAAACGACAGCAGCCATCTCGGCTTGTCAGCTGCTCTTTTGATAGAAACGGCGCCTGCCCCTTTATCGACCAGAGGCTCAGTGCAGCATGTGCAGGAACTATGGATGTTTACCTACAACCTCAAACAAGATCAGAGGTGCCCACGCTTCCAGCCAGTGAGCTGTTCTCAAAAAGACTCGGCCATTCAGTCCGTTTGTTTTTTAGGGTGTTTTTTTTCCTACAGTGATACAATACAGGCTTACGAACATGATTTTCTGTGCATGACATATTTAGGCCAACGCTGGAAACATTGACTGTAACTTTATGGAGAATTCATCAGTTACAGAATCCCATGACACAAACGACTATATGGTTTTGAGTTTTCTCCTGGAATTAGCAGGAAGGAGCCATCAATAACCTTGGAAACCAGCAGGGCTGAAAAGTGTGCTCAGTCGCACCGCTTGCACTGGACATCACCTGTACAGACACGCAGTTTGCTCCTCAAAATCACGCAACGCAACATAGAGATGAATACAGATGTTGACGGAGTGAAGGGGGGAGGGGGGTTCTGTGCAGCTGCCCTATGCATCAATTAATTGATCATTATTATTCAATCAATGAACACAACATTGACAATCTAGCAGTTCCAACCAGTGCTTTGGGAAGTGCTGCAGTAAATCCACTGCACACAATGTTGCATTTTGGCATCCACTCAAAACATCCTTAAACTATGACACTGTCTATACGAACAGCACCTGTGTGCTGATCAAGTCATTGGACATACCTGCGCTGGCAGTTTAAGTTGTGCCCCCGTCCTCCCACCCCCACACCACTCAACCTGAAGCGACCAGCACGTTCAAGGGAGGTTTTTATTTGTCCAACATGGTGACAAACAAACTTTAAAAAAGGGCTGAGAAATACTCATATTCTCCGGGTGTACGCGACTGATCTGCATAGAAATTAACTTCAGCAACAGTGAAGGTGAGTCATGCAGAGGAAGTCACAGTTTTGCATTTGCCTTTTTAAAAACAAAAAGCAAACAAAACAAACTTTCCACCAAAACAATACATTTTTTTTTTTACTTTAGTGAATATTTTCCTGCCACAGTCAGTAATTAACCAAAAAGTAAACAAAAAACAAAAGCTGTTTTTTTTCTCTCGTTGTGCACGCCGCTGAACACACAGGTGTTTAGAGGCGTGCACGGGAGATTAAATGTCCAGCGATAGAAATAATTACACCTTCTCTTTAAAGATGATTTTACTGAATCGCTTCATTGTAATGAAATCCTGATTACAAAACAAAAACACATGAATGGCTTCCAGATGAAAAAAAGAGAGATGCGTTGGTACTGAATCAAATGGCAATGTCTAGTTGTAGTTACATAACTGTCTCAAAGCACTTTTTAATTTGCTTGTTTGCATCGGGTTGTTTATAGAAAGGACTTTTTTTTGTACAAGCAACTCGGGCTGCACAACGTGGCAACACTGTGCAGCTAAACAGGGACACGGAGCTGGGAGTAAAGTTACAGGATTCCTTTTGTTCTGGCAAAATCAATGAGACTCTCTTGGCTCCGTGACGCACAACCAACTGAATCACAGAATTGATTTTCTGTGCGCGCGAGAGCTGCTGTCAAGCAGGGAGACGGAGACGCATCCAGGTGTGACGTCGCGTCCGTTGATTGACATTCATTTTTGAATAGGCCGGTTTACATGCTGACTGTAAACAAGAACTCATCACGTCGACGCGCCGGTAATATTCCGTGGGCTCAGCAGGATCCCGTGCTCCCATTTGGTTTGTTAAGGTTTGCTTATTTGAGCGTCGAACAGTTCAGACTGTCGCCGGGTTTGGGCTGTGACTCCACTTCTCCCTTCAGCGGGAGAATCCGTTTCCCGTCAGCAGCAAACAGACGACGCACTTTCCTTTTTTTGACAAGTTGCGACACTCTGTGTAGGAGTCGACCACTGATGGGGTTGACCCGATGTGAGATAGGAGACAGGTAATAATCAAGTTACTGCTCATCACAAAACCCTTTTGGTTGCCTTCCTGCATCGTAATCCAACTTTGCAGCAGTCATTGAGAGTCAGAGGAGCTCGTCTGTTCCATCACTCCGGAGTTATTAAGTTGGCCCCCCGCCCAAGTGCAGGTTAATTCCTCAACCTGCTGCTTTGTGTAAAAAAGAAGGTGAAAAAAGGAAGAGATGTGTTTCTAAATATGTGATGCATATTAAGAAATCATGACTGAAGTCATGCAAGCAGGCAGATCAATACAGAACCACCTTGATCTGCCCTTCTTTTTTTTTTTTTTGCATTACGCGCACGAGCAGGTGAGTTTAATGGCCTCAGATATCCCTTTTTTCATGCCACCAGTTAGTAAATGGGATTTATTAGGCAGAAAGTGAACATTTTGTTCTCAAGGTTGGTGTGTGGTGTGGAAAAAGAGAGAAAAAAATGTGGAAACGTGGTCGGATTCAGATTTGTAGAATTTGTGCTTGAAATTAAACCCAAAACTTACTGAAGGTACAAACTCGTGAGTCCCGTTAACGCGCCTGGATAAACTCTCGCAGTCGCTCACACAAAATTACTTTCCAACAGATGTCTTATCATTTGAGGAAAAGAACGACAAATGTTTGAAGCATGTGAGAAAATTTGTGGCTTGAAGCGGTTGCAACTTTTTTTCTGATCAACTTTATGAAATTGAAGTCCGAGAACAAGTCTCATGAGAAAGCCACGCTTGCGGGATAATTGTGTCTTATGTCACTTTCACAAGACGAGCATATTGAGCAACTTGCTTAGGAAACCCCTCCATCCATGAAAACCCCTGCGGTTTTCAGAAGAGGACACCCTCAGGGGCAATAAGTAACATCCTCGTGTCAAACATGGTGAAAAAACTCTATTTTTTTAATCATTTTTTACCCAAGGTCAGGATGTTTCAGTCCATATGGAGAAGCTACCTTTCCCGAGGCCTCTCTCTGGTTTCTTAGATGTGGGAATTCTACTTTTTTCACATGATCAGACTGTTTTTGTCCTTCACTAACTTTAGACATTCTAAAAGTCATTTGGAAGGGGAAGAAAAAGCCGCACCCCTCCAGCTTCGGAAGAACTATAAACCCTATTCTGCTACTTTGTCTTTTATAACTTGCTATTCCGGCGGGCTCATCAATGCTAGAGTTATGCAAGCCCGTCTTAACGTTCGGCCTGGTGAGTTTTGAATGAACCTCTTGTTATGGAACATATGTAGCAGGCAAAGCTGTACAAAATGACTAGAAATATTGTGTGATCACAGTTGTACATTTATTTTGTCGTTTATTGATATCAATTGTTTCTTGGTGTCGACTATTTCTTCTTCCTTTGTTTGCCTCAAAGTTTGAAATCCACCAGGCTCGCTGCGGCTTCGAGCGCCCTCCGCCCGCCCCCTTCTGACTGCACTTTGCTACTGTAAACACAGTGGAGTGGGGAGTAACCCACTTGTTTGTAGAAGAAGAGTCATTTCTGGTCATGCAGAAGGAAAAAATGATGTACTCTAATGTTGTTCAGAGATACTGAAGACTCATTGCGCTGTACAGTTTAAAGAAAAAGACTCGTCTCTTCCCCCATTGACGCTGACTTAAAGTGAAGCTGAAACTGTGAGCTGGAGAGTTCCCAACTTGCAAAACGAGCCGTGCTGCAATACTTCCTCACTTCAAGCAGTGTAAATGAAGGAAAAAAGCCAGAGCCAAACATTTAGCACCAACTCTTGCCAGCCGTGTGTGAATTTCCCTATTCTCTCTATATTCGTCATTTCTGATTACATTTTGTTTACTTTCAAATGCAATGAATTTCATCCCCCGTTTGCGGGCCTGAAATAACAGTAGTGATCTGTGCTGCAGTCACTGACTGAGTGCTCCTTTCATTGGAGCACAATCCCCACGTGGATCCTTGGTCATTTTCTGAAGCTCTCACCTCCTCACGTTGAGTATTTTCTTTGTTCAGCTCATTGAATTAATCGTGCCGGCTGGTCTCTTTCTTGAAATGAGGCGCGCACACACACACTAACTAACGGCAACGCAGAGGAACATGTGTGTCGCTGTTTTTGTACCAAACTCTGTTCCTTTCCTCTGAGCAGGTGAATCAGCTCATTGCTGCCTTCAGGGGCGCAGGTGTTCCTTTTAGGGGCCCTTTCAGAGTATTTTGGAGCTTCTCTCACGTCAAATGCAAGTCCTCTGCGTTTCATGTTGCAGCTGTCAAATGTGTCTCTCTGCTCACTAGAAATGTCACGATAACACGACTGAACACAGAGTCGATCGTAGTTAACCGCCCCTCTCAAAACTCTCGCCCCCTAGAACTAGAATCTGTCCCGCCCACTCAGCGCACCTTTCGTTCCGCGTGCTCCGCGCTCGCCACATCACCCCCTGCGTTGACCTTCCACACATCTGTACCGCGCCTCCTCCAACTACTCAGGTTTCTCCCGTGTCAGCAAAACCTATTTTTTCTGTGTGCGTTTCGCGGGTTTAGTCATTCAAACGTCGTCCATTTCAGGCTGCACCGGGGCAATGGTAATCTCGGGGGCTGTGACTCACGCTCGCTTCGATGGCTCCGGAGCAAACGCGCTGGCAGAATTGCAGCCAGTCAGGAACGTGTTTCTGAAAACGAATTAAATCTGACCTCCGTGTTTTCTGCCTGAATTGAAGTTTTTATCGACCATCTGATAACTGTTGCTTTTCACGTTCATTTGGCACATATTGATGACATTCGTTTTATCGCGTGAGCCATCTGTATCTTTTTTCCTCTCTCCTGTGTAGTTTAGCAGGATTTTTGCTGCACATGCAGACGTCTTTACAACGCTGCTTTATTAGACTCTTTCCCTGATTTCCATTGCAGTCGTTTGGCTGCATACTTGGAAAAGACCGATCAGCATAAGATTTGTTTGTGGACATAAAAGCTCATGATTAGCATCAAATGGCTCTTAATTATCTCGCAGTACTTCAGTCATATACAGAGTGACTGTTTATTGCCGTTTTGAATTACTGCTCTGGTGTTTAAATTGGACTTTTACTTGTGATGGAGACGGGAAATGCATGCAGATTGCTGCTCCTTCCTGGCATTGTGTTTGATGTTTGATTGACGGGTCATTTGGCTAAGTAGCCAAGCTCGACTTGCTGACTTCTGTGTTTAACACAAGAAACACAATTACAGGAAAGTGGCGCTTACGGTGAAAGGCTAACCTGTGTAAGTTTTACTCAGAACCGCTGAAGAGGCTGCTCAGGGAGGAACGTTTCTCTCAATATGTTGAAAGCAGCAGCATATATTTGTTGGTTCCTTGTTGACTCCTCGTCACCGACAGACACTTGCTTATTTGTGTGTGCTTGTTCCATTTTAAAGGTCGCACGGCCGCTGGAGCTGATCCCAGCAGACGTTGGGCGTGCGTTGTACAGCCTGGACCGGTTGTTAGTTCGTCAGAGGGGCAAAGACGGGACAAAACAACTGCCAGACACTGATTTATTCAGAGTATAATTGATGTTTGAGAAAAATAAGTGAATTGAGGTCATAAAGGGGAAAACATGCAAGGCCTTTTCCGTCTGCAAAGTTAAAGTAGCGTTTATTTCCTGAGTAAAAACCTCGACACCTGTCAACAAATGTCCTCTCTGCCAATGGGTCATCTTTGACAACAGTATCTTTCATTGTCAAGAGATACACACGCACGCGCGCGCGCGCGCACACACACACACACACACACACACACACACACACACACACACACACACACACACTCCAACCCCCAGATAAAACAATAACTCCTGCAGATGCATAGAACAGAAGGGGTTATTTCCTCCCAACAAATGGAGCATCATCCCCAGCGGCAAACCACCTGCCTGGATTTTTCATTTGAAATAAAGAAATAAATAAATCCCCGTACTGTCACTTTTTCCATGTGTGTGCAGACAGGATGAGTTGCAAAAAAAAAACAAAGAAAAAGAAAAAAGGTCTGCACCTGATTGAGATTCTCTGCAAGCTCCGCCTGCAAAAAGGTCGCCGGGTATATTTAAAGTCGCGCACTCGTAGCCACGCCGGTTAAGTGAAAAGATTTGAACGCACCAATCGGCTCCGCTCAGGCCGCCGGCGCTAAAATTACCTTGACTCTAATCTGACCTGGCATCTTGTAATGGCTTCTGATTTTCAATCCTTTCTCATCATGGGCCCACTTAGAGGCGGGCTATGACATTAGCGAACTACAGCGTATTAATGAAGCACTGTAATTGATCAATTAAGTTTTAAACTGGGAGGAAGGAGCTAAGCAAGCATAAATATGAGCCCTGGTGGAGGGGGGGGCGAGACCTGAATAGTGGTTCAGTCATGTGTTGTATGCAGACAGGTTAAACTACACAAGGAAAATGAAGCTCATGCCGTGTCACACCAGCATTGTCTTGGTGTGCTGCTGCGTCTCGCTGTTTTTTATGTATTCCTCCCGGAGTGGCTTATATAATACCCATTAGAGCCTCAGCTGATTCTCTGGCCTTGTCATTTGCAGTTTTTCGCTCTTTTTCTCGCTATTTGGCCTGTGTCGTCGCCCCCCCCCCTCCCCCCACGCCCCTCACCCGCTGCACCTGCGAAGCATCACAGAGCTCCGGGTCCTTCTCATCGATGTCTCCGCTCCCTCTGGAGTCGGTAATGAATGTGGGAACTTGAGCCAGTTGAAATGGAGCATCTCCCCATGGGGAAGGCTTAGGTTTTAATTAGCAAAAGTTAATGGGGCAGTGTGGGATCAACAGAGTGAGCGACAGAGATGCAAAAGTAGAGGTCTCTGCTCGAGCCTATTGGGACCCCTGGAAAGAAAAAAAGGAGAAAAAAAATGCTGATGGATGGAGCCAGAGGAAAGACTTATCTGCTGAGAGGTGATGACAGGAGGACGCGTCTTCATCCTTCTGTTGGAGAAACAAAAGCCTTGAAAAAGACCAAAGGGAAGCTCTCTCAGGACGGGGGCTTTTATCCCTGCTTAGCCCCCCACCCCCCACCACCAGAGCGGGCAGACTTGGCGTCCTGCTTCTTGATCTGCGTTAAATCCACCTTAATTTTAGATGATCACTCACTTGAGCGCCGACACAGCCAGCACCATCAATTAGATAACCCGTTTAAAATAGATTGTATTACATTGTGACCTATGTTGCCAACTCTCATTACTGCATTTCCAAGTGGCCAAGGGACCCCTCTTCCTCCCCCCCATCAGTTACATAAGACTTGTTTTTCAGCGGGCGGCTCTGTACCCTGATTTAATGATTTATATCCCACCGGTGAGCGTTTTGCCCTGCCTCCACCTGAGTACCGCCAAGCGAACGACAGCCTGGAGTTCATCTCCAATCGCTAACCACCTAATGGCAGCTCTGTCCTTCTTCTCTTCCCGCCTTGCGTTCAGGTGTAAAAACTTTCACACCAAAGCTTCCCACAAGCCCACTAAAGGGGGGGGAAAGCACACAAAGCGAGGCCGCAAAGGAACCGGCATTAAGACTTTCCCGCAACTTGAGAGTCATGAAAAGAAAAGTTAAGAGATTGAAAGAACTGTTGAAGGTTGAAGGGCAACAAGAAACGGCGCCGGCTGCGAGAGGTCAGATTGCAGCCGTGGCACCAGAAGGTCCTGAAAAATGCTTTTTGTTGTGGACCAGAGAAGAATATCAAGTGACAGTATGATTTTGTGCAGATTTGTGTGCAACCAGAAATCTTTGTGGCGTTAATGTTTCATTTGCCGCTCCTAACACCTCTTTTGTTTTGACACGTGATTTCGCTCAAAGTTTTTGTGACGTGATGACCTCTAATAAACTCTTCTTTTCACCCCCTCTCCCAATCTTTTTCTTCCGGCAGGTGATTTTGGTGTGTAACCGACAGGGATCCCACCATGGTGCAGGAGAAGAGCGGCGTGCAACGCGGGGAAATGGCCCCTCCACCGGCCCCACAGAAGAGATCTGCTGTAAGAGCGCTGCCTGCACGACTCCCTCTCCCACTGCTGTCTCCCACTTAGCCCACGTGCACTAATCTCAGACGCTTTGTTCTTTCACAATCATGAGAGGAACACGCGTGCCCCCCTCCCCCCCCCTCCCCTTGTGCTTAATTCTGTTTGATGTTTACCAAGTCAGAGGATGTGATGCATCAGTGACTCATACCGGCCCCTCTCAGAGAAAGGAACTGAATTTTTTAAAGGAATACTGACACTGAAGGCGAAACGCGCTGTTATATCCGACTGCAGGTGAAGGAGAAGATGGAAAAACCCGTGTGTCTGATGTTGTCGTTGGCCGCCGTTGCTCGACACGAAAGGCCGAATCCAGCAGCTTTAACCCTCGCAGGCTAACGGGATCCTTGTGCATGTTTATTGCCCCAACAGAGTGATCAAAAACCGTATTTAGGGAAAGTTTAAACGTCAAACCAACACGTTTTAACATATTGGACATTGCACGAATCAAGATCTGGTTTCAGCATACAACAATTGGACTTTCTTCAGCACTCACTCTCCACACATGTTGCATTGTTTTGGAGGCCACACATGCGTGATGGTTTGTGCTCTCTTGATTACAGTGAGGGGTAGCGGGGGGTTCCTGGCTTCCTGTTTAGAGTTTGCATGTTCTTCCTACAGTGATTGCATATGAGGTGGCTCTGAATATGTGTGATTGTCTCCCTCCCTTTTGCCTTGTGATGACAGGGGCGGGCCGACGTAGCCCAACCCAAAAAAGCAGTCACATATGTGACGACTTTCGCACATTTGAGTTCAAAGCGTTTTGGTCCAAAAATCATTTCCGAAGGTTGAGAGCGACACCGCGTATGTAAGGTGCTTCTGGTGTCACAGATCTTGAAGTTCTTTGCAGCCAAGATCGGTGACACCGTTTTGTACTTTCTTTTTACTTCTGAAAGTCAAAGTGCACGGAAAGATTCTGTTGCCTGAGCACTGCCACTTTTAATTATTTGTATTCCCCCGTCGAGTTTCCAAACACCAGAGCTAATGAATGCAGTCCTTTTGTGGCAGCTGAATGAGTCTGTCATCAGGCTTCACTTCAGCGTCTGAATGCACCACCAGCAAAGACTCACAGATCACCCCAGGATTTTTCCCACTATTCAAACTCTAATTTAAAGTACCTTTGATGGAAAAGCAAAGCGCGCACGCGTTTCCGTGTGAGTTGATTTTGATCGCGAGGGGGAATGAACTGAGACTAATCAGCTCCTGGAAAGTCTAGGAAAAAAAATAATGCATGTAATTTACAAACGACAGTTTTTCTGAATGCTTAGAAATTCTTCACGAGACTGATAAGCTATTATAGCTTTTTCCTGAGGAGAACTGGGTTGGGTTTTTAGTGCTAGTTTGTAAGGTTTCTGATTATGCTGAGTAGCAGATCTCATGGATCGAATCTGATTATAGAGTTGGCAGACGGTGTCGGTGTGTCTCCCGCAGTCTGATCAGGACAGAATGTGGACAGATGCTTGGTCACTGCATGACAAATCCAACACCATTAATTTCAGCCGGCAGCTGCACAAAATGTCAGGGATGAAAAAAACTCAACAATGCAGCATTTTGTAGTTATCTGAAGTTGCCTAATGCTGTTTGATTACCTTTGGCCTGATTTCCTTAGAAAGTTACATACAACAGAGGCAAACGTGTGAATGTCGCTCTTATGTGGTTTTATATGCCAACTTTGTTTGACAGCGGGACACAGTTCTTCATGCACCTGTCAGTAGTTCAGCCTCCACGACACCTTTGCACAGGTTTCTTAAATGCTAAACATTAAGTCTAACACACGCTGTCAACAGGACACAACTCTGGGTTCATAATTCATAACTTAAGTTATAAAATCTTCTACTTGTTTGATGTCACAAAAAAATACGCTGTCTGCTCCGTGACAAAATTCTAGTCCTGTTTGTGGTGTCAGTCCTGTTTTCCTGTGTATCGAGAAGATAATTAACATAGTCACGCGTTCATTCTTCTGTGAGAAAGTAAATCAGCAGACAGCCAATTACTGACATATCATCAGCCTCAGATTCAGATCAAAAGATGTTTTTCTCCTTTGAAACACGCAGGGCTTGAGAGGGGTATCAGTCTGCTCATCTCTGGCCACAAAGCGATTAAACTTATTTGCATGTCAGCCCGGTGCTCCTTTTCAGCCTGATGATACCAAAGCCACTGCTTTGGTATCATCAAAAACCATTTCCACGCGCTGTATCCAGCACCTCCACCTCGTGTTGACGCAGTTCTTCCTGGGAAAAGTTGTGTTTTCGATAAGTCTCAGCGCTTCGATCCAAGCTGTGTTATCGCGGGGATGTCTTGTCCTTAAAATCGACTCCTTCCCGGCTTCTCAGTCGGCTGCCGTGTTTCCTGGGATCCATCATCGTCATTCAGCCGAGAGAAAATGTCATTGATTTTCGGGGATTCATTAGCTCATTGTGACTAAAGGGGGCAATCAGTCTGAATCCCAACTAACACCCCACACAAGGCAAGGCAATCAATGTGTTGCTGTTTATTAGTATAATATGGCACCCGTAAGTCTCTGTTTTGCTCCTCCCACATGTAGAACCAGATCTTTACTTTCATTAAAACAAGAGAGTTTATTATTTTCAGACACCAAATAATTAATTCCCTGTTCAGATTTTATTATTACTGTTGTCCTGGAATATTAAGTTATTAAGTGTGTTTTTGGGGTGGTGTTTGTCTAAAAACAGGAAAGTCAGTACTTAAATAATCAGTCTGATTGAAAGAAGTGACACCAGAAGTCTGGAATGCACAAGGATGCAGTTTTACACTGTTATACAATAACTCGTGAAAAATTTGAGACATGACGACAAACTTTGACACAAATCGGTTGTTTCTAAACAGTTCTCTGTTGGCATTTTTTTCTTCATCGATGATATTCATCATCAGTTAAGTCAAACACACCAGAACTGATGATTTGCATTACAGTTGCCCAATTGTGCCTTCAAGACTTTTGATTTTGTAGCCATCAAATGCTATTAAATTGTCAATTTTAGGTTTGTAATTCAAAAAACTGCACATCTATGTCTTTTGACATCATTCCAGTAATTGCCACTATTGATAAATAACATTTTTTTCACCAAGTTTATTTACCAAGCCTCATCCAAGTACTGTTTGCAGTTTTCCGAATGGATTACAGTTCTCTTTCTGCTAGCGTTTCTAAGGACAGGTCACAGGGGGACTCGAAGTCCAGTCGATTGTTTCCCGCCCAGTGCACGCTCTGGCCTGTTTACTGGATGAGCTGTTTGTTTGATCTGAACTCCCCCGCCGATACTCGCTCTCAGATACGATCTGCATTGTTTTTACAGTGCCGAGTGACTACTCGCTGGCACGGCTCCACAGTTTAACAAGTCACAACCACAGAGAGACGAAGAGAATGGATAAACTCCTTTCTTTATTCGTGTTATTATCTCGACAGCCCTTCCTCACTTCTCTTTTAGAATTTGTCACGGAGGAAATACAAAAACGTGTTCAGTCTGAGGTCTTACAGCCACTAAAACGAGCTCATAATTACATAAGCCTTCTAATATGTGAAGTGTCAAATCAAACGTTGATCCTTGTGACCCTTAAAATTTGTCGTAGGACTGCTGTGACGCACCACATTGGTTTCGGCTGGCTGTACCTAATGAACTGGCAAAGCCTGTTTGTGTGACATCTTGTCCTCTCCTCCCTTATCAGTTGTCATGGGAATTGAAGATCAAGAAGAAGCTGAGGACTGTGACTCCCTGTCTGGGCAAATTCAGGCCAGCCGTGGGTCAGTGCTGCCACCAGTGCACCCCCGACAGTCTGGTGAGTGAGAGCAGTTGCGAAGGAGCAGCAGAGGCCAGACGAGACTAACGAACTGAGGAAGGGAGGCGGTCTGCTACTATCCTGAAGGTTGAATCTTTTCGGTGCGCTGCTGAAAGGTTGCTGCGAACAGCAGAGGGTAAAAAAGTGCTGACGTCAGACTCTTTTGGCTTCGAATCACAACGAACTGTAACCCACCAGTTATTGAATCTGTGACCCTCTTCGCTAGTTTACCCCACAACCTGGCCCAGTCAGTGTTCCAGCCAACACAGTGGGTGGGGGGGTTTCCAATTATCCCCCTGCTGCCTGATTTGTTCCATCCACCAACAGCTGTCATAATACATGGTATCACTGTATTCACTCCACCTGTCAGAGGTCATAATGTTATGGCTGATCAGTGTGGCTGTTTGTGCACACCAGCAGCACATCTCTGTGAAACGATGAATTGTATCCAGCACTGTCCTCTGTTCACTGGTCAAGCTGTCCTCCATGTTTCAGGTGGTTTGTTTCTCCTCTGCTCCCTTGTTGGACCAACAAAACAGAGTTTTGCAGCAGTCTTCTCACTTCCTCTCGAAGCAGGGACGCCTTTGAAACATGCATTTGTGTTGCTTGGCGGCGGCAGAGGTTGTAGACCTGAGCACTTCGGGGTCATCTGTTTGTTGTTGTTTTTCTTTTTGTTGCCCAGCGCAAGAAGCTCAGCCACGGCGCCTCCCTGGGTTTCCACGACCTGCTGTGCATCAGCGAGACGCAAACCAGGTCATGATCGCGCACTTGTAACACGGACGTCAGTCCCAGCGCACCGACCTCTGCCTGACATCCCTCTGACCTGCTTGTTTGTCTGTTGAAGATATCGCGGCTGGCTGGTGCGGCGGGTGTGCTGCGCCCTGCTCGTGACCGGGTGCAAGGTTCACCCGAGCGCCGCTCGCAACAGGCTGGAGAGAGTGTTTCAGAGCAACAGGTACCCGAAGGCGATGGAGAGGAAGGAGGGCGGGAGGAGAGTAAATAAATGATGGGCGGAGATACCGAAAATGAAACGGGCTCCTGCAGCTCTTCAGCAAAGGGGAAAAGAGGACGAGGGGGGGAGATAAGAGGCCCAAACAGCGATACAGGAAAATGAAGGCGACGCTGAGGTCCGTGTAGAGCGAATCACCAGGAAAAAGCCAGGACCAAAGCATCTTCACGCTCTCCTTATCTCTGCGTCGGAGTCTCGACTTTCTATCTGTTGTTATTCTTGCTCCTCCCTGTAATTGACTTTAACCTTTATGTAACCTCCTCGCTCAGGGATGCAGCTGCTGTTGTTGTCTTACTGGAAGGCCGGCTGTTTGTGGAAGTGCAGCACAAACGAGGCTTTGTGCTGTGTTAACCCTTCTGTCCTGTGACCGTGCGTTCCAGAGTGAAGGACGCGCTCACGGCGGAGCACGGACCACCCGAGGGGGCAGACGGCCAAGGGCAGTCACATCACCGCCTCGCATTGTTCCGCCCCCTCATCAACACCTGCATATCCTCTTGCCTTCTTAGGTTTGTAGTGTTGTGCATGTTTGTGTTGTGCTTGTGTTTGTTTTCGTGTGCCGGCGGGCAAAGGATGATCTTCAGCGTGGGTTGTTTTTATTTATCCGCTAATAAAACACTTTCACTTATTGATTCAGAGCTGCTCTGCACAACCTTTTCATTATGAGAAAAAACAACAAACAAATGAGAAATATCAAATCTGATCAGGGCCGCTGAACCAACTCTGACGTTTTTTTCTCTTCTTTAAAATAGACACTTTGATCCCATGATTAAGTAACTGTGCTGCATATTTATCTTGTGGCCCACAGTTACATTTTTTCAACTTTTTTATGGGAACTTTCTTTTTTCCGAACATTTAGAATTACTGCTAAATGGACCCACTTGTTTTCTCAACAGCAAACTCACCAAAAGCACAAATTTCCCACTGAAGTGAAGCTAATATCGAGTATTGTTGGTGTAGCCAAACCATTAAAGCAGAGCTCCTCTGAGCCAGGAGGTCCAATGGTTTCCAAAAACTGTTTAAGAAAACACATTAATGAGCCCCTGGCCGGATGTCTTTAATTACACTCCACCATGAACCCTGTTGAATCGGCCAAACTCCGACTGTCTTTGTGCTTTGGAAGCTCAAGAGAACACGGGAGCAAAATCAAAAAACACCTTGCTTGTCTCCTTCTGATTGGACATGTCTGTCCCAGACCCGTTTGGATATCATGTCATAGACGGAGCAGTTGAATATTGACCAAGTAACTGAGCAGAAGCAATATTTCATGTTTCAAGTGTTCCTTCACACTGAAGCGCTCATCCCCCCCCCCACTCGCTCGGTTTAAAGTCTTTTGATTCCAATGGCGTTCCTTTTGCCTTGACGGTGCTGACGAGGGCAGCGTCCGGGCTCGGTGGGATTAGCCCACATCGCCACTCGCCCCGTGGAAGCCGTGGTGGTCACGCCTTCAGGAATCAGCGTAGAAAATGCAGCTGCACTTCACCGTGACTCTCAGCCGCAGTCAATCACGTTGTTGGTAGTTAATGACTGCATTAGCATCCACTTCACATCGTACTCTTGTGTGATCTGGTGTAAAGGGCTGAAATCACACATTGGTGAAGGCAGCGCAGTCAGAACACGCTGCCTCACGTGTCTGTTGGGCACACTTCACCTTGCTGACCAATCGTAGCTCAGCCCATGCTGGTGCTGGCACTTATAGTCGAAAGGTGATCTGGAGAAAAAGGCCACACGGACTGAACCAGAGGCAAGAGAACCAGTGAGACGATGACGAAACTGTTTCATTCAAATAGTTTTTCATTTGAGGGAATTTTCATTCGAACGTTATGCATTTTCAGATGAATGATGTGCTAATTTTAACTGTCAAAACTTCTAAAGGGTTTCTTTCTTGGAGGATTCTCATGAACAGGGCTTCTGTTCCAGTGGGAACAGGGAAATCTGACGTTACATTGATGAATGCTACAAAACAACAAAACAGTTTCAGAGTCGCCTATCTGTGGAGCTGGAACTGTAAACATCAGTATCAGTTACGGATTTAATTTTCACTTGTGAGGGTCTACTGACAACACTCGCTCAGGATTTTGTGGTGGACTAGTTACAAAGAGGCAAAACAAAAAAAGGAAACTTATGATTCTCTATAGCACTCCAAGATAAGCACATTCCTGGCCTGCCTTTGGACATGCTGGATGTTTGTGAGCTTGCTGCGGCTCCTGAAAGATGGACAGCTTCTCAGGATGACTGGCAGCGGCTGAGGTGTGAACGTGTCAGTGTTCAGGGAGGGGGCACATTCACCGAGCTTAGATCACTGGCTGGGGGGGGCCTCTGATTTTAAATTTCAGTATGATTTTTGTGATTCCGTCTGGTCTTTGGAGCCTGTTTCTGCAGCCAGAGAGATATTCTGTAGGTGAACTGGAGGAGAAGTCTCGTCTTTGCTTTTTTCTTCGACTTTGTTGGAGAATCTCCTCAAGAAATCTCCTCTGCCTCCTTTCTCTGTCTCTTTCTCATTCATTTGCAGCTTCGGTCTTTGTTCCTTTCCATAGCGAGCGTCCCCTCGCCCACCTTCCCCTCTTTATCGCTTCTCGTTTTGCCTCCTTCCTGTGTCATCACTTTCTCCCCTCTCCCGCCCTTCTTTCCTTCCCACTTTGGCTCCCTCCCATTTATCTCATTTACATAAAGTCACATTTAACTCTGTCCCCGCTTCCTTTGCTAAATCCACACTTTGCTCAATCACCATTATTGGCAACTCCTTCGTCTTAACCCCTCCACACGCTTCCCAGTACTCCCATGTGTACATGATGGCCACGTTCTCCTTGTCTCCAGTCATTAATTTCTCTCTCTCTCTCTCTCTCTCTCTCTCTCTCTCTCTCTCTCTCTCTCTCCCCCGTTTCTCTGCACACCTCTTCACCCTCTGTCGTCTCTCTGCCCAGGTTCGTGGGCTGGGCGATGCTGAAGATGCTCACTATCGTGTTTGGCAGCGTCCAAGTTAACCTCAACCATCTGTCGGCTTTGCACAGAGCTTCACAAGAGGTACAAGTGTCTGTAAAAGCTCACAGGTGCTCACGGATAAAGAGAAAAAAATAGGAAGACCTTTTTTTTTCTTTTTTCTTTTTTTTTTTACTATTTGCTGCCCCAAAAAGGTGTCAACTCTACTCAGGAAAATATGGAAAGTGCGCACGGTATTTGCACACGGATCTCGTGATGTTCTGGCTTTCTAGCACTTTCACACTGTGAAATCAGGCTGTGCTCAGTCATCTAATGAGATGGCACACAGCCTCAACCCCGCCTGCACACATTCACTACAAAACAAGCCTCAGTCAAGTCAAATTAAAAACCCTCTGCGGGTTGAATTTCAGGAAATTTAGAGGTTTTTTTTCCCCCTTTCTTTGATTATTTTTTATTTTCCAGTTGTAAACAACAAGACTGTAATTACACGGTTGGGTAAATAAGTCAAAGTGGGGCGAAGAAAAGTGTGACTGCTGTTCAAATGTTGAAGCCACCGCGAGGGAATTCAGTGTTGTGACTTGAGTTTCGATCTCCTTGAACTGTGAACTGTTTCCAAACAGAAGTCAAATCGCCCAAAATATTCTGGGGTTTTTTTTTTTCAATTCAGGAAGACGCATATTTTCAGGGTGATTCTTCATGGAAAAACAGTTAAGATCCTGATTTCATTCTTTCACCTTCTGTAAACACAGACTTCTCTTTTTACTGACATTCACTTCAGTTTTATGAGCACGAGTGAGCGACTCGCATGTTTCATAGCTTTCTAATGTGTGTGAACTGTCCCCATAATTTACAAGCTGTAATCTAACTGTACTGATTAGTGATAAGACAGCAATAAAAGATGATTTCGTGTGTTTGAGGAGAAAAAAGTCAGATAAGACGAATAAATACGTTCTAACTGTGACTTTATGGCACTGAACAGCACTGACATCATTATACTGCTGCTCTTTTATTGCAAAACCTTTTTTTTTTACTGCCGTGGCACTGTCACGCACACAAAAGTAGTGTGAGCATGTTTTATCTCGGTGACTCGACTTCACTCGATAGATATAATTGAGTTTGCCATGGCAGCTTTTCACTTTCACGTCTGTCATGAAAATAAAGAAAGAGGGAAAAAATGAACGGCGGCTCCAAAGCGAGAGAGCGGACCACAAAGTGAATAATGTAGCTGTTGTTGACCTTGAAAGGAGATTGCTCATCGTCAGCTGTGGAGGAGGTCCGCCGTACGCGCAGCCTTTTGAGCGTGCTCGCCACATGTACGCCTAATCTCGTCCTGCATCTTCTTTGACATGTTGTAAAAGCAATAAGACCGTCAGATCAATGCAGATTGTAAATTATAAATGTGTTTTTGGTGACTTCGGATTCGGGGCGATACGAATCTGAAACTTGCAGGATTTATGAGCTCAGGAGCGATAAAGTTGAGGTTTTTTCTGTTTTTCTTTTCACCAGCGTTTGTCAAGGTGCAAAACAATGTGGAGGGTTTTTTTTTTTTTCTTTTGATTTGTTTTTTTTCTTCTGAAGCTTTTGTTTGTTTTGTGATTCAGGGATCTCTGCTGGTGTATGTGCATGCGCGTCAGAGCATCGTGGACTGTGCCCTCATCCCACTCATCCTCCTCTGTCACAACCTGAGGGTGCCGTACACTTTTTGTCCTTTCCAGATTGGCAGCTCGTCTCTGAGGTACACACACACACACACACACACACACACACACACACACACACACACACACACACACACACACACACACACA
>JASSRZ010000011.1:15691231-15710483 GCA_032164315.1 Malacoctenus gilli
AAAATCGTGCGTTTTGGTCGGATTTGGCACTTGCGAGTTAATCGAGGATTTGTCTACTTTGGGGTCTGGATTTGAAGAATTTATCCACGCGCAGAATTCATAGAAAATTTAACAGTAGAGATTAAGAGCAGGGTGTTTAGAAGGCTCTGCAAACACCTGTGACATTTATACTGAACCTCGTGATGTCGATTTATTCGTGATTACAGATAATTCTGATTGTGTTATAGCCAAATTGTTTTCACTTGTCATTTTAAAAGAAAATCAAACTCAGAGTAATTTCTCTCAGTAGCGGTGGATGTTTGCCCGGTTAGGCGATCTAAGGTTCGACTCGCTGCAGTGATCTTGAAGTTGGTAATCATCAGTATTATACATCCACAGAGGATTCTCCCCTCAGCTTTACCCGGTGTCGGGTGGAAGCGTTTCGAACCCAGACCTCCTCCTTGAAGCCGCGTTCTCGTAAGCGTCGAAGCTCGCGCGTCGTCAGCCCACAAACCTCTCAGACGCTGTTCAGCCGCAGGGCGCCGAGGTATTTTATCCTCCTGACAGTGAGCTTTACCTCTGTGTTCGTTGTTGTGGAAAATGCGCTTTCACTCCTGCGCCCGCTCGTCTTCTCTGACCGCCCCTCCCTCCCCCCCTCACTGCCCGGCTCTCTGTCTGCTTCCCCCAGATAAGCCGGCCAAGTCGCTGTCCAGACATGCTCTTCTTCCTCTGCAATATGCTTGCCGGTCATCTGAGGGCGCTGTGCTGGACCACTGCGGCGCTGGAGCACATGGACGCACATCTGCCTGGTAGGTTTTTCCCCTCTCGATCACCACGTGCGTTATTTTTGGTGGGTTCTTGTGGCATCTGCAGTTTGGAGTGTTCTTCAAATAAAGTTGTAACTTGAAAAACAAAAAGTTTCAGGGGTCGCTGATCATTTTTAAGGTGCGAGCTTGACTTCAGCTTCTAGGCCAAATAAAAGCTGATTGCGATTCTTTGTTCCTTTCGCGTCTGATATTTATCTCTGACCCCAAAACCATTTGCACCGACCTGCTGAACCGAACCGCCCACCAGCCACTGGAAGTAAAAAGACAATATAAGAGCGCCTCGCCGAATAACAAAGGCTCCCCGCATGGCATTTTAAGCCGAGTGTCGTCTTTTTTTTTGCTCCGCCGCTGTAATTGCCTCCATTTTCGTGTCTTTCCTGACGCAGAGGCCGAGTTTGTGGCTCACATTCACTCCTGTCTGCGCGTCACGGCAAACACCCAGAAGCAGCACTATGGTGAGCTCAACCTGACATACTTTCCCAAAAAACACACACACACACACACACACACACACACACACACACACACACACACACACACACACACACACACAAGCAGAGAGCCTCCGTTTCCTTGTCGCAACTTTGAAAGCTTGTCACCCCGTCTCTCCTCCCTGATTCAGCGGCGTGCGTCTGCAGAGGCCGCAGCAGCTTCCTTCACACAGGACAATCACAACAGCACACGACGCTAACAACACAGTTTCGTCCCCGGCTTTGTTCTGGTCCTTTTCTTTTTTTTTGGGCTCTGCTTTGGATTTGGGTCTGTTCCTCTGATTCATCTGTGCCTTTGTGCTGCGTCTCACAGAGAGCTGCTCGGAGGAGGCGGCGCGCACGGCTGTTCGTACGTTAATAGACCTTGGGGTGAGTGACAGTCCCACTTGTCTCGCTAAAATCTGCAGCATTCTAATCGGAAGGGGACTGAAAAAGTTTCCGGCGGTTCGCTCTTCAAATTAATCTGAATTCGGCGCAGGAGTTGGAAACGGGGCGTCAGCTGCAGGCGGCTGTTTTCAAGCTATTTTGTGGAGCACGGCGCTCAGAGACTCATCCTGAGTTTGATGCAGCATGGGGGGCGGGGGGGGTGGTTAAAAAATAAATCAATAACTAAAGGAAGTCCCTGCCGGAATGCAGGCAGCCAAATCCAATCCTGTTCCCAGTCAGAAATGTCAGTGTGTGAGGGAATCTCACTGGACCAAGAACGCAAGTTACCGGAGCCGGTTTCAGGTCTTTTAGCAGCGTCACAGTGGTTTAGCTTTTTACACCGATGTCTTCACCAAAAACTTGTGTCACATGCACCTGAAAGGCCTGTTGTCTTCCCTTTTAGGCACATCATGTTCAAAATATTCAGTGTTTAATCAAGATCGGCTCTGAATTATATATTATGGCCTGTGAGTTCACAGCGCGCTGCTTTTTCAGAGTTTTGAACTGCAGAACTGTTTCACTTTAATCAGTAGATTTGTGACACCTGAATACAAAGTTTTATTACAAGCTTTGGACTTTACAACATGTATTTTATATATGACCAGTTTACAAGGTCAAACTCTACTTTGTTATAACAGTCAGAAGTGGCTTACCCATCATGCATTTGGAATCAGTTTAAGCTATTTATTTTGTAATTTTTCACAGGATAAGTGAAGTGCAAAATGTTCAGCAGAAGCAGCAACATCTGCAAGATAACAAATAAAATTGAGGTTCTTTAGCTTCTTAATCACCATGTATGAGTGAGAGTGACTGGTAGAAGGTGGGTCAGGGTGCGGTTGCCCCCCCCCCACATGCCGATGTTTGTGCCACATGTGGACTTTTAAGTACTTCCAAAAAGTTTTTTCTGAAAGTTTTTTGTGCTCTGCAGTTACGTAAGTAAACAAATTGTGACGGGTCCCTGGGTGACACGTTTCTCTTTGTTCCTGGGTTTTTTCGCGAGATGACCCGATATGAAAACACTCCACTCTGGCACAATGAACCGAGGATTAAACAGAAACTTTGATGAGCCCAGATAAAAGCTCTGCTGTTTGTTGGGATGGATTATCGGCCCGGTGCAGTTTTCAAGTCGGCAAAAGTTGTTTTTTCCTTTTTTAACACGGAGCGAGGGGGACAGGAAGGAAATGCAGCAAATGGTCTGACTCACGGGCAGCAATGTGAGCGTCTGTTATCTCCATCTGCAGCGGCTCTGACAACAACGGCGCGGACTCGGAAACAAGAAAAGAGGCAGAATGAAAACTCTGAGACCTGAGGAGGAACACGGCCATTATGGGAGGAGGAGGAGGAGGGGGACGAGTCAAAGTGCTCCGACGCTCCGTTTTTCCTCCTCGAATATAGAAATCGGTGTTTCTGCCCAGACTCCTTCCGCCTGCAATCAGCAGTCTCCTCCGTCCGTCTGCGGGTTGGGAATCGCCGCTTTTTAAAATAGAGCGTCATTGACCCACATATCCGCAACCATCTCATGAGGCAATAATTAAGTTTATCGTCAAGGTTATCAGTAAGGGGGCGTCGGTTATTTGTTTTTCTGGGGGGGGGTCTGACAGCTCGCTCGGCTCGCTGATACCGAGCGGATGTGTTTATTACAACCTGCAGGTCAAATCAGAGAAGAAACGTCTTTATCGTGCCGCGAGACCAAAGAGCTTATTACCAACTCTAAATGAGACACACCCCCCCCCCCCCTCATTTGGCCTCATTACTTCAGACCAGTAATGGCGCAATTTATCTCCCAGCTTTGTTTTGCTGCCTTCTGAAGTGTTGTTGTTTTGAAAGGTTCCGTGTTTATCTCTTTTATTACTTCGCTGTTCTTTATTTGGCCTTGTGTTTGAAAGCGCACGACAAAGGATAAGAAGAGGGGAGGGGGGGATAAAGCGGCTCCCACATAAATAAACGGCTGCTGAATAATAAAGCATTGTGCCCGCGTGCGTGCGTCCTAACGTCGCTGTTATTTTTTCGATCCAGGTCCTCTCGGAGGAGCGTCGGAGGGGAGGCGTCTTCCTGGGCGTTCGTCCTTTGTTCCAGTTGTCAGCAAACCGGCAGAAGCTGCACCGCTTCATCTCGCAGTACCTCTACAATTAAACGTGCCGGAGCAGGCGGCGTGACTTGCAGCCGCTGGGGGGGGGGGGGCTCGGCCTCCGTGTCGGTCGACGTCGGAAAGGCGTGCGGGACGGCGGTGTCTGTAGGTTAATTGCGTTTTGATTTTTCAATGATGAGACATTGATTTTTGGGTTTATCTTTAGTAATAGCATTAGCATAAAGCCGCGGGAGGCGAGGATTATGAAGTCCCCGTAATCAGCTGTGAAGACTCGCTGTAGGATGACACTGCTGCTGCTGCTTGTGCTGCCTGTGTTCATGTTGGAATGAAGGCTGCTGGAGTTCAGTTCTGCCCCCCCCCCCCCAGAAGGCCTTTTGTTTTTGTTCAAAGTTCACGCTGACAATAAACAACCGTTTCATCAAAGATTTACTTCACACACCGAGTGAGGTTCTTGGACGCAGCCTAAATCCTCCCTGGCTTCCTTCCTCACCTCACGCCCGGCTCCTGGATGGAGATCGCTGTGCTGAGTCAGACCCACAAACAGTCGGCCTGTTTGCCGCAGACCTCTGTGACATCAAGCCGCTCAGACGAATCAATGTGCCGCGCTGTGATGGGCACCCGGAGCCCTTCGTTGGCTGCCCCTCCCCACCCCCCACCCCACCTCCCCACCCCTAATAATTTCTGGGTTTTTTACAGCTGACTGTTTGGTGAAGTGGAGCATCACTCCTGAAAGCTGCTGCAGTGGCTCGTTCGCGCCCTCCTCAACGGTGGCTGTGAGGCTCTACTGCCATCCAGTGTTGAGATGAGGATGCTGCGGGATCGACAGCGTCGAGCGCATCAGCCTCAAACTTCAACCAAATCTTTGATGCAATCTGCAACTGAAGCTGTTATGATGGTAAAAAAAAAAAGAAGAAAAGCGCAATTGGAAGTTTTAGAGTGTAATTAGTCAGCATGATTACACACGAGTGTGTTTGTGAAACCTGCTGTGAGCTGCACATTGGAGAAGGAAATGAAACTTTAGCTCAAAATGGTGGAAAAACAACGTAAATCATCAAAAAATCTCTAAAATGTCATCGACTAATGAATCATTAGAAACTGGTGGGGAAGCAACTCTATTGTGATACAGATGAGATGATAGGACTGAATTATAAGTAGATTTGATCTACTAAACGTTAAAACAATAGTTTTCTAAGTTTTTATTAGAATTGAGATTGAGTCCATTTACAGCTGGCTGGGCCCCCGTGTGGCGCGTGTCCCCCTCAGCGCCATCAGCCACCAGGTTGGAGGAGCCGACTGGTAGCTTTTTAATAACACCCCTCGGTTTATTCGGGCACTCACTAAGTGGCCACAGGTGAGATGACTCAGTTTGAATCCTGTGGCCACCCCCAGCATCATTTAGCCCCTCACTCCTCTCTCTACTCCCACCCACACCTCCTCCCAGCTCGAGATACTGGTCTGACAGGGATGCAGATGCAAAAAATGTTTCACTTCCTGACAGTGTTGGCCAGTTATGCGTATATCTTTATATGCGTGTTTACTCGGATGTAAATGAGCATTTTACATCTCCAGCTCTAAAACACGTTCGCGCACATTTCAAGGTTTTTTTTGGGAATTTCAGGACAGTCGCTCCGTCTTCAGTGACGAATCCAAATCGTGTGATATTTTTAAAAAAAGAGTAACTATTCCAGCCTGGCGGGTTGAGTGCCCTTTAGCAAGGCAAATAACAACCAATTACTTCCCGTCCACTGCATCCATCAAAGTGTGTGTGTGGGGGGGGGGGGGGGGGGGGTGGTTTGGACCTCATAATGCGTCCCATTCATCTACCCAGAAATCTCATTTTACATTTGAGAGCGCTTCATTAATTGCTGGTGACTCAGAGGTCAGAGATGATGAGCGGGTTCAGCTCGTCACAGGCCCGCCAAACGTCAACAGGTACATTCAGTTCTGAAACTCTCCATCAGTGGGTAGGGAAAAAAACACACACACACAACACAGAGCTGTTGTGAATCAGTAGAAGGTCCCTGAATCCAAACCCACATCAGTTATTATTACTGGAGAGCTTTTTTTCCCCACCCAAGTGACATAAAAGACTCCGTCTGAAGGCTGCATATTTTAATTTTTATTAACATTTCATTCTCTTTTCATGAGAAAGTTGCTGTTTGAATGTTTTCAGTAAGAGGGGAAAGTTCACCGCACAATTCATCAGCCTGAATATTAAACATAATTACAAATATTTTTCTTTTTTTGACACATTAAAAGAAGTCAGGAGGTCCCCTGATTGCTGTGAGGAGGTGGAGGAAACTGACGAAGGGGGAGGGGGTGTTTTTAAATCGCTGGTGACTCACAAAGTGAGTCACACAATTACGTACGCATCACGTTTTCTGCTCTCGCGGTCGTTGGGAGAATTGTGAAACGCGGCCATCTTCGGGCAACGTTCGTTTTCACTGACTGCTTTGGCACGTTGTGCTTCATAAAGCCGGTTTTGTGTCGTCGTGAGCGGTCCACAGTCGCAAGGCTTCAGACCACCCTGTTGATGATGGAGCCCAGTTGCTCGATCTGGCACTCCACGACGTCTCCTCTCTGGAGGGAAAAAACAAGTTTAACTCTTCAGGAGAGGAAAAAAACACGCTGAAATCACTGCAGCAATATCCAACGAAAGACAAGTGAAGGCTGCACAACTTCTGCTCTGGCAGCTCGCCACGCTCTCACTGCGGTCGGTGCGTTGCCATCACCTTGAGGAAGACGGGGGGCTTTCTGAACACTCCCACGCCTGGAGGAGTGCCCGTCAGGAAGACATCGCCAGGATTCAGCGTCACGAACCTGATGGGAGACAAGACACAGAAGCGGCAGGGGAGGCATCAGGAGGGAAGACCCGTCATGTTTTGAGTTTCCTCTCACTAACGGAACATTTGTGGGGCAGGAAGTTTGTTGTCTCGGGGTCTCGCGCTCTGTTATCTGATTTTCATCTGTTTTGTACCTAGACTTCTATCACTGCAGAGCAGCGCAGGTATTGTCATCCATCCACAAGGTGACGGAGGGGGGAAAAAAAAAAGTCTCCAGTCAGTTCAGAAATGCTCCACTTGGGACGCTTCAAGGCCGCAGGGCTTCAAAGTCTCCAGTGGAGCGTGTAATTTCAGCCCAGAGCCTGAACGCAGGCTATTTTCTCCCCAAGTGGCACTTTTGTGACTCCTTTTCCACCACGATTTGCATAATTTCTTAAAAAGTGGAAGATGCACCGTCAGCTCGGCTTACTCAGGGGGAACAAAGTCCTTTGTGCCATATTAAAATGTGGCAGCGGCGGCGGCTCTCAAGACGCGCGCCGCCTCTGCGACAACTCAACCCTGGACTCACTTTGAGACCCAGGCGACCAGCGCCGCCGTCTTGAAGATCATCTGATCGGTGTTGCTGCTCTGGACGGCGTCTCCGTTCACCAGGCAGCGGACGGCCAGCTTGTGAGGATCTGAGGGGGGTAAAAAAAAAAAAGGGGGGATAAAGAAGCATTTCACAAACCTCTTCTCAGTTCGACTCTACTGAACTTTGGTTTCTCCACCGCATCCTCTTCAGCAAGGGGGCGTGGCCATTGCGATGATTTTCCATCCCTATCACAAACGTTGTCCCCCTTCGGCTCACAGAACTCGCCGTCGCCTCCTGTGATGCATCGAATATCGAATCCCCCCCCCCGTGGGTTCCTGGCCCTCACCTTTCACGGCGTCCGTGGTTACCAGAGCGGGGCCCAGGGGACAGAAGCTGTCAAACGTCTTTCCCAGCAGCCACTGCTTCCCGTTCCGCCCCATCTGCCAGTCGCGCGCGCTGACGTCGTTCGCCACGGTGAAGCCGGCCACGTGGGACAGAGCGTCCTCCTCCTGGGTAGACAACGGGGGGGGGGTGAGTCGAACCCACGTGGCAGCAGAGCGTTCTGAGTGGCACGAGTGATGCGGCAGCGGTGACCTTGATGTCTTTTCCTTTGCGTCCAATCACAAAGGCCAGCTCCACCTCCCAGTCCACCTCCTCCAGTCCCACAGAGGAAGAGCAAACAGCATGAGGACCCTCGAACTCTAAACGCTTCAGTGTCGCTAACTGAGGTGAATGATTTAACAGCGAGCTGATCAGGATCTTGTTTCCATTGACTTTTCCTTCAAACTGATGTAAAATTAACTTATTGTCCTTTTATTGCTTATCTGCGTGAATCCAACTGTGACCTTTGGACTGTGTTTCCATGGTTTCGGTCACACGCTCGCTCCTCGGCCCCCACCTGGCTCTCCGGCGGCAGAGTGATGTCATCGTACGGCCCCGTGATGGCGCTGGGGAACTTGCTGAAGATGATGGGCTCCTTGGGGATGGGGGCGTTCTGCTCCAGGCAGTGGTCCCGGTAGTTCATGCCCACGCACACCACCTTCTCGGGGGCCAGCACGGGGGGCAGCAGGTGGATGTCCGCGCGCTCCACCACACACTGACCTGACGCCAAGGCTCTGAGGACGTAAAGAAGGGGAACGCTCAAGAGATTAGAAGAGCAAAGAGGTGTAACTGGAGAGGATGTGGACGAACTGGGGGGGGGGGGGGGCTGATACCTCTGTGCACACTCCAGACCTTTCTCCCCCAGTTCCAGCAACTCTTTCAGCGTGGAAGGTGCCGAGGGCTCAAACGCCTTCACGTCCACCACGTTGAGGCCCTCCCCGAGCTCTACTCCCACCCGGATGTCGCCGCCGCCGCCAGCCCTCCCGCCCGTGTTGCGTCTGAACTGCACCAGACGCATGGCTGCACTGCTGGAGCTTCTCCTCAGGGGGTCCGCCGTTCGTCTTTGAGAGATGCAACGCCTCAGAATGCAGAAGGAGCGAAGAGGAAGTTTCATCTGTTGAGGGCAGGAGGAGGTGGACAGAGGAGATGACCGGAGACGGGAGTTACAAGTCAAATATTATCGAAAAATAGATTACTATCCTGCAAGATTTAAGAGTACTCGTCTGATTGGTTATTGAACCGTTTGTCTAGGGTATAAAAACTTCTTTAGATTTACTCCAAAAAAACATCAAGTGGTTGGTTGTAAAGCAACAAAAACTCAAGAAAAGCCATCATTTTACTTTGACCTAATAAAACTCCAGCTGTCGATTTACTGTCCAAGTCTGCATATTGAGAAGAATGAGTCCAGTTTTGGGAAAAAACAGCTGAAATCGTGCATAAAGTTGATCTTCAACCTCTCTGACTTGCACTGTGCAAACTGAAGATTACCAACAGCGGAGCTGACAGAACAAATTGTGAAGAGCTTAAACCAGTTTGCTGGGAAGAGACTGTGACTCTGAGCAGGTGAGAACTCCACCGTTGGCCATAAAGTGATCAGGCTGCGTGTTGAGACTCGATGACGGAGTTATAAATCAGAAAGGCTGAACCCTGCAGCAGCAGCGGCGGCAGAAGCGGTCTTTTCCTACCTGCAGCTCCCACCGTAACGCTGCTTATCTCCAATGACCGCTGTGCTTTAGAGGCCTTTGCGGCTGATAAGCAACATTGACTAAACTTGCAGCTTGTATTTTGCCCCTTGTACCCTCAACGGTCCTTTCTCACCTCTGCAAGCGCCGCAAGCCACTGTTTCCGGTTGTGTTTTGTAGTCCGTGAGGACGGAGCCCTCAAAAACGGCAGATTTACACGACTAACGACTCAAATATTAGGTCTGTCGTGCTTGTCACTGCACAGAAAGGTCATTTTTACATTTTAGGTACAATTATCGCGATGCCGCTAGTTCAGTTTGTCGCTGCAGCTCCTCGAACTACAATTCCCAGCAATGTGTCAAACCGCGCCTCAGACTGTAGGAATTTTAAACGCTCCACTCAAAGCACTGCGAAACACAGCAGAAACTCGTGTTACTGGCCCTGTAACAAGATTAAAACATGACACCGATCCCCGACACATAATTTGACCCTTTTGTAAAACCCAAATAGCTCTGCTTCCAAACCGCTTTGGAAAGCCGAATGGGACGGTTGTGGCGGAGACACCCTCATTTACGCACCGGAGGGAAGCCCGTGAAGGCAGCGCGGGTGTAACGGAGGGAGGTCACGTGGCCGTGCCGGAACCGACCCGTTGTCATCCTCCGGGATCAGCTGCCTCATTCACTCCGAAGACACCGGAGGAGGAGTAGGACACAATGTGCACCAGGTGAGATTAGCGGCTAGCTTTCAGGTCACACAACTGCTTTTAATCTCACTCCACTTGGTTTTTTACACGCCGCTGAGTGTCGTGCATGAATTTGCAGCGCGGAAAAATAAAACTGTTGAATTTCCTTTGTTCAATCCGCTCCTCTTCCAGCAACTCAAATGCATGTGATTTAACCTTTTATTGAAAATATTATTGTAAATTCGTGTTTAATGGCTGACTGACCTGAATCCTTCGTGTGTAAAAGCGATAAAATCTGACTCTCCGTGTTGTTTTGAGGCGTCTGTTAATATGTGGATTCATTTACGTCGTGCAGCCTTCTTTTCATTTCGCTTGGCTCCCGTTTCACTTTCACCATCACCGTCTTTTGTTCATGTGAGTGCCATAAGATGCCAACAATGGGGCCTGTCCAGTCCTTCGGGATTCCTGGCAGATGCCAAACAGCTGACTGCCCCCCCTGGGGGCGAAAAAGTGTTTACTAACTGTGACGTAGTGGTCGTAAATAACAGCAGGGGTTGGCATGAATGCGTGGTCCCCATCGTCTCCTGCTACTGATTGCACGGGGACTACTGACGTCTGGAGCTTTGCTCCTGGCAGGAAACGTGTTAACAGAAGTCAAAGGTCTGAGCGGTTCAGCACACTTTGACCCACTGTGTTATCTGTAACCTGCAGTTTAACACCAGAGCCTGAGGAGCCTTATTGCATCACCCTGTCTGAGATTTCTTAACTTTGTTTGTGCTGACATTGACTGTTTATTCCTTCTTTGCAGCGTCCAGCCCCTCGAGTGCACCACTGACCTCAGGAACCAAAAGTGAGTATCAGGCAAAAACGCTTTTAAAATGCTGCACTTCTCTTTTTTTTTTTTTTCTCCGTTGGGACCCAACGAGCTGCCGCGTCACCTGACGTCTTTCTGTTCCCTCTTCAAGTTTTGATGGCATCGTCCTGGTGACTCAGGGCCATGAGGCTTTGCCCCCCGAGCTGGAGACCCTGAGGGCCCCCCTGCAGGACTACGGCTCTGTAGGTGTCCGTCATCCCGCTTCAGTCCAAGCTCGCTGTAATCAACATAAGACGCAAAGATCCACTGTATTTCATTCCTCAGAAATGATGACGTTTCCGATGCTCTCTGACAGACAGAAGCTGGTGTGTCCTGCATTGTGACAACGCTTTTGTATCATTTGCCTATGCGATGCCTCCATCAGGTGGACAGCGGTCTCGGGGAGGAAGTGGTGGTCCTCAAGGTCCCCGGTCTCCCCGGCAACCGGCTGGTGTTTGCGGCCACCGGCCCCGTGAACCGCGACTACGATGACATCAGGCGCTTCAGCGATGCGGCCGAGAAAGGCATCAAGCGGTCAGTTTGTTGGGAGGCTGGATTTCTCCTGTCTCCGTCTTGTCCCGGTTATGTTGTCCTCCTGTCTCACTCCTTGTCCGTTTTTCAGTGCTCTGAAGGCCGGCATGAAGCGCCCCCTGCTGGTGTGTCCCCCGCACAAGGACTACTCCAGCAGCACCTTGGTGGCCGCACTGGGGGCCCTGCATGCCCTCTACATGGTGAGGAGAAGCTCAAGTAATGGTTTGAAAAACTTGGAATCTTTGCATCAATGAGGCCACCGACTGTGAAATAGTCCTAAAAGGTTCCTGGCGATCCGTGCAGACCAGTGCTGCTCGTAGGAGCAGTAACATTCTCATTATGTGGCCGTGACTGAAAGCTCTCCTGCTGTGATCTGAGGCGTTGAGTCTTCTTTCCCTCTGAGCCCTGTGACTCCCGACTTAGTGCGACTCCGTTACCCAGCGGCTCACTTCCTGTTTCTCCCCCCTTCTTGTCCAAAAACAGCCGCTCGAGGTGAGGGAGGGGAGCGTGAAACCGAACGACTTCAAGGCTTGCGTCCTGGGGCTGTGGGCGGCGCAGGAGGCTCGGGGGAGGAAGCTGGTGGAGCTGGCGAACGCTCTGGAGAGCGGCAGGTGGGTCCATTCTCTTGCCCCCCCCCCCCCAAACACACACACACACACACGCATCCATCATCTCTGAAGGTCAGGTTGTTCACTCGCTTTCCCTTCTCGCAGATTGGCCTGCCGGGACATCGGCGGCTCTGACCCGGAGAGGATGGCGGCGCCGCGCGTGGCCGACTATGTCCAGGAACTTTTCAGAGATAGTCCCGTGCAGGTAGTGAGGAACTCTAATGGAGGCACATCATGTTGTTTGAAAAGAAGTCTGGATTACATTATGATTTGAGTGTTGTGTGCCCTATTTGGATGCCCATGTGTCTATTTTCTCTTTGTATGACATTTGTTGTCTTTTTTGTCCCCTCCAGGTACAGGTGGTGAGTGACCTGAAGACCCTGGAGAGAGAGTATCCATGCCTGGCTGCAGTTAACCGCTGTGCCAACTGTGAGACAGCAGCTCTTCTTATTCATTGCTCAGAAGCTTCCCTTTAAGCTTGAAAAGGGCTCAAAATTCTTAGTTCGAATGGTCTTTTAATACTTTGTCTTTATTTCCAGTTGTACCTCGTCATCAGGCTCGAGTCATCAAGCTGCTGTACTGTGGGGAGGGACCCGTCCAAACCACTCTCATGTTAGTGGGCAAGGTGTGTACACGTGGGTGTGTGTGGGTTCAAGACCAAGTCTGCAGGTGTGCGTAGGAGTAACTGGTTGTTCTATCTTGCTCAGTTCCTTGCTGGATGCGTTGTTTCAACCAATCAAATTGCACGAAGTCCTCACCATGAGGAATGCCTCATTTTAGATAAACCACTGACAGTTTAGCTGGCATGTGTTCATGTGGAAGTCCTGGCGACTCAAGCGACGGCGTCTCCCCGCTGTGGTGTGTCGCAGGGCATCACCTACGACACGGGTGGCGCCGACATCAAGGCTGGAGGCGTCATGGCCGGGATGCACCGGGACAAGTGTGGAGCTGCCGCCGTCGCCGGTTTCTTCCAGGTAAGACCGCCACCCCACACCCACCTGATCCGGAACACAACTGCAGCTTTCATGGCTTCTTCTTGTTTGAATCCGTCATTTGAGGCTTCCAGAAGTTCTCATCCGCTTCCTGTGTTGTTTCTGTTGAACAGATGTTGGCCAAACTGAAACCAAAGCACTTGAAGGTGATTGGCTCCATGGCCATGGTGAGGAACAGCGTGGGCGCAGGTCAGTGTGCCGCGACTCCTTCGTCCCATCGGCGCGCCCGTTGCCCCGCCGCCTCCCCCCAAGCTGACCGTGTCTGCTTGTGTTTTTTGCCCCCAGATTGTTATGTGGCGGACGAGATCGTGGTGTCCCGGGCCGGTCGCAGGGTGCGGGTGGGAAACACCGACGCCGAGGGCCGCATGGTGATGGTGGACCTGCTGTGCGAGATGAAGGAGAAGGTGAGACGCGAGGGTCCCCTCCTGACCGGATGCTCTTTCACGGCGTGTCCCCCCCGTGGTGTGACAGCTGTGTTTGTCTCTGTGGCAGGCTGTGAATGAGACGGCCCCCCAGCTGTTCACCATCGCCACTCTGACTGGCCACGCCATCAGAGCCATGGGACCCAACTACTCCGTGAGTATGAAGGTCATACGGGCACCCTGGTTGCTGCAGAGGTTCACAGAGTGGAGTCAATGTGGGCTTTTGTTTGTCCTCCCAGATCATCATGGACAACGGACCAGCCCACCGTAACGGGAACGCTGCTCAGTGGCAAAAAGGTGCCGATTCTGTACAAATGTTTCATTTTTCTCTGAACAAACACATGTTTAATTTTGCATTCACACTACAAAGTACTAATTACACAAATAAAGGCACAGAGCTTACTTTTAGCTCAGGGCTGCACCAGTTTAAATCAACCTGATAGTTTTTTTTATGGACTTGACTATGTAATTATTGTCTTGTCATGTCTGGATTTCAGGACCCTCTAAGTTTTCCAGCTGGCACAAAACGTCTCTTTTAGCCCGACAAGCATTTGATTCTGTGTGAACAGAAGACACTCATCATGTTGGTAGTACTTTAAACCACAACAAGGAATAAATCCTTCTGAGCACCACACATGTCAGAGTGTTTGCAGTACAGTTGGATACTTGGTTTGAATCAAGCTCGAGTTCGAGATATTAAGCAAGTTGCAAAATCAGGAGGATTTTACAAAGTCATTGTTTTTTAATATGAGGCGAGTACCACAAGTCCACCAATAGATGGCGCCATTACATCGACAACGAGCACACAGTGACATTTTTCCAACATGCACAGCTTGTGAGAGTCACACATGCACTCAGACCAGGCTGCAGTTGATGTAAAAACAATATTGACAGCGTCCTGTGTTAAAAACATGACTTACACTGTCATGGTCACTGCTGGAAAGTACCATCCTACTCTCAGGCGGTTGTGACCGAGCCAATCAGTGTCCTATGAGGCCAGTCAATCATCCTGGGAGGCGGGTTCAGTGATACAAGAGAAAGAATGAAAAATGTGACCTATTCCTCCTCCTCCTCCCCCTCCCCTTCCCCCTCCAACTCCACCTGCAGCTGGAGAGCTGCTGGGCGATGTGTTCGAGGTGTCCACCATCAGACGGGAGGACTACGAGTTCCACAAGGGCAAGTCTGAGTACGAGGACATTCTGCAGTGCAACAACCTGCCGTCCTCGGCCACTCCGCGGGGTCATCAGACCCCTGCAGCCTTCCTCATCATGGCCTCTGGGCTTGACAAGGTGACGACCATGACCCCACCCCCACCCCCACACACACACATGCACACATTCTCATTGTTACATTGCTGCAGGATGTCCATGCTCAGAGCGATAGGCAGTGTTTGACTTTTGCTTCCCACCCTTCCAGCACGGTGTGGACTCTGACAAACCCCTGCCTTACTCCCACATCGACATCGCCGGCTCCAGTGGTCCGTTCCCCGGTGTCCCGACGGGAGCTCCGATCCTCGCCATGGCAACCAACTACGGCCTGTCCGATGGTTTCTAACCAGATCCCTTCAAGTGTCTGTAATCTCTGCACTGCTAGATGACACAAAGTTGTAACCGTCCAAATATAAATGAGATACCTGCCACAAGACGTGAACGCAGTCGTTCACCTCTGACATTCCTCCGTACCTCCAACTTGACGAAACATTGTGACCCTTTTTTATGAATTGTAAACCTTCTCCACGTATGAATTAGTGGTCAAGTACGTTTTCTTTTACCTGGATCAGTCCGCTCTCAGGGGATAATGGCTTTTTAAAATAACCTTCTTTTGTAAGTATGTCTGCCTCTGTATGAGTGTGTATCTGCAGAAGATCAGAGATGTGGTTGTGGGATTCATCAGGCCGTCTGCCAGCCAAACTGACCAACTTGGTGATCAATAAAACCGTTCAGAGCTCATGTGTTGCTTCTCTATGAACTACCGCACACAGCACGACACACGTCATCTGGGTCGGGAAAAGAACTGCTGAAAATTTCAGGTAAAACTTTTACATGAACAGGAAAGAGCCAGATGGCGCTTTTGCATTAGCGGTCTGATTTAAAGTAAAATCAGGCTTTGAACATAATAATAAAAAATGAGGTTAGATGTTGACCAAGCAAGTGAAATTAAACGTTACCATCACTTCGTGCTGCAAAAGAACACTGTTCTCTGTGCTCTCGCTAAACAGGAACTTTACCGATCCTTAAGTAATACAATTAAAGAGCACTTCATCGGTCACTAATCTTATACACTGCATGTCCTATTTGTGGCTTGTGGGGATGCTAAAGGTGACTACAGGGGATACACACACACACACACACACACACACACACACACACACACAGGCTAAATCACCAGTTGACCTCATTTGTTTGGACTAATATAAAGCAAACTGAGGACGTGGAGGGAACACACTTGTTCAACATTCAAACTCTGCACTGGCTGTTCACCTGCTACTATCACACAAACACAGTTACTGAATTGGCTTGGATTTATTAACATATATTCAAGATACACTCAAGTATAGAAGCAAGTGAAAGGACCAGGAATGTGATGAAATGTCGTGCTGAAGAAGTCGGTCAGCCTAAAGTCTGTCAAACAGTGACCTGGTGAGTTTTAAACAGCCTGGTGCTGAAGAACTAGGCAGAAATGTGAAGGAAGTAGCTGACTGACAATTCTGCGTTACCTCACCAACATGGCGAACGGCGCCCTGTTTTGAGCGGTCTTACGTCGTCAGCACACACGGAAGTGACGCAGCGACGCCGAGATATTATAAACTGACGTTAGCGCGCGCTTTCAGCTCAAACCTCGCTGCTGCTGCTGAGAAGGTGGTGTCCGCGTGCTGCGCCCTCCAGCCTCCAACACACAAAGACCGAAGCCTCCGTGTCCCGCTCTCTGCTGCGTCCCGGCCCGCGGAGCGACGCTCGCCTTCTCCTCTCCACACCACTGCGCAGACGTTTAGAAAACAACAGCCACCATGTTCGAGGCTCGCCTGGTGCAGGGCTCCATCCTCAAGAAGGTGCTCGAGGCGCTGAAGGACCTGATCACGGAGGCCTGCTGGGACGTCAGCTCCTCCGGCATCTCGCTGCAGAGCATGGACTCCTCTCACGTCTCGCTGGTGCAGCTCACCCTGCGGCACGACGGCTTCGACTCGTACCGCTGCGACAGGAACCTGGCCATGGGGGTCAACCTCAGCAGGTGCGGACAGAACACACACAAACACACACGCACACACACGCATTTGACGGTCTGTGTATCTGCAGGCTGCTGTGTCGGTCGCGTGGTGCAAAGAGAGATCCAACTTTTGCTGCGTAATGATGGAAGTTTAACTGACGCATTAAGATGCTAGACTTTTTTTCCCAGCTCTCGACTTATTTAAGCTTCGTCAGTTTAGTTCGTCAGAGCAGGTCGGATCCACGTCTCATCGTGTTCACGTTACAGTCGGTCAAAATGAGGTCTGATTGCGTTTTAACGGCTTATTTTATGACTCTTTGACGGATGCTGACAAAGAAGGTGGCCATCTTGGGAGGATTGCCCGGGCATATCTCCGTCCCAACACCCACCTCCCTCACTTCCGGTTCACGCACGCTGCTCTGAGCGCGCATAATATGTGCAAATAACACTTCAGAGCTTTGAGCGTAGCATCCACTGCGCGCGGATTCGGTTTTCTGGTGTTTCGCAAACTTTATGGCGCCGTGTCAAGGCGCACCGGCGGCGACGTGGTGACGCGCTGACGTCATTTGAGCGCCAAATCGGCTGCCGAAGAGTTGGCGCGAAATATTGTTGAACCCGGGAACTCTTAACTTCCGGCTGAACGTGTTTTCTGCTCGAACCAGAATCGAAGCTCTGAAATCGTGGGAACAAAAGATGCACAACAATGAATGTTGAACTCGATACAAGATTCACGACTTAAGTTGTGTGAAACGAGTCAGATTTTAAACTCGTGATATCATAAAAGTGTCGATCGGAACGATGCTGGCTCAAAACCTATACGTTTTTCTTTAGTTACTTTATTTGTGTAAACGTTAGGACAATAAGAAGATGCTTCTAAAATCATTGGTTTTATTGATCCATAATTATTTGAATATCTTTGTTCTTTGTCACACTGGGGAAAAAAACCTACAAAAAAAAAGTCAACTTTTAGATTACATCTTGATTTATTTCTATTATTTCAGACTTGATCCAGTTAGTATAGTGTGTCTGACCATGATGTGTCGAGTCTAAAGTGAGGGTTCTTTTTTTTTTTTATTGTTACTCATTTCTAACAGTTTTGTTGTCCTGTCTTCAGCATGTCCAAAATCCTGAAGTGTGCAGGAAACGAGGACATCATCACCCTGCGGGCAGAAGACAATGCAGACACACTCGCGCTTGTGTTCGAGACCCTCAGTAAGTTCTCCAGCCCGAGTCTAACCAGTTCAAAGGTCACACTGAGCTTCACCTGTTCAGGTTTTTTTGTACTCATGTTCGTTTCCTTGTTGCAGACCAGGAGAAGGTCTCCGACTACGAGATGAAGCTGATGGACTTGGACGTGGAGCAGCTCGGCATCCCGGTGAGTCCTGCGTCCACCCCCTCCCTTTTTACCTCCTGTTGGTCCCAGCATGTCGGTCCTAACCCGCCTCCCCTCTTGCCCGTCTCGCGCAGGAGCAGGAGTACAGCTGCGTGGTGAAGATGCCCTCGGGCGAGTTCGCCCGCATCTGCCGCGACCTGTCCCAGATCGGGGACGCCGTCATGATCTCCTGCGCCAAGGACGGAGTCAAGTTCTCCGCCTCGGGGGAGCTGGGGACGGGCAACGTCAAGCTGTCCCAGACCAGCAACGTGGACAAAGAGGAGGAAGCTGTGAGTACAACAGAATAGCGCGACACTGTGGCCCAGACAAGTTAAACGGCAAACAAAAACATGAATTTTCAGGGTGTCCCTTTAGCATTTGCCGTCTTGGTGCTCTGTGATCGTAATGCACCTGCTGTGCTCATCAGTGCCCTTTGGTTTCAGGTCACTATTGAGATGAACGAGCCCGTCCAGTTGATCTTCGCCCTCAACTATCTGAACTTCTTCACCAAAGCCACGCCGCTGTCCAAGACAGTCACCCTCAGCATGTCTGCCGACATCCCCCTCGGTAAGGGCGCCTGCACACCGCTCAAACCACCGCCGCGCCGGTCGTCGTGTCACTTGCTTCATTGTTGACCCTCCTCTCTTCTTCCTCACAGTGGTGGAGTACAAGATCGCAGATATGGGACACGTCAAATACTACCTGGCGCCGAAGATCGACGAGGAGGCTTCCTAAGTTGTTCCTCGACGATTAAAAATGGAGAACAGAGAATCGCAGGCTTGCAGAGACTCGTCCAGAGTGAGAGGAGGCCCGAAGTGACCCGGTGGCTCTCCATGATGGTCTCCCGTCAGGTGTTTGACCGCTGTCCTGTCCATCAGGGGTTCAGACATCCAGATGCTTCTCACACTTCCTCACTCCGAGTCTCCCTCTCTCTATTTTTGCCCTTTTTTTGGAGAAGCAGATTCAAGCATCCCGTACGTCTCTGTTGTAGATAAACACATTTGTAAATACTTTGTGTGGTTTCGCACTGTCAGTCAAAGCCCAAATGTTTTTGTATTCATCAACTCGGTAAAAAAATAAATGATTCCAGTTGTTTCGCAGTGCTGCGTTGTCAGTTGCTCTCGTCCTCATGGTGAATAAACAGTTGTGCACATTACACTGCTGGCAACAGGTTCAACACACCACATCAGTCACTTTCACACAGCAGCAGTGTGAGCAGAGTGTACCATGTGAGGTTTTCCACACATTGGATGAACTTACTTGGTGTGTTGTTAGGTTTTTATGAGACATTCAGTCTGATGCAGGGCAGGACACTTGTTTAATTGGGCCATCCTGTCCTGCAGCAATGAGCAGCAGACC
>JASSRZ010000011.1:15745227-15765248 GCA_032164315.1 Malacoctenus gilli
GTGTGTGTGTGTGTGTGTGTGTGTGTGTGTGTGTGTGTGTGTGTGTGTGTGTGTGTGTGTGTGTGTGTGTGTCCCTCTCTCTCTCTCTCTCTCTCTCTCTCTTTCTCTCTCTCCCTCCCCGCCTCCCTCCCTGACCTCTTTTCCTCGTCTTGCCCTTCGCTGTCACATCTTTTTCATTGCTGTCCCCTCGTTCCCCTCTGGACATCTTTCTGCCTGTCTCGGCAACATTTTCAGTTCTTCCTTTCTCCTCTCGCTCCTCCTGTGTTCTCCCGTCACCACCTCGAGTCTTCCTCTCTCTGCTGTTTTCTTTTCTGTCTCCTGTTTGTTTGTATCACTGTTTGTGTCACTGACTCCATTTTTTTGAACTCGTTCTTCACATTGTTCCTCCATCTCATCACACAGTACCTTTTCTCTCCAGTGTTTTTCTTGCTCTCTTGTTACTACAGTACTTTTTGCTGTTTTTAATTCTCCCACTTGTGTCTTTTTTCCGTCGTTTAACCCATTCATTCCTTCCCTGATGTTTCCTTTGTAGTGAACTTCTTTGCATTCTTTTTTCGTTGGCTTCATTACACCTTTGTGTACATCTCCATGATCTTGCATGATGTCCTTTCTGCTCTTCCTCATCATGCTCTCGGCCATAAACTCTGATCTCTCTCATTACTTCCTTTCTTGCTGCTCACCTTGTTGAACCTAAAAGTGGAAATTAAAAACTGCATAAGGACACACACACACACACACACACACACACACACACACACACACACACACACACACACACACACACACACACACAAACCTGTGTGTGTGTGCATGCCTGTCTGCCTGACTGCGTGTGTGCGCACGTACCTGCATGTTTGATCTGAGCCGTCTTTAAGGAGTGAGGTTAGTTCACCATCATGTCCTGTGTAATTGTAGCCAATCAGGTGAGTGAAACGTGTGTGACGTTGGATCACTCTCACACACAAAACAGAATCGATTTGCTGTCACTTCTTCATCGTTGTAATGCTGCTCTCTCACATTCGGTGATTTTCATGATCTGAATTTTTTTTTTTTTTTACCTTTTCAATTCTTTGTGCTGCAAGGAGTAAAATGGTTTCGTGCCTGTTGTCACGTTTTGGTTTGATTATTGTTGGTTCAGGAGATTTTGCAAATTTGGGATTGTTTGAACCTGATTAAGTCGAGCTGAACCCAAACTCGGCAAACCTCAATGACGCCCAGTCGGTGTGAATAGGACTCACTTGATGTTTAAAGCTGTGAATGCAGTTGGACTTTGATGCACGCCAACAGAAATACTCAGTTTTTTGGGGGGGATAATCTCTATTATTCAGTTCTTACCCTAACCCAGCGAAGGAGCTCCATGTGTGAACGGAATAAAACAGGCTGCGGATAGCAGCAGAAACCAGACAGAAAGTGGAGCTCGCGATGGTTTTCTATTACATCTCAGTGGTTTCAAGGGAGGAGAGATTCAGCATCAGCAGTGGGCAAACCCTCACCTCGATAATGGCCAGGGGGCTAAAAATAGCGGCGCGGAGACAGGGCTGCGCATCTGACAGAGGTGGGGGGGAAGGGGGGGAGGGGGTGGCCGAGTTTAGGAGTGGAGGGGGTGAAGACAGTGAGGACGGTCTGGACTGAATGTCCTCGATGGACTGCTGGACGTGAAGGGAGACAACTGCGAGACTGTGGGAAACAGGAGTAATGAGGTTAAAGAGGCTGCACTCGCGTGCTACGATGGAACTCTGATCTGATTCAGGCTCCTAATTATTTTATCATCAAGGAGGAGGCAGGACTGTTTTTTTAGGTGCACAGTTCGTGTTTTTCACCCTTTATCATCATCTTTATTTAGTCAGTATTTTAGAGTCGGTTATCAGGAGTGACAGGATTTTATTTTTGTTTTCCGATCCTTTTATTTTGGGGAAAAAAAACACTGGCGGGGGCGATTTTAGACGATTTGGCTTTTTTATCTCCACCTGGATTATTTCCCACTTAACCTGATGACGACACTGAAATGCCACTGACACAAAAAAAAAAAATCCTCCTGAGGACATTTAAAAAAAAGAAAAAAAAAGCCTTTTCCTGGTGAGCGTGCGCCCGCCTCCGACAGGGAGGAGATGATCTGAAGGAATTAGGGGGCTTAGTCTCAGAAGATTGTTTTTTCTGGCTGAGGCTCTGATCATTTCGGTCTGTGAGGCAGGTTTTTTTTGGGGGGGGGTAACATCTGTCTGTGTCCCTTTTCTGACACCATCAGCCTTCTCAGAAATCGGTTCCCTTTGAATGAAAATTAAACCGAGTGTTATGTAACAGTCTTTATTATATAAAAGTGATTTGGAAGAGAAGTTCAGTCTCTTTTTTTTTTTTTCCCCCAGCACTTTTGGATTTTTTTTCACTCGTGCTCCTTGAAAGCTGCTCGCGGTTTGTTCTGGCAACTCTGCCTGAAGCTGGTTGTTTGCTGTTGTGCAACTTTTTTTTTGTGGAACGCATTCGCTACAACGCGAAATCAGTGACTTGTGTGACAGGAGCCAAATTAAAGACCTGAGAAATGTGATGATCAGTGGTTGACTTCTAGTGTGTGTTTGTTGGTTTGTTGGTTTTTTGGACACGAGCAGCAAAATCACTGTCAAATAAATCGGTGTCAATGTAAATATTTTAACAAGGCCAGTAAAGAAAGCGATGAGGCTGATTGAATACTGATTAAGTACTATGTTTAAACATGCAGTCATGTGATATGGGAAGCGTAACATGAGTGGGATGAGATATGTAAGCGAGATGACGGAGGGATGGAGCGCAGCAGCGAGTTGCGATATTTGGTTTCTCCGCCGAACTCCAAGCCGCTTGCGTCAGCGCGACTCCCGTCCGTCAGAGGAAGCGAGGAGAAGTTGGGGAGGACGAGCGGTCAGACGAGCGGTGAGCGAGCTGCTCTGCGGCCTCCGGGACCGGTGTGGCGGATCCATGTGTGTCGGGGTCAGAGCTATGAAACGGCAGACCGTCATGTGATTCAGATCAAGTGATGGAACAAAGGTGGAGGAGGGAAGAAGAAGAAGAGGAGGAGGAGGAGGAGGAGGAGGAGGAAGAGGACGTGATTGTCATTTGTAAGCAAACTGAGTTGTCAGTTCAGTGAAGCCGTTCTCTAAAGAGGGAAGTTTCCTGATCACTTTGAAAAGCTCCTTCCTCTCGTCCAGTTATTGTGTTACTTTTTTTCTGGAGATGTTCCGATTGATTCTTCCTTCAGAGACCTCCTTTATTTGAAGTCTCTCTGGGGGTCCAAAGTTGTGAGGATGAATGCTTGCAGATCACAGTGCGAGAAAGAAATCAGCAAGGCGCTGCGCTGCTTCTTTGGCTTCATCACTGGCACTCTGGTTCAAGGTATTTTCTCCTTTTTTTCTCCTTGTTTTATTATTTAACGCACTACGATAAAACTTCTCCTGGGTGAAGCAAAAATAATTTTGTGTTACTGTTTGAATTTTCAGGTTGGATTTACAAACGAGTTTTAGTTGTGCATGCTGTCTGAATGTCGGAGACTTCCCTGTGAGAGCTTTCAGTGAGAGCGAACGAGTGCAGCAGGTCCACGAATCTGACCTTGGAGTTGTTGACGACTTCTATTTCTGTTTTTTGTTCTCTCAGGAGAACTTAGTGGACATTGATGATAAACTTGCAGTCAAAGATGCCACAGGAATACAGTTCTTATGGCTTCTGAATTCTTCATAGATGTTTCGGCAGAACGCCTCAGACACCAGAATCCCCTTTAAGGCCAGTAGGATTCTCTAAATGCACTGATATGTGTAATAGACGTTGTACCCACAAAGATTTCAAAATGTTGTTTATTTTTAAAGGTTTCCATCTATTTATTCATCTCTCATCGCATCACATGTTGTTACCAGTAGAAATCAGACTGAGCAGCTGCATACGGAAGAGTTTAGGCTCAACAGGGATCAACAGGAGGAGTGATTGACTCGTACACGTTGATGTCAGAAGTTTTTAACGGTTTCAAGCACGCACACACATCGTTGTTGTGTGATTGTTTTGCAACCCAGTCAAATGATTTTCAGGTTTGATGGGTTTTTTGTATATTTTGATCAAAATTTATAGGTCATTGCTTTTTTTTTTGTTTGCTGACTAATTTGATGCCCTGTAAGCTGACTGAGGTTTGTTCCCAACACATTTGGTGTTGAACTTCCTCCTTTATTCCGGAGATGTCTGTGAGCTGCTGCAGTGAACCTCAGTGGGGTTTTTTCCTACTGCTTTTAGCTGGTTTCAGAAAATGAAAAGTAATCATAAGGATTTCATTCATCCCCCACTTTCTTGTCCAAGTTTGCCCTTCTTGACTCGGGCTGCGTGTCCTTCCTTCCATCATCGATTCGAAGTAAGTCTATCCTTTGTCCTTCGGTCCAGCAAACATGTCGCTTTATCAAGCCCCTGCTGGCTGAATCAGCACTTTGCGTCCCTTTTTTATCCTCCAAACCCGTTTCTTTCTTCAGCAGGGGCAGATCCGGACCATAACTGGTGGGGGCACAACTTTAAACTCGGGTGCCCACCCAAAAGTGTTGAAAAACGAGGGCTGGCACAGACACAGTGATTGATATCAGTCAGTACCAATGACCATTAGGGGGTGTAATCAAATTTCCGACAGGGGCTGAAGTCCCCCCCCCCCTTTTTCAGGCCAGCTGCTCCACCCTATTTGTTTCTTCCCCCACCTTAAATCCCCTGTGATTTGCCCAAGTTTCTCCCGAACTTCAAACTTCATACGGACAGGTGAGGGCACCCCAGGGCGCTGTCTTTGTTCTGCCTCTCTCTTTATTGAAGCCTCCCACCATCAGTCCCTCCACCATCAGTCCCTCTGACAGTTTGAATCGTGGTAAGCAGCCTCCAATATTCAGAGCTCCGCTGATGCGTCGGTCAATCTAAGGCGTGGAGAGGTGTGGGTGGCGGGCAAAGAGGAAAAGACGGGACTGAAAAGCCACCCGAGTGGAAGCCGAGGATAAAAAAAGAGTCCGATTTGATTATGGGGGCTCCTGGTTTAATTACACAGCTCAGACCGACTCTGAACCTGCCAAGCGGAGGTAATTTTGATGAAAATGCGATTATCCCACATGCAGGCGAGGCGACTGTTTGGTTTGGGTTTAAATTTAGGCGTCTCAAGCAGCTGAAGACCAAAGCCACACTGAGGGGACGCCCACATTGATAAGAAAGATGCTTTTTCTTCACGAATGAACACTGAAAGTCAGAGAGACGAAGATGCGGGTTGAAATTCTTCTGAGTTCTGAAAACTTCTCTAATCAGGTCTCTGGAACAGGTTGTTGAAGACCTCCGCATTTCGGCTTGAATGGTAAAAGAAACGTCCGTGGTCTGACCTGGGGAGCGGTTAGTTCAGTGTGTGCATGTTGAAGAAGAGGAGGCACTCACCACTCAGATGAATGAGGGCCTGGCATGACTGTACAGAGAGGATCAGGCTGCCATCTTTTCATTAGATTTCTTTGTATCTCTTTTTATTTTTTTTTTTTGCATGTGTGAACCACAGAAAGTGATAACATGACACCAAACATCCTGGTATTGGTTTGCTGCTGACTAAGCTGGTTTGAATAGAGACAACAAATCTGATCCTTTCTCTCATGTTTCTGTTCTTTCTTCTTCCCGCAACCTGCGAGTGAACGGAGGGGCGCCTGTTTCCGTGCTGCTGAGTTGCAAAGTATGTTGCGCCCTCTCGTGGACGTGGAAACTAGTACATGAGAGAGAACTTTTTATTGTAATGAATCCGTATTTTGTTAAATGTCTTGTTTGGTTGAGTCCGACAACCTGGTGAGGTTTTTTTTAAGCGAGATGAGAAAAAAAGTGAATTATTTTTAATCCGACTGAAGATAAAAGGCGTTTTGTGATTCAGATGGAGAGACGTCGCTCTCGTTCCTCATGTCTCTGAATGTAACTCCAGAACAACATAAGAACTTTTTTGTTCACTGAAAAGTTTTCAAATTTTCATACTTGGGACAGATAATCTTTTGCCTTTTTGAAGGAATTTGATCTCACTATATTTCCGTGAAAAACTGTGTGTTAATCAGCTTTTTAATGGATAGTATGAATGGCAATTTGTTGGGTGGAATTTAAATAAAGGTGGGAATTAGTGGTTATTGGAAGTGAAAAGCAAGTGATAAAAGAGCAGGAGGTGACAAACAAGAGTGCTGACTGAAGTAATTCTATATTCAACAAATCAGTCTGAAGTTCAGAAACACAGGACAGACTGAGAGGCAGACTTGAGTCTTTATTGTACTTGTCCGGGTTATTTCCGTGTTGCAGGATGAAGCCTCGCAATTTTTTTTGACTTCTGGTCTTCTGGCGTTGGCTCCGGTCAAGTTGCGTCATCGATCCGGCGATGCGTCCGTGCTCGACTGCTGCGTGGTCACGAGCTCTTCCTAGTTCTAACGTTAGTAGTTTGGAGCGGGTTGCCGCCAAAACGATCAGTGTTTGGTCAAGTTTTTGGAACCACCGTTGTGGAGCAGAACGACCGCAACGCTAAAAGAGTGAAACAAACAGGAGAGATGAATGTGGAGGTGTTCGTCGTGTGTGATGTGAAAGGTCAGAGGCTCTGTGGTGCTGTTTGATCCCTTCCTTTTTCTCTTTTTTCCTCCAGTTCTACCTGTGATGTGGTGTCAAAGTTAAAACAGATTTCCAAATGTAGCCTCCCCTCAGAAGCGCACACACACACATGAACACACACACACACACGCACACACACACGCACACACACGCACAAGCACACACTCTGCCACCGAGCCAGCGTCTGTCTTTTTGAAGCGAGCGGTTTCGGACCGAGCAGACGCTGCCCATTTTGCCTTCTTTTTAGGCTGAGCTTCGACTTTGAGCTCTCAGACTCCAAAACCCAGCAGCGCATCTTTCTGCAGCATTCTGTTAGCATTGATCTCTGGGCCTGAGCCTCAATGTCCAGCTCTTGTGAAGTTCACGTCGTGTCTTGTTAGACCTCTTTTGGAGCTCCAGCAGTTGCCCCCCCCGAGTCCCTTGAGTCAGCTTTGTTGCGGTGCGGCTGCAGTTATGGGGGCTGTGATGGCCGCTCTGTCCGTGGAGGCCCGGCGGCGCCTCTCCCGGCCCAGCTGCCTCTCCCACTGCGGCCACAGTGCAGCCAGGTACCACCGCTCAGGTAGGCGCTCTCACACACGCTCACCTTTGCAGTGGGTCCAGCCTCCGTTTTTTGCTCGGCTGTCCTTTCATTCATCATTCTGTCCGTCCTTGTACAATCTAATTGTTGGCAGTGATTTGAAACACTTTGTTATTGTAAAATCCGTTTTTATTGGGGAATGAGGAGACCTTTATGATTTGCTGGTTGAATTTTGAATTTCTCTGGACTCCTTTCCTGTGTCTGCTTGGACGTGACGCTTTATGGTGTCCCAACACGGACACATCAGCACATTATGTACTTTTCATTGACCTTTTAATTCTCAGTAGATGTTCCAGTTTTTGACATGCCCCATTGAAGAATACTTAGATCATTTGAAGGTTGTGTTCATCAAGCAACTGGTTTTCCTGGTGTTTATTTTGCATTGTTCAATTACTGTGCGCACAGTTCGCGGGGTCCGTTAAACATTTCTCATGATTCGACAAATGTGCTCAAGAGGTTTAAGTTGTTGCGTCAGTGCCTCTTCCTCTCTGCGGGGATATTTGCTGATGTGTCTGACGGGGAGGAAACCGTCTGGGTCCTCTCTCCCTATTTACTGACTGTTGTGTCAGCAACCCGGCTTACCTTTTAGAAAACCTGTTAGTGTCCTAATGGCCCGGCAGGCATACACGCATACACGCACTCACACACATGCACGCACGCACCTGCATCGATATACAGGAAAACCACCTGAAATGCTCAAAATAGAACTGAAACGCACACGACTTTTCCCTGTTCAAACATCTGTGTGTGTGTGTGATGTTCAGGCACCTCCGTGCGTGAGGAGTTTCTGTTTCTAGAGCCCGAAGTGGCAGAAATGTAAACATGCACTTTAGGGTGATGTATCTACTGCAGTACTGCACCGCAGACTCTTTATCGCGACTTATTGAATTTATGATTGTCGGTTGACCTCCAGTTTTTCAGTAAAGTATAAAAAGTGGGGGAGGGAGCCTGGGGGGGGGGCTCCTCCTCCTCCTCCTCCACCACCACCACCTCCTCCTCGCCACTAACATATTGATCTCTCTCACTCCAGCCTCGCATCTGTGTCTCCCAACTCCATCCAAGTCAATGCATTAACACGCGCACGCTCACAGATACACACACAGCTCTCTTGTCTTGATGCATTAGCAAGTGCACAGTCATCAGTTATCCTCCTCTGACCTGCTAAACACACACTCACACAACCACATTTATACACACTCTCATATCTCAGTGTTTTTGGTGGCAAACTGACACATGTTCCAGGAAATGCTGCTGAGATAATGTGGTGATACGTTCGTAATCGCTCCAGGACCAGTGGCATGAAAGCAGACAGACAGTCGGAGGGGTTGTGATGTCCCTCACATTTGATCCCTGCACACTTGTGCGTTTATCTTCATGCCTAAAATTCAACCTGTTCAAAACTTTCAGTCCTTTCTGCAAACTGTGTCGCAAAAGGGGGTGAACTCACCGTGGAAGGCTTTAGCAGAGATCAAGTCTTCTCTAGGATCTCTAACGTTTTGGTTTCATTGGGGAAAGACGTTCAAAAGTAAGACCCAAGCCGAAGAAAGGTCTATTTTCTGAAACCTAAACAAAAGCAATGCAAAGATAACAAAAAAAGGAATCACGACAGCAACAAGGAAAGAAAATCTTTAAGAAAGGAGTCAAAACGGAAACTTTCAAGTAATGAGATGAATGGAGAATTTCAGAAGGATGAAAACCTGCGAAACCGCTAAACAGGGAAAAAAGCAGGCAACTGTACTGTGTTAAGTAATGACAGAGAGAGAAGCAGAGAAAAACAAAGAATCACCATTCCAAAGATTGACTGATTAAAAAAATGTTTGTTTGATGCATCAAAAAAATCTGTTAAAAATTTTGCCAAAATGAAAAACTCCTCTAAAAGGGATCCTAATAATAATAATAATAATAATAATAATAATAATAATAATAATAATAATAATAATAATAATAATAATAATAATAATAATGATGATGATGATGATGATGATGATGATGATAATGATAATGATAATAATAAATGGAGGAAAAACACTGTTAAAAACATTAGTAACAGCTTATTGTCTTACTGTGAAACGGGAGCAGGGAAGTTGGAGCCCCGCTGTGATCATGAGATCCCGGGTTGCGTCTTCTTTACAACACTTCCCCCTCTGCTTAAGGAAAGTGTTGTTGTGTTCCCTGGTGTGAATCACTCCAGATAAAAGGGTGTGCTAAATGAAATTATAGAATTACTGAACACAGAGAGACTCGGCTTGATCACTAAAAGATATGAAGCCGCCCTAAAAGGCGCAGGAGTGTCTCTTTCAGTCGCAGCTATTTATTGACATCCTGTCACGCCACAGAGCCGAAAGTTGTCCGACATTTGTTTCATCAGAGTTTATTATTATCAGGGTTTTCTAAATATAAGTCTTAACACGTTTTGGCTCATTTTTATAAATATGCCTCCCCCTCTTTAAAACTCTGCTGCTCCTTTCAAACATCTCCAAATCTGTAGCGGGAGGATGGGAGAGGAGGAGGTGCTCCTGTAGCGGAGGATAGAATAGAGAGGAGGGAGTCCAGCTGAGAGAGAGAGAGAGAGAGACAGAGAGAAAGAAAGAGAGAGAGAGAGAGAGAGAGAGAGAGAGAGAGAGAGAGTGTGTGTCTGTGGTTGGTCAAAGTTATGGGATGAGGGGGGAGGAGAAGGAAGAGAAGGAGGAGTGAAAAAAAAGGAAATCATCAGCCAAAGCAGAAGGAAAACAGTGAGGGGGGACACGAGACAGACGGGATGGGTGAAAGGTCCGAGGCGGGACGGGGCACCTCACTGTTGAACACTGGAAAGTTGTAGGCAGCAACAGATAGACGGAGGAGGCTGCAGGTAGCGAGGGGAGGAGTGGCGGAAACGTACGTGCAGAGGAGGTGGACACAGGAGGAGGTTTCTCCCACCCCCACCCCCCCCCCTCCCACCCCCCCTTCGGCTTCTCAGGATTTCCCTCCCTGGACACCGCCGCCGCCGCCGCTCCTGCTGCTGCTGCTCTCCTCTCCTGAGCCAAACTCTTCTCATACAGGAGCTGGATGTAGACAGACAGAGACGATGTGGACAGCGAAATCGACCCTCGACTGAAGCGCCGAGAGGCGCTTCATCAACAGGAGGATTACCGTGAAAGAATCGCAGCAACGGAGAGCCGTCACTGAATGATTGAAGTCCCATAAGTAAGCCCCAGTGCTGGATAGTTTGGACATGCATCGCTGTTTTGTGCGCCTTTCGTTTCACGGTCTTTTGCCCGTCTGGAGAGACCTCGTTGGATGCTGCTGAGATCAGGAAAAGCCAGCTGGGGCTCAGCTCAAAGATTAGGTGTTTGCCGTCTGTTTGCGAGTTGAGGTTTCAGAAATTGCTCGTGTGGTCGGTGCAAACAATGGGCTGATTTATTTATGACTGCTAATGCTGCTTTGCCACTTTGTGGTGTGGAAGATGAGAAGACTTGGGGATTTAGTGTTGCGGGCGCCCATATTCTGTTCAGTAAGCCAGTTGCATTCGCTCGGACTTTCTCCCCAGCTAATGGGAGCAAAGTCTTGAAAATGGACACCGAGGCTGGACGCTGTTTTCCCCAAATGACGTTTTCATCCGCAACCACAATGTGATTTACTGGTGCGAACTATGACGTGAGGACTTCGAGTTACTCTTTGGATGAAGCGAGGCTGAGCAAGTAACTCGTGTCGTTGCTCGTCGGGGCTCCTGAGGAGAAAAACTCCGCGAGGTGACTTCCAAACATCTCCTTTCATGCACCGTGACGGATGGCTGGCGACACAGCCCCCGTCCTCCCTCATGGCTCCGGAGAGGGACGCTCTCCATATATGTCGGCTTCCACATATTTTCCACTTCAGCATCTGTGTTGATATTAGAGCAGCGTCCGTCCAGCTCGCCGACCTGGCTCTCATGCTGCCTCCCGGGCCTGGAAACAAACTCCATGCAGCCGCCCACAAGTCAGACTGATTCCTTCCTGGCTCCCATCTGTTAAAGCGCACTTGTTGTTTGACTCGTTTGGCCCAGCGCGGCTTAGCCTGGCCTTTACCACAGCTCCTCACCCCCCCTCCTCCCCAAGGGAAGCCAGGCTTTCGTTTGCAAGCTTGGCCCTAAGCCGTGCCCCCCCCCCCCCCTCTGAAGTCATGGGGATCCAGGGCATGGAGCTGTTCGCCATTGGCGTGGTCATCATCCTTTTCATGGCGGTCCTCAAGCAGTTTGGCATCCTGGAGCCCATGTCTTCATTTGAAGGTAAGGGCCCCCTTGAGACCCCACCCTGACCCCCCCCCCCCCCCCACAACTCTTACAGTCAGGCCGTGTACACATCAACTCACTGTTAAACCTGGTAAGACTTTATGTCACCATTAAGCACCATAAAAGCTTTAATAGGACTCTTTGGGTAATTAGAGTTATGAAGATACAGTATGTAGTTTAAAGTGTGAATGAAATATTTGATTTGATTACAGCTGAGTTTTAACAGGCTGTTAAACTACAAGCGTTCAAGGTGTTGCACCAAGGCTTAAATGTCTCGCTGTCACACCATCGATTAGATTTAGTTCTATAAAACTGCTTTATAAAGCACGTGTGTCAGTCCTAAGCACCGGCTATTTCCTTAGCAGCGGCATTCACAGCTTTATGCATCAATACAGAAAAGATTCGCCGAAATCAAAGGCGGTCACTTGTGCTCCTGCATGGCGGCAGCGAGCTCCTTCTCCAGCACACCTGGATCTAACGAGGGCGTCGTCAAGCTTCAAGATAACGACACGCTGATCACTATCAGGTGTGTCGCAGCAGCAGGCCAACGGAAACACGCGGCACCTTCCGTGTCCGCCTCTGCTCTCAGTCCCGACGCGATGCCCCAATGTTCTCGGCTTAGTAATAAGCAAAACAAACATGCCATTAAACCTCTTACTCACCTTCATAGAAATTTGCATATGGAAATATACAAACACGTTTTCTTGAAAAAAGAAAGATGGAAACACTTCAGAGAATAAGTCAGGAAAAAGTTTGGTATTTTCGTTTGTCCACGTTTTAAAGTTTTGTTCTTAACTCATAATATTTGAGTTTAAACTTGTTTATAAGTGGGGTTTTCCTTGAAAAACAACCTAGTTTTTGGTCAAACTGTCAAACACATCAAGTTGTTAGTAACGTGTCATAACGAACACACCTGTGAAAACACTGATGCATTGGTATCAATAAAGAGTCATTGCACTTTTTCTAATGGATTTAAATTTCTAACTTTTTTTGTGGTACATTTGCTCATTGTACTGATTATATTTGAAGTGTTGACTTGAGACGTGTCAAAATAGGTGATCTCTTGCTTGCTCTGCTTTACATGATGGTTTTGATGATAAAACCATACTTTTTCTCCATGTTACGAGACTTTAGTTGGTTTCTGTCACAGTTTGAATGCCACTTCTCGGGTATCACTGCGAAATGCAACTAAGAACAGATTAGTTTGTTTCAGTCTGGCCAACACACTTCAGTTACCACGTGTACTCTTACGATACTTCGAATTTATCTACAATGACCAGGAAAAATGCAAACAATAATCAATATTGGCAAGGGTGCTTACAAAGGGTATGGGCGTCATCTTGATGTTTCCTCTGCCATGTGTTTCCTCCCACACTGAAAGCAACACATGTCCCTTTAAATTGAGTCCCATCGCTGTTTGTTTAACGTCTATGAAAAACAAAACACTATTACTTTGGGACTATCCGCACAGTCGTGTAATGCCGTCATTAGAGCGGAGAAAGGTTGAGGGGGGGAAGTTTTGTTGCGCCCACTCAGGGCCGTGCCATAAAGTCCGGTTGGCCCAAAAGACATTTGGGACTGTAAAAGAGACATCAGATACTGCTGTTTGAATGATGCAGTTCCCCTTGATTAGAGTTTCAGGCTGCAGGCCAGCGAGCCAGAGTGGGCCGCCGTTGGCATGCCAAGACAATTACAGCCGGAAGGCTCCAGTCGGCACATTAGTGCCTCTCATATGGCTCGGCATCATCAGTAATAAATTCAACAAAAACACCAGTAATGTCTTTTCATAATTTATCAGTCCTCTCAATCTCTGCAATCTTCAATTCCTTCAATAGCCCCCCCCCCACCCTGTTCCCCCTTCCTCCTCCTCTTCCTCCTCCTCCTCCTCCTCCTCCTCCTCCTCCTCCTCCTCCTCCTCCTCCTCCTCACCGTGGCTGGGCCCACACCCCCGGTTTAGCATTACCTCACATCAATTATACATGCGGTATCGAACAGGCTTTCTCTGAGGCTGCCTAAATATGGAGCCCCGAGCACTCCTCCAGGACCCTGAAGGACACCGGCCATTCCTCAGTGGCCTCCAAAATTCCCATCATGTGTCTTCGTCGTCTGCAACCCCCCCCCCCCCCCCCACTCACTGACCTCATCCTCTCCCAGTGAGAGCTGCCAACCGCAGCGTCATTACCTCACCTGAGGGGCCCTTATCGTCTTCTCTCCCTCCCGTTTTTTCCAACCCGATCGGTTGGGTCTCAGGTTATTTCCGCTCATTCAAGTATTGGGAATATTTATAACAGCTGGACACGAACACTCTGGGATCCACAGGTTCGCACGACGCGCCGTCACTGGCTGACCTTTGACTGAAATGTCAGAGACCAACCGAGACATTGTCTGTGACTCTGTCTGTGGTTTTTCATGGCGTACAGTCACAGATGACTCGCGCTTCTCACAAACATGCCGGTTTGTGGATTATCAGTTAGTCATAAGGACTTTTTTTTTTCTCTGTTCGGCTTCTTTTTAATTTCCATCATCTGATGTGAAGACAGCCAGGATGATGGTCACTGCTGATCACATCACATCCTGATGTATCTGCTGATTTAACTGAGAGCTTTGATCAAAAAGTCACTAAGATTAGACGTGATTCAGTCTATTGAAAACATCATTAAGACTTCAGATTTTTTTTCACTTTATGTACGACCTGAACACTGAAGGAGGAACAGCATCAGTCAAACAACAAAAAAACCACTTCAAAGTTCAAACGTGACCGTTTGCTTCCCATGATGCAGAATCTCCCTGCAGCAGCTGCTGACAGTCCGAAGGGGTCATGGAGGTCACGTTCTGCTGCTGAACGCTTTGCTCTCAGCTTTAATACTCCGACATAGTGTTTATAAATACTGCAAAACTGTTCTTGGGTCTGTGGTTACCCCTTTTTTTTTTCAATTTCTGTGGATACCTTCACAAGGATTATTATTCTGCGGCGCAGTTAAGTATTTTATGTTTTGTTGTGTTTGCCTTTTCACTTTACAATGTCTCAACACAATAACACAAAGCTACGAAATAATGATAAACAACAGTACTGTACAACAATCAATTCTTCTTGACTAAAAAAGTACAACTTGCATTTACGTTCCCCAGTTTGAAAGCTGCCGCTAATTTCTCCCCAGTCATCCCAAATGTGATTAAAAGACAAATATTATGTGAATTCTGAAGCGTCGACGCACAAAACACCTTCGTGGGAATTATGAGGATTTGTTTTTTCAGGAAGTTGTGAACTTTTATAATGAAACGTGGTTTTGAAATGTCTTTGAAGTTCGTCTCCTATCAAAGCAAACAACATTTCATTTGGAACTTGAGCTGCTGAATATTGAGATGCAACACGGAGCCTCCCTTAAAAATCATGTACCTGTGTAATTTGCGATAGAATATTCTGCACAAAGCAAAATGTAAGTCTTGTATCAATAAGCAGATCAGTAAGGTGCACAAGCTGATTTGTTGAATTATTTATATCATCGGCGCTCAAATAAAAGGTCCTTTGATTTTGCTCTACAGGGAAAAACAAACGACTTCAGCACTTTTTGTGTTTTGTGCAAATGTGTGTGTGAGAGCGTGTGTGCCTGTGTGTGTGCATCAGTGTGTGTGCGCGTGTAAATATGTATGCATGCTTAAAGTCCAGCTAAGTGATCTGATCCAAACAAACCTGCTGGCCTTTGATTGTTGCCTCTGCTGCTCTCTTGATGTCGATTTTGGACTGGGTCCAGCTCGCGCCTATTTTGGGACGATATCAATGCCAGAGGTAGCCTTGTCTTCACAGATATATGAGCCCTATTTTGAGGCTGTGTACTGCCAGTGTGTGGTGGGGTTTTTTTTCGGTCCACGTTCGACTCTTGGGCAGGATACTTATGTGGTGAGTGACATCAGCGGAGGGTGAAAAAAAGGGGACAGGAGGAGGCTCACTACTTCACCTGGAACTCAACAACTATCTCTTCTACGTTTGACGTGTTTGCTTTCTCTTGCTCAGTTCAGAATGGATCGAAAAATCCCACCGTTGAGTGAATTCTCTTGTTATTTGTTGTCGTTTCTCCTCGATGTGCTGTTAAACGTGGCTTCTCTCGGCACAGTGTGTGTGCATGTGTGTCCTCATGCCGTCTCGGGTCTCAACGCACTGGCAGCACTTTATGACACTAATTATTCTGGGAAAATGATCAAAGGAGAATGAACAAAGCTTCATGTAACAATGGTTTTACTCGACTTTGGTACACCAAAGAGCAGCTCCGCCCTGCACGCTGCGTTCTGTGTTTGAGTTGGCTGTGGTGAGGAGCTACCTGAGAGATAATTAGTTCGGAAAACAAGGATGCGCGTACTGTATACTTCCTGTTCACACGCAAGAGATCTACCACACACTGTAGGAGGCATCAGAAAAATCTCTCGTCAATGTTTTTGTGTTTGTTGTGTTTTATTTTCCTTCCCTGTCTATTCACAATGATACAGTATGGGATACATGTTCAGTAATCAGTCAGACAAACAAATGACAATTGCGTACTCTTATCTGATCTAATCACCAAGACAAATAGTTCCTGTTCGTGACTTCTGCCATGCCCTCCGTTTCCTGTTGTTCCACCAGTGTCCAGCAGAGGGCGTCAGATACCGAAGTGCTTCCTTGAACAAGTGTGACAGGGCCTGGGGGAGCCCGCAGCTCGCAGTGTCTTCTGACACGAGTGTGTGTAACAGGACTGCACTGTGTTAATGCGGTATTAAATCTGTTCTGAGGACCCCCAGAGAGACCGGAGTACAATTAGAAAGTGGATCACGAAGCGAAGTGGGAAAATGAGATTCAGGACACCTGTTGACCTCTGTCACCACCCCCCTCTCATCTCTTAAAGGGAGATAGACTTTTACACATCATGTTGACGAGGACAGAAGTCAGAAGTTGACTGTTTTCAGTTAGACATCTGGACCACTAAGGGACTGTATGTATTGTTTTGATGTGTGAGCTGCTTTTAATTGTGCTTCGCTGTTAAAAACAGGACGGCGCTCTTCTTTTTTTTTTGTTCCTCAGGAGTTCACAGGTTAATTATCAGTGATGAACGGGAGCATAAAAAGGAGGGAGTGGGAAAGTATCAGTCATTCAAGTGGGATGTATTTTTCCAATGTTCTTGTATAAATTGAGATCTTTTTCCCCCATTTTCAGCCTGAATTTGGTCTCCATCTGCAGGAATAATGTTGACTGGAGGAAACCCAAAGCAGCAGCACCTCGATGCCTAAAAGCCTAACCATGTGGTGTGAGAGTGTTTAGTGTTGGTGTCTCGTCCTCTCTATCTGATTGGATTTCCCCGTGGATTACTGTGGTGGTCCAGATTTGGGGGGTGGGGGGTGGGGATTTTGGTCTCACTCTGTCGCTGTCCCTTGGAAGGGAAATGCGTTCAAAGCCGTAATCTGAAGCACTTTGACCTTGATGAAGGAGCAGGACCATCACACTCTGCTTTCGTGTGTGTGGGGGGAGGGGGGTGGGTGGGGGGGGGGGACTATCCTGGAAGATCCGTTTGTGCACGACGACAGAGCTTGGGGAGATAAAGAAGCAGTCAATTAAAAAAGGAAGAAGGAGGGGGGGCTAAAGGGAGTGACGGAATTGGCGAGAGGGGAAAAAGAGTGTGACAGTCAAAGAGTGATGAGTGAGTGACACTGTTTCCGGCAGAGAACAGAGAGAGGGAGAGACCGTGAGAGGGGGATGGATAGATGGATGGATGGACGGAGGGATGGACTGAGATGCGAGCAGAAAGTTCAGTGATGTAAACTGAACTTCACCAAAGGAGCAAGATTGAGGAAGAGGGGAAGATGAGTGTGAGGTGGGAGACGGAGGGACTCCAGACGGTGGGCATCGTCTGCCTGGTCATCATGTTTCTCAAACTGATGCACCTGCTGGGCCTGATCGACATCACCGAGACCGGTGAGGCGACCCGGGAGAGGGGCAGAGGGAGGGAGGAGTGGGGGGGCGGGGGGGGATCTGCAGAGCCCTTTTGCTTGCTTTGATGATACCTGTGAATGACGCTGAGCTTAATTCAGATACCTGTGAACGTCTACAAGAGAGGGCAGAGTGGTTGTCAGCAGTGTTCAGTGTGGAGTGCCAGTCTTGCTGCTTGTTACTTAAAAGCTATTAGTGAGCAACTGATGTCAGTCGTTAAAGCACAGGAGGATTTAAAAAGCTGAGTTTGCATTGACTCTACTTGAACCACAGGGCTCATGTGTGTCCTGAGGTTGTGTCTCACTGCTTTGTTTTATTGATTTTAGGAAGACCTGTAATCAATTTTTTGGAATCAATTTTGGAACCTCTGAAGCATTTAAAGAGTAAAATGTAATTCCAGACTTTATACAAGATCAATGTAAAGCTTGGCCGGCACTTCCCGTTCGTAAACAACAGATGGAAAAATCAAAATAAAGCAAAAATGTATGTTTGGAAAAAAAAATTGTAAGTGTTCAGTCAGTCTGCAGAAGGGAAGTTTTGAGAGCTAGTAATTTGCTTTGCTGTCAGGCTGTTCTGTAAGAATGTTGATGTTAAAAGTGTGTTACAATAATGAGTGGAATGTCTTTCACAAACTGGACATGAATGCAAAAAAAAAAACCCACACTGGATTCATCCAGACAACACATTTAAAATCCTGCACTGCAACAAATAATTTCAGTAAAAAGTGAAGTTAATTGTACTTTATAATACTGATTTAAAAAGCTTTTTTTTGGGGGGGTGGGGGTCCTAAGTTCTTATTTTAGATCAAGCCAAGATGTGATCTTGGCTTGAAATGAGGAAACAAAAGACTTGGTGAGACTCAGATTGTTGCATTGTGGATAAACCTGAACCTGGGAGCGTCCTGTGACCTTTAGAAGCATGAAGCAAGTCTGGCTCAGTTCTCGCGTGTGTGTGTTTTTTTGGAAAGCTGACAAAAATGTGGCAGCAACCTGAAACAAGATCCATTCTTTAGGCTGAGCGTATCGCTGGAGCCCCAACCAAGCCGTGTGACAGCGCCGAGCGCGAGGACTGGGGGAGGTCAGAGGTCGTGCACTGCTCACTGTGCAGCTCTAAATGAATCCCATAAAGCAACAACCTGAAGTTGCACAAGTGCAGATAGTCTCACGCTCTCCCGCCGGTTTGTCTTGATGTTCCATATGATGGTATGTTTCAGTGCTGTGCCAAATGTCGGATTAGAATATGCTGCGAGTCCTCGTATGACTCCTCTGTGCTCGTCCTAATGACCCTCCCAGCGTCTGATCTGACTTGACGTGTTGTTTTTTTTCTTTTTGCTTTGTTTTTTTTTTCCCTCCTTCCTCTTACTGTCACTCTCTCACTGTTCTCCATTTACTCTCTTTTCACTTCATCTCGGTGTCAACGTTCCCTCCTTCTCTGTTCTCTCTGTCTAAAGATGGTGAGTATGTGACGGCAGAAAATCCGACTCACTCGGAGAAAAATCTTCCCTCCTGTTTTGTTTTCCCAAAGGGTTTTTTGTTTTGTTTTTTTTCATTTTTCCTCCCGGTTGTGCCGTGCTTTCTCTTAGTGTGTGTGAACTGGTAAACAAACGTGCTGCAGCAGCCGTGCTTGTTATTCGAGGAGTCAAGTGTCTTTGGATTTTTTTTTTAAATTTTAGCTTCCTGCAGTGACTTTTTTTCCCTCAAAAGCAGACACTTCCAATCAGTTGCAGTCTGATGACGTTTCCGCCATAAAGAAAGTACTCGCTCCTTCTTCCTTTTTTTTTTAAAACCCCGTCTTTTGCCTGCATTTCCTCCTCCACGGTTTTTCGAAGCCTCTCTCTTGAACTCGCACGTTTTCCCTACCTGCCCCTTCTCAAATGCCTCCTCCTCCTCCTGAATGTGTGAACCCCCCCCCCACCAAAACGTTGACCTGCATCCACTCACTCGACGTCTGCCCATGCCTCCCTATTTTTCCCCTCCACCCCTTCACGTCACCCCTCTTTTCTTCCCCCTTTTTTCTCCCCCCCCTCCTTCCTGTCTGTCTATCCATCTCTTTGTCTCTCTCTCTTTTCCTCCCACAGACAGCAGCGACAGTGACTTGGAGCTGTCCACCGTGCGTCACCAGCCGGAGGGCTTGGACCAGCTGCAGGCCCAGACCAAGTTCACCAGGAAGGAGCTGCAGTCCCTGTATCGCGGCTTCAAAAATGTGCGGGTTTTTTTTTTTTTCGCTCCAGCTACTGCTGCGATGGCCTTTTAAAGCCGCGACTACTGCTGCGCACCGCGCAGACCCCGTGTTGTTCCAGTTTAACATTCCTCTCCTTCGCTTCTTTTAACAGGAGTGTCCCAGCGGGCTGGTTGATGAGGAGACATTCAAGTCCATCTATTCTCAGTTCTTTCCCCAAGGAGGTTAGACATGAAATCATTCTCTTCTCGCCATTGTTCTCCTGTCAGGGATCGTTCAGATATTCAAATCAGTGTCAGGAGAAGGGGGGTAACGGGGATACAGTTTGTCTCTTCAGCCCTGTCCACTCGGAAACAGGTTTTCAGTATCTACGTTTTTTGTTTTTTTTATTGAATAGAATTGAATTGAATTGCTGTTCCATCTTCACAAAGCTGGGCTATCCCATAGGCCGATAATGATACCTTTTGTAATGTGGCTTCACAGTA
>JASSRZ010000011.1:15765348-15780194 GCA_032164315.1 Malacoctenus gilli
ATTGCTGTTCCATCTTCACAAAGCTGGGCTATCCCATAGGCCGATAATGATACCTTTTGTAATGTGGCTTCACAGTAGATGAAACCTGAGACAGGATTATGCGCGTGGATGCTGAAACCTCTGAAACAATGATGCCATAGGCCCACATCCGCCTCAACGTGCATCCATGCACTAACCTTGTCAACAAGAGCAGGGCTCTTGCGCTGCAAGTGCTCTTGCGGGGTTGTGTTCACACCATGGAAGTGTTTGTTGAGTCTGTTGCAGCTTTTACAGATAAAGCTTTTGCTCCAGGAAGAGGTGGCAGGGTGGTTGTAGGGTGGGTCAATGAGGGGGGCTAGAGTCACGCCCAACAGCAAGCTGGACACCCCCGTGGCTGCTTTAAAAGGAAAAAGCTGCCAGATCAATGGCTCTGTTTTTCGGTTGGCACATCTGGATGACCACATGTTGCACATTGCTTACATTTTTAATTACTTTCTTTACATTTACATTCCACTTTTACTTATTTGATTGCATTCATATTGGAAGATTGAGCTGATTGTAGTTTAAAATGAACCTATTACATCTGTTATATGCATTAAATAAGATGAATAGATAAAATCCTCCTAGGGTGCATATTTCTTGCTAATGTAAACAACCCCTGCTGTTGTGATGTCAGATGTTCCTGCTGAATCTAGAAGTAAGATCTCACTTGCTGTTGCGTGTGTGCCATTCCTTGAATTGTCCTTTTGGTCCACAGATGCAACCACCTACGCTCACTTCCTGTTCAACGCATTTGACATGGACAGGAACGGCTCAATCCGCTTTGAGGACTTCGTCATCGGGCTGTCGGTGTTGCTCAGAGGTTCGGTCACGGAGAAGCTCAACTGGGCCTTTAACCTCTACGACATCAATAAGGATGGATATATCACCAAAGAGGTACAACACGGGGCAGATTTGACTTTTTTTTAACATCTTCCAGGCAAACTGTGACAAAAATACAAATTCACAAAAGATGGTTTTGACTGACACTGAACTCCACGACTGACATGCAAACTCACTTTCTGACTCTAATAGAAATAAGCAATGTAAAACTACTGTGTCATGACCAGTGTTGTGTAGTTTAGTGACTATTTGGTGTTGTGACATGTTGGCTGAGTTCAGTCAGAATGTCGAGCTGAAGTTCTATCAGATAACAGTCCTGAACAACAAGGACAAAAATTCATGTCTTGCTTTTTTTTCCCTTTGCGAGCTGATATTTGAAATATACCTTGTTCTTTGTAAAGTGACATTAAAAAGACTCATCTAGGTCAAAGCTGCAGATGCTAAATGTCACACGGACTCATTTATTGTCAACAGTAAAATATTTGTGAGTAAAACCACCGTCTTTTGTTCATTAGATGCGAAAGGTTTCAAGGCTAGATAAATACATTCAGACTGTGCTTTTACAAGCTGGAATGACAGGAAGGTCTCTGGACTCGACAGCAGCGCGAAGCTGAATACAACTCGCATGCTCCACAGATGTGATGCGGTCCATATTTTTGGCCACTGCGTTCATAATGTTCTGTTCTTTGTGATTTTTTTCTTCATGAAGAAAAACAAGCAGCATTCAACGGGTCAAATCCTCTCTGTTTAACTTAAAGATGATGAACCTGAAAAGAGAGCAGGCGATCACTGCATGTGTAAACAGGTGATTTGTAGTGTTAAAGTAATTTGAACAAAAATGTTGAACTTAAACGTTTGATTTTTATGATTGAATGCAATATTTGCTGAAGTCTTGACCTGTTGAATTGTTTCCCCAAGACACCTACAGTGATATTTCTGACACAGTCACACTTATTGTGATTCTGACACCACGGAAGCAATCTCACAGGGTTTTTTTCTTTGGCTGGACACCAAAATCACCCTTGCACCCCCTGTCATTTTTTGTACAGCTCGCCAGCTTACTGTTCCTGCATTTTTCTGTGTTGCTGAACCGCAAATAGTTTTGTAGACATCTGGTTCACAGTTATTTGTTTTTGGGGTTGTTTTTTTTACCCACATGTCATGTAAGACTGTAGCGACGGACATTTTTGGCTCCCTGGAGCCCTTCGAAATGCTTCTTAGAAAGTCTGGGTGTCTTCTTAGTGAAACCAAACAGCTTTCAAAATAATAAAAAACAGCGTTTCACAGTTGTGACCTCTGGTGCCTTCACCAGGGGGTCCTGATTTATGTCAGTTTTTTTTCTTTTAGGTGTAATATTTGTGCATCACATTACACTTTTTGGATGATTGCAGCCCAACCTAAAGGTTGCAATGATGCAACTGGACTTTATCTCATTCTTGAGGAACTCCGTGTTGGTTCTGTCAGTGCTGCAGTTCGTGAGGGATGTTATTTCACCAATGCTACTACACCACATTAAAAATGACTGGTCACAAGTGTTGTTTGTGGGAATAAGGTAAAAAAACAATGAATGTTTTCCTCTGTCCTCCCTCCTCTAGGAGATGCTGGCCATTATGAAGTCAATCTATGACATGATGGGGAGGTACACCTACCCCTGCGTGCGGGACGACGCTCCCTCTGAACATGTCGACAAGTTTTTCCAGGTTGTGGCAAACAGAGCACAGACGAGCGTTATGCAAAACAGGGGCTTCCTGCATTTCTCACTCACGTGTGCCGCTTCTCCGTCTCGTTTCCTCTCCAGAAAATGGACAGAAACCGAGACGGCGTCGTGACAATTGAGGAGTTCATCGAGACTTGTCAGAAGGTGACTCACGCTTTCGAACCGTTCAGTTGGATCCACATGAAGGCCAGATGATGAGCGCCCACAACCGCACCACACTGTGTTGACAACGATTATGCACCTTCTCATTCACGAGGAAATCTCCTCCCATGCTTCACATTTTCTCACGCCTGAGCCAGATGCCATCCAAGCCTCTCCCCTCTCATAAAGAAAAAAAACATAACAGAAACTTTTTGTTTTTTTCCACTCCATCATAACTGCCTTAACCGGCTCTCCACCCTTCAAGATGCCTCACTTTTTTGAAATGTGTTATATCTATATCTTTTAATCCCTGAGTATGTTACGTTCATTATTATATATTGCATTATCAATGAGGGCAAAGCGCAGTCTTGTGCTGACAGACGTTTGCCTCTATCTTTCTTTCAGGACGAGAACATCATGAACTCCATGCAGCTGTTTGAAAATGTGATATAGGAGGAAGCGGGACACTCGCGGTTGTCTGCCTTCTTTGGCACAACGCGCATACAGACACAGCACAGTAATGCACCTCGCCTGTCCCTCAAACTCCACACTGATGTAAGACGTCCAGGTTTATAATGTAGCTGCTGTAGAGATACAGAAACCTTGTATTTCTTAAATCTCTCTCCACACTTTATCAGCCGCATCTTCCAACTGTTCCTCGATTTAAAATGGATTGCTGCACTTAGAAAAAGACGAGCTTCCTGGGTGTTAATGTCGGCAGAGAAGAAACGCATCAACCATCGAACGAAAAGGACTCTGCCTCACAGGAGGAACGAAGATGTTTACTGTACTCCACCGATTCCGAGCCCACGTGGATACGAGCTTTAACACCAACCTATACGCACCCATGTACACACGGACCCTCAGACTCCCCGGAGGTTGGAGAACCACTGGATGGAGTACAAGAAAATCACAGTGACACTCAAAAAAAAAGAGAGCATGTTTGTCATCAAATATGTGATGTGGAATTAGCTTGCACTATTATTTTATGACTGTATAATATGCGCCTGAGGAAAAAAAGGCACTGTAGATAGCTGCACTTGATACACCACTGATGGAAACCAGTGTGTATGTATATATGTATAGGTAACAGTTATATACTGCATTGTGATGGCCTCATGTGTTGCACGGACTGATGGATTAGGGCCCCGAACTGAATATTTGTTAACAAAATGTGTTACTAAGTTGAACTTATGGTTTACTCAGCGTTCTTCACATAATTTGAACGATAAGGACATTTCTTTCTTCTTTTGTTTTGTATTTATTAACTCTCTGTTTAGCTGGTCAGGTTGGAAGTGTGAGTCTGTACAGTACTGCGAAGAAACCTAAAGGGAGACGTGAAACTACGTCCTCGTGCTGAATTTCCAGCTTTGTCATGTTTCTTCAGTATCTGCGAGCATGCCGACTCAAAGTGCTACAGCATTATGTACAGTACAATAAGACCTTTGTGATGTCAGGTTATTAAAGATGCTGTCAACAGCTGCCATTTCTCTTCTGTTGATTGTGTCTCAGAATCATCTGTCACTACATCACACGGACAACTGGAAGTGCCTCCAGTAGGCCTCGGACTTTTGCCAATAAGCTGCGGTGAGGCCGGTGACAAACCTTCGGGGTGGACTTTTGGTGCTTCATCCACTCAAACTCAACCTGACACGCTCAGCAGAGACCCCTCTGTGACCACAGTCAGTCACTGACTCATCACAGAGCAGCATACCTACCTTCTGGTTGAGGCTGAAGCTGCCAATCATGAAGCCACCCAAGATGATAAAGAAGGGAGTGGGGATAAAGGCCCTCTGGCCCGTTGAAATCTCAGGCTTGGTCAATAAATTTTCACTGTAAGCTTTGTAGGCAAAACTTTTTTTGATGTTCCAAGCCAAGAAATTGACACCCACCATCACAAGAATCATGCAGTTTACCAGAAAAGAGAGAGAACCTCCAGGTGTAAAAGAGCAGAACATTTAGCAGCATGCCCCTAACAAGAAAAACAAGTCGCTTCAACAAATAGAGACTTTGCCATTTACATGTAACGCAACAGCACATGAATCAGACGCATACACCAATTTCCAGGACACGCAAACGATTGTGAAAGAGGAAAGGAGAAGTTGGCTGGTAATGGGGCCCTTTTGTGTACATAGTCAGGAATGGAACCTTCCAGACTCACACATCATAGCACATGCCCGAAGACAGTGAAGGAAACATCAATGTCGTGCACCCCGATCTGATCCTGAGCACGAGTTTCTTACCCGTCAGTGCCCTCGATAAACGGACTGTGTGACGATGAGTGGGATGATGAATGGAGAATGACAAACTGTAAGGATTCGTTGGAGGAGGGAAATGCTAACGAAACGACAAGTGTATGGACAATAGGTGTTGTCAGGTGACGGTTGTCAGAACAGTCTGAATGAAAGGATCAGGAGGACCTGAGAAGCTCAATGAGGATGTGACTGTGAGGAGCTGCAAACAAGGCGGATCAGTTTTTTGCCTGTTGGAGACCAGAAGTCAGCCTGAGACGTCACGTTTACAGTTTAACTGTTGAACCTCTCAGATGCCACACCCATGACGGCTGCAAGAGACACTAACTCACTGTCCCGTCCTGCAGAGCCAAGGACGCAAAAACTTGGCTCCCTCTGGCAGATCCAGTCCAAATCAGAGACACACAGTTGACCTGTGTTGAGGTTCGTCAAGGTGTAGGGAGACCAGTAAACTCTTCATAGGCTGCAGACTGTGCAGTCAAAACAACAGTTTGAAGGGTCATTCCTACAAATTGCGCATTTTTTTTAACCCAAGCCTACATACAAAGTAACATGATTACAAGGGGGCTTGTAAAAGCCTTCTTCCCTTCCCTCTCTGTCTGCCTTCCTTCCTTCCTACTTCGACCTCTCCCATAAGTGATTTCATCATTTTGGATCGCTGGATGTTCGGATCACTGCTCAAATTGAATCACTTGCTCTTTTTTTTTAACCACCTCTCACTTATCCTTCAAGTCATCCTCTTAATCCATCAAGAACCTTATGGCCTCTTCGGTTAACAGACAGATCGACAAACCAACCCAACCAACCAACCTAAAAAACACGGGTGAGAACAGAACCTCACTGGCCCGAAGACATGAATCAGCAACAGTGGTCAGAGAACAAAAATCACATGATATTTACCAGTGAGATAAGAGTGGCGTAAAAAAAAAAGTTATGTAAGAGACAACGCATGACATGCTGTAGAAATACATGAAACCCATACAGGAACCAAAGTGTACCGAATAAAAAAGAAACAGCTGCACTTTTTTTGGTACAGTCACAAATAAAAAAAAACCCCATTTACCTCAAACCAGCAGTTTTCATCCATGACTGGACAACTTGCAAAAGTTGTGTACACTTTTGTACAATAACAAACTGTTGGCAACAAACAAGAAAAAAATATGCACGTAATCATTTATTTGTTTGCATATTTATTTCCGGTGTTTTTGTGAACCTTCCAGAGGAGACAGTGGTCATTCAAGACTAGTTTTCAGCACAGTACTTGAGAAAGTGCTCTTTTTCATAATTGCTCACAGACACTGTATACCCATTTTACAAAGCCCTATGCCAACTAGGTTTCTGGCTCGAATTACCCCCTTGTACTGCCAATAAAAGTAGTGGAGACAAACAACCATCAGATGGCACTGCAGTGACAAACAAAGCTCGACTCCACCGCAGAGGGCGCAATGGAAGACCTGGTTTAAACTGGTCTTGGAAACAGTGAAGCCCCTGGCTGGTCCATCCGCGCCGCAGAGGAAAATTACCGTCAGCTTATGCAAGTGAGGTTATGATTACAAAAGCTGCCGGAGATCTTGTCACAGACATCTTCACCGGGAGGGAGTCTGGGCGCGTCACCGCGAGCCCTGCCCCGATTGGCCGAGTCACCCCTCCGAGGTGGAGTTTCTGAGGATGAGCTTTGACGTCACCGCCGATGTGAGCATGCGCCGTGGCGGACGTCAACCCCCGTGGCTTTATGAAAGTCGAAATCCCTCCATGGGCATCGCGTTCAGCAGCTGGTTCATACCGCGTTCGGACGAAGAGAAGAAGGAGCCCGGTGTGAAGACGGTCCCATCCACGCGCCGCTGCCCGCCGTGAGCCGCGCGACCTGTCACCGGTCTTCGGCTCCCGCCTCTGTCCGCTCCAACAACACAAACCACGGGGACGAACCAGCCTACGTAACGCTAGCAGAGAAGGGAAGTGGGCTCCGTCTTCTCTTTCATCGGGCAGGTGAGCCAAAAACGTGCCATTTTTCTACCACCACCAGTCAGACCCAGCTTACGTATGTGACTCTTAGCGGGCGAGACGCGACACCGTGGTACCCGGGCTGTCCCGCAGAGACGTGCGTCCCGTGGTTATAACGGTTACCGCGCGGTGATGTGAAGGTCTCGCGGGCGGCTTTTAGAGGACTCGGCGTGTCGGCGTGACCGAGTGTTTGGCTGGCGCTCGTGCGTGGCCGTGAGCATCAAGGCCCGGCCAGAGAGACCCAGACGTCATGTACTCCCCCCGCCGGTCACCTCTGCTCTCCTCTGCGGAGCGCGACGAACGATAGAAAGGGGAAATAAAAACCGCATCAACTGTGCGTTTGGTCTGGAGACGAGATGCCTCCGGGCTCAGAGATAAGAACAGCGTTATTGTGACTCTGACATGATAAACACCGCGGAGGGAGGCTGAGCCTCTATTGCTAGAAGTCATCGTCTCATAATAGTCATATTAATGGAACAGCAATAAAAGGGTAAAGTTAGAAAGACATATTTGCTGGCGGGCTGCACTATCACCAAGGCGCTTGAGCTCTTCTGACCGTTCAGATTTATTGGTTGTGGTCGATGGCGGTGCCCTGGAAACGTGGCTGTGCAGGTGCGTGCGTGCGATGCAGTGTGTGGTCACATGTGCGTCTGTCATCACGGCAACACGATAACAAGTCATCTGTATGTAGATTTAGGAGCGGGGACAATGCCGTTCAGATGGAGATGATAACAGCGACGCCTCCACCCGGTATCAGCGGTGAAACCACACTTGGTAACTATTGGTCCCAAAGATGCAGAAACGTACGAACATTTCACTTCCCCATTCAAACCAGTTTGAAGGATTTTTTTTTTTTAAAAAACTGCCCTGTGTGTGATTGCCAGTCTGCTCGGAGAAGGATTATTCTCCTGATAACAACAGTATAGATGCCAGCAGCAGGTTGAGGATGGGATTGATGCTGGTTGGTTCTTGGCTCATTGTGGTCATCAGAGTATGGTCATAACTGATATAAAGACATTATCACTAATGGGGACAAAACTATTTTTCACTCAGCCAAGTGTTATGAACAGGTAATGTGGTCTCCTTTTATCTTTGCTCTGCCTCTTTTCATTTGTGCTGAACAAGTTTTGAGAGGAGCATTGTCTGTGCCAAATCCTATTCACTTGTTGTTGTTTTATAATAAGCTTTAGCATCTTGCTGAGTCACTCTCGCCCTCGAGCAAAGAATGAAGTTTATTTCCACGTGAATTCAAGCATGAAAAGGATTTCACTTGAATGAGGTGGATCGTATGTTGTTGCCAGGTCAAACCAGCAAAGTACACCAATTAAGCCACAAGCAAAGAAGCCAAACTCCCAACGGCTTGGTCGTGTAAGACGGGTTGTGGACCCCCCCCCCCAGCTTTACCTCGATGGCGTTGCGAGTTGGCGTGCTCCTCATCGGACCCAGCTCTCTTTTCTGGAGACTTGAAACGGTTCCAGGTGTGACACATGGCAGTTAACAGGTTTCAGGACATGCTGGGGAGCGTGGAAGGGCTCAGGTCACTGCAGGAGAACCGCCGGCGGTGCCGTGAAGCTCCCGCTTCTCCGTCTGTCACAGTGGCATGGATCTTTTCCTTCTTTGTTAGGCCAAATAAATAAGAGTTTTTGGAAAGAGTCAAGTATTTGTAGTTTAAGCCAGTGTAGTGCATTCGTAGTAAGAAAAGAAGGTGGAAGGGATATGGGGTGTCTGGGTGTTTAGCTTGTTTCGATTGTAACCTCGGAAATCCCTGAAACCGGTCTTCAAAGAAAACTGGTTGTGTTTCGTCCAGGCTGAGTCCAACCAGCTTTCCTCTTTTATGTTGTAGCTTGTGCGGTTTTCTTTTTTTTTTTTTTTTGACAGTTGGTGTATAGTCTATTTCAAGTATGAGTTAAGGGAAAATGATGATCGAAATCATGATGTGATGCTCATTTGATCTTTTCACATAAAACTGCAACCATCATTGTTTCCTCTTAATGGTGTACTGTGATTAAAGCCTCTCAGTCAATCTGTCTGAGGGATACAGAGCAGAGGATCACCTCACAGGATGCCAGCCTTGGCCAGGAACCCATGCACACACACAAACACGAGCGCGCGCACACGCACAGGAGGGAGGTGAACTGGGTCGCAGAAATGGATTCCTGGCCCTGTTTGCTGTTGGCAGCATGTGACTAAGATTACACTGTAGTGCTGGGTCATACTGTGCCTTCCCACTGTATAGTGTGTGTGTGCGCGTGTGTGTATGTGTGGGTGTGTGTGTGCGAGCGCGCACGTTGTCAGCAGCTATAGATATTTTCTGTCTTGTGGTTCAGTTTGTGAGGTAAAAGAATTAGAGTAAGATGGGGATTAAATGATCTAATGCATCATGGCTTTCCATTTAATTCTTGCGTAACTCTGGCACAACAACATATTCAGCCATAATAACCTGTTTTTAACAAATTTGTAAAATATAAATTTGTAACATCTCAGCGTTTTCTTGTCCCTTGGTCTTGTGTATGCCTCACCTCGTTCTCCAGCCGGCACTTGCACACATTGGATTATCTGTTTGTATTCATTGACGAATTTTGAATGAATGAGACAAACCTTTGTTCGCCCAGGTCACATCTGGGCAGCTGTAAACGAGTTATAGAACAAAATGAGCATTTAGTTGCATTTTAACGATTGGTGACGTGTGGCTAGAAAAAGTAGCAATAGAACCTTTTTATCGATTTCTTGATGATTCAAAGCTATTACGCTTTTGTTTACAGATGCGAGCTCGAGTTTTTCTTTTTTCCCTCATTTGAATGTAGCATTTTCAATCCTCGGTCAGTTTCAGTTTGTGTGAGTTTTCCATGCAGTGACGTACAGACTCAACTACAGTGCGTCACTGTGTACTTAAGTATGAGTGGACAAAAACAAAAACATCAGCATCCTTTTATCACTAAATCTAATAATAATAATATCCAGAAGTAGTGTTTAACAGAATTTTTTTTTCTCTTTCCTTTCATTGATACGGGATAATAACAATGTCTTAATACTTTGCATATTCTTTTTCCAGATAAAAAACTAACAATGAAACATTTTAAGGGGCAAAAAAAAACAAAATTTGTGGTATTACACAGTCAAACAAAGTGCAACACAAGTGTTTTGTTGAGTCAACGTCATGATGAAATAAAGGCGATGGAGCTCCGGCCCAGATCCGTTGCCTCACTCTGTGACCCGGCCAGTCTTGTGACATTTCTTCAGGCCAATTAGTGCAGTTCTGAAAAGTATTGGAACAAAGCAATGACCCACATCCTTTTTGAGTTTCATAAAAATTTAATCAGCTGCGCGGCGGATGATGAATGAACTGGTGGCAGCCAACTGAAGGCGATTTGTAATTGACTCACAGTTTTCCAGTCAGAGGCTGAAGTGAGATCCGTCTAAGCTCCCTCACTTGTAAAACACTGAAAACAACTTGACAAAAGGCACTTTGAGCACAATAATATTTGCAATTTTTCACCGTGCAGCACCAGAAGTCTTGTGAAATTAGCTGTGGACTCTTCAGAATAAAAGCTTGATAGAAATTTAATGTTGGAAAGTAATTGTTCAATTTACAGTAAAGTGTATGTCATTGGTGTATTCAATAAAAGCATTTTGCGTTGTTGCACGTCGAATTGTCTAACTCTTGGATCCTTGTTCACACCACAAAGCCGGCTGTTTCAGCGTTGGCAGCCTTGTCGTATTTTACATGTTGAGTTGTGCGACCTTGTTACCATTTAGGAACCATCGTTAACAGATAAGTGTTCCGTGCCGGCTGTAATATCTGATCAGGCGATGAGGCTTATCTGTTCTTGTCTGCCATTTTTTCTCTGACACGCCAAACACTCCCATCACACACATGCAACATTTCATCTGTGCATTTGAGCTCTTTCTGGTTTGGTTGCATCAATTTGTTTGTTGAAATCGGGATAAAAATGTAATGATCATCATTGGAATGACTAATGTACAACTCAATTTTAGTTCACTATGATTCGGTCATGGCACAACCACCCTTCACCTTGTGTTTTTCTACTGAAAAGACTCTTGAAACAACCCTCCTGCAGTTAAAACGAATAACTGTTTTCTTCAGGAACAATTACTGTTTGCTCCGGTGTGACAGCTTGTACCTTTTTTAGTTGATAATTCTCAAACCGCTGCACTGCTGGTAGAAGGTAATCCGTATCCACAAATCCACAAGTGGTCGGGCCCCCACTGTCAGCAGCAGCAGGAGTCTGGCTCGGCCGGGCTTAAGGGATTTTCATCAACTTTGAAGCAACAATGGACACCTTTTTTCTTCAGTTTTATATATCGCTGTCGGACCTGATGGGAAAGAATGGCCCGACGCTGTGGGAGGTGGAGTGACCTATAAGAAAAAGTGTACAGTTACAGGACAGGCCCACATTGCCTGAGAGTGTGAAACTACGCCCCATGAGTGTGGCGACGGTGGCGTGCTGTGTGGGTGTAGGTGTTGCTTTGGGAACAGGATGGAGACACAGTAGAAAAGTGAACATCCCCTTGTCCCTGTGATGTAAATGTAACCGTCTTTCAAATGATTGAAAATCTTTATTGCATCTTACTAGATTACTGTATTCATTTCCTGTCTCCAGGAGCAAAGACTTCTGATCGCCAGTGTGGCGACTTGACTTTTGAATCTTGTTTGCAGGCATGGAAAACTCAGGCACACCGGCGGCTGTATCAGGCGCTAGTTTGTGTGCTGAACTCTCACAAAAACTGTGAGTTCATAAGAGCGATAAAGGCGTCAAAGTTATCCCAGCTCACACCCGTGTGTTCCTCTTCCCAAATTGATTGGCTCCCGGGCTCCTTGGAAATTACTTTTGCCCACTTCACTGTGGCTGATTTCTGAAACTCCTGACGATGATGCTCGGAATTTTCCATCACAAACATTTAGGTCAACAGCAATGGTTTTCATGGCTTCTCTTTGTCAATTTTTTTTACCACAAAACAACTGGTTTAAGTAAGAGTACATGTGCTATCTCCAGCTGAGTTTTCATGTTGTCCTCGTTTGTTGGTCGGCCGGCGCTCTGATGATAGCGTCCTCTCGTTCCTCCTCCTCTGCTGTCGTCCTCTTGCGAAGGAGTTTGGCAATACCATCTCCAGTACTTCATCTTAAGGTTTTTTGCCGCAGTTGTTTGACATACTCCCATTTCTCTATCAATGAACCTATGTAATTGTGCTTGATTTAACAGGAGTCCAATTCTCGGGACAATGCCAATGATGTTTTTCACATCTGTAGCTTTCTGTATAATATTTGAATTTGAAGAGAAACCAGAAGTGCAATTAGAAGATGCGACTTTTTCCAAAAGATTTTAGGGTGTCTTTGGTATAGATGTAGTATTTTTTATGACCACATTGCAGAATCCATAATCGAGGCTGTAATATTGTAGCAGAAGATCTGCTTTTCGTACTTGGATCAGATTTCGCGAATTTCGCAAGCATGTTTCTCTAATTGATACTTGCACCTTAATTTGAAACTGATATCTACCTAAACCAATCTCAAAGTGATCATCTTACAAATGTAGCAGTGATCTGGTGTTGCACAACTGTGTTTCAGCTTGAGTGTATCAGCACGTACATAGTTGTCGTGAGAAGAAACATTGAATTCAAGCTGAATTTTGTTCACCCCAGATAACAACAGTGAATCTAGTCTCTTAATTTACAAACTGCAAACAGCGAGTGATGTCGACATTCTTTTGTGATTCAAATTTTTGAGTGGCACTTGAGTGTTTAACGGTGTTTTTAACATGTTGAATCCACATATTTGTCAAACAAACTCTCTTCATCAGGCACGAGTTCCACAGTGGTAATTCGTGTTTGTTGTTTATCAAAGAGCTTCTCGGTTTCAAGGATATTGTGTTGTCCTCGTGACACAGGATGTTTGTCCCTTTCTGACCTTAACAGCAGTAGACTTTTTTCATTGAGCGCAATCTGCCCACTGATTAAAACTTTTCAGAAATTGACAAGTTGAGAGAGAGGGAAACAAAATCCCCAACAACCTCTGGAACCTTCGACGGCACGTAAGCATGGGTCGGCGTGACGCCGCATTCTTCCTGTACCGAAACGGGGGCCCGCCGCTTTATCTCCATTCAACTTCAGTCTGCCGAAAGGAAGCAGCCCAGTGTAAACATGACCTTGTCGTCGCTTTATAGTCTCTCTGTCACCCCTCACGGGGAAACATGACCACCTCACGTGTACACTGTCATGTAACCGATCGCCCAGGCGGCACAACAATCTTATGCCTCATACGTTTGGATTACCATGTGCTCTCAAGTCCATCCATGGTTTTTATAGTTCCACAGAATCTTCACTGTAACTTTTTTTTGTACCAGAGTTGTATTTTTGACCAAGAAAACAGTAACTAGGGATGATTTGCAGTGTTGAGTAATATGTTTTCCCTTGTGTAACATTTAAGTAGCATTCGTTCAGGGAAAATTATATATTGCATCTTACACACACAAACGCAAGCTTTATCTAAATTGGAGTGTTTAGCTGCTCGCATTAACCAGGTTATTATGGAGTCGTAAATATTCCTGCTTTAACGTTCGGTTATTTTTCCTCTGTAGGAGAACGGAGTATTTTTAGCTTTTATTGCTTTGTTGTCTTAAGTAATGGTCTTCCTGAGTGATCACAATTGAGGGTGTTGTATTTTGAGAAAGTAGCAACTTATTCAATCAAATCCTTAAGTTGACTGTAAAAAAAAACCCAAAATTGTAAAGTTGTAAAAATTTAGCCCAAAGTCAAAATGTGACCTACTGTTTGTTTATTCAAACTGAATCAATCATGTCGATGAATGGTGAAAGGGTTGCCTCTTCTTCTCTGGGATATACTAGTTTGTTTGTGTTTTCTTTGCACACATTTCCCCAAGTCTTGTTTTCGGCGTTGTCAGCAGGCCACATGCTTGCTGAGCAGTAACAGGAATCCTCTTCTCATCGCGCCTGAACGCTACAAGGCTCCTTTACTTGATGCTACTCGGGCTTATGCTTTTATTCTGAGGGAGGGTTCCATTCATTGCACAGGAGCGAAGGGGAGGAAATGCGAGAGGGGGATTTTTTTTATTTTGAAGGGAAGTGGAAGCAATGAGAGAAAAGCCACTCGCTTGACTCTGAAGCTCAGAATAGCAATCTCCAACATCTCATAAAAAGAATAATTATGGCTGTATGTTGGTGCTGTACAAATTATGGTGAATGATATCAAAGAATGATTATGCTATTTCAAGCTTCAGCTCATGTCAATTGATTTCTGATCATTTCACTAACAACAGCAGCTTTTCGTTTATACACGTTATTCAATATATTCAAGCACCAGCTATTTCACATTGATGTTTAAGTCGGAGCAGCAGCCCATTGGTTTAACTTTTGCTGCTTTTGGTTTATATTCGTCCTTTTATATTAATGTGGAACTACTTTGAAGAGGCTTTTTGCCACCAAGTTGACACTCAATGTTGCCTACACTGAACACTAAAAAAGATGTCAATGCCATCGTGATTTGTAATAGAAACATGTTAGGATAAAGTAGTCCATGCTGTACCGTGCTTCATCTAACTGCAGCGACAGGGGACACACAAAACAAGTCTCTGGTCCATCACTGGATAAACAGGGACACACGATCACAAAGACGGAGCAGTTCTCAAACGACATCATACGCATGTCTCTGGAGTGACGACACTGGAGTACCCGATGAAAGCACACATGCACAGGGAGAACATGCAAACAGGAACGGCGTTAAGCCCATACATAAACCTGGGAGTGTCTCACTGTGAGGTGGGAGTTTCATTCACTACACCACTGATCCCGGATAGATCTCTTCTGTTGGGCCATATCAGAGAAACACAAACAAAAACA
>JASSRZ010000011.1:15780294-15791600 GCA_032164315.1 Malacoctenus gilli
GAGTTTCATTCACTACACCACTGATCCCGGATAGATCTCTTCTGTTGGGCCATATCAGAGAAACACAAACAAAAACACATTATTCACTCTACGAACCCCTCTGCTACATAGGAGCCTTGTGTCGCGACCGGTATTGGTGCAGTCTAGACCTGGCATGAAGCTTCTACATGTTCTCACACATGATTCCATCACAGGAGGAGAAACCACCAACTCGAACATCTGGTGTGAAAGTCCTCCCCCGTTGAGATCCCACACAGCTCGGCACAAGCCTGCACAGGACCCACAGATCAGGTTACCATGGTTATAGATCCAGGCGGGAAGCGTCCACCAGCCTGTGTATTCTGGGATGAGTTAAATTTACCACAGCAGTTCCTTTGTTCCTCCTTGCCTCACTCACTTTCTTCACCGCTTTTCTCTCTCCCATACAAACACCCACACGTCCATTGCTTTTAATTCTCATTTATGTATTTTTTTCAGAATGTGAGCTATTGTGTTTACGAAACTGCATGTTCCCCCCCCCCCGGCCGCCCCTTTCCCGTTATGTAACTCAGTTTTGGTCTCTCCTCTCGCTCCACTTCCCCATGTGTGTCTGTTTTCCTCCTGTCGTCTGATGTTTTGTCGTGCATGCGCGCGTGTGTGTACGTGTGTGTGCAACCGGACGGATTCCCAGTCGACACCAGCAGACAGAAAACACGGGGCTCAGTCCAGCCGGGTGCTTTTGTCTCTCGGGCGACGGTCGAGCCGGGCATTTGAGGGATTTCATGCTACAGTAGCACCCCCCCTCCCAGTGTTAACGCACGCCTCGTCAGACCCCATGTCCCCCAGAGGCTGCTGGGATATGTCCTGTCATACTCCGCATCACACAGCTGGTTCAGGGAGCAGAGAGAGCCACAGGCTGGGCTGCACAGAGGTCAATTATCTGCTCTGTTTTCATGTCCTGCGTGTAGTATTCAGTGGTCTGAGAAGGAACGGAGGAATGAAAGATTGAGTTATCATGTGGCATTATGAATGGGAAGTGGTTTTGTTCTGACATGGGTCTTTTTTTATTTATTGATCTGGTTGTCATTTTTCAGTCACGTAATGTCAGGAAACGACATCCAGACAGAGCTTGTGTTGGGCTTTGTCTTCAGGCTTAAATGATATTGATATTGGGGTATTTTAGGTGGAACACATTTAAACATGAGAATGATTTACTTGGAGAGCCAAAGCCTCTGCCAAGTGGCTACACGCTGTTATATCATACCATAGAATTGTTGCTTTCAATCCTTTTAGAGCACAGAGGGAGCCGATCCTGATCTTTTGAGCTATCCTGCGAACACAAACGCGCAGACACTCAAACTCGACGGAGGGCACAACGGCCTTGGCGGACACGAGAGCGCAAACCTCCGCCAAGTGACCACATGGTATTACGACATGCCACAGCTCCATCACGACCTGCTGATGGAGTGAAGTGGGATGTAGTAAACGCACTAAAGTGTCACATTACCAACAAGCGTCCACACACTGCTTTTACACGCCACGGAAAATATGTTTTTCTCGCCTTTTGGATCACCCGATGAGCTGATCACCACTAAAATTAAATGGGTTCTGAGTCTCGCAATTGAACACGACAGGTGTGCATTTTAGAGCAGTGTGTTCATTGCTTCTTTTGTCATTTTGCCAACCAACCAACCAGTGCTACTGAAAACATAACTCTCCTTGGAGGAGGTAATAAAGGCTGACCCGCAGCACAGTGTGGAGAGAGATGGATGGATTACCTTTTGGTAGAGTTTAATGTGATTGCTTCCTGTATCCTTCTGCTCTGACTCCTCTCGAATGCAATCTTAAGTAGCATTAGTCATGCAGGAGGGTGTTGGGGGGGGGGGGTGTCATCTGGGGCAGAAGATGTAAGTGCCTTTTCCTTCCCTTTTCAGTCACTCTTTATGTGAGAAGTGTGCAATCAATGTGTTGTGGTTTCAGTACTGGTTAAAAATGGCACGTTTAGGTTTTTCCCTTTTAACTGTTGTGCCTCACGATCACATGTCCTCTATGTTGCCTTTAAAACAACAGAATTCAAATTATAGACGGAACACTTTGGCTACAAATGGACAATATCCATATAGAATGAATGAATTTGCCACAACTTTTGTTGGCGTGCAAACTGGGCTACAGATGGCTCTGAATCGGCTTATTCAAGTGTGTCGAAGGTTGGTCATGTGGTAAAAAAGAACAGATCATGTCAGTTGGTCTTATTAAAGTTTCTTTTTCCACACTGGTGTTGGTGATCCGGTGGAAGATGCGACTGCGGTTCAGGGCTCCAGTGCTGCCGCTCTAAAGCCACCTTTCACCTGATGATCCTAATCTATAACCAGCACATCAATCTCACTAATAACCTTTGATTGTGATTAAATGCTACCTGTCAAATTAACTTATGTCTCACCTCCCTCCTCCTCCTCCTCCTGCTCCTCCTTTTTTATCCTTGACCCCTCTGTGCCTCCTCCTCCTCCTCCTTCTCCCCCTCTCGTTGCCTCTCTCTTTCTCTCTTTCTATATCTCTCGCTCATTCTACTTCCTCCTCCTTCCTCCCCCCTCTTTCTTGCTCCTTCCACACAGATGCTCCCAGCCGCCCAGCTTGACAGGAGTGATGGGATGTGTCAACTAGGTATTACACCTATCCCAACATCTTACACTGCAAGCAAGGGGGACTGGCTGGATGGGGAGGGATGTTCAGGAGGGGGCAAAGATGTCAAACTTGGATTCTTTTGACGAGTCGTGTTGTCCACTCGTGACACAAGAGCAGCGTCTGCTGACATTTGATATGACATTCTCAGGGCTGATGCCAGTGTGTCGCCTTTTAGCAGGGCTGAACAACATGAGGGATGAATCTGACTTCCAAGTTTGACGTAGTTTGAGGAGGTGCGACTGGTGTTCATTCGCACGGTTGCAGCAGAGAGCGAACAGGAGACGAGACGAGCGCTGGTCGACGACATGACGCAGCACACTTATCCATTCAGACTCAAACCAGGCGTCAGTGTTTTTTGGAGGTGCAAGTCTTTCAGAACGCCACTGTGCCTTTTGATTTTTGTTGCTAGTCACTTTTATTTTCATATATAATTTCATCTCTGATGTTTTTGTTGTTGTTTTTTTACCAGAATGATCCATGAAAGTTAGTCTCTGCTCAGGAGTTCATCCCCTGCTTTTGTGTCTGAGAAACTACGTGAAAAGAACTTATTGGAAACCTTTCGATATTTGTTAATCGAGAAATTGCTGTTGCATATTGTGCTTAAGATTTCTATTTGAACAAAAACTATTATGTCGTATCATCCTTCTCAAGAGACAAAATTAGCTCTGTATTTAGTCTATGAGCTACACGGACTGCTTTTAGAGCAACCTGTCATTTTATAGTGGCAGCGTGTCTACAGAGAAAACGAGCAGACATTCGGACAAAGGCTCTTTTGTGTTGTCGTTCCGTCAAATGAAGCGAACAGGATCCTTTGAGTTTCCACTCATCAACATGACTGTTTGCTTTAGTGTGAGTGAGGACGTCACTCATTCCGTTTTCACACGTACACAAAATGAGCAACGCACATGATCTATGTACAGCGATTCTATGCAACTGGTTTCTATCGATTGCTTCAATACTGCTGCACTGGCAGAAGTAACAACGATGAACTTTAACCGACAGTTAAACCACAAGCCAGCCATGAGTAATGTATACCAGGTTAACAAACATTAACTCTTTTTTTCTTTTAACCTTCGCTCTCTAAAATATAGACATTACACTATTATTTGGTAATGGACCACAAATATCCAAAGCCGTGTGGCATGCCAACAGAATCCTCTGGAATGGGGAACTAGACAGCAACATAAACAATATGTTGGGACCAAACTGACATCCTGCTCTTCCTGCCTTCTGCACCTGTTTTTAATTTCTCCCAGCTCAGTTTCTCCTCTTCCTCTTCTCCGTCAGACATAATCTGTCGTATCTCTCTTTCCCCTCTTCACTCCTCTTGTCTCCATCATACGGTAACTTTGAAGACATGGATCCATCCTTGAGATGTATTAATCGTTCTTCCAATCCTAAATTACTAAATAACCTAGTTATAGTTTGATAACAGTTTTGAATGTTTGGATCAATATATTAAATGTCTGCGTTTTGTATTGTCAAAAAATGGTCATTTTTTCTGATGGCATCATTAACAAATGTACATTTATTCTCTTTTTGGACAAATCCATTTCGAAAGCCATCAGCTGATTGTTTTTATCTCACTTTCTCACTTAAACGATAAACCCTTATATCAAAAGATTTGTTGAATTGTTTTAGTTTGAGGTAGTTGATCAAAGTCTGGTAGCTGATCCAAGTCTGCTGCTGCTGCTTTGTTAATCTGTGAAAACAGCTTAAAAATGAGAACGTATGCTGCTGAGGCTCTCTGTAGTTTTTTCCCAGATACATTTTTTCAGACACTTTTATTGCTGCTGAAATAGGTTTTGGCAAAAACAAAACAACTTTACTGTTACCTCTACTTTACCCAGCAGCCTTGCAGACGTTCTAATGTCTTCTGAACCCTTAAGTTAGGATCTCGTCACTCAAACCGACCTATTAATCTCTGCCTTTCCATCTGCTCTGTCTCTACCAGGTGAGCCAGTCCTGGATGATGCGCTCGGACTGACGGATTCACCCACAGTGTTCACACCGGAGAGAGACAAGAGTGGCCCGGGGACAGAAGAAGGCGACACCGACGTCACAAGGATGGGTGTGGGCAAGAACACCACCTCCAAGTCCCTGGATAGCAGTAGCGAAGGAGGGAAATACGAAGAGGAGGGCAAACATGGCGCAGATTTCTACCCCATCCCGGTACGCTGCTTTGTTTACGGTGCTCCTTCTTTCTTTTTTTTATGGAAACGTTTCCAGTGCGGCGACGCCGCAGACGAGCCTACGGCGAGTTCACATGACAAACAAATAGACGGTGTTTGCATGTGGCCTTTTTTTCTTTTTGTTTTTTTTTCCATCCCGCGCTTCTCACCTCCTTTTGATTCTCGCGATCACATTTAGCTTTTTGTTTTTGTTGGCTCTCATTTGAGTGGACAGCCCCCCCGACCTCGCAGCTACTCAGTTCAAGCTGCAGCTCCGTCCTCCGTCCGGTTCCTTTGTTTGTCCTCCTGGCCGGAGGCCACCGCTTTATGTAGGTCAATGGGCAACACTAGTAGCGATTTATCCACTGCCCATTCATAAATCGGACAAATGCGCATCATCCTGAACACTGTTTTTCCATTGATCCTCTTCGTAGGATCCAAGCATCCAAGTCTCGCTCTGTACACCTCAAGCCACCAAGGAAACCTAAATAACAAACAATTCAAGCTTTCCTCGTGCAGCTTTGCAAAGTCTTTCATTTGAATAGATAAAGGAACCTAATCTTCCTTTGCATATATTTGCAGCTGAGGTAGTGCAAGGTGATGTTTGTTTGACTCCCAAAGCCCTTTTGCCTAACGCTGCCATTCATTCTGCTGATGCACCTGACGTTTGGCACAAGCGAGTGTCTGCGCGTGTGGGGAGACCACGAGTTTTCTGCTCTCTGCTCCTCCGATTGCCACGTTACACGGCTGTTTCCATGTGTTTGTATTTTAGCCAGATGTCATTTCACACTTGCTGTGCAACAATCCAAAATATCATGCCTGTGTCAGTACTTACTGATCTTGATTAATTTGGCATGAGTGCGTTCGGAACGAGAGCAGAGAGTAACCAGTTCTCTAACAAATGCAAGAAATTGACACATACTCACTCCTTTATCCTGGTTGTCGTCTTGAAGGATCTCCGTCAACCAGCCAACTATTTGTCGTCACTCCAGGCTTCCTGCTGTCGAGGAGTTGCTTTTTTTTAACATCTGAAAAGAGAACTTCCTCTCTGTTTTGCTGCGTGAAAAGAAAGTGTTGATAAGCCATCTGGGTCTCATGCATGCATGTGTTTTGCCCGGTCAGGTGGTTGTGAACGGAGTTGGCGGTGCCAATGGAGACCAGGACACCGAGAACACGGAGCTGATGGCCATCTACACCAAGGAAAACCAAGGAGCAGAAAAGGTAACAGGAGAGTCAAAGCGTCGAGGCGAGACACGCGTAATTTGCCGGCTGTTTCAGAAGTCGCTGACAGTCACGCGGCTCATAAAGCTTACGCCTACAGTTTCAGGTTCACGCTTGCCGGCTTTGTAATTAGGTAAAAACACAGTCAGCATCACAGTTTCCCTCCAAACTCAAAGTTCTTATCCAGCAAACTGTCTTTTTCCCTGTTTAGCGAGCCAGACATTGGCCAAAATAATGTACACGTTTCACTCATAACCAGGGTCTGAAATGAACTCTCTGGCAACTAAAATCCCTCAGGTTTTTTCCGATGTGAAAGCTTTCAAATGAATCCAAGGTGAGAAGAGCGATGAGTCGGTTCAAGAAGCCATAAATTGCTGGGATTGGTTACACTTCTCATTGGTTTTACAAGCTCAAGCCAGAATGCATCGTCATTGCTGTCGTTTGCATTGTATGGTGCTTGGGCCAGAAAGCATCGACTCGACAAACCCAAGTTATCTTCCTCTTCTGCATTCCTGTTGTGATGCCACTGCGATGTCGCAGTTTCCCTTTCTCAGAGAATGGACGCGTTGTATAAGCGTTTGTGTCGTCTCTCTCAGGAAAGTGTGAAGCTTTCTGGGTCAGTTCCTCTTTTTTTTTTTTAATTTATTTATTTGTGTGCTCTTTTTCCATTCATGAAATTCATTCTTGCTCAGGCACGTTTCTCTCAACACAGTGTTTCACACTCAGAGGTGTGATCTGACAATTACATTTTCACACGTGTGCAGCAATCCATCCGGGCCAGAATGATGCGATGCCTCAAACATTGCGCCGTCGTTCAGGGAAAATGTGGAGGTGTCGGAAGATTTGAACCTGAAAGAATTTCTGGTGGCCGTCTTGTGTGCAGAGCTCGATGTCGGAAACTCTCGACAGCACGGACAGTGTGGACGCCAGAAGGATGGACATGATCTACACCATTGAAGACACCCCGCCCTGGTACCTGTGTGTGTTCCTGGGTTTGCAGGTAAAATCTACAGCGGGACTGACATCAAATGTGACGGTTAAACACGCCTCCATCTGCCCTTTACATTCAGGCCTTGTCACGTGTTTTAATCATCCTGCTGGTGTCATCTCTGTGCAGTATTTTGCAAGCACGCATGCGTCATAATAATTAGTGTGCAGGACACAAAAATAGGATTTTGCTCACTGGTTCGTCACACCAGCGGGTCTGTGGGTCAAAGTTCTCACTCTGTGGCCACGATGTGTTTGTGTGTGACACACACACTGAAAATCTGGACTTTTCATTCATAAAGTGAGTCACAATTGAGCTAAAGCCTCTGAGGTCCCTGAAATGAATCTCGCAATGTAAAAGTAAAGTCGATGAGTAATTGCTCGAGTCAGGCTGCAAAACCCCTCAGCCTTTTAACTGGGATTGTGTGTAATGAGTGTACACTCCACCACAAAGCACACACTTTGTGCAAACTGGAGGTGTATTACCTAAATCAGCTGCATCCAGGGAAGCCGGCCTCCTGCCGGCTCGCCAGAGTCTTTTGTTGAGTCAGGACTTGTCACCTGGGAGCCGGCTTTCAACAGACTGTAGGAATCCCCTCCTCACAAAAGAAAACTCAGGCAAAGGTGAGCGAGGTGTTTTTTTTTCCTTTTGAGTGGGAGTGGATTCTCCACACGCCCTGATGGGAAACAATCCTGCCTCATTCTCACCTCGACGGGAGAATCCGTAACATATTTTTACGCTGTAGCTTCAGAACGAGCTTTCAAAACCACAAAACTTCTTTTTGCATGTGGGTCATTAATTCATACATTTCGGGTAAATAAAATCTTTTTGTTCTTATTCTGTTTATTTTCACAAATTCTTTTTGCCTTCAAGGTGAAAAATCTGAATAGAAGATATAATGTGTTTGTTTGTTTTTTTTTGTTGGTTGGTTGTTTTGATACCCCAATGCCACCTCTCTGTGGAAATAAAAAGATGAAGTCTGCCTTCGAGTGTCCTTCAGTAACCGTGATCGGAAATCGGCATGTTTTGGTAGCGATTCGACACACTCATGCACGCCCGAACCAACTCTGCGGCGTCCTGTCCTTCCAGCACTACCTGACGTGCTTCAGCGGAACCATCGCCGTGCCGTTCCTCCTCGCCGAGGCCATGTGCGTCGGCTTCGACCAGTGGGCCACCAGCCAGCTCATAGGGACCATCTTCTTCTGCGTGGGCATCACCACCCTGCTGCAGACCACTCTGGGCTGCAGGTACGCACAAAACAAACAGCACACAAACACACGCACACCACAGGAAAGCCTTTATGAATAGATGCAATTTGTGCCCACACACAAACACACTGGGACAAAAGAGTTTAGTAAGATGTGCTCTTCATTGTGTCTTCCACCCCCCCCCCCCTTTACTTTCTTTCACTCCCCTTCGCGTTTCACTAAGTGCCACTTTAAGACGAGAGGCATTTTTACATGGACTTCCTCTTTTTCCCAACCTCTTCATGTCAATCTGGAGGGTGTTCAAGTGTGTAAGCAAATGTTTTTGGTCCAGGTCCTCACAGGCTCATAAAAAATTTCACAATGGTCCACTTTATTGTTAAAAATGGCAGAGAAATCAGCATTTTTTTGCGTTGGTCTAGGGTTTGTCTGGATTCCTTCAGAAACAAACGAGTTGATAATCCTAAGTTCCCTGTTTTTGTTCATGTGACTGCTGTTAGTCATGCGAGTATGAGTTTCTATCTGTGTGGACGAGCAGGAAAGCAAAAAACCGTCACAGAACGAGCTCATAGTTCCTGAACTGGGACGACGGACTCGAGGGTTCATAGACGCTGAAACGCATGTTGGAGTTTAGCCGCAGTCTGGTGGAGCAACTGCATTCACTTCAACGATTGCGTCACTTCTGGACAAGCGGTGCGACGAGCACCGAGTCCATAATCGATTAAACACACAAGCGCTGTCTTTGTCCGCGGCCTGCTGACCAAGAGGGGAAGCCCTGCTGTCGGCGATACCACTGTGCTCATGTCAGGAATACTTTGTTTTACTGCCTTAGATTTCCCGAGTTTCACAACCCTCAGCCAAGAGCACCTACTGTTCGGCATGTCTTGGGTGTCTCTGCTCCTTAACGCATGTTTCTAAAGACCATGAGGCTCCTACAGGGCTTGAGAACCACCAGTTCATGTCAGTTTGGTGCAGAGAAGCAGGGGGAAACTTGCAGCAGTTTTGAATAAGGCACAACTCCAAGACTACAGCAGTTAAAATGTGCTTTTTTATAGTTTATGTTCAGGTTACCCCATTGTGTGTTGGTACTGTAGCTGGCACAGACTTTGTGTTCTCAGAAGCAGTAAAATCACCTCATTCAAGGCTCATAACAATCTGTATCAGTCATCAGTTAAAAAAAAACAAGCAAAAAAAACCCAAAATGCATGAGACATCCTCAACGTCTATTGTCATGCTGCATAAGGTTTTATTTTTCTTTCATAAAAGAGGAGAGGACTTCAAAGATATAAACACACCTGACCCCTTTTCATTAAATGTAATCTCTCCATCTTGGCTCCGGCCACATTTCGGTCCTGTTATTGATGCTGATGCCCACCGCCGAGCACAAGCCGAGAGCTGTTGTTCTTGACGTGGCTCTTTGCACATTCCTCACGGACGAGGCCAAACCACCAATGTGCCTTTTCTTTTCTCCGTTTAACTCCAACTGTCGGTGGAAAGACGAGAGAAGCGTCGAGTGACTCCTCTTTTCTGCCAGTTTTTCCCATGGAAGAGTCGCAGGGTCCTTGAGTTAATCCGAGCTAACAGTGGATGAAGGCAACTCCCAGCCTGCACAGGTCAACCATCCCTTCACAGGGCTTATAAAGACATACATGAGCCGTTAAAGTTACAGCCGTCAGTTGTCATCATGTAAATGGACTCTGGAAGGAAATTAGAGGGCGCTTTAAGAAAGGGGGGGAAAAAGCATGCATGGGTCGAAGACGCAGCCTCGACAGTCAAAGTTCCCCCGAGAATGTTAAAACTCTCATAATTCCCAATAAAGATAATTCCAATTCTTATCGGTGGTTTTATGGGCGCCGTCAATTCCTCAAATGTTACATTCAGTTTGTTGTCCTTAACTAATCCCCAAGTCACACACGAGCCACGTGCTCACGTCGACCTTGCAGTGTGTTTCCATTGAACTCTTTCATGAGGTCAGTCCTTTTTTTTGTGAAAGTTATATGTTCTTCTGCTTCATGGTCACACCTACAACTCTTGTTTTATAGATTTATCAGCTTTTTTTTAGCGGTACATGAAAGGACATGCAGCCGTTCAGGCAAACACATTTCTGTTAGACCACAAAAGAGCTGCTTTCACACACTTGTTCAGGGTTTTCTTGCTAACATTCAGGTGGCTTTTTGTTTAGTTTCGAGGAGATACATCGGCCTGAAAAGTTACATTTATTGCACCTAGATGAAGTATTGCACGTCGATAGTGGAAGTAGTACGAGACGATCAATTGAAGATTGATCTTAAAATTGCTGCAGCTAAAATTCCCAGTTTTTAGGTGCAGGAGGTGGGAAGCCTCAAATCCCAAAACACATGATCCTGCTTCTCGTAACACGCAGTTTCATACTGTCAAGTACTTGCTTACCGCCCGTGCCACATAAGGCAGCAACAAACAGTTCTCCAAATGCGCTCCAGTTCCTTTCTACAGTTCTGCGCTGTGTTGCTTGTCGTGCCCCTGATGTAGTTGCGAAATCCCAAAATGTTTTAAACTCTGACTTCCGAGAAAAAGTAAAACCTTTCCAGCTTAGTCAGAGAAAAATCCCAATTGCATCAGTGCCCGCACTGAGCTGAATATCGGATGCCTTGTCAGCAAGGTGGTGTAGTTATTAAGTTACAATCTAAATTCAGTTTTACCTTTTGAAATATTATGTACGATTTGGGGTCATGGTGTGGGAGTGTGTGTGTGAGTGTGTTTTCAAGGCTGCTGTTGAAATGACTCGCAGAGTAACAAGACTGTGAGGAGAAAGTTTTACTTTAGTAGTTTTTCTTTAAAACTTGTCCTTCCTTTGCGCCTTTCAAAATAAGAGGGGCACCCTCACATTAATCCCAGACTCAAACGCAGTGAGGGTGGGGGTCTTGGGTTTCTTGGTGAGTGGCATTTGTGTGACACTATCTCTCTCAGAGGTGGGACAGAAACGAGGTGACTGACAGTTCTCATTTATCTTTGTTCTGCAGATTATAGCCTCTGAAGAGAATGCCACTGAACAGAATCAACAGAGTGAGAGAGAGAGAGAGA
>JASSRZ010000011.1:15803174-15833499 GCA_032164315.1 Malacoctenus gilli
AACCCCCCCCCCCCCCCCCGCCTGCCAGATTTCTCGCTCCCCTTTCTTGGATACCTTTTGACACACTTCGTATGCATCTCTTTCCCTCGGTTGTTACAGAATCAGCCCGGTTACAGTGAACACAGGGTTACTGCCTCAAGTCGCACCCCAATCAGTCTGGCGAGCATCTCTCAAGAAGGTGGCCACAAGGTGTGAAACACAAAGACATCAGTCCCTTTCAGTTATTTTGAAGGGGGGTTACTACCTGAAGAATATATACTTCTGTGTAATGTTTTATCTTTTGGATGTTTTGGGGTTTTTTTATACATTGTTTTTATGTTTTTGCAAGCCGATATTTGTAAAAAAGAAACGACAACAAAAAAACAAAAACAAATCATAACTTTTAATCTTAAACCATGCTGGAATCGCACCCTTTTGTTGGACTTGTTATTTAATAAGTAAATACTTTTTTGATCTTATTTTAAAACTGTGCTCTGGTGGAATCCTTTGTTTGTTTGTTTGCTAGGACCTTTTTTTTCCCATATTGTATTTTTTTACTCTAACGTTGCTTTCTGTCCATGTTAACACATTACCAGTATCAATCAAAGAGCAAGCTGAGAAAAATTTAAATATAAAAATCAAACGAAAACAAAATGTATATTTGATGGGGGGTAAAGTTTGCTAAACCTTCTGGGAGATAAATTGTGTAAACTAATTGTAGCATCAAAATGTTTTATTCTTTGTTCCTAAAACTATTTAATAAGATGTTGCAGAATGAATCAAGTCTTCTGTCTACTTTGTCACTAATCATGTTGCTTTGTGTCCTGTTTTCTGAATGTGGATCATGGGAAAAACCAACGGAGGTGCAACAGTGCTGACTTTTAGAGAAAAACAAACTTCATACATCTTTTAGTTTCCTCAACATTCATGCAGATTTGTTACCACACCACACGAATGCAGTTGATCTGACAGTGGGGGTTTTTTTTATTATTATATTTCTTTTTGCATCCAAAAGAAGAGTTATCTTGATCTCAGGACATTGAAAATATCCAACCTGAGAGAAAAGTTTTATCTTTCTCTGGAGGTCTTCAGGTGACCTCTGCAGACACTGGGTGGATGCAAACCCCAAACAGGCCGGTTACCAGTCCATCACAGGACAGTCACTCACACCAAAGACGACTGCATGTGTCTGTGAAGTGGGAGGACCCAGAGAACTGTCCTGTTTGCACAGGGAGAACGTGAGAAGCATAGGAAGGCTGTCAGGCCTGGAATCGAACCAGGGATCTACCGACTGTGGAGTGGGACAGGGAACTGTAAAATACAGATACACAGAATGAGTACTTGTCCTCACCAAGACTCACACAGAATGTCAACTGTCATGGGTCTTTATCACACGCTGCACCTGACTGGTCTTGGTCATCCACTCAGGTCCACAAACTCTCTCTCACACACACATTCACAACAATGAGCAACTTTCAGCAGTGGTCCTACAGCCTGGGAATCCTTGGTGTGGATGGGGGCCGTTGGTCTGGCTCCAACACAACAGAGCCACTGATTTAGTGTCAGCTTTGACCTCATAAGCCCCAGCTGGGCTTCAGCCTATCAGCATTCTGCTGTGAGGTGAGGGGTCATATTGCACCTGCACCTGGGTCCACAAAATAAGGTATGTTTGTGAGTGACAGTTCCCCCCTGGTGAACACTTCATCATTGTGGGTATATGTTCTCCTAGATAATTACTTTCGCTTTTACAATATCAGAGCTTGGTCACATTTCATCGCTGACTGATGAACGTGATAAAAGTTCCAGCAGACTTTCTTTACTTCGGTCCATTTTTTCAGCTTTCTCCGAGTCTCTGGTGGGAAAACAACGGCCGCCGTCACATTTCTTTTGCGCGTGCACGTCTCTCCTATTGTTGTCCCGCTTTCATTCATCTCCGCACGCGGCGCGAACAAAGGCGTCGTCGGGCTCGCTCCCTGATTGGCTGAGCCCGGCCGGGGCCCCGCGCGACGCCGCCGAGCCGAGAAGCTCCGTCACAACAGATGGAGCCCTCGCGCTCCCCTTCCTCCTCCTCCTCCTCCTCCTCCTCCACCACCTCCTGCTGGATGCACGGCTGCACGCGCCCCGCTGATTGTTTCGAACGACAGGCGAAAGGAACCCGAGCGGAGGAGTTAGCCGTTAACGGACAGCGGACCCGCGACGGAGAGGAGGAGACGAGGAGCACCGAGCGGACCCACAGGAGGTGAGCCGAGGGAGGGACGCCCAAAGCGGGGCGGAATCGGACGCGGGGTCGGTGTCGCTGAGTAAGCCGATCTGGCTGATGTCTGTGGGAAGATGTGGCGATACGGGGGCGGGCTGTAGTTTGAGAGCGTGATTGTTCGCACTGAAAGACTTAGAAATGTTTCCCCAACACGAGCTGCAAAACGGCAACATTTATTTATTTCATTAAAAACACACGCGACATGGACTAAAAAGCTGGATTGTGATATGCGTTTGCGGGGGATGCGATTCCCACGCAGTGATGATAGACATACGCCACAGCACCTAATGAGACCTCCCCTCCTCCTCAGCGTAGACAGAAAATGCCAGAAACTGCCTTTTTTTATCACATGTGCGCTGTGCCAGCGAGCACAGCCATGCATTAGAAAAAACGGGTTACATAACGAGCAATAGTTAAAATTCCTCTCAGCTTTCAGAAGGCACTCCAGACAGGCACTGGCCAAAAGTGAGGGGTTATGGATTAATCGCATCTATTCACAGCGTGTATATTCACAGCTGAAGAGCAGCAGACATCCATCAACTTATACTTTTGTTAAAGCAGTGAATAAACTTTGGGAAGTTTATTGTAAGAATAGCTCCAAGAGCTCGACATTGTGATGGAAATACAACAACTCTTGCTGTTTATTCAGACGTTGCTCGATAATAATTGGATTTTTAGAGCGTTGACCTCCTAACCTGGAAATTCTGTCAAATTCAATCAGCTGTCATTAATTTTGCCAACAAGAGCTTTGAGAAAACAAAGTAAAATGCTTGTTACAGTGCTTGATGTCCTGCAAAAAGAAGAAGATTATTGAATATTGGCTGAAAATCCATTATTTTCATTGTTGCTCCTTAAATTTCTGCTTATAAAACGCACATGGAAAGGATTGTTGTATCACCTCAGAGTCTGTTAGAGTGGAAGAAGAGTATCAATTTGATCTGGAAGCCATTTCTGCATTCAGACTGAGCATTGCAGTGTTTGACAACCACCCTGAGTTTAACAAGGAACACACACACACACACACACACACACACACACTATTTTTGGCTCAGTGTTTCAGGCTAGTTGCTGGAGCTCAGATGTTTTCAGTGTTGCCATGACAATAGCGACACTAGTGAGGCAGAGCTGTGGTTATGTGAAAGGCAGGGGGAAGTAGGTTGAGAGGAGGTTTTTTGAGGGGGGGGGGGCTTTTCATCGACCGTGTCGGCCGGAGACGTTGACAGAGGAGGTTCAGTGGCAACAGGGCAAAGGGGCAAAAAACAAGCACACATGTGTGTGTAAATGAAAGACAGAGGAGGGCTGGAAGGGGAGTCAGGAAGTTGTGGTTTTATTGATGCGCTGTTTCGATTTTAGTCTTTCGCAGAGAGCAAGAGGATGTTCGGAGAGCGTCGGAGCGGGTAACGGAGCAGCGGAGTGGGAATATTTCTTTTGATAACAAACACTGTGACAGCGACACATAAACACTGACTCTGGTACAAACCAGCCGAGCAAACGCGGCACAGCGATAACCGGGGCAGGAGGAGGCCGAGCTGTGGCTGAGGTTGCAATGAGGTGCGAGGGGATTCAGGCAGCCAGTGTGCTCTGCGTTTGGACAGCGGTCCCGCACAGAGAACAGCTGTCTGAGCTGAAACAGGACTGGGTCAGCGGCGGGTCAGCCTGTCTGTATTTATGCTTTTAGCTGTAGCCTCAGTGATGTGCTCATGATTTCGACAGCCACGAGGTCCTCTGGTGACAAAAGACCCAGTTATTGAATGATCTGGGAGTGCTTTGGTTGATCATTTACTTGAGGTAGAAATGTAGGTTAGAGATTAAATTGCCAAATGGACCATTATTGACTTCAGTGAACCTCAGCAGGTCACTTCATTTGGAGTCCCGACTGAGACGAACTGATGATGTTCTGCTATGAGATGATTGACTTTTTTGTTGGTTTTGTGAATTTGATTTTGAATCCTGTTAGTTCCAAACAATGAAGAAAAGACTAAGTCAGTTTCTATATTTCAATACATCATCAACCGTTTGTTCAGATGAAGAGGTTGTTTACTTGTTATCAGATCTGTCAGTAGCTGTGTCACAGGTTACGATGAAGTTTTTATCCAGCCTTTACAACTTGCGAAGGTTTTGTGCGATTCGTAAGGTCCTTTTTTCATTTAATAAAGAAAGCTTTACAAAAATACCAAGCTGTGATAAAAAGCCTTTTCCACGAGGAACAAACACTTTGTCCTCACAACGTTGCTGTGTAACCAAACCCTGGACGATATCTCGCCTTAAATAGAAACAATATTTCATCGCGGTTCCCAGCCGTGCTCTGTGGTTTGACATCTCGAGCCGAGGAAAAATAAATGTCCCAGAAAGACCAACAACAAACACTAAGTTCACATTTGTTCGTGGAACTCTCTCAGCAGCAAATGGAAAGGTTGAACGTCTCAGTCGATCTCTCTCCGGAGAGCCCCAGGTGAAGTCAAGGAAGGGCTAATTTTGTTATCGGATGACAATTTAGTTGACTTAAAGTTCACGCTGCTCTTGTGACGACGAGACAGACAATTAAGCGCCGTTTTGTTCGCACGGCCGGGCGTTGCGTCTCGGACCGCTGGCAAGTCCTTCAAGCGCAGCCGCCTTTCGCCACGACCACGGTATTAAAGACTAATGATTCCCATTGTGAAGGTCAGTCGACAGGCTTTGGGCTGCTTGACAGGGCTAATATAGTTGCTGAAATATTGATGGGCGTTCAGCATGTGGCCGGGCTGATTGGTGTTGAATATTTAATCCGCTCGCAATAACTGAACACGTTTATTCCAGATTGACAGCCTCAGGTCATCTGTCAGCGCCGTGGTCGTCGGTGACGCTGACGCGTTGAAGGTTCGTGTCTGATCTCGGTGTGAAGATGAAGTGAAGCCAGTCGTATCGGCCGTTGACGCGTGCTCCCTCACGTTGACTCATTGGACAGCGTGATAATAACTCGTCAGCGCTGCTCGAATTGAGGAAGTTTCGGGCCAGTGTCGGTTTCCTCTGTGACCTACTGAGTCGAGGAGGAAGCCATACAGCGGAAGGGGAGCGCTTCCCTTCGAGCAACCCCCCTCCCCTCCCCCCTCCTCCTCACACGCTCTTCCTCGTCTGTTCACTGTCACACACAGGAAAAGACCCTCGTGGGCTGTTGGAGGGGACACCAGGGTCTCCGAAAGTCCTGAAACCTGAGGATATGTGCTAGTCTGTGGCTGCTCCTACGTCCAGGCTGCTCCCCCTTCGTGGTGTCACAACAACTCGTCTTCCCTACGGTAAGCCAGTCTTACTGCCTCACTGCGTTTCATGTTCATTTGGCCGCTCTCTCTCTCTCTCTCTCTCTCTTCTTCCACTTTTTACAAGCCAATTTACTGTAAGCGACTCGTGAGAGGTGAAGCCGTGGATATTTTACTGGGAGGGTTTCAACAAGTTCTACCAAACTTTCCATGGCAGCAGTTGTGCAACATGTGTGTTTACTGTCACTGTTTCTTCGAACATGTGAGTCATTTAGCTCTAAGCAGCTGTTGGGCAGTTTGATTTGGCCTGTTCTGCCTGTAACGAGTAAAAAGTCAAACTGGAATTGTGGATGCGTTATGAAAGAGGCGCTCTGTGTTTCGAGAAGGAAGCTGAAAAGTAGCTTCAGTCCACCCGAGTCTGGTGACTCCTACACAGACTGCTCTTCCTTACTCCTCCATTTATTCCACATATCGCTGTGTCTCTCATAGCAGAGCCTGACAAGCTCCGTGTGGAGCTGCTTTGGTGGTCTCTCGTCACTACTTGCAGCTCTGCCTCTGACTTTGGGGCCTCAGTGCACCTGCGTGGGGCCTTTTTGTAAAGCTGCAGTTCATGTCACTGTGACAGGCGGAAGAAGTAGTTCCTGCCAAGAGGACTTGCCAAGGCTGCCAACAGTAGAACGTTTGTGTGTATTTCATGGCCTGAAACGTAGTATGAGGACGTTTAAATGTTGTCTTTTATAATCTTTTTCCGCTAAAATCGATGTCAAAGGAGGACCCCGTGCATTTTGAGTATCTATATGCAGATCATGCATGTAGTGCCAATTTAATATGTCAACCCGACATGTTTGGCAGCAACAGTTTCTTCTCGGAGATGCAGATCTTAAAAACGAGCCTGTGAGGCGAAGTGACAAAACCGCTGCCCAACGCCGCGTTGTCACGAGTCTTGAGATGGAGTGAAAGCACACGGTGATATGACGGATGAATGAATGCGCTCTTGTCAGGAGGCTCCTCCAGAGAGAAATGTTTGAGCAGCTGAAGTGATTTGGAGCAGCGGGTGGGCCATGTGTCCCCCACCTGTCCGTCTGCTCCCGAAGGCTTCTCCTCGGCCGAGCGCGCCACTCACACTCGCTCATTCGCCCGACAGGGATTTATGAGTTTGTGGGCCGATGGCAGAGTGCCCTGCGAAACAGCTGCATGTGCAAGTCTGCCTTGTATTGTAATATATTGCAAAGGAAGTTAAAACAGTAGATGACGAAGAGGAGGGTGCAAAGCAGCTGCTTTACTCTGTCACAGATAGTCAGGTTTTGATCCTTCATAAATGCACAGTGGTGGTTAAACTATCAGCGTCAACAAGGGAATCGTCGACAGGGAAGTCGATCATATCTGCTGCATTCGGCCCAGAGCGGCACCTCCTCCTCCTCCTCCTCCTCCTCCTCCTCCTCCTCCTCCTCCTCCTCCTCCTCCTCCTCTTCCTCTTCCTGAAGCCTCGCTGCTCTTCATGCTCTTTTACCCGGAGCCCGAGCCGGCCGCTGTCATGAGGAGTCATGAGACCGGGGCGGACGGGCAAACATTGACTCTCTGTGTTGCTTTCTTTGTATCGCAGCCTCTCTCATGCGCGCCGAGAATGGATGACACACAGGACGGGGTTCAGATCGGACACAACAAGTTCATCAGCAAGTAAGCTCGCACGCTGTTTTCTGTCGCAGATGCAGTATCAAATGACATAACCTTCGATAGGTCGGAGAACGTGATTAGAAAGAGTGACCTTACAGGAACATGCAAGTGTTTTCTCAGCGATGAAGAGTAACACTTCCAACACTTTTCATTTTGCAAGTGCAAACAGTGTGGAAATCTGCTTTTGATCAAAGTCACCAGTTCCCATCTTCTGTGGATCGATCAGCTCTGTGGTTGTGGTTTGTTGTCTAAAACTGCTTCACTGTCTCCGTCCTCAGATCGACCGTCCTATCACATCTCAAAACGTACAATCTTTACTATGAGGGCCAGAACCTGCAGCTGCGGCACAGAGAAGTGAGTAGAAACCTGCCGTGTTCTCGTGCAAGTGAAAAATCAGATCTCCCAGCTTCCTTTTCACGTCCTCCTCTCGGTCCATTGCAGTTTAATGAGCTCCACCCGTCATAAGCTGCCGCCCAGAGGAGCACTAACTGTCCTCGGTGTGTATTTATCCATCAGCGTGTGCACGCACTCATCCCAGTCTGTGTCTTTGCAAACAGGAAGAGGGCGAGCTGATTGTTGAGGGACTGCTGAACATCTTTTGGGGCCTGCGGCGGCCAATCAGGCTCCAGATGCAGGACGACCACGAGCGCATCCGACCGCCCCCCTCCTCCACGTCCTGGCACTCGGGTTGCAATCTGGACAGTCAGGGGTGAGTGGAGACGGATCGGGTTCCACCTCGGTGACTGGAAGTGGTGATGCTGGAGGTCAAAGGGGGCAGATATGGATTGTGTCTCGTTTAGCTGAAGAGACCGAACCAAAAAGGGATTTTCATCAGTAAACGGAAGTGATGTTGGAGGCAGTGTGCTAGATTTGAGTGAAGTGCTAAAAACAGTGATCTACACACAAGTCCGACCCTGTTGAGCCCCCCCCAAGACCACCCCTGAGTCACCTTTGAATTTTGCCTCCAGCCATCATCTGTGCTTCAGGCTTCAAACAGTTCAGTCTACACCTCAGTTTCAGCTCTGATCCAACACGTTATCTACAAGATGATTTGCTGACTTCCTCAGTTTGGTACTCGCCTTTATGTTATAATGAAAATATCTTTAATTCATGAATTTGACATTTTGTAGTTGCTCCTGAACTCATATTTCAAACACAGACTGAACACAGACCAACAACTATCCCAAATTGACATCAGCCAATAAATATGACGTTTATAAAACCATTGTTGAACAAACTGCTTCTACTTCCTGTCATTATATGTCCGTTTTGATTAGTTTTTTTGTTCATGCGAGCAGTTGTTGTTTGTTGTTGTTACCCCCAGAAGAAAGGTTATCAGTGTTGTGAGTTTACACTATTGAAACCTTTTAATATTTGTCTTATTTTAATCTTCTTACTCTCTCATTTCCCTTTTTTTTAAAGTTCTCCCAACAGCACAGATGGTCAACAGACGCCACAGCAGAGCCCGCCCACCGTGGAAGTAACACCACCTATCAATCAACCGGAGGACAACGGCGTGACAGAAGAAGAGGCCGAAGGTTCGAAACACTGGATTCGTATAACGGTTGCGAATAAGAGGGCGACATCAGCCCACCATCCCGTGTGATACGTGAGGTTATGTATCAATACCGCAAGATTCTACTCTCCACAAAGCAACTCATGAAAGCAGTTTTTAAAAAGGAGCGAGCTCTCACCTCTTTCTTTGCGATGGAAAAAAGCAACAATCTCGTACCTAACTCATCTTTTGCTGATTGGACAGAGGACAGCGAGAGCTCCGCCCAGCTCCTCCGCACAAAGAGCGACGCCGGCGTGCTGCGACGGGGTCAGCGACGGTCTCCCAGTGACCAGAGGAAAATCAGGCGCCACCGATTCTCCATCAACGGCCACTTCTACAACCACAAGGTCAAACCCGAGATCACTGTCGGTCAGCAAAGCGTGTGACGTCACAGCGCGCAACATCAGCTTCAGATGCTGGTGCTTTAACAAAAAAGAAAAGAATGCTGTGAGAACAGTCGTTTATATTCATGGAATTCAGGCTTTAAGGATTTGTTTCGTTTTGCAGACGGCGGTGTTCACGCCCGCCTTTGGTTCGGTCACCAACGTCCGGATCAACAGCTGCATGACGACGCCTCAGGTGCTGCGAGTCCTCCTCAACAAGTTCAAGATTGAGAACAGCCCGGACGACTTTGCGCTCTACCTCGTCCACGCCAGCGGCGGTGAGTCTGCGTTGTTTGTTTGGTGTCTTGTTGTTTGTGGCCGCAAACAGAAGTGAGGCGAGAGGGAACTCGGTGTCATAAATCCCCGTTTCAGACAACAAACATTATCAACAAATGGTTTAAAAACAATTCTAGCTTCTTCTTTTATTTGTCTCGATTTGGTTTCCTCGTCAACATAGGAACGCAATAGCCCTGCACAGCATCCCATCACGCCGCAATAAAGCACATCTGCTGTGGTTCGTGCTGATACTTTGAAGCTTTAATCGCTCCTAAATTACAGACCCAACATTCACAACACGAAGGAAAGATCTAATAGTGGCGTTTGTGGCTCAGCTGCCACGTTGCAGTTATGCTCCAAACAGGAAGGACAATCGACCCAAGTTTGATGTCTGGTGAGCTCTTGAATATCTGTTCCAGACTGTAACTTCTAGAAGTGACAGATTGCAGATACACAAAAGAATATTGTGGCCGTTCCAGTTGTTGATCCCATCCAGCTGTGAAGTCTTGTCAAAGGATGGGAAGTCATTCTAAACCCAAAAAGCTCAAGATGAAGGCGAAAACATTTCATTTCAGTTGGTGTCTTCAGGAATACGAACAAGGAAGTGCGTTGAACCTATAGTTGCGTGTTGCGTTGACAGCGTTGTGCTGCTGTTGTTTTTCAGAGCGTGTGAAACTGAAGCGGACAGACTTCCCTCTGGTGCTGAGAGTGATGCAGGGTCCATGCGAGCAGGTCTGCAAAGTCTTCCTCATGGAGGAAGACCTCGGCGAGGAAGTGACATACGACGTAAGCCGGCACACTCGCTCCTCAGCTTCGTACAGAGACGCAGGCGGACGGTCGCCGGTTTTGTGGGGGACGTCCAACGCTTGCTTCCTTCCTCTCCCCCCCCCCCACCAGGTGGCGCAGTACATCAAGTTCGAGATGCCGGTCCTGCAGAGCTTCATCACCAAGCTGAAGGAGGAGGAGGACAGAGAAGTGCAGAAACTCCGGAGAAGGTTTCACCGACCGAATTTGATTGATTCTTAAAAGACAGATGAACAGTTGAAGGAAACAAATGACAGAGTGCAGCGAGAGGAATGTGTTTATCTGACACGTCGAATTATGAAAGAATCATATAATGCACACACAGCAATGTTACAAAATGACACAACACAAAGATGGTAGATCATGCATTTTTTCGGTAATTTTATCACTTTTATCAGCATAGTCATAGAAAGAAGTCTGTTTATTTTAGACCCTATAATTTGAGTTTGATCCCTCTTGTCACTTTGCAGGTACAACTACCTGCGGTGTATAATTGAGCGGCAGCTGGGTTGCCTACCAGAAGGGGCCACGTGTATGTGAGGGGTCCCCTTCCCCCCCCTCTCCTGCCACACCAAGCCGTCACAAACTCTCCCATGGCACCAACGTCCGAGCGAGTGACCGAGAATCGTCCGGCAGAGACATCGTCTTCATTAGGCTCTGTGGAGTTTCCCTCTGCCTCCACAAAGGCCTCCCAGCAAACCTCAACATGCTCGATTGTGTGCATGTTAATCACGTGAACATGGCAGCGGTGGTCACGACGGGACACTGAGGCCGGGGGGCCCGACGCGTCGGTCCTCCCTGCTGGTTTTTCCCTCCTCAACACAGACATTCCTCCTCCTCCTCCTCCTCCTCCTCCTGCTCCTCCTGTTTCTTTCTAAAAACGTGTTTCTGGAGAGTTGAAACGCAGTCAAAATCAAGAAAGCACAACTGTTCCGTACTCAGTGAAGTGCCTGCGAAACGGTTCGTCCAAGCACAAAACAAACGTGGGTAGAAAAGTCTGAAGTGTCAGACGAGGTCACTGCAACACAAGGACTGTTGTACTTGCTGTTTACAGGAGTCTGTTGTCTCCATCTCGTCCACAGGAAAGCAGACTGAAGGTCTACGACTTGGTAAAAAGAGTCGCTATTATCTGGAAATATGTTTCATTGTTCATGTAGAGCTTCAGCAGGAAGTAGACTGAAAGGAAGAAAGAGCACAAATGGCACAAAAAAGAGCAATCAACCCTTGTGTGACTCACAAATGAACACACTGGGTTCTCGGCAAAAGATTAAAACACAAGGGGACTCGAAAACTCAAATTTCTGGGCTGAACCAATATTTAACATTTAATTCCAGGAAAATTTCAGACATTCCCTTTCACCTCATCTCCACGAAGGAGTGAGATGCAACAAATGGTGTGCTTGTTCTGTGAGTTGCTTTTTTTCGGTAACTCGACTGTTTTTCTTCTGCACAGGAACAGTCGGGCTGTTGGCCGCCTTCGCACTCGACTCGTTCTAAGTTTACCGTACAGAGTTAAACCTGCTGCCATCAGGAAGCCCTCAGCTCTGATTGGATTTCAAAGTAAAACCACTCGATCGCCTCCGTCACCCCCAAACGAAATGAATCCAAATGAAAATGACATTTTTCAAAGAAATTGTGAAAGGAAAAAAAACAATATGGGAGCTTTTTCATCCGAAGACATTTCTAAAAATGTTCCACTCTGACGGACTGCCACTGTTTGTCTTTGCTACAAAAGACGACACCCAAATGTTGGATGTACAATAAGCCTGTGAAACACAGCCGTCAGTGGATTGTTTTTGCCTCCTTTCCATCCGACAAACACTGATGACCCGATGAGCACAACGGAAGAAATACTGTGAACTCCTCCCGTCTCTGACGCCGAACGTCTCCAGTGAACGAAGGAGCGTCTCCCAGCTGTACAGCACTTTGCACACGTCTGCGTCCGTCCGCGTGCAGCTCAATGTGAGACGTACACAGTCGACTGGGTCCGCGCACGTGTGCGTGACTCTGAGGGCGTGCATGCGATATTTTTCGTGACTCCTTAAGACTTGCCTGCTTTTGTAAACGCGTCTTTTTCTGTGAAGGAATTTTTCAAACTCATGCCGCTCCTGTGGACACGTGAGGAGGGGACGGGAGGGGTTTTCATACGTTGATTGTTATTTAATAAAGATTGACACATGTGTACTCTCTGACTCCTTTTGTGTTGCTCCATCTAAAGATGATCCAGCTTCCTCAGGTGGGGGTGGGGGTGAGGGGGTAGCATTCGTCATGGTGGAAGCTTCGGGTAAAAGCTTGTTAGACTGTTGAATAATTCAGACCAATTTAGAAGCACTGATGTCCAAACACACACACAGGTATTTTATGTGTGATGTCAGCAGACACAGCAGCTTTGCCGCGCCCGGCCAATCGGCGTCTGTGACACCAGGTGATCGACTACCACCTGACCGGGGATTGTCTTGGGGTGGGGAGGGAGGATGGCGTGGCCCCTGAAACACACTTTCCCACAGTCCATCAGAGGAGGCTGAGCTGACAACACACACACTCTCTGCGTCTCCTTGTGTCCGAGGAGCGAGCATCGCCTGAACCTCTGCGCAGTCCTTTGGAAGAAGCTTCTCAAGCGGGTGAGAGTTTATTCTCTGTGACCCTTCGTTAGAACTTGGATGTTTATGTCGTGATGATGTTGACTCGGTTGTTTACAGTGAGTTCAGTATTCCTGATTGTTTTTCTCCTGTTGCGCGAGTCAAATGAAATGACGCCGTCCTGTTTCTGAAGAGCAACTGAATGGGTTTGCTTGGACATGGGTGGACGGTTGTTTTTCCTTTGGTCGGAGGGAGCCGTAATCTGGAGTCTGGATTATTCTCAGACCGAGTGACCCGGAGTAAATATAGCTGCAGTCATCCCGTAAGAGGACACGGATTAGAGCCGGCACCTTTTGTTGACGGGGCAGAGTGAATGATGTCATGTGATGCGCGATTCCATTCAGTCCTCAGGTGGAGGACAAGATGTTTACTCGGCCGCCGCCTCCAACAGTGTAAATGTCAATAGAATGCCATTAAAAGGATTAGAGGAAGAGAGGCTCGTTAGCTTTGTCAATGAATAACCTGCTTTCTTTTAGATGATTTGCTTTTTTGTATTCTTTGGCAGCTAGTATAAAAACTTTTTTTCCTGAGAAACAGCAAAAAAAAGTGAAAAATGCAAAGTTTAATGCAGTTTGTAACATTAGCGTAATATGCTGAATTATGTGGCATTATTGTGAGCTTTTACTGTCCCTGTCAGATAAATCAGAATACATGAATTCACAGTATATGATCAGTTTTTACTGTCCAAAATCCAATAATTGTGTAATTGTTTTTGATTAGTTTTTTTTTTACGTACCTAAAACTCGATTCGTTACATTACTCTTTTACTTTGCGAGCTATCGGCCGCCTGATTCAGTCACACGAATGTTCTCGAGTTTCAAATGTAGCAGAAAAAAACCTCACAAATCAATAAAAAACATCAAACGCCTAAAAGAACCTCAATCATGTACCAGAATGAAGTACTCTGTCCTTATTTCATCATTTCCTCCATATATCCGCTGTATTATTGGTGGTAGTTGGTTTGTCTAACATGAACAACTTTGTTGTTTTTAATCCCAATCATAATTATGACGATTAAGTTCTTTTCAGATTTCGTCAACTTTAAATAGAGATTTTGAATCGAAAAAAAAAACCCTCAAATATTTTGTGTTTTTACATGGCGTCCAAACAGTTTTAACTCATTTGATTCGCTAAATATTAATAATAGCATTTACAGTTTGTTTATTTTAGTTCTTTTTTGTTACATTTAAGGATTTTTTTCAGCACAGATGAGTGTGTGTGACCTAAAACCAAGAAATAAAAAGCAAAACTCAAATATTTAAGTGAAATGTAAACATCTTCGCTTTCTTTCTTCAACCCATCCATGTAATGTGTGTTCCCTACTGGCTGCCAGTTAGGCAGGGTCAGAGTTCACCACGTTGCTTTCTTTGTCCACCCTCACAGGCCCCAGACATTCGCTGCCAGATCCCAATTAAAGGCCCTCAGAGGTTATGAAAGCGACCTGATCCCGTGTCAGCCGCAGCGTTAAAGTGTGCTGCAGTGCTTGTGTAAGGTGTGTTTCCTCAAAGCTGGCTTAGTGGCCGTGATCTGTGCTGCTTCTAATTTGTCCGGCGGTGCAAAAATACCTCGCGGCTGAGCCAAAGCTGCACTGGGAACATCTCGTCAACTGCTCGTCTGTCCTGTGTGAGACAATGAGACGATGACGGGACAAAAACTGAAGGCTAAAATGTGTTGGGGGTTTTTTCATTCCCTGATTAACTAATTCAGACACGCATCACTTGAACTAATTCACTCACTTTCCAGACATTTTCCTCCTTGCTGTCTTCACAGAGTTGAGCATCATCATGGCTCTGCAGAAACTTCCCGTCGTCGCCACGCTCTGTGTGCTTCTCCTCGCCTCGCTGTCGCCGGGCACCGAGGCCCGCCGCGGCCGTGGTGGCGGCGGCTTCGGCGGCGGCGGCTTTGGCCGGGGTGGAGGCACTGCCCGTGGTTGGGGCGGTCAGGGATACAGACCAGCGCCAGTGGTGGTCCAGAACAGAGGGCCAAGCGCGGGCAAAGTAGCCGGGGCGGCCGCCGCGGGAGCCATAGGGGGCGCTATGATCGGGTCCGCGCTAAGCCGCCCTGGGTACGGCGGGGGCTACGGGGGTTATGGAGGGTATGGGGGTTACGGCGGATACGGGGGGTATGGTGGAGGGGTCGGATTCCCGCGGTATGGCGGCGGCGGCGGCGGCTACGTCCCCAGGTCCGGCTACGAGCCCGAGGGCTCCGGCGATATGGAGTACTACACGGGGGCGTCCAGCGGCCCCATCTACAACAGCATCATCGTTGTGATTGGCTCTCTGACGGCCCTGCTCATGGGCCATTGGGTGGTGCTCATGTAGAGTTGAAGTGAGACAGAAAGAGAGAGACCCCCAAAGAGAAAGACCTGCCCCCCCCCCCCCTTTGTCCAAAAATAACCAGTGAGCCGACAGTCAAGCAGGACTATTTTTCCATCTGACTTCTGAAGAGTCTCTGGTGGACACTCCTCTGACCCTCCGCGAGGACAGGAAGAGGAAACCAGTGTGGAGCCACACGTTAACAGTCGCAAGACAACTTGATTCGACGAATGATTTTCTGCAGTGTATCCTTCAACCCCGAATGTATTTCAATGGAGCCCCTGTTTTGTTCCATTTGTGATTATAGAGGCGGTCCTAATGTTGCTGGAATAAAGGCTGAGTCCGTTCACTCTCTGGTATATTTTACAAGAGCATTCGGTAAAAATAGAGTGAATCAGATGTGTAGTCCTGTTAAGTCTACCTCATGAAAACAAACATGTTTGGACCAGCAGTTAAAGAGCAGCTAAACACTTGTCATACTACTGCCATTTATCAGTGTTGTGTTACCACGGTGTACTCTGCAAATAGCAAACTTGTGTCAATTGTTTGTATATAAACGATCTTGCTGAATTCCAGTATTTGCTTTTTGTGATTTTGTAGTTTTTTATGTCATGAATAATACAAAGGGCTTCCAGGTTTGTATTGTGCAATTAAAAGTCAAACTATAAGTGTTTGTGCTGGATATTTTTTCATCAAACGAAGATGAGATTAAAGTTAAATTTACCTTTATTTATTTGTCCTGTGTTGTTTTTCAAGCAAAGGATCACAGGCTCTACATTCAGGTGTACGATTAACATGTCCTAACGTTACACATCCGAACATGACATTTATGTCAACAATTAACGGTTGCTGGAGGACCACTGATGCCCTCTAGTGGTGGTAATATAATGATACAGTCAGTTTACCACTCGGTATTAAAGCTCCTGCTGCAGTCACGCTGGTGGATTGCAGTGATTGCCTGAAGCTCGAGACGGAGCAACTTTATAAAGAGATAAAAAAAAAGGCATTTGTTCACTCTGAGCTTTGCCTAAACACGTTTTTTAAATTTCTCAGACATGCTGGTTCAAGGCTTAAGGTGAGAGGGAAAAAAAAAATCCAGATGATGTGAGACACAAGCTTTTTTATTTCAATCAGCTTCAAAGACGACAAGGTTTCAGCAAACATGGACAACGCAGACTTTGGGGTCCCACGAGACCCGAAACAACAGTGAGAGACGACATCAACTCCACTTCAAAGGACACTTCTGTGGTTGCAGCAAACACTAGGTGCACGAGAAAAAAAACACCGAGCAGAAGAGCGAAGCCCACCGAACGGATGCGAGTTAGTAGAAACAATCAGGAAGGCACTCGGTGCTGGAGAGAAACGCCACAAGCTTCACCAAGGTGTGTTTCCAGAGACAGTGACAACATGAAACGGCACAGAACAAACATCCATCACGAAACCACAGTCATGCTTTCAGTGTATAACCTCTGCACTGCTATCAGGAACAACACATCACCAGCATATGCGTAGACATGTCCGTTAATACTCGACACTTTAACTTTTACTTTATGGCTTTTCAAAGGTGCATTCAAGGTGTAGATGTGGGAGGCACCCAAGTTAAGGTTTTTAATTGGGGGGGGGGGGGCTTGGCCTCTGCCCAATAACAGCAGGCTCTGGTGGACAGAGGTGGAGGAGGTCAACGACGAGTGTTGAGCGAGTGAGGAGGGGCTTGAAGTTGGGCGTTTTGGGGTGTTTTGGCTGAATGAGCGTCGCTGCCAAGTGTTGGAACGTAAAAGATCTTGAGATGTTTCGAAGGCAGCAGAATGAGGAGTGGATGCCGGATTTCATTAGGGAGGAAGGTGGGAGTCCAACGCCGCGCGGGACCTCCCGAGACGTGGGGATGAGCAACAGTCGGCGTCCGGGCAGTGTTCTGATTTCAAACCTGAAGTGCAATAAATGTTTCCTGTGAGCTGCCCCCCCCCCCTTTCCTATATTTGAATCTGCGTCCTTGATCGGATGGCTCAGTTGAGCAGCATTTTGCTGCCATGGAGCACCAGTAAAGCGTTGACGACCACGCCCAAACGCCCCCGAAATCCAGTCCTCAGTCCTTCTCCGCGTCCACTCAGGCTCCGCCAGTGGCTCTCAGAGTAGTCGATGTACAGCTCCAAGCACCTCCGCTCGCGCAGCTGCTCGATCAGCGCCGGGTAGCCGATCTCCGCGACGCTCACGGTGTCGTCGTCGTCGTCGCCGTCTTCCGTGGCGCCTGCCGCCAGCTTCACTGGCGGCGCGGGCTTCTTCTCGGCCTGACTGGGTGGGAGGGGCTTCGGCGTCTCGGAGGTCCTGGAGCTGACCGTCTCCGTGCCGTTGGGAGCGTCGCTCTGCGTTGCGTTTGCAGTCGAGGGGGGGTCTGCGGCCGTGCCCGTCTCGGCGGGTGTCTTTGTGCGCTCCGCAGGGAGGAGGTCGGACCTCTTCATGCACGACTCCATGAAGCTATCAAAGGTCCGGGGGGGCGGGCTGCGCCGGCCGTCTCCGCTGCGGTCCTCGTAGCGGGCTGATTGGGTGCCAGCCTTGCTGTACATGTAGTGGTTGTAGTAGTACTCCTGCTGGGGGTCCTGGAAGTTGAAGTGAGGACGGGGGAACCTCCCCAAGCCGTAGCCCAGCGCCATCCTGCTCATGGACCCCGCCGCTGCCGCCCTGGCGGCGCTGTGGCCAAACGCCCTGGACTTCCTGTTGGGATGCAGGCCCATTTCTTCGACTCTGTGGGAGAAGGCGGAGCCACGCCAGGGGGTGTAACCTCCAGCGCCAAAGCCGTAGTGAGGACTCATAATTTGATTGTTTGGGTTGCGGTTGATGTATCCCCCGGGCCCCCTGTAGACCCCATGGTCATCCACACCCGGTTGCTTGGGGTAACCGACGCCATGGCCGGCGTGGTCGTGTTTGTAAACCGAATGTCCACCCTGAGAACTGTGATCCTTGCTTGTTTTGTGGCCCGTGTTGGTTCCGGCATGGCCGCTGTCTTGATGAGTTGAAGAGGGCGTTTTATGGCCGTAGCTTTTTCCGTGCCCTCCTCCTCCTCCTCCTCCTCCTCCTCCTCCTCCTTTTCCTCCTCCACCGCCACTCCTTCCTCCTCCTCCTCCTCCTCCTCCTCCTCCTCCACCCCCACCTCTTCCTCCTCCGCCACCACCCCCTCCTCTCCCTCCTCTCCCTGCCACTAAAAAGGGGAGGATAAACAGGAGCAGGGACAGGCAGAACACCGGTGATGAAAGTAGCTTCATTTTCACCCTGAAAGAAAAGTCGGAGAGAAAAAGGAGAATTATTGAAGAGCTGTGAGAATATGGCGACTAGTCTGATGGAGTCATTTCTGTCATGGATGGAGTCATAGCCGATTTATCACAACATGTGCAGTTTTTTACAAAATTAATGAGTTAATAAACACTTGGCTCGTGTCATCAGTCGTAGGTTTAATGAGAAAGATTCTCCTGAATAAATAGATAGATGGATAGAATGTTTGGCTGAAATTCATCAGGACGTGTTGCTGTGTCAGAAGATCTGATGTTGGGATGATAAACGCAAACTCCAAAAGCCTTTACCACACTTTTTTCAACTGCCCAATGCGTTCACAATACAATCGCAATTGGCCCACCAAACCTACTTGTATTAGAAATAAAAAATTTAAAAAAACTCGCTTTTACACTTTCCGTCCATGCTGGGCTGAAACAATACAGGAGTTTATGACAGAACTTGCAGAACCCGGATCAGCGATCCTCAATCTGATCGACAGTTCCTGACAATATTTGAGAATCACTTTTAATGAGTGACGAGTGTTTTGGGGGTTTTTGTCCCCGCTTCCCGCAGTTGGATGACAGTTCGCCGGTCAGTGGTCCGGCTGCAGGGCGGGGCGGGTCGATCACGTCGAGATCTGCAAAGGGTGGCGGCGCTCAGTCTGTGGCACACCCTCTTTTTTGTTTTTAATTCCTATTTCTATGATCAGTTCACACTGCTAACATCTAGTGAACAAAGCCAAAACTGACTGAAACCTCAAACATTAAAAGTGCTGATGGAAACGATTCAAATGTTCCACATCGGTTCCGCGGTGATGGACTGCGCGTCTTCTCCGCGGCCCGCCCACCGCGTTGGTTAATTAGTTGCGGCGTGGCTGTGTGAGGTAATTAAAAGAGAACAGGGCGGAGGTTTTTCGGTCAATTTCACTAAACAATAAACTAACACAACATTTCATGCAACCCTATATTTTCCTAAAAAGCACGGACAGGCGTGATGTTTGAGTCTTACCGTGAATATTTGCGGTCATCCCTTCCTGACGCAGCGTTTCTCGGAGCTCCTCCGTTTGTCCCCAAAGGTTGTTGGGGGGTTTTTTTTCGTTTTGTTTTTTTTTTCTTATCCAGCAAGATCTGCTTCTATGACGGCATACATGAGGGGGCGTGGCCTCCCCAGCACTTGTTTCCCGGCAGCCGGGTGATGAATCTGCTGGTGCGGCTCATACAGTCCATGCGATAATGTCATCAGGACCTGGGTGGGAACGCTGTGGCACAGCCTCCTTTATACCCACACGTTGAAAATGACATGGAGGTGGACATGGCTTCATCTTGGTTTCCTCCTCAAAAAGCAAGAGTTGCAGATGAACTTTTGATGTGAAGCATGATGAAAAATGAACGCGGTTGTAATATTCTACATTTTAAATATATGAAATTTGCAGAAACAGAACTTAAATCCTATTCTCAAGCATGTGGGTAGTTCCCAGGATTGTAGTTTTTTTTGTTCTCCACTGCTGAAGTGCATTGATATGTTAAAAAAAACAACAACACAGGCCTTGAGCCCCATGCCTGCCTAATCAAAGCAAAAAAACTTGACTAAAGAGGGATGAAGACTGACAGATAGAAAGTCTCTGGGTCCTGGGAGAATACCCGCAATGCAGGGACAGACCAGACTGATGATACAGACCACTACACTGTCAATCAAGCCATCGGATCCTCTGTCAGGAGGCCAAACTTAACTGGAGGGATGCTGATGTGTGCTGCTACGTGCTTAGTTGCGATCTCTCTTATATGTATAACCTTTGTGTTGTTGTCTGGAACGCCACCGTCTTAGCGACGCAAGCGATTTCGAGGGCGCCTGCGTCGGATGCAGCAGTTTCGACAAAACAACACCAATATGAAACCCCACCGGAGGAAGCAAAGCCTGAAATGCATTTCCACAATTTCAGCCAGAACATTCTGAGGGTTTCATAATGACTGAGTGGAACGGTGAGGAGGGAAAAAAAACAAAAAACAATTTACTGTTCACCAAGAAAAGCTTTCAGCTCTTATCCAGCAGCATCGTCTTCTGTGAGGAGGGCAGAGCATTAGTTTGGTGGTCTGGCGCTGAGGCTTGAGAAAAGACAGACAGGCATCCTCAATCAGTTTGAATTCTCCTTTGAAAATCAGGTATATTTTTTTTAGTAATTGCAGAGACAAGGATGCATTTGTAGGATGGATTGTGGGATGTAACCCTTCTCTTCACAAACAGGATTACAAGGTCGAAATTTCCACGTGTTTTTAATCAAAGTTAACACTCACAGACCAATATCCAATTTTTCATTCTCACAAAGTTATTTACATAAGTGGTCACACTTTCGGTGTTTGCACCAACATCACTGCCAAGCTATTATAAAGCCAACTCAGTCCAGTCAAATCGAGGCACCCTGAATCTAATGAAAAGCCCTGTGCGGCAAACTTTATGTGCAATCCGCATTATGTAGCGTTCAACAAGATCAATATTGTGCTGGTGACCGCGAACAAAAGTCCACCCGACCCCCCCGTCCGTCCCTGCACCCCTCCTCTCGGCGCTCTGGGGGCCGGTGTGGTCTTTTTCTTCAAATGTTTCTCAGCGTAGACAATGTAGAGCTCGGTGCATCTCTTCACCTTCATCTGTTGGATCAGAGCAGGGTAGCCAATCTCCACGATGCTGACGACGTCGTCGTCGCCGTCGGCGCCCTCAGCTGCGGCGCTCTGGGGGCCCGGCGAAGGTGGACGCACGGCATCGGCTTTGGACTTATCCAGGGTGTAAGGTCTCGAGGGAGAAGTGGTCGAGGCGTTTCCCGCCACGCCGGTGTTTCCGTTTGTTGCATTGTTTCCATTTCCAATGACCAGTGCAGCCACAGTCGTCGCTGGCTGACTGGTCTCCATAGGGGCAACGGTTTTGTTGTCACTGGTCGTCGTAGCGTTTTGGGAAACTTGTGAAGGTAGGGGGGTTGCCGGATTTCCCTCTGATGTATTTTGAGGGTGGGAAGTTGGTGGCCTGCTAGTTGAAGAGTTGTCTGTAGGTTTGTTGCCACCTGTTGAATTGCTTCCGAACAAAGCAACCGTGGCAGCAGTGGTCGGAGGTGAGACTTTACTCGTCGTAGTTGTTGTTGTCATGGTTTTGTTGGGCTGCTTTGGTTTCTCCCTTGGCAACAGGTCGGCTCTCTTCATGCAAGACGTCATGAACTTGTCGAAGGGCTCGATGGTTTGGCTGTATTTGTAGTCTCGGCTGTAGTCATTGGTGTCGGTGGACCGGGTGCCGTATTTCCTGTACATGTAGTAGTTGTAGTAGTACTCTTCCTCTGGGCTGCGGAAATCGAAGTGGGGACGGGGGAACCTTCCTAAACCATATCCCAGGGCCATCCCTGCCACAGCGCCGCCTGCTGCCGCCATGACCGCACTGCGTCCGAACCCCCTTGACTTATCAGAAGGTGCGTATCCCATTGAATGGACTGAGTGAGAGAAGGGAGAGCCGTGCCCACCGCCGTAGCCCCCGTAACCGAAGCTGCCCCCGTACTGAGGGCTCAGGATTTTGTTGTTTGGGTTGTAGTTTATGTATCCACCTGGGTATCCCCCATATGTACCCCCATAGCCTCCTCCATATGGCTGACCGTGTGCCGGGAGACCACCAGCCGGATAGCCCCCGGCAGGGTACCCGGGTTGCTGGGGGTAGCTTCCACGATGCGGGTAACCTCCAGGTTGTTGAGGAGGGCCTCCAGGGTAAGGGTAACCCTGCCTGCCTGGTTGCTGAGGGTAGCCACCTGGTTGCTGAGGGTAACCACCTGGTTGCTGAGGGTACCCTCCGGGATAAGGAAAACCACCCGGTTGCTGAGGATGACCTCCCTGGTTTGGATAACCCGCTGGTTGTTGGGGGTATCCTCCTTGATTCGGGTACCCTCCCTGGTTTGGATACCCTCCTTGGTTTGGGTAACCTCCTGGCTGCTGAGCGTGACCTCCCTGGCTTGGGTAGCCCGCTGGTTGTTGGGGAGATCTTCCCTGGTTCGGGTACCCCCCTTGGTTTGGGTAACCTCCTTGGTTGGGGTAGCCCCCCTGGTAGGGGGACCCCCCTTGGTTTGGGTAACCTCCTGGCTGCTGAGCGTGACCTCCCTGGTTTGGGTAGCCCGCTGGTTGTTGGGGAGATCTTCCCTGGTTCGGGTACCCCCCTTGGTACGGGGACCCCCCTTGGTTGGGGTAGCCTCCTGGTGGTTGAGCATGGCCTCCTTGGTTGGATTGTGTGGGTTGTTTGGACTTCTTGATGGATGAATCTTTGGCCTTGGTGTTCGGATTAGTTTTGGCTTTTGAAGGTTTCTTAAAAAGATTTGTTATTCCACCGAGCTTTCCTTTCTTCACAGGCTGAGGCTCACTCATATGGACCAAAAGGAGGAGTAGGGACAGGAAGGCTATCGTGGTCAGCTTCATCGTTGCACTGCAGGGAGAGAGAGAAAGAGAGAGACAGGCTGAATCATGTCGCAATGAGGTTGGTTTATATCCACTTCCTCATCTATTGCACATGTAACTGTTGATGTTTTTACTCCAGGTGCCTTCACCCATCTGCCATCACTCCCTGCAGAGATTTGGATTGTACACATATTTTCATCAATTGTTTCGTGAAGAAACTCCAACTAAACAATGTTGTCTGAGAGACGCAGCCCAGGCAACAAAGTTACAGCTTGGTGGACAATGCAGATTTGAAAAAAAATCTCCATACTTGCAATTAAATTCCATACAGGATCCGACATGATTGTGTTTTTGCCCCACACAGCCTCGTCCACCTGTTATTAGCATGTCGCTGTGGGTCCAGTGAAGCTCACAGGCTTAAAATAAACCCCAGAGCATGCAAGTCGACCGCTACCTCTTCATGCTGCTGATTGTATCTTGCTTTAAAAAAATATAAGCTGTCCCTCAAAAGCACAAAAATGAAATTCACACAGGTGACATATACTGACCTTGAGCTGCATTCACAACGCCACGGTTGGTTTGTATGGATCACCAACTTATTGAAAAAAAGGGAAAGTGTGGCTCCTCCTCCTCCTCCCAAACTTGAAGGGTAACATTTCAGACACCCCCCACACCACCACCAGCACCGCCCCTCTCACTGCCAACCTTTACATAGGGTTTAAAGGGAAAGAAAGGAGAGCAACATTAGAGCAGTATACAGAATGGCATTGTTACCACCACATGTGATCGTAATAGAAGGTCTTACATCCAATCCCTTTGGGCCAAATTGAATATTTCAGTTATGCACGTTGTCACTATTTTTAGCACCAGTCGAGTCACTTTTTCCACTCCGTGAGAGCTCGATTCCCTTCATTCATACTGCAGGATCAACTTATCTCATTCGATCACAAGTTAAAGTGTTTACTTGTGACTTCGATGAGGGATGTTGCGGGAAGGATAAGTTACGAAACGCTCAGTTCAGATAAACAAATTGTTTATTTTGTTTTATTGCAAGGCCCAAATTCCATTCACCGTGTTTTATATCGAGGCTATTCTGGACCGCTGACCCTCTTGAGGCAAAATGAACTCGGTGTGCTGCGATGAAATGAATTCGCACATGGTAGTTAGATGGCGCCATCAAGTGGCTATAAGAAAACCTACACATTGCAAAATCCTAATACAGATATATTCTTCAGATTAGAGCAATTCTTTTGCTTTGTTTTTTGCTCTGCTTGTTACTGTTCGTGACTAGAACAACTTTTTTCTTGGTTGATTTTCGTATTTCTTAAAGACAACAGAAAAAAAAACACCCACCAACTCCACTCTTTTTGCAGGACACCTGCTTTGTTTTTCACACCAATGTATGACGACTTGTGTCGTTTACTGCAATTTTCTTCAAGTAATGAAGACAAATGACAGTTCCTTCATGTGCCATGTTTGACAAATCAGAGTCAGGAGACGAAGGTAAAATGCTTTCAGAATTTTATTTATCCGATTTGTTTTTTTTTCTCTGATCACCCTGAAACTTATTTGCCAAGGCAGAGTGACGCAGAAATTTCAAAGCGGGGTAAAAATGGACTGGAGAGCAGTGCAATGTAGAACTGAAAGGAAAAAACAGACTGGCGATGTGAGCAGTAACAGTATCCAGGCAGGTCGGACTTGCGCCTCAGGTTCAGCTTCTGATGATTCAGGAAGTAAAAAAAACAACAACACTGCCCCACGAGGTGACGGTAAGATCAGTGGAGGAGGACGAGGACACATCCCATCTGGTAGCCTTTCAGTGTCAAGGGTGCCACAGGGGGGGGGAGACCTGAACCCGGTCCAGTCCTTCCCCATTGTCGGAGCACAGTGCAATCTTTGAATGCTCCAGGACACCTTTTCTCTCGGTGGATCTCGCAGGACTGCAGTGCTGCACGGGAGACCCGAGGACCCCCCCCCTCACACCGTCAGAGGTGGTGCAGGTTAAAGTGACCTGATGTTTTTACCAGGAAAATGTTTTTGTTTTTTTGTTTTTAATAGGACCCAACTGCTCTTTTATTCACCACAAATCAGTTCACATATAGTAGACTTTTTTTTTTATTATCATGGCCCGTCAGCGTGTTTGTATTTCACACAGTGTGTCGAGCTGATCGGTGACTTTAAAATTGAGGCGGATTAGATTTGGACCGAATGGGGGCGGGAGAATGGGAGACATTCCACGACAGAGAAAAGGTGCAACCAGGCGCTTTTTTTAAAATCAAAAGAACAAACTAATGTGGAGAAATTCCAAAAAACACAAGAAGAAGAAATAAATCTGTCCTCTCAGGGGGGGGGGGGGGAGGAAACGCAAACAAACGCCCTTTAACCTTAGGCACATATGTAAAACCAAGAGCACAAACTGTCCACCAGCAGCCTTAAATAGTGTCCTTTTCCATCAGTGGCGACCAACTTCCAGCAGGTGCCTGCGGATAAACAGCAGAGAAGGACGATGGCGGGGAGACGCTTTCTTCCTCCGGGTGTAGAAATGGGAATGGCAGGGTTACAGATTTTTTAAACCTTTGTCAAACACACACACGCAAGCTGTTGTTTTTTTTTATAATGTGTCCGATTTCCACTCCTCGGGTCTCGCTTCTGGCGCGGATCGGCCACAAGACTACACGTTGACTTCTTTTTTTAATCGCCACTAATAACAAAAATAAAATTAATCTCAATCGTGGCTCTGGGGGGTTTAAGCCTTTCCTCCATCGTAATAGTATATCTATATGGATAACATCAAGTATTTTCTTGTTTCAGCTTAAAGACATTTTAGCATCATAGTGTTAAAACACAACACATACATTGTATATGCAAATAAAATCAGTTTGTTTTTTTTTTTACATGTCCTTTTAGTGGCTTCCGAGTGGAGGCAGCCTGCAGCTCAACAGCCAACCACTGCGTTGGAGGAGTGAACCTGCTTGTTTGACCCACCGACCGTTGCTCCTTACAGCCGCAAGGCCACGCGACACTGGCGACACCCAGTGGAGAGCCTGAAGCCTGCTGCTGTGACACGACCTTTGACCCAACACGAGGCCGGGTTGTGCCTCCTCTCGGTGTCTGCGTCAGTGCCGAGGAGCTCGCGGAGTAAAAAAGAAAACAAAAAAGCAACGGTGGGGCAGCTGCTGAACCAAAAAGTTCAGTGCGTTGGGAAACGTGGATGACTTTGCTCATAACCTGCACGAGTTCAAAAACGGTCTGTAAATAAAACTGCTACGAGAGAGAAAAATATCCTGGCCGTCGGATAGCAAACTGTACAAAGCTGCTGCTGCTTTCTGTGTCGTAGGACAGACAAACATATACATGGTATTTACAAATTTACAGGGGCAAGAGGAAGAGGGGGGACCGTCCTGAACTGCTACGAGATGAACTGTGCTGTTGTCCAATCAGGGGTCTGCGGGGTCCAGGTGAAATGTCGGGAGGGTTCCAGAAGTCGGAGTGCTCGAACGTGAAAGCAGAAGGGGGGGGGTGAAGCAGAAACGGCACCAGAACTTTCTTTGAAAGTAACGCAAGAGAGTTAAAAACAACAACCCCGGATGAGGGAGCGAGATTTGAGCGCTTCAACGGAGAGCGACTGAGCTGCGGACCACTCCTGTGCTGTCCTGTGCCCCCCCCCCCACTTCTCCCCCCAGGACACGGAGCTGTGTGAGTCAGTCCCCCTCTCAGCTCCTCTTCACACACCGTTGGCACTCATCTTGCTCTTCTGGGTCACCTCTGTGGCTGCTTTAGCCTGTGGAGGAGAGCGCAGAGCTCCGTTTAGTTACAGCCTCCATCACATGCACCACACACTCCAAACAGCGGGCTCACAACCACGCAACGATTGGTTACGGATTATACTGTTGATATATGACCCTGTGTCAATGTTCTTATATTGCCCGTTATAATGTCAGACCTATACATTTTTACCTGGCAGTTTCTTTACAAACAGAATGTTTTCCAGGCCGTGACCACATTTGTTTGCTATCTTTAAATCGAAGGGAGGTGATTCAAACAAATTCAAACAAATAACTTGTAGAAAAATAAGAATGAGAGAAAGAACCTGAGACACAGGAGTGTTGAAATGAGCGCTGGTGTCCTGCAGCACCACTTTAACTGCCTGATCACTGCAGAAGCCTGCGTGACAGTCAGGGGGCTATATTTATCTGATATTTTTAAACCTCAAACAGATAAACATACTGCTCACTCCCAAGGTGTCGAACAGTGTCCGTGCTGGAGATGGAATCTCTCCCCGCTTCTGAAACGCTTCCTTGTTTTTATCTAGAGTCAGCTGACTTGCCGTCAGCATCGCGTTTGGAAGCTTTTTGCTCCCACTCTGGAAGGGATTCATGTGGCGGGGATCAAGGCAGGAAGCACTAACTGGATTACAGTTGCAAGCCTGTGCTGGCTTGTGGGAGCAGGACTCACCTGAAGGACTTCAGCAGGAGTCAGAGGTTTGTCCGACACCACCGGAGCTTTGTCTCTCATCTCCTCCACCTGGAAACCACACAGACACAGAAAGTGAGGCGTTCAGTCGGTGGCCTTTACAAACTGTGACTGGATGGGGTCAAACACGGAAGGGGACCAGTAAAAAGAGTCAATTTCATGTTACACTGCTCTGTGTTTCATGCACGCACTGACCGCTCTCTCCTTGATGATGAGCGCAGGGTCCTTCAACATGTCCGTACTGACTGTGGATGCGTTTGGTGCCGTGTTCTCCACTGGAGGCGGAGTTGCGGCCTTCTGCAGGGAGGAAAAAAAAACAAAACAAACCTCTGATATGAGAATGTTTCATACAACAGAGCTCCTCTGGGTAATTTCCTGTTCGGGAATCTGTCGCGTCGCCTGTTCCTCCGATTTTACTTGCGAGAGCCTCACAAAAGTCATTAAAAGATAAAACAACACGCTGAACTAAACATGAATGAACATTCAATTATTCATCTTGCTTCATTAGAGGTTTGCAGGAGGTGCTGGACACATTAAATATATTTAAGGTTCTTTGAAACACAGAGGCACCAACATGTTTGACAGCCGGTCACTGATCAAACCTTTCCTCTTCAACAAAATCTGTTTGTTACAGATATTAAAAATTATTATGAACTGGTTGCTTTCCTCCAGCAGGAGCACACAGCGTACATGTACAAAATGTCAGTGACCTGCAGAGCAGCTATTAAACAGCTGGAATGTTAATTGGCGCAGACTTTCTTTCTAATCTGGACATTTAAGGAGCAGCACAACGGTAAAATGTTCAGCGAGTGGAGGTCGAACCTCGAGTTTGGGCACAGGCGGGATGACTGGAGGTTTGGGTTTGAGGTCCGTCAGGTACATGGCTCTGGAGAGCAGCAGCAGGGATGGAGGCACGTTCTCCTTCAGGTGCAGGTCCAGCCACTGAGCAGAGACACATTTTATTAAAGATCAAAAGCCTGGTTGGCCACACAGGTGTATAGAATGAATAGAAGTTTGGGGTTTTTTCCTCACTGCACTCCTTTTGTGTTCAGTTTCTTGCTTATTCTGAGAAAGCAACGAGTCTCACCTGCTGCATCTGTTGTCGAAGCTGATCGGTGGTGAGACCCAGAGACCTCATCCCACGACTACGACATGCAGCCTGCAGCTCAGACACACTCATCGCGGGCACGCCCTCTGCTGCGATCATCTGTCAACAAAAGGAGAGCGGACGTCCGTCAAACACCGCCGAGCGAGCACAGGGCGCGGGGTCCGGAAATAACCACAACATCAGCTGGAGCTACCAGCGTCCCCATTCTCACCTCGTCGTCTGACTTGATGGTTCTGAGCTGCAGCATGAGCTGGAAACGCAGCAAGTTGTTTGTGCCGATGGGCTGCAGCTCCAACAGTTTGCACAGAGCCACCAGCTGGGGGCGCTCGAGGTGCTCCAGCGTCAGCTCATCCTCAAACAGCTTCGAAAACCGGACGATATCCTTCGTGGTGGGCTGCTCTCCTGTGCCCCGCACCTAAGAACAATACACACAAAACACTCATGTGAGCCAGTGAAACCATTGTGGATGGCATGTAAGTAAAGACATCAAAACTGATCTGTACTGAGAATTCATTTTCATATCTAAACCATTTTCATCCCACTCTGTCGAATTGGAAGACCTCTAATGGTCCATTTGTAAGAGATGCTCATTGGATCGGATTCACCCGATGGAAACGAACCTGCTGAACGTATGTGGAGAAGCGCTGCGTCTCGTCCTCCGTCTGAGCCTTCGCTTTGTTCCTTCGCGCCATCTCGGCGATGGTCTCCTGGAGGAACTTGGCCAGCTCCAGCTTCGCAGCCAGACCCTTCTTCTGCTTCTCCTCCTGCACAAAGACAACAGGGGGCGGGTCAGTTTTCGTAGTCCACTTTACATAAACGCCAGAGCACAATGAGGACAATGAGCACAATGGACACTGGCTGAGCTGCAAAATAAGTAATAATGCTTTGTTAAAAAAAAAAGTCCATCACTCTGATGATGAAATGCAGATGAGACCTTCATTTTTTGTGGGACATTTGGAATCTGAATGGTTTATGATGGGATTATTAAACCAATTTTCATGACTGAAAAAAGGGTTACGAGCGAGGAACCATGTGTAAAAACGACTAAAAAGCCAAGAACTGTGTGTTCCTGTCCACGCTGTGATCTCAACGTAATGTCTATTAATTGTTCTTGTTATCCTGAGTGGCATTGTCAGGACTTGGACACCTTTGTGCGGTCCAGGAGCACGAGTACATATCTATGAACCACTGAACCGTGCTGCAGAGCAGCCAGGCGGCAGAGAAGGCCGACCGTACCAGTAAACACAGAGAGGCCCGCTTTTTGTTTTTTTTCTTCTTTCCCTGGAGATTAAAAAGGTAAAACTGATGGCGTGGTTTCGATCTTACTGTTTCTTTACTCTTTGAAAGAGGTAAACTTCTCATCGGCTAGGAGCAGATTGCAAAAACAACAGTTTGGGGATAAATTGTAGCTGTAGATTTGTGAAACGGTGAAGTCTATAATAAAAGGATTAAAGCCAACAACCTAGAAACATTGTCCAAATGAGAACATTAAACATGGCCACTGTTTGGGCTTAGAACTGACTATAGTTACACAACTACAAACAATTAGTTGTAGTTATACATTCATTTACATACACTACCATCTGATAGTATAAAATGTGTTCATTCTAATAAAACTCAGAGTCAGTTGTCTTCAAAAGGACAGTGCAGCAGGACTATCGGAAAATGTTACTTAGCAACAGCGAACCTTGCCACAGGGTCTGTCATTAGGCAGTGTGTGTGCTTGTGTGGGTCTGTGTGTGTGTGTACTTGATCACATGCCTTTTTGGTCTCCGTCTCAAAGGTAGAGGGCAGCATCTCTGGGAAGAGTTTGAGAAAGACGGGAAGCAGGAACTCCATGAAGGGGACGATGATGAACACCATGAAGGGCACCAAACGGAAGAGGTCGGCACACGTCCTCATGAGCTGGAAAAACAAACAGACCGGGGGGGGGGGGGGGGGGGGGCCCGGGGGG
>JASSRZ010000011.1:15833599-15872018 GCA_032164315.1 Malacoctenus gilli
CCCCCCCCCCCCCCCCCCCCCCCCCCCCCCCCCCCCCCCCCCCCCCCCCCCCCCCCCCCCCCCCCCCCACCGGGCGGATGTCAGTGAAAAGAGTGCACAACAGAGGTCAATGTTCAGCACATTATGAACACGCCGTCAGCGCACGGCTTTTAGGAACCGGGTTTGCCTGCGAGATCCATTACACGTGCCAGGAGGTCCTCTTCTAAAATAGTCCAAATATAGGTTTACCATGACATGTGCCAAGCTTCAGTCCCCCCCCTGGCGGTGTGCGTGTGGACACCGATCACTCAAAAGGACATAAGGTAACAGCGTGTCCTTTTCTCAGTGATCCACCGCGGCATGAAAAAAAAGCAACTTATCAGAGATTTGTAAAGATAGGCTTCAAATACAAAACAGCAGCTCTGTACGTGTGATTACAGAGCACATAGCTTCTTCCAAAACTACAAAATATTTCATGGATTTATGAAGAACCAACTGTGTTCACGCTTCAGTTTTTTCAGTGCAATTTTACCTTTGAAGATCCGAAACAAAACAACCCCGTTAAGCACTGTCAAAAGTAAACAGTCAGCACAATCCAATCACGTGTCAGCTCAGATCGATGCGAGCAGACCTACTTTCAGTTAAAAATAGACGCACGGACAAGAGCTACAACTGGAATAGGATCATGTTTTTCTGCTAATCTTAGGAACGATCATGATCACGTTTACAAACGCGTCTCAAAATCTAATTGGGTCTCATGATGTTAGAATTGATTCTAAACCTAATAAAAACAAAGAATGGCTTGAAATAGTTATATTCTGTAATAAAGTGTGTGTTTATACTGAGCACTGAGAAATACGTTTTTAAAAACTCAACTTCATTTGGGCTTGAGGATTCTCAGGTGTACTGGCAGAGGAACGTAAACACACGGAGTGCAGGCTCATATGGCAAACAGTTATTTCAACCCACAAACAACCGGGGCTCCTGAATACCAAAAGATGAACTTCTCTGCAGTCCTTTGCAGGTGCTGCCTCAAGTCCTGTCCTCCCAATTGGCCTTGATGAAAAAAAAAAACCCACTCATTTCTGCAAGTAAATGGCTGTAAAAAAATTTAGGGACTCGAGGATTAATGCAAAATAAGACGACTCTGAAAAACGGAAATGTTCAACACATTACACACAGTGGAATACAAGCTAAGCTTCGGCTTGCGGTATTAGAACCACCAGTTTGCTCCAAACCAGGTCAGGCGGCCCGACACATGAACTGGACATATTCTATAGCAGGATTTAGTGCCATAGATTAAAGTTAACCTCACAGGGGATTATGGACGCCCAGTGAACAGTGAAAGGTCTGTCTGCAGCTCTTTCTCACAGAAAAAACAGCCACTGATCGGCAAATCAGTACCTTGCAGTGCTACTGCAATTATTCATTTACTGCACAGCTCTGCCGCGTACCTGCCGCTGCTTGCTTGAGTCACAACTTCGGGGACACGCAATCCACATTCTTTCTTGACATGCAAAGGTGTGAAACACTAAAGGAAACCTTCTGGCAATAAAAAACACTGTGTTTGGCTGATAAGAGTAACTGTGATAAGTATTTAAAACCTAATACTTTCTCAGTGTAACATGGCAGAGAGCCTGTAACTGAATCAGCAGAAATGGAAAGAGGACAAGCTGTTACTTTCAGGTCAGATGGTGAAGGTTCCATGAGAAAAAGGGTGAGTTTGCGACTGAATTATTTTTAGAGTCACTGGATTCATCAGGTCAACATATTTCATAAAAAACTGAAATGATCCTCCACCTCCTTGAGTTGTAGGTGGACTGAGTACCCCTTTATGAGTTCGGAAGTGTTATTCATTTATACACTAAAAAGCAAATCCATCATTTGATCACAGATATTGTAAAACCGTTTTTCTACTTTTTAACCATATCAGTGGTCTAAATGTGTTCTAAATTATAGGTCTCATTCCCACACTAAAAAATGACGTGCACCAAGCTCTACGACTTGGTGCTTTCAGTGTCTTTCCTCAGAGCACATGCAGAGGCGGAGTCAGAAATCAAACAGGCAGTCATGTGATTGGATGACAACCTGTTCTACCACCTGAACTAGAGCCTCCTCTTTAATGACAGTGAAGCTTGCACAAAAAGGGAAATAAACATACGGTACTATGTGTCATGTTTAAATTTTGGCAACTGCATTTTTTTTTCCAAAACGAAAAATGTAAGTTTGTTAAAACCACAATTTATTGTGAGCTTTTTTGAGCTCGTTGAAAACTTGACTCCTGATTAAGAATGAAATTTCTATTTTTCTTTGTCATTCATAGTGACAGTTAAATGTTCCAAATATATGTGATTCAGTTTCTGAAATTCTTAATCCAACAGCACACCTTCATTTTCACCTTTACATTGATGAATATATTGCCTCTATCCGTCCCGAGTCAAAAAATCGGGTTATAACCGATACAGAGTGAATGGTGCCATTGTATATGTCAACTGTGTTCCAATAGAAACCCAGTCTTTCATATTGTTTATATTCCGGTATTGTGTCCTACTGTTCAAAACTGTACCTGAATATGTGCTGAATATGTGCTGCCTTTTTAGTTTCTAATTTCTTTTCTTTCCTCAATATGATCCATCAGGTGCTTTCTGTGAAACATGATAAAATGTATTGTATTCAAATCCGTTTCTATAAATCAATCTTTATATTTTTCAAACACTGTTCTTGGTCCATGAGCCAAAAAGGAGACAGGAACTCGGTGATGTTTTCAACACAACACAACACAACACAACACAACACAACACAACACAACACAACACAACACAACACAACACAACACAACACACTAAGTATATGATGGAGCATCTAAATACAAGTGACTTGGCTGCATTACATTAAGAGCTGTTTGAAACGTATTTACCTCACTCCCCCAGAGGAGAGGGAAAGATCAATAAGATAAAGTTTATTATTAGGCATCACATTTATATGACATAATTGATTCAAGATCTGTGTTGTGTTGTTGAGAAAAAACAATTTAACCTTCCCATAAGTGGAATATGTAGCAGATCTATAGTGTTGTGTTATGAAGTGAACTGGTTCGCGCAATAAAATGGATCCTTCATGACAGGGAATTTGGGAAACGCATCGTAGGCAAAGATATACATTGAATGTGTCTTACCCTTCTCCTTTCTCTGCGCGTAAGCAACTGTCCATGCAGCAGCCTCCACACCATCCTGCCTGCGATGTTAATGTCGATGCCGAGTAATCGGAAGCCATTATAATAATGCTTCAATTCATCCACAATCCTCTGATACAGAGACTTTTTCACAATCGCCCTCTCCTGAGCAGAAGAAACGGCGGGTGCTGGGGCAGCTGCAGCAGGAGCTGCTGGCGCGGCTGCAGACGTTGGAGTGACGGCAGCTGGAGGTTGAGACTGAGGAGAAGCAGCAGCCACAGAGTCCGTTTTTGCCCCTGAAGCAGCGTCCTGAGCATGAGCGGAAGCGACCTTGGGCTCTTCCTGCTTTACGTCCTGGAGCCAAACACCTGAGCTGTGTAGGGAGCGGGCGAGAAGGGCGGAGCTGTGACCGCGACCGAGGGCGTGGCCACGGAAACAGTGGGCGTGGCCGTAGCGGGAGTGCCTGAGTGAGAATGAGGATGAGGCGTGCCGTGGAGGGTCTATGTGGAGATACGCTTTAGGAGACAGAGAGGAGCAGTTGTGCCTTTTGGATAACAAGTAGGATCCCCTGTTGAAGAAGACAAGAAAAACTGGTTAGACATTACGTAACGTTGGCTGTCCAGCAAATCTAAATATCTAAAATTGTCCTCACAAAAAGTTGACAAGGCGCAAAAAACAAAAATATTTTTGAAATACTTGACACGGTTGTCTAGGATAAATATTTATTAGAATAATGATTGTTTAACAATTGATGCCAACTCTGACACTACAGGTCATCAATGTTTATCATTAGCTTCTTATCTGGTGGGGTTTTTTTTTTCCTCTGACAGTGTCCCCCACCTGACAGCGTCCTCCTCCCTCACGTCTTACATGTGCTCCTGTGCCAACACACCTGACTGAAGTGAATGGTCCGTTATCAGCCATTATCAGCCTGATAACAGCTCATTTATAGGACTCAAGAGTGGTGAAGGTGGGATACAGCAAAAACGGTCAGGACGGCAAGTCCAGACAACTTGGATTTGGAAATGCAATCCAAAAAAATCCTATTGTATGAGGCCACTCACTCAATCTGACCTCGTTGTTTTGTTCTCTTATGTACACCATAGTCTTTACTTCATCCTATTCGACTCTTTTTTTTTTAATCAGAAACGAAGCAAAGGTTGAACATCAAACAGGCTCCTTGCTGTCTGCAAGTTAGGCATCTTTAAGGTAGAGAAACCTCGTCCACACTTATGCAACATGTTCGTCTTCGAGCTTAATGTTTAACTAGCTGAGTAGGTAAAGTACCACCTATCTGCAGTGGGCATCACACTGACAAACACAACCATATGGTGCACAGACAATAAATCATGTGAAAATAATAAGTGGTTGGGAAAAAAATGTGATTCTATATAAATACACATATATATATAACAGTCTATATAACACTGTGTTTGGAACATTGTGAAATGTGTTGTTGCGACCAAAACACCACATTACCCGTCTTGTAAGGTAAACATTTGTGTGAAATGTATCTGCACTCCTTTCTACTCAAACATGTTGACCAATCACTGTTGCACCACACCATCTATTGAGCCTCTTCTTCCTGCTGTGGGCATTAAACCGTTATGTCCAATTCAGCGTTATTGTTTTTTTAAAAAATGTTCATACCCACAAAATAGATCTTGAATCCTGTTTTGGTTTCTTTCTGACTTTATAAAAGCTCCACTGTGTCACTGGAGACTGTAATCAAACGTCTTCACCTCCTCAAACACACACACTGCAGCTTTACAACAGCGCTGAGCTGTGGGAACTCAGACCTCTATTTCATGAGACAACTCAAAAACCATTTTTTAAACATACCTCCAAACCAACAGATGGCTGTACAATGTTTTTTTTAAGGCTGATGTTAGAACTTTATTGAAAAAGTTCAACCCATCTTCTTCAAAAAAAGCAAGGTTAATTTATATTTAGTGCCAACAATAAAAGCTCTCAAGTGATACAACTTGATTCTATTTTTTTGTGAAACCCATTCTTGGCATTTTTAAACCCTCCATCTTATACAAAACTGCAGCTTTTTCCCCCTAAAACTCACCCAACAGACTGCTGCATTTGAATTAGTAATTACCACCTGTAGTAAACTGAAGGGTGAGAGAGCCTTGTTGAGGGTCTGTGCCCACAACAGATAAGGATGGAAAAATCTTAAAACACTTTTTGCAATTTTTGGTTTTAATCTCGTCATGCGAATTGGTGTTCAAGCTTCCTTGAACTCGGTAAACCTGGAACAAAAACAACATCTGTTTATGCTCTTTTTTTCTTTGAGCTGGATGCAACATTGCCTCGTTTTATCCAATGTATTTCTGAGGATCACTGTGTACTATGGTGGTCATGACTCAAACAATTGCAACATGGAAACACTTTTTCAGAACGTCGTACCCTAAAGAGAGAGACTAGTTTGTGTTGATCCAGGTCTTACTGGATTAGAAACTATGCAGCACATAGAAACTATTGTTCTCGGCTAATCTGAAGACAAAAAAAAACTTCACATAAAGTTCTGTAAAGTTAGTATTGTGGTGGTGGTACAACTTCAGTGAGCTCAATGTTGATGCAGAGGAATGTGAACATTTAGTTTACCCAGAGTCGAGTGAGATGTGATAAATCAGGACAAGGTCCTGCAGGATCAGTACCTCCTGTTTGCGACTCAGGTCATAAACTACACTATCGCCACCTCACTGCAGCAGACGCTGTGTAAACAGAGACAGCTTGCACTCTACAGTCCCAGTTTTGTAAACCTCTGCAGAGGGATACTCCCTGCTGTGGCCTACAGACAGGATGCGCTTTCTCCCTTAGTTAGCAGAAAACAAGTGTAGCCACGACTTACCTTGATCGTGTGACTGCAAGGAGCACCTGGTGACTGAACACTGCCATTGCAGGAGCAGATTGCAGTTTTCTGTGGAAGCACACATGGAAACACGGAGAGAGAGAGAGAGTCTGAATATGCGGGAGTCCGGTTACAGGCGACTCAATATGGTGAACCTGCGGTCGCCTGTGCGACGGAAGGTCCACCGCCTATGAAGCAGCACGAACACACACACAAAACGGCAGAGTGAGAGAAACGATTCACACAATGTCCTATCAGACGGGCGCTATGTTTGGCAGGTGAGACGACCATGAGTGACAGCGCTAACATTAGCACGCGCACAACGGGAGAGCTCCCTGTTACGTAACAACACCGGCTACTGACGGCACCCGAACACTATTCAACACTCCGCTTTAAAACACGAACGTGCTACTTACGCAATAAGAATATGGTTATTTGTCAAATGGTTCATAAACAATTCTATAAGCTTGTAATTTTTTTTAGCAACGGATGTTACTTGATACTTGGAAAGGAACCCGCAAGGTTTATGGTACTTTTCCACAGACACTGCCTCAAACCTTACAGACCCAAATCACATGACAAGACACAGAGCTGTCGCGACGCTTTCATTGTTATGTTGATGTTATGGACCTGTCGGCATTTTATTAACAACCTCAGCAATACATTAGTATGGTAATGTGAGCTGAGGCCCTCCGCCAACCTAGCCGGTTAGCTTGTTAGCTTAGCCCGCTGCCTCTCCGGCTAGCTCGCTAGTGAAATGGCTGTCAGCCGATGACGAACCCGCTCACCTCCAGCGTCAATGACCGAGCTATGGCTGCCGCTGCTGACTGGGCGTTGTAAGGCTTCTCGGTGAGACGTGAACGATATAATCCATCCAAAGCAGTCTGTCGAGGCAAACGGAAGAGACGAAACTAACGGCAGGTGTTGTGATAAACCCATTTAGGGTGGGTTTATGCGGTGAAATCGCCCCTCAGCGCGTCGTGTTTGAGCCGCGGACCGTGAGTCAGTGTGTGAGCAGCCTCTCCAGGCAGCTGCACTGAAAGGTCACACTGTACATGCGTGAATGTTGTGCGGAGACACCCAGCATCGTCTATGAGCAGAACAGATGAGTCACTCCTTGCTTGAGCTGAGTACATCTGCTCTGAGGGAGTGTAAGTCGACACCAAAACTTTTGATGACAAACGGAAAAGAGATTTACGTTCTCTTCGATGGGTTAAGTTTGTTCTCCTTTTGACTGATTACATCGAAAAATATGTCCAGGCAATAAAAAATATCATACACAAATAGAATTGTAGCCTTAAACCATGATACATTGTTTGTGTTATTAATATCTTATGCACCCTAAACACCACAGACACAGTTTCTATGACCTAAATTGTAAATATTTCTGGATATTTTGACTTCATTTATCATGGCGAGAAGCTTCTCTGTTCGTTGGTTTTGACTGAATCATTAAACGTTCCCGGCTTGTTTCATTATTAAAAGTTGGAGAGATTATAAAACTTTACTTTTTACTCAGGTCTCAGTAACAAAAATGGTTTAAAAAAGACAAAAAAAACATCAATACAGAGCTACCTTGTGTCAGAGTGCAAAAATCTTCATTCAAGTATAATTGTAGTGACAAGCAAATGTGATCTAATAATTAAGGCCCCATGTTTTGGAAAAATTAAATGATTAGTGAACACTGATCTATGTTCCCATAAGGTCAGAGGTCAGTGCGAGAAGTGAGTCAGACAACAAATAGACTCCTGTTATTTTCAGCAGGGAGAAGCATAATGCACCAACCTGCCAGGTAGATTATTGGGAGTAATAAAGTATTAACTCCTGTTGTATTGCTGTTGTTGTTTGAGAGCAAAATCGAGTAATTGGGGTGCAGCTGGTCCTGCCTGTATTGTGAAGCAGAAAATTACACTTTTTCCAAAGACATTTACTACGCAAACTAATCTTTAACCACCACGGAGCTTCTAGACACAGATTGTGGACTACAAACTGCAGGAGAAGAGTCGGAGTGAGCGCTCCTGTTTCCGCTTCCTCTGGGCTGCAGATCAAGCGAGGAGGCGTTCAAAGACCAATGAGATCCCGTGATGCAAACGTAACGTTATTTTCCGTACCGCGTTGAGCTCACGCAAAAAAACCCTAACTGTTATTTAACAATGTTGTTTCCAATTAAAAAATCAACTGGGGTACACTTTATTTTTTGATAAGATTTTTTTTACACAATGTTCGGATGCTAAAAGCATTACGAGTTTCCTCTTTCACTTCGGTGTAGGCGTGACTTTTGAGTGCTGCGTTTAGTGCTCCGCTGCCGCGTTTCTCCTTCCTCCTCCTCCACCTCCTCTTCCTTCTTCTTCTTCTTGCTAAAGTATGCGCCCTGTGCAGTGAACTACACATCCCGGAGTGCCTCTGCTGACCCCCGCAGCAGCCCGCATCTGTGTGATTTGGCGCTGAGCTGGAGACGGAGCGGACCTCATTACAGAAGCAGGGCGCTTTTGTTAAATCGGAAGAAGAGCGAGCCGGAGAGTATTATTATTATTACCGAGCCGAGGAAGGAAAGAGGGCGAGAGTTTGGACGTGTCCGTCTCCAGCGGGGCTTTTTCTTTTCGGGACTGAGAATGCTCGGGTCCTTTACATTGACGAAGAGCCAAGCTTTGGGATTGGGTAGCGACCAGATAGCGTAACACCCCCCTCCTCCTCTCTGTGGAGAATTGCGTTAAAACGAAAAAGGAAAAGGCCTGGGCTTTATCAATATTACAGGATTATTTTTTTTCTTTTTTTTGATTTATATCCCCCCAGTAGATTATACGAGGACACGCTGCTGGCTGGTGTATGTGTTTAGAATGGGACACGCTGAAGGTATTGACATTTTTATTTATTCGCCTGCATCTTGCGAGTCAAAATCTGTGCTGCTCCTTTGCTCCCTCTCCTCCTCCTCCTCCTCCTCTCCTCCTCCTCAGTGGCGATAAGCGTGTTCGCCGTTCCTGCATGTTGTTCTCTGCCCCTCTCTCCCCGGCCACACGCAGGCCGTGTTCAGCTTGTTTTCGTGCACATTTCCCCTTGCACACCGCCTGCGATGGAGGTTTAATCACGGCAGACAATTTGATTTAAAGGGGCACAGGCAGCCATATTGGCAGCGGAGCGTTAGCCTAGCCAACATTAGCTTCCCCCCCCCCTTTCATCTGGCTCCATGTGTGGTGCTCATTCACGGTTAAACAAGAGCTGGAAGCACGTCGCCGTGTGTACCGAGACACAAAGTATCGTTCTCCCGTTCCCCGTGTGGTTTTATAGCCGTCTAAGCGGCTCCCATATGCCCATAACGACCCCCCCCCCCTTTGATGCCAGGTAGCTTCATGCTAACATGGCTGGAAGCTGTAAGATCATTCAGTGAAACAATTTTTTTTGTCTGCGCAGTCGTTTCGAAATGAAAGCACACAGCTGCAGGCAGGTGATAATGCCCAGCACGATACACGTCACCCCACAGACTCACTCCAAAGGGGGGCTCCGGGAGCTGGTGACCGCAGCTTGACACCTTTTGGATGTTTACATCACCGTTATTCACCTTTTCCCAGCGCAGGGCAGCGCGAGCCTGCTCGCACAATCAACCGCACGCACCGCCACAGCCTGCCGGGAAACACACTTTTAGCCCCAGTTAACGCCCGCCAAACACGGTAAAAGTGTCAGTAGCAAGAGGGCAAAGCCTGCCATCGGTAGCTCGTCTTTGTTTTGTTTGTGGTAGCAGGCCAGCGCCATGTGTTTATGATGAAGAAGGAGGAGATCAAACAGCACAAAATTGATCTATAACAGGTGAAAGGAGCCAGCACACGCGTGGTTGTTCGCTGAATGAGAGGAGCACGGACCACACAGTCCTTAGTGTGAGATGCCAAGTATTTAAAGAGGAGTTTCAGATAAAATTCTGTGGGTTTTTATTGAATTCTTTGAGACTGAAGATTTGACCCCACAGGTCCCCCATCTGACCTACAGGCTGCTCTATTTTTTTAATCAGATGTTTGAACAGGGATCTTTATTGCATGTAGATGGTGTGGCAGAGTCAATATTTTTTGAACTAACAAGCAAAATCTCACAATCTGACCTTCGCTCCTATGAAAAAAAATGGTTTATAATTTTTTCCACATGATCAAATGTTGAAAGACCAGGAAATGTTTTTCACATATCACTTAAGGGATCGAGATCATTTCAAAGCAACCTGTTCCTGTGTGAATATCAACATGTGCTAATCCACTCTTTGTTGCAGATCTCTGACAGCTGCGATTAGATTGCAGCCACGCTGTGTGTTTGCACAGGGTGACACCCGGTACCTGTGTTGGAACCACAGCGTTGTGGCAGACAAGGTCAAAACGTGAACTCCTGCTATTGATTGGTGTGGGCATATTTTCAACGTTTATAACTTGCCTCGACTGGAAGCCGGCGGATACACACAGCTTGTGGAGAGTTGGGACAGGGTCCCACAATCGCGGAGTAGTGGCAGGTTTCTGTGCCTCTGGGCAAGTTGTTATGAAGGTGCCATGTTCAGTCTGCAGCACCGTACCTGACGGGCAATTATACGCACAGGAATACGCGTGCAACGCACAGACAGTGGCACGATGTGATGTTCGGCTGGCGCTACATGAGGTAGCCCCTCCTCCGGTTTGGTCGAGGATAAGTGCAAAGACCCTGACGGATGTGTGTCGAACCAGCGCCCCCCTGCGTCTCTTTTAACTGCGCACGTCTCTGCCGACAGGTCCAGTCAAAGAAAAAGACAGTTAAGGATGCAGGAGCCCAACAATGGATTTCTCCTTCTCTTTCATGCAAGGGATCATGGGAAATACAATTCAGCAACCCCCTCAGCTCATTGACTCAGCCAACATCAGACAGGAAGGCACCTGCGACACCGGCAGTGACCCGGGTGAGGATGGTGGCCCCTCCTACGATGCCGCTCTGGATGCAGAGTTCTCCTACCCGCCTTCGGCCTCGGAAGACATGCCGCAGGTCCCCAACGGCTACCCGCCGGGTTTGGGCATATACGAGCCGCAGGCTAAGTTCTCCATGTACTCGCAGTTCCCCAATGGCTCGGCCAACGGCTACGGGGCCATACGGAGCTACGGCGACCACGGCCTCATGCCGGGGGAGGGGACAGTCCTGAGAGGCCCTGGACTCCAGGAGAGACCCCTGTCCCCCGTGTCTCCGCCGCTGCCCACACATCACCCGCACCTCCACCACCCCCACCATCACCACCACCACCATCACGCCCCCCATCACCACCACCACGCACACCACTTCCACTCGAACCCGCCGCACCTACAGACCCACTCGCATCCGCAGAGTCCCCCGCCGCAGCCACTGCCCCCCCAGCACCACCTCCCGCAGACACCTCACATCATGACCCACAATCTGCCCCCTCCTCCGCCATTGCACCTGCCCTCCTCCAGTCCGCCCCCCTCCTTGGTGGACAGCACCCCGTCGTCTCAGCCCTCGCACGCCCCGTCCCACACTGCCGTCGGGGTGTTGAAGAAAACCAGCTCTCCGGAGATCAAGCTCAAGATCATAAAGACGTATCAGAATGGGAAAGAGCTGTTTGAGTCTGCGCTGTGCGGAGACCTGCTGCAGGAGCTGCAGGTAAGGATGTCTCAATGCTTATACACAACACACACACACACACATACACACGCACTGAAGGGGAACATGAGCTGGACGCAGACCCTCCAGAGGCAGCTAAGGTTTACCCACCTGATGATGTGTTGTTGCGATATTAGCTCGGCGCTCGTACAGTCCGACATCCACCGCTGCTTTGTCCCGCCGACATTCTTGCGTGCTTTTTCGTTTTTTTCTCGCATCGAGATATTAAAATGAATAAAATCCAATTAGATCCTCTAACAGTGGACCAAGAGGAAATGAACTAATTGATTAATCTTGATCTGGGTGAAGGTGGGCACCCCATAACCACAATGACCACACCACATTTTTGCAGAGGATTTGTGTTTTTTCTTTGTTTCTGTATTTTCTCTTCTTTTTTGTCGCCACCTTTAGATCTATTGTAAATTTCATTTCGTAAAATTCATATGGTGAGATCCTTTTTACTTCACTATGGCTTGAATTTCCTGTTTTGTTACCCCAATTCATTGTTGTTTCCGTTCGATGCAGAGTTGTGTTCACACCTGTCATTTCTTGTTTTGTGTGTTCCTCTCTGAATGAATGTCATTTATCAGTTGCGCCTAAAGCACTTTTTTACATAGTAATATAGTGAGTGTTTCAAAGTCAGTAACAGTGCGCGAAGCGTCGCTGTGGGTTCCTTCTGCTGCTTCGCTTCAATCAATGAGGAGAGAAGGAGAAAAAGCCCTGACCTGATCTGACCCAATCAGGAGACGCTGCTGCACCGCAGCTCATTCGCTTTGAGTTTGAAGCGCACCTGTATTCAAATATAAACTCCGCAAGAAATAAACGTGAACTAGGACAGCTTTCCATTATTCATGAGTCGTTTTGTAAACAGACATTCTGCAATTAATCCCAGTTCAAAATATAAAAGAAAATCCTGTTTTCTGAAAAAAATCATCTGAACTGTTCCAGAAAATCCTAAAATTTAGCTTTTAGGAGTCTCATGAGTCTGAGGTGATGCTTTCAAATGGCTTGCTCTGTCCTGCTGATACACAAACGCTTTCATTGTGCTTTTTGGTAGGACCATTAAAGACCGAATATCTTCGCAATTTAGAGGCTCGGAACCCAATTTGAGTTTTGTGTGGTTTTTGAAGATTAATGCTGCTTTAAAAGCTGTTGAAGTTTTTGTAATGGTGTCTGTTTCAGCCCCATTAATAACACCACATATGAACAAGAGCTCCAAACGGTCCCCATTAAAATTCATATAGAGTTGTTCCACTGAACATGTCTTAGTTTACTTTTAATCATCTTCTCAGCAGCACTTAAGATGTGCAGATCTGAGGCCGTTTTGATTTCAGCAGAGAGAAAATTCCATTTGTGACTGGTATTTATATTGTAAAGAAGAGAGTGGGGAAAAAAATAGAAAGCTGCTGCCCCGCCACTGCTGTTTTACTATTTCGCCTCTCTCATCTTCAGAAGGAGTCTCAGAAGAACGAGGCCGCTCAGATGCAGCGCAGACATGAGAGGAAGAAGGAGAAGAGGAAAAAGAGCGCCAGGCTGCTGCAGCTGCAGGTCCAGGAACAGAGTCTGGAGCCCAGCCAGGCGCAGGCAGGTACCACGGGCCAGACAGAGGACACCCACGTCCAGCCCCCGCCGAGTGAAACACCACCAGCAGCCCAGACGGAGAAGCCTCAGAAGACCGTCATCAAAACCGAGCCGAAAACGCCCAAGGCAAGAGCGCCATTGTTCACTCCCCCAAAACATCCGAGTCCCGCGCAGGCAGATCACAGCAGCGGACCGTCGGAAGCACCCGTCGCTGTTGGGCCCAGAGAGCAGTTCAGTGACCTGTTCCCGTTCACGTTTAGGTTCCCAAGGTCCACCATCCATCCGTCATCCAGGAGACGGGCTTCTGCAAGGAGTTTGTGATCGGTGACCTGGTGTGGTCCAAAGTGGGCACGTACCCCTGGTGGCCCTGCATGGTCTCCTCGGACCCCCAGATGAAGGTCCACACCCGTATCAACACCAGGGGTAAGGATTCCCAGCACATAAAGTCAGCCGGTTTTATTGAGCTTACACACGAATGATGGAGTAACGTGGATCGTTCGGGTGTGTGTGTGTGCCTGTTGCAGGTCACAGGGAGTATCACGTGCAGTTCTTCGGCAGCGTCGCTGAGCGAGCGTGGATCCACGAGAAGCGGATAGTCATGTATCAGGGCAAACAGCAGTTTGACGAGCTTCAGGCCGACACGCTGCGCAAAACCTCAAACCCCGTGGAGAGACACAAAGTACGAACGAGTGCATCGGAAAAAAAAATCACCCTCTTTGTGGGATCGTTCTCACACGAGCTGTTTCCTTTCAACATTTGAAGGTGGAGAAATTTGAATCCAGTTTACCCATGAGACCGAAATTACTTGACCAAACCCAAATTCATACTCGGTAGAAGAAAGGATTTTTTTTTGTGCACAAGTGGTAACAAGACAGAAAACATTGAGTTTTGACGAGCCAAGATTCTGACTCAGCATTTGTTTAAAAAAATAAAATTAAATCTTTTCATTGTTCATTTTTTCTTAAATGCAGGTTTGTTGTGTTAATAAAATATTGAGGGTTTTAGGACAAACCAATTTTGATACATCCCATAAATATAAAAGTGAAGTTTCATGGACTTGAAAGATCGTTTTACATTCAAAACTTTGAAAACAGGAGCAAAAGAAAGGAACATGAAGACAAGAGCAATGAGCAAATGACAAAGAAAGGCCTTTTTTATATCAACAGTCATCAAAAAAATCTTTGTTTGTTGGCAAATTAAAATCGTACGACACGTCATTTTTACTTTAAAAGGCTCTTTCAACAGGAAAGATTAATTTCACACTCGTTTTAGCCTCTGTCACTGTCGGCATGAATACATACTTGCAACTGACCAGATTTGTGTTGGTTTTTTTTCCCCCAATTGCAGCTTCTGAAGCCTATTCCTCAGCGTGAGCGCACTCAGTGGGAGGTGGGGGTGGGCCACGCCGAGGACGCCTTCCTCATGACTCGACAGGAGCGGATCGACAACTACACCTTCATCTACGTGGACCCCGACCCCAACGAGGGCCCGCCCAACAAGAAGCCCAACATCAGACCCGAGAAACGCAGCAGGAGATCCAGCGGCTCCATCAGCAAGAAGGAGGACGCGGGCGTGAAGTCGCCCGACAGGGAGATGCCGCCACGGAGGCAGCTGCCGCGGAGACAGTGCAGCGTTTCCAACGCCGACGACGGGTCGAACTCGGCGGCCCTACAGGAGGAAAAGAACCAGCGGGGGGACCAACGCAAGACCGGCTCACCGAACCAGAACTCGGGCAGCGACACCCGAGCCGGGCAGGACTCGCCGCCTCCGGTCAGAGCCTGGAAAACGGCCGCTGCCAGGAAGCTGCTGCCTCTCTCCATCACCATGAAGAGGCTGAACGTGGAGATCACCAAGTGCGACTGGCCGCTCCTGCAGAAGAAAGCCGCCGCTTCGCCAAAGAAGGACAAAGAGGAGGAGAAGGAGGAACGGGTGGAGAGGGAGGGGCGTCAGCCTGACCTGGGATACTGCTCGCCTGAGGTCGGCGTCCTACAGACATAGTCGAAAGCTGACGGCGATGGCGTGAGGTTCTAACTTGATGTCTCGTTCAGCAGGACAGCAGAGCGAAACCTGAGCCCAGTCCGGAGGAGGATGACGACGGTGACGAAGGTGAAGGGGAAGGGGATGGCGACGGTGATGGTGACGGTGATGGTGACGGTGACGGTGACGGCGATGGCGAGGGAGAAGGCGAGGGCGAGGGCGAAGGCGAAGGCGAGGATGAGGGGGAGGAGAGGCGGGGCTCACCTGCCAGCCGGAGGAGCGAGGAAGGAGGAACGCAGCCGACCTCCTCTCCCGGATCGCACCACAGCAGTCCGCAAGGTTGGCAGTGCGCGCAAACACACTCGGCATGCCGTTGGAGTCAGTTGGTTTTTTTTCCCCCCTCTGTGGCGGTGTGAGATAAGGAGATGTGTGCGTGTTCAGGTTCTCAGGAGAGGAAGCTGCAGCGGCGGTCAGTCAGGAGCAGGTCAGAGTCGGAGAGAGGCAACGATCCCGTCCCCAAGAAGAAAACCAAAAAGGAACAGGTATCCATCCTCCACAGCTCACCTGGTGCTCAGACAAACAAAGGACCGCACTCAGACATGCACTGACGTTGCTCATGTGTGGTGGTGTTTTGTGTTCAACAGTGTTTTATTTGTTTCTCATCTGTTGTATGATTTTTATGACCATTGTATGAGTTTGATTTTGTGTTTTTATGATTTGATTGTATTATGTGCTCCATGAGTGACTTTTTTCCACTTATTTTTTTTTGTCTTTCTGTGTCATAAAGTGACCTTATATGGAAAAAAAAAAAGTCCAGACAATCTTGTTGATATGAAAATAAAGTATTTATTGATGAATACTATTGCAGTATCTGTCCCCGTATTTCTCCTGGACCTCGTGCTCGTTTCTCTTTTGCACCGTTAGCTCTCGTTGTGAAAAGAGATCACGAAAATACAAGACGGTCTTCAGAAAAAAAACGTATGAGTCAGGAGCTCTGGTTGGAGCAATGCGTGCAGGACTTGATGATGGTTCATCACTTGACAAAACTGGCTCCAAATTCTAAAACTACCGGTGTAAAGTTGGCAGAAGTGCTGCGTAGTCAGTTTTTTTTTTCCTTCTAGAAAGTCAGATCAATAGTCAGCTGTTTATCCACCAATAACAGTCGCAAGACAGGCGAGGAGAGAAAGCACGCGCTCTCATTGGCAATGTCAGATTGAATAAAGGGAGTTTAGAGACTGCATAGATCGACCTTACCAAAGGAAAAAATAACCACCCGAATGACCTGAACTTTCCTCCTTTACCTCCTCACAGGCTGAGATGGCCCCAGAGACCACGCTCAGGACAGGTTCACAGAAAGGTAGCGCATCCTCTTTCTTAACAGCTTCTGTCGTTTCCGATGAAGTTTTTTTTTTTTTCACGTTTGTCATCACTCGACGTTCCTCCGCAGGTGCGAGTGAGATCTCGGACGCCTGCAAACCCCTGAAGAAGCGAAGCAGAGCGTCCACGGACGTGGAGATGGCGTCGTCGCAGTACAGAGACACGTCCGATTCCGACTCCAGAGGCCTCAACGACCCACAAGTAGGCCGAGAATTCACTCGCAGATCAGACCCTGTTGCACACATCCCGTTACTGCAACTGCTCACACACTTTCTTTTTTTTTTTCCTACTTCGAAGGCTCTATTAATAAAACAAAAAGCCTGTGCGTCCCTTTTTTAAATATCTGACTCGTAAAACGATCTCAGTGAATCCAAACACTTCTTTTGGACACAACAGCAAGATCCTTCAGAATAAAAGCATGGAATGATTTCTGGGTTTGTTTTAGATGCTACAAAGTCAAGTGCTGTTGATGTTATTTACAAATTGAATCAAATTAAAGTAAAGAAAGCCTTGAGCCTCCCAGCCCCCCCCCCCCCTCCCCAAAAGGGTCTCGAACCAGGGTTGTCCCAATCCCTGATCTCAGCATGTGGTAGTTAAGAAACCTACAGACGAGGTGTTGTTGAGCACAGTGGGTTATATCGGTCTCCTCTGATTTTCCAGGGCTTATTTGGGAAGAGTCTGGACAGTCCAGCAGCAGCGGATGCAGATGCGTCAGACACTCAGTCGGTGGACTCGGGTTTGTCCCGTCAGGACGGCAGCACTGGCAAGAGAGACACCGTGTGCCAGGTCCGAGCTGCTCAACAGTCGTCTCTGTTTAACTCTTTACTTCAGATGCCCGCTTGCATCGATTTTTTTTTTTAAAGGGAAACTTACCTGCTTCTTCATGTGTTCCTCTGTAGATCTGTGAGGTGTACGGAGAGGGGCTGCTGGTGTGTGAAGGTGACTGCAACAGACAGTTCCACCTGGAGTGTCTGTCGTCTCCACCAGAGGGCAGATTCACCTGCTCAGAATGTAAAAATGGTGAGCTACTGCCAGCGCCGCTGCCTGTTTACAGCCACAGCCTGTTGCGTTGAACTCTTTATCACATCCGAAACTCTGTTTTTTTTTGTTTTTTTTTGCTTTTTTCCAGGCAATCATCCTTGTTTCAGCTGTAAGACGACAGGCCGGGAGGTGACGCGCTGCTCCGTGTCGGGGTGTGGGTGCTACTACCACGAGGACTGTGTCCGGAAGCTCCCGGGCACCACCGGCAGTCAGGGCGGAGGCTTCAGCTGCCCTCAGCACAGCTGCGCAACCTGCTGCCTGGAGAGGGACCTGCAACGAGCCACGAAAGGTGCCAAAAATCTCTCCCCGTCCCTTCAGACACCTTTTATCTGTCCGAGAAAGAGGTGTAATGTGTTTGAAACAATCACATTTGCTTACGAAAAGTAAGACGAGATTGGCTGGAAAAAAGTAGGACCGCAAAACAGCGTCGTCAAAAGTGTGGCAGATATCAGAGGATTACAAATTACGTTATATTACTTCTCAAAAGGAACCCAAATTACTGTGCAATTACTGTCATATCGGTGTCCCTCACAAGACCGTTGCATTTGTTGACACGGTCTCAGCATCCATTTGCGCCTTCAAACTAAAAGCTCACTTTGTGATTTGGAGCCTTCAGACTTGTTGGAGAAAAGTGACAAATCAGGATCCATTATCCCGCTGCAAACATCCTCCCCAGGAGCAGGAGGAGATGCGCTGTGTTTCAGACCCAATTTCAGGTGTCTTATAGTTTGATAGCTGTCGGCTGTGCACCCTCATTATGACACAGTGACATCATCCGCTCCTTTCAGCTTGAGGGAAGGTTGTTAGAAGGAAATAACCACACTTGGACCCTTTGGAAACTGTGGGAAGAAAAAGGGAAGAAACGTCGATCTCCTGGTTCTTGGGTCTGATAAACTGTTTCATATTTTGATGGATGATCCTTCAAAACCTCACCTGAATGCTTTTCTATCATTTAGGTGCAGTGAATGTATCAAAAACAAGCTTTTTGACAGCTTTTTCTAAGTGGTCCTCATCTGCTTTGATCTCTCGTTACTTTAACGAAGCCTTGATGCGCAGCAACGCGATTTCGGCGTGTTGAATCAGGACCACCCTCTCCTTGGCCGCCCCTCCAGGTCGTCTGATCCGATGCATTCGCTGCCCGCTGGCGTACCACACCGGCGACAGCTGCGTGGCGGCCGGCAGCGCCGTCCTCACGCACCACATCATGATCTGCAGCAACCACGGCAGCGCGAAGAAGAACGGCCTCCTCACCTCGCCGATCAACGTGGGCTGGTGCTTCCTGTGTGCCAGAGGTAAGCTCGCACAGGCGCACACCTTAACCGCCTTCCTCCTCGACAGCACCGGACGATTTTTTTTCCCCCCTCCCACCCTGGCTGACTTCAGCCCTGTGACAAAAACAAGCTCTCATCACTCCCACCAGCTCACCTACACCCCCCCACCCCCACCCCCAAGCAGTGTTTCTATTTTCTTAAACCTATTTTGGACCCTTTGGATTGAAGTCATAGAAACAACTCATGACTAAAAGTGTGAAACTCGCATGCTGTCTCTCCGGGGTGTTTTTTTTTTGATGTCGACGTATCTTTTAATATCACATGTGTCATGATGAGAAGTGCAGTGAGATGTAATGTTTGTTTTTCCATCACTCTACTAATGCTGTGAATAATTCAGGCTGTCACACTGCACTCCACTTGCGAGATAATAAAAAAAACCCAACACTGAGCCAGTTTAGACTAATAAGTAGAGTGCACTGTTTAGCCTCTCTGTGTCAGGACACGCTTTGTTTTACTTGTTTCTTTTGCGTATGTGTGTGTGTTTGTGAGAGAGACTTATCTGTGCGCGTGTGTGTGCGTGTGTGCGCGCGTGTGCGAGTGTGTGTTTGTGCTTTCTCTTTTTGTACATTTTTGGGTAATTTTTTTGGAGTTTGACTGCGGCTCACCCCCGTCTCTTCCTGTGTGTCTTGTGTAGGGCTGTTAGTGCAGGACCTTACTGACACCATATTAAGTTCATATGCCTATAAGTCCCACTACCTTCTGACTGAGTCAAATCGTGCTGAGTTGAAATTACCTATGATTCCCTCTCCTTCGTCAGCTACCAAAAAGAATGTTGGGAAAGGTAACTGAACAGTTTTTCTCTTTCTCCTTTGCCCCCCTTCCCCTCCTCCTCCCCCCTCTTTGCTCTGTGTTTTGTGCTGTGCCTGCTCTCATCCTGATTCAGCTTCCCTGTTTTTGTACACATCTTTCATTTCAAAGCCTCGACGTGCAGAGTCGATTAACTGATCGAATGCGCAGTTAATTCCGACGCAGAGTGGCGCAAAGTCAACTTGGGCCAAGTTCCCTTAACCCAATAAGAGACACCAAGAGGGCCTCATGCAAGAACATTTCAGCCTAAACCTCTGTCGTACTTCAGCCTGATTAAACAGAAACGCCACATTCGGCTCTTTTAACAGACATTCGTGATGTCAGCGTCGTCAAAAAACAGACTTGAATGACTCAGTTGATTTGTTTCAGTGTGTTCATATGCAGCTTGGGAAAATTGAAACGTTGACTTGGTCCGATTGAAATCAGACATGTAAACTCATGTAAACAGCTTACGACCCTTGCTCTCCTCGCCGTGTTGCTGCTGCATGTATCCGTTTAGTCCGACTGGAATCGGACTCTGCGTTCCGTGCATGCACCACTTTGTCTGGTGCGGGCTCTTTGCCCACAAGAAAAAGAAGAGGACACATCAGCTGCTCAGTATATAAGGTTGCAGTAACCGCTGGAAAAATAAACAATGAAACGCCATGGCAACCGAGACGGTAACCGAGATGCAGAGGGCGTGCGTTTGCATAAAGGAGAGTTAAATTCCTGCTCTGTGCGACATCGATTTCTGCCGTTTTCATTTGTCGGCTGCAACTTCTTTTTTTTTCGGGAAATAAACCCCAGTTTTGCTGCGTAATATCCAGCGACCCAGTTCCAGCTCCAATTCGATATTGTCTCCAGAAATAACGCTGTAAAGAGTATTTGCGAAGTCACTGCAAACGAACTGTAATTGCGGAGAATATTGATCAATCGATATCATGTCTTTCTACGATGCTTTTCTGAAGCAGCCCCGCTTCTGAGGTTAAACTTGGTTATTCTCCGGCTTTTGAAGCCGAGTCATAACTTCTCATAAAGCAGATAAAGACATTTCAGACGTTCAGACCGGACATAATCGTATTGCGCTTTGAATCGGAACTTTAACTTGAAGTACAGAACTATCAAGAGAGAATTTTACAGTATGTTTAAAAAGATTTCTAAGGAGTTTATTTTTATGTTGCGGTTAAGTTGGCCTTGGCAAAATAGTCCTTAGCATATGGCGGGATAGTTTGAGAAGGAGCAGCGATACGTTTCGACGACGAGGACGCCTCGCTTTACAATTTATTAAGGAAGAAAGAATCTAGTTATTTTTCCCCAAGACATGATCCGTTTTTTGATATCGAATGAAAGCTGACAAATCTCTGAGGAGGACAGCAGGTCTGTTGAACGTTTCATTAAAACGCAAACACAAGTCCTCACCGGTACATCAGAGCGGTTCTTGCACGAGGCCCCTCTCTGGGCTCGGTCGCGCGTCGCCAACTAATCCGGATGCACGCGCCCCCTGCAAAACTTCCACACACTGAAGCAACTTTCCGTGCTGGGAAGCTGTAGCTTGTGGTCAGACGCGGCGGCACCTCTTGTGCGATGGCCTGACGCGGGACTCTCTGGCTTGCTCTGCGGGTCCGTCCGTGGAGCTCCCCGCCCGCTTCTCTGCTTCAGCACTCCAGGCTTGTTTTGGAACTGAAAGGCTTTCGTCCAGGCTCACCCTCTTTTTTACGCTGACTGCAACTAAGTTTGTTTTGTTGATTTTTTTTTTTTTGACTGAGATTCTTTGATGATATATTTTTGCTCCCCCCTCCCCCTTGTTTTCGCCAGCTGTGACCTGCCTTGAATGGAATGATATTAATTAAGATATTGAAATCGACAAAAAGATGAAAAAAAACCCCCAGAAATTGTTTGATGTAAAATTAATTTGAAGAGAATAAAGAGTATTTTAGCATCTTTAGTGTGCAAATATGATTCCATGCAAGCTGGTCCGTGCAGGACGTGATATGTGTGATGGGAAGAGGTTTTGCTTCACCGGCAGGACTGCATGCCTGCTTTTTGCCAATACTTTGTTATCCGAGTATAACCCTGACTCATTGTTAACTCGCTGGCTGATTTTTTTTTTTTTTTTCCCCCAATGCTGGTGCTGCCGCATGTATTTCCTATGAAGTGGTTTTTGGTACTGCACTCTGAATCTGATTGCCAGACATGCTGCAAAACAAACCCGTGCAGCCCCTTTTTGCAGGCTTCGTCCTGCTGTTTTCATTAAGTGCGGCCATCGCAGGACACCCAACTCCCGCCTGGAAAAGCTCCTGGCCTGAGTTTTGCGCTCGATAAATTGAGCTACAAAAATTGTTATTCCAACAATTTTTTTCTATTCTATTATTCCCCCCCCCCCTCCCATTAAAAGAATTGTTTCATTCAATAAAAAGCCTGCAGTGCTCTCACCTCTTGTAGGCTTGTCTGCAAATGAGATTCAGAGTTTGTCCTCCTGTTGTTCTGCCTCACCTAATCATACACTCCTCCTCTCTTTGCAACCCCATCACCCATCACCAACACGCACACGCACACGCATACGCATACGCATACACACGCACACGCACGTACACACACACACACACACACACACACACCCATGTCCATACAAAATGTAGGAGGCAAGTTGCTGTGCTGCGACTCGTGCCCAGCTTCCTTCCACCCGGAGTGTCTGGAGATGGAGATGCCGGAGGGCGCGTGGTCCTGCAGTGACTGCAGGGCAGGGAAGAAGCCCCACTACAAACAAATTGTCTGGGTCAAACTGGGCAACTACAGGTAGGCAGCGAGCATGGAAAGGCCTGCAGAGGGCTTGGCAGCAGCCAGTGTGTCCTCAGGCTTCATTGTGACGGCGAGCGCCGCGGTGTAATTTTGTGCTTTTCGTAAGATGGCTGTGTAAAATACAAAAAGGAAGACATGGCCCTCACAGCCATAACCTGCTGCCACTATTTTATTTTTTAAATAAGTGTATTTGCATAGCAATTATAGAGCAATATGTTATTTATTTTAATGTAAATGATGAATTTACGTTAACTTGATGAGGATGATTTCGACACAAGTGTTTCGAATAGACTAATTTCCATATTTTTCATAAATTCATGTTCGTTCACTATTTAGCCTTTCTTATTGTACTTTCACTCCTGTACAATGAAATATTGTGGCCTGTAAAATGTTCAGAGAGGGTGAACCTCATTTGTCTTTCAGACATATTGCTGAAATGCTTCAATTTTGCTGTTTACTGCTGTTGCAGTTAAACTGTTGTTGCCGTTTTGGAGACTATTGAGAAACTACAAGTGTTTCGTTTTGGCTTTTATGTGCATTAGATGACCTAAGCAGAAATGTACTTGTATGTAGTAATCCCAAGAGTCTTTGTGTTTGGATTATTTATTTTAAAAAAGAGCATTCTGCAACCACCAAGCAGATCAGCTCAGTGCGGTGGTCTTTTTATTGGAACAGAGATTATTGGTGTTGGGTCAGCGTGGCTTCAAGATAAGCTGTAGAGACGAGACTTTCACGAATAATCCAAACAAACAGGGAGAACTGGAGGCCGAGTGGATTGAAACATGCTCGACGTGCGTGATATAAACCTTCGACTACAACTCTGTTTTTATTTGAACCGCACTCGCTCTTTTGTGCCCCCTCCCTAAACTACATCTCCACCCCTCTCCACCGCAGATGGTGGCCGGCAGAGATCTGCAACCCCCGTCTGGTGCCGTCCAACATCCAGAGCCTTCGTCACGACATCGGCGACTTTCCCGTCTTCTTCTTTGGCTCCCACGATTATTACTGGATCAACCAAGGCCGCGTCTTCCCCTACGTGGAGAATGACAAGAACTTCGTCACGGGTCAGATCAACATCAACAAAACCTTCAAGAAAGGTAGCCGAGCTCCTTCTCGCCCAAATACTGATCTTTTGGGATTTCTTTTGGTATTTCTTTTGGGCTTGGAAATGGAGAGTCGTTTCTGAGGGTTTGTTGATGTTTCAGCTTTGGAAGAAGCGGCCCGGCGGTTTCAAGAGCTGAAGGCGCAGAGGGAGAGCAGGGAGGCTCTGGAGCAGGAACGCAACTCTCGCAAACCTCCACCTTACAAGTTCATCAAGGTACCGTCGTTACCGGCTCGACAGGAAACTAAAGAGACGCTGTCCAATGGTTTTAACTGATCCTGTGGGTGTCGTTCTCCCGTCAGTCCAACAAGCCTGTGGGGAAGGTGCAGATGCACGTGGCCGACTTGTCGGAAATCCCACGGTGCAACTGCAAGCCAACAGACGAGCATCCGTGCAGTCTCGACTCCCAGTGTCTCAACCGCATGCTGCAGTACGAGTGTCATCCGCAGGTCTGCGTCCGGCCGTCGTTTTTGTCCCTAAAAAAAGCTTCTCCATGAGGTTTACATGGACAGTGATTGTAGATGTTCACATTTTCACCTGCTGTGATTTTTCTCTCAGGTCTGTCCCGCAGGAGACAATTGCGAGAATCAGTGTTTCTCGAAGCGGCTGTATGCCGAGACGGAGGTGATGAAGACGGAGGGGCGTGGCTGGGGTCTCTTGACAAACCAAGCTCTCAGGAAGGTGAGCAATACGCTTCCTGTTCACACTTTTTACTCTGCCGTGAATCAGAGAATCCGAACTCTGTGCTCGCAGCCAGGTCTTCATGGTATGTCCATCAATATGAATCAGATGTAAGAACATCGAAGATGATCCTCTTCACGGTTTTCTATCTGGATATTTAAGCGTCATTAGGACAGCCGCAGGCACAGACTGAACTTGTAGAAAAGAGGTGAGTTGAAAAGACACTGATGAAGAGTTCAGGCTTTGGGGTTGATTCACTTCTTCTAAAAAGTGAGTGTTTCTCTCGGGGCTGGATAAGAGATTGAGCTCCGTGTGGCTGACCTTCACTGCACTTAGTTCCAGTGAGAGTTCCCAGACGCGATCTGAGCCGAGGGTTTTTTTTTTTTTCTCTGAGCGAACGTATCTGAAGCTTTCGCGTCACTTTGATCAGCTCGTTCAGTACTTGATGTCAGTCTAATGAAAAGCTCTCCGGGTTTCTGGCTCGCGAGCACATACCACGCTGTCCTCTTCAGACCAGGCTTGTATGCTTGAAAGCATTGTTTGTTTTCAAGACTGAACTAATATAAACATGTTGTGTGTGTTGTTGGTTGCAGGGTGACTTTGTGACTGAGTATGTGGGGGAGGTGATAGACTCGGAGGAGTGCCAGCAGCGGATCAAACGCGCTCATGAAAATCACGTGACCAACTTCTACATGCTCACCCTCACCAAGGTAACGTCATAGTAAAAAAGGACAACAGTTGTTATAACAAAAGCGGGTCTAAAACTGCAGGTTGTCCTTGAGGCGCGTATAGTAACGTCCGAACGTCCCGCCCTCACAGGATCGAGTGATCGACGCCGGCCCGAAAGGGAACTCGTCCCGCTTCATGAACCACAGCTGCAGCCCAAACTGTGAGACCCAGAAGTGGACGGTGAACGGAGACGTCCGCATCGGCCTCTTCACGCTGTGCGACATCGAGTCCGGTAAGCTGGCACTCAGCCAGGAGGCGCCGGGCTGACGTGCGCGGTGTAAAGCCCCTTCACGCCGCGTGTGTGAGACGATCCCTCAGTTTGAGGTGAAACGTGTTCCTCTGTGTTCCTGCAGGCACTGAGCTCACGTTCAACTACAACTTGCACTGTGTCGGCAACAGGAGAACCTCCTGTCACTGCGGTTCGGACAACTGCTCCGGGTTCCTCGGGGTGCAGCCAACGGTGACCACATTGACCCCACCGTCACAATTTCTGTGTTTTGGACCCGAGTTTGGAAGCTGTTTTTCAATGCTGTTCCAATCCCCCCCCCCCACCCCCACCTTTTCCACCCTCCAGAGTGCTGTGGTGATGGAGAAGGAGGAGAAGGCCAGAAACGCCAAGCTGAAGCCCAAGAAGCGGAAGCTGCGGCCGGAGGGCAAACACACCCACGAGTACTTCTGCTTCTGCTGCGGAGAAGGAGGCGAGCTGGTGATGTGCGACAGGAAGGACTGCCCCAAAGCGTACCACCTGCTGTGTCTGAACCTCACCAAGCCACCATACGGTAAAGACGGACGGAGAGACGTTCTGTGTCGGCTTCGGTGAAAAACACCATTGGAACACTCAAATGCAGGAAGGAGAGAAGGAAACTGTTTGAAGCCTTTTTCTTCCTCCTGACATCAGTGTTCATCAGTCATGATCAGTGTTCCCTGTTCTCTGACTGTATCACAAAAGAAAGAGGTGCAGTTCAGTTATTGGAGTATGAGTTGCACATTTATTCCTTGTATTGTGCTAATTTGACCAAGGTGTTTTATTGACAATATGGCTCGAGAAAATACTCAAGAAACATATGAATTAAGAATAAGAAGAGAACGATTTGTGCTTCCTAAACTGTTTTCTGATCTCTTACGAAAGTTTTGATCACTTTTGTCTGTGTTTCCCGTCTCCGATTTCCTCGCTGACCTCCCTTCCTCTCTGCAGGGCGCTGGGAATGTCCGTGGCACGACTGCAGCGTTTGCGGCGCCCCGGCCTCGTCGCTCTGTGACTTCTGCCCCCGCTCGTTCTGCCGGGACCACGAGGCGGGGGCGCTCACCGCCTCCTCCCTGGAGGACCGCCCCTGCTGCTCCAGTCACGACCCGCTCAGCCCCCTGGGCTCCAACCCCAGCTCGAACCAGCAGCAGCACCACGCCGCCCCGAGTCCCGTCAGTGTCAAGGAGGAGCCGGAGGCGGAGTCGGGCCAGCCGGCCGCGAAGTGACGCCGCGGGCTCCTTTTTATACCTCATCCCCTCCTTTGAAGCTGCACTCAGACCCCCCCCCCCCCCGCCCCCCCTCCTCCCCCCCCCACAGATCTGAAGCAGCACACCACAACAACACAAAAAAAGGGAATACAGTGCTTTTTGGCCTGTGCGATGGCCACGTTTCAGAGCCAAGACGGACTCACAAACACATCGAGGCTGTTTGTGGGGCGAGAACAGGGCGACACGGGTGACGGCGGGAGGGGGGGGGGACATGACCGGGCATCACCTGGCGCCATATTCCCTCCTCTCTTGCCATAGATCACCACTATGTAACTCTGGAGCTCCCCCTGTGTCCATCAGAGGGCCAAGACCACCACCCTGTCATTTATTTTCGGATTATTTTGGTTTAGTTTAGTTTTCACAGCTGGCGTGAGTGTTGTCGCGTCATCGACACCCTGAGGAACTCGGCGAGCGAGGGGGAGAGGGGGGAGGAAGAGGGGGAGAGACGTCCAGCTGAACTCCTCCGCCGCAGTGCTCCTCCCCCTCCGTGTTTACCTGCTGTCCGCCCTCGCCGGCGTCCCTCACACGGGGTGTCGTCGCGATCGGGGGGGCGAGCCAGCTTTTCTTCTTCTTCTGTTTTTTCTCCGCCGCTCCTGACGCGACGCGTCCTCCTGTCGATCTGTAATCTTCTGGGAAAAAAAAAGAAAAATAAGGAGCAGGGAGGAAAAATGAGCGATTTTGTGCAATTTTTTTCAGGACCACACTACATTCCAACCTTCCTTAAACATGGTTTTAATATTCTTATGGGTAGAGATGAATATAATTATATACAGTATCTATGTTTGTTAATGTTTACAGACAGATTCTCTCACTTCATCCCGGTGAGTGGTGTATTACGTTTGTTCGTTTTTCGGTGTTGAACATTACGCTGACCTCCTTGTGAAAATAGTCCTATTAAGGTGAAATATAATGGTATATAGTGTAATGGTATGACATTACAGAAGTACTTGTGATTTTCATATTGCCAGTCTCACTCGCCATTGTGTACATAATTGGCTCACGATATTGTAAAGTACTTAAGAAAACAGAAAAAGGGGGTGGGGGAGGGTGGGGGAGGGTGGGTTGGGTGGGTTGCGGACGAGAGGGGGCGGAGCCTCGCCTCTCCGAGTGTTTCCTGGATGGAAGCTTTTTTTAAAACCACACGACAGATCCTTTTTATTTAGGGGTTGTTTTTTTTCTTCCTTTTTTTCAGGTTCTGTTCTCACTTTTTTTCCCCCCTCCGAAATAGTTCGACTGGTTTGTACAGCAGACGGAGGAGGAGCCCAGCTTGTGACCACTGGTGCTGTCTTAAAAGTATTGTTAATAAGCCTTAAGTTGGATTAACGTCTGCCCAGATGCAGTTCCATTTTTCCAGAGATTTCCCTTCAGTGGTGTACTGTGACAGCTTCAATGCTTCTTCTTCTTCTTCTTGTTCTTCGGTTTGTTTTTGGTTCCTTTTATTTTTTTTTTGAAGTTTTGATTTTTGCCAAACTTTTCTGAAAAAGCACTTTCACACGGCTCTCCAGTTTAGCTAGGTCATTCATATACAGAGATGTATATAAAAAACATGGTAAGACAAGTGTTTCAAAAATGGATACCTCTTCTTCTTGTAGTAATGTTGGAATTTAAACTGTGTTGTAACTTTTTTTTTGCCTCTCGGTCCGAAACGTGCTGGATGGAGGGAGGATGTTGAAAGTGGCCTCAATGCTGTTGTTTTTTTTTTTTTGTTTTTGTTTTATCTTCAATTCTTTCTTTCTTTTTTTTTAATCGTTTGTTGGCACAAGTACAAGCGACTGCCAGCCCGGCGTCGTGCGACAGAAAGTGTCGGGTGTCCTCAAAAGGCAAATTCTTCATTTTCCCACCCGGAAGCTGGGCTTTATATAAACGATGCGACGGCGTACCAACAGTCCGGTCCAGTATGATGTACAAATACGAACTCCTGTACAGTGTTTTTAAACGCTCATCTGTCAATTCCAAGTTTTTTGTATTTATTGCACCACATTTTATACCAATTTCTTTCTCAGACACAGTGCAGTCATTTGTCTCCCTCTTCACCACAGTGTAAGTGAAAAAGACTTTGAAAAAAGAAACATAATATGCCTGTTTTTTTGTTGTTTTTCTTACTTTTTGTTTCAAACGTTTGGTGTAATGATTCCACATTCGGTTCCAGCCGCTGCTCTTTGGCCTGTGTCGTGACTCACGTTGTTCGGCGTCAGAGGCGGTGTGAAGCAGTTTAGTGTTGAAACGTAAAAATGTTCCCGAGCAGTTTGTTTTTTTTTTGTTTTTTTGTTTTTAGGTTCTGTGCCCATTTTTGCCAAATCATAACAAAGGGGGGGAAAGCTTTCCTGTCATTTCACTTCAGCTGTTCATTTGCAATTGATCCCCGGTTGCCTTGAGAGACACGTTTATCCTTCTCTTGAGTCCATCGCAGTGAGTGTCCATAACTCAACCCATGGGGAGGCGGTGAATGCAGAATCGAACCTTAAGATTCGTCAACAACAGAGTATGTTGTTAAATCAGCCCAAGCAACGACTTATTCAGGCAAATCCTGCTTTTGTCTGAGTCAGTTCTCTTGTTAAAAACCCCAGTCTGTTTGTTCACGGTGATTTAAAGGTGCAGCAGGTAAATTTGAAGTAGTACCACTCCCAGGCTTTAGGTGGCTATAGAGAGTCACTCTAATTCCGACTCTTGCTCGAGAACATCTGGCAGCACTTCTGCCAGCTCCTTTCGTGTTTACACATGGCAGGCTGGGACCACCTGGTCAACTCGTTAATGTCGGTAACCAATAACTCCCAGTACAGGACTTCAGACTTTCACGAGATAACAGGATCATATTGCAGCATATTGATCAATTGAACGGAACTTGACATAAATTTCATGAACACATCGTTGAAAGTTGACACTCCTCTGCATCCAGCTGCTCCTCAGCTTTTTTAAATCACTAGAGACTTTTAAAAAAAAATGTTTTTGGAATAAAAATGACTGAACATGTTGTTTTTCTTCACACATTTAGCACTTCATCATACTCGTGTGTCATTTATGCCCAATTCTTTTTGCATACTCCAAACAGTTCTTCATTGTAACTTGAATTTTGTGCGAGCTTTATTTATTGATGTCTTTTTTTTTTTTTTTTGTTTCCTCCCCACACGTGTGATCATCAAGACCACGGGCTTCGTTCTTTTTCTCTCTCTTGTTTATCGCTCCAGTGAATCTTGTCGACTTGATCTGATTTGGTCCGAGAGCTTTTTCCTGAGACGACGGCTGAAAACGCATGCTTCCAAAACACCGGATGACCACTTAATGCCAATTGTGTTGTGTTCAGTTGTGTTTTTTTTTTGTTTTTTCGTTCAGCAGTCTTTTTCGCCGTATTGCACAGAGATTCTGTAAGACCGAACCGCCTTTATTTTCACTCTGCAACGTCTCCGTGCCACTTTGTTTTTTCCTGTCTCTTCGCCCTCGTCGCGGCTGTTCCAGCGTCAGTATTACGCGCCCGGCATCCCTGCGATCAGCTCCTTCAGCTGTTACAAAAACTACCTGATGTGTATGTTTGATTGTTTGTCGTTGCCCTCGTCAGTGTTTAGTCACTTTCTTTTCTGCAGAGGCAGCGTGTTTTTTTTTTTCTTTAAATGACATTTAAGTGGCCCTCTTTCATTCATCAGAGGAGGATTCCCTCTCACATTTAGTATGCCCCGCCCCTCTTTCCTCCTCGATAGGTCAAAGGGGATCTTTCAGTTCACTGTGATATCTTTTTAATGTTTCTTTTTTTTGTGCAATGTTGCCGACCGTCATTTTTTAATTGACATACTGTCAAATAGTGTTGGAATAAAGAAATTCACCTTCATAAGCACTCATCACTCCTTTTCACTCGTAGTAAAAAAAAAACTTGCTTACAGTAACTCTAACTGGGGTCATATCTATCTCTCTTGGTGTTGCTTCGAATAAAACGTGGATGAACACAAAAAGTACCATGTTAATTACTGTTCAACCTGTGTTACTGCATAATACATATTGTTGAAGAACCTGTAAATAGTTTGCATTGAACTTGCATAGAATCATGTTACTGTGGCGTGCTCTTTTTGCCTGTACAATTCTGCTTCTAAATGTGTGTGACTGTTGAGACGACACTCTTTTTGTACATGACTGTCTTTTTATTTGAGGATATTGATTCTGTCTTTTTTCATTCTAAAGTTGAGTTGGAAGAGTTCAGACATGCCTGAAGTTTGACTTTAATAAAGCTGTACTCTGTCTCAGTGAACCGTGCTGGCTGTGTGTTTAACTTGGGCGAGTGCAGTGAACTGTAGTCACACGTGACCCCCACTGGTGCAGCTGTAGCCCACCAGTCCCTCGTGAAAATGGATTTAGCAGTGAGCATAAACATGTAGCCTGTTCATGACAATGTATGTTGTACTTTAGACAGAGATTTAAACATTTCAAATCTGGAGGCAATCAATACGAACCAAAATAATAATAATAATAATAATAATAATAATGATAATAATAATAATAATAATAATAATAATACATTTCATTTGTCTAGCACTTTTCAGGACACTCAGTTGAATCATGCATTTATCTAAATAAGAAACAATTTTTTTTTCTTATTTCTTATTCCAATGAGTCTTCCCATATCAAGAAATGAACTCATCACTCTACCAAATAAAAAGTAAAAATAAATGACTAAAATAAGAAATTAAGAATTAAAATTATCACACAATTTTTTAAATCAAATTCCAAATTTAAGGATATAAAATGTATTTTTTAGCAACTGAATAAAAATTACTGGGAAAAAAACTACCATTTTTGCAATTCTAAGCAAAGATTTTTTTTTCAATTTCCAACCTCTAACGTGGCGTGTCGTTTTACAGCCACGTGTCAAGTTACACTAAATGTATAAACTACACTTCCTGTTTGTTTTTTATTAAACGAACAAATCTGGAGGAGATTTTTTTTCCAAATGAAGGTGAACTTTCACCTCACCTGTTTTGAATATGGTCAAAATGATTCAATCGATTGTGGGAGTAGTTTACTTTGTCCCAACATTTTGAAGCTTTTATTTTGTAACCCATCACGGACGTGTGGTCATCATGCAAAGCTTCACGCTTCTCCTCCTCCTCCCGCTCCTCCTCCTCCTCCTCCTCCTCCTCTTTGTGATGCGTCCTGGTTTCTCTTCATATGAGCGACTTCCTCCGTCGGTACCAAACGGGGGATGAGGAGGCCCGCTTCGTTTTGACGGGACGTGTTAATCCGGGGATGGAGTGCTGAGAGCTGCGGCCGCTCTGAGGTCAGTGCCGAACCGAAGCGTCTCCGTTTGGCAACGCGGAAATGATCCAGATGTCCCGTTTGACAGATGTTGCTAGTTAGCTTACCTCCGCCGGCTAACATCCAGCCCCCGCACAGCAGTGCGTGTCTGAGCCGCCGCCGCCGCAGTGTGCGGAAAGTGCACAGCACACCGTCAACCTCGCGCGCGTGCGTGTGTGTGTGTGCGCGCGCGCGCGCGCGTGTGTGTGTGTGGCATGAGGGCCTGACAGAGCTGTAGCTTCACACACCAGCTATCGTCTCATGCATCATGTATTTTTTTGTTGTTGTTTTGTTTGTTTTTAATTGTACATTGGATGCAGATTAACATTCAGAGGTCACAGCTGAAGTTTTCGAGCACCACAGTTGTACTCTTCTCTTCTCAAGAGACTGGAGTACTTCCTGTTTAAGGTTGTTTTAAACTGAGCCCGTTCTATGAAGCTAAATAAAAAACAAAATAAACAGCCTGTCCTGACATCTCACAGTTAAGCACTTCGCAAGAAATCATAGAAAAAAGTCAATGCCAGCTGCACAGAAACACTGTCCTCCTACCAGGTTTGTATTTCGACTGGAAATCTACTAAATTTTACTTCCATCCTTATTCGCAGTGTGCTGTAATTTCGTGTTATTCTCAGTGGGATGAATGAGAGAAAGTAATAAATGTGAGAAACTAAACGGTACTGCCAGTCACCGCTTGTTCATCAACTGTCTTCTGAATTGTCTCGTCATCTGGCGTCCATTCATCGTTCGTGTATTCGGCTCTGTCATGAACGGCGCGCAGATCCAGTCCAGCGAGCGGGTGGAGTGGCGATGTGTGCCGTCTGCGCTCGTCCCCTCTGAGACGCGCAAAATGAAGCGGAGGCTGCTGAGGGGGTTCCTGTCGGAGGTCTCCGTCCGGCTGGCCCTGCTGGTGGTGTTCCTGTGAGTCGCCTGGTCGGGCACGCCCGCGGGTGTGACGCGCCGTTGGGCTGAAATGCAAAATCCGAGTGTTTTGCGCTGAGGCGACGCAAACGAGCAACGCGAGGCTTTGTGTGTGCGCACTGTTCCCAGGGTGACCGAGCAGCTTCCTCCTTTCTACCGCGAGATCCAGCCGGAGGAGATGTGGCTCTACAAGTTCCATCGTGTGGAGAGGGACCACGTGCCCACCTCCCTGATGTTTGTACGTGTGTCTCCACTTTTCGTCGCTCCAATGCCGCCTTCAGTTTACTTTCCTTCAGCAGTCGCTGTCCAAGAGGCTTTTGGATCGACTTCTATATAAATGTTGGTTTCATGGTTTTATTTTGAAGTCCAGCTGTAGAAACATGATCTCAACAGAGATGCAATTTGGACGTTGATTTTTCCATCAATCCGATAAAATTTTACCTCCCAAGTTAAATTTCGTCATCCATGGAGATGGACAAAACACGGTGGCTCCATCAGCTGAAAACTTCTATTTACTTGTGCCGTTCATCATCTCTCACACCCTCCTGTGATGATGTGAAGGTACCTCATTTCTGCACAGTCAATCCAATGGAAGCGCGGTAAAAAGAAGCTCCAACAAATTAAAAAATAAGGAGTTGAAACGCCACATTTCTTCCCTTTTCCTGCTAACGAATGGCGGCCCCGTTCCTACCAAACCCCCGCACATGCTCCTCCTATCTGCTGAGCGTTTGCACCCTTCGGACAGCGTTTGCCACATTTGCACTCTGAAGCCTCCGTTGAATCAGTTCCTGGTTCCAGTTGCGGCGAGGCTCATAAAAGCTGTCAGGTTGCGTGTGATAAGACCGACCGTTATCTGTGAGTTGCTTCATCGGTCTGTGTACATTGTGAGTTTTACAGCGGAGGAAGAGGATTGTAAATGGAATGATTGTCGCTCTCTCCTCTTCGTCCTCCTCCTCCTGCAGAGTGTGGCGGTGTTCACTCCTCTGATTGTAATCGTAGCGTTCACCTTCCTGAACAAGACGGAGCGAGGGGACCTGAAAGAAGCCTCGCTGGGTGAGGAAAACAGATTTTTTTTTTCTTTTTTTTTTATAGATATGGTGAATGGTTGGGGGGGCCACATTCAGTTCCAGGTGGGCCGGATCAACGACTTCCAGTGAATGACAAGTTAATCTCTTGTTTGAGGGTGAAGGAATACATTTACTCTCTGGAAACGTGTGACGTAACCAACCCGGATGGCCTCGGCGATCATTCCCGCAAGGCGTCCACGTCGTCTCCTTCAGTCCTCTGATCTTGTCCTTCGTCTGCGTCTCTCCCCTGGCAGCCATGTCGCTGACTCTGGTCCTGAACGGCGTCTTCACCAACGCCATCAAGCTCGTCGTCGGCAGGTAAACGTCCAGCGCGAGGCGCCGCCTTCCAACGCGTCGGGACGGCCGAGACTCACTGCCCGCGTATCCCCCTCCGTCTGCCCCCCCCCCCTCTTTTTCCCCAGACCGCGGCCCGACTTCTTCTACCGCTGCTTCCCCGACGGTCAGATGAACCTGGAGATGCGCTGCAGCGGTGACCCAGATGCCGTCATTGAGGGCAGGAAAAGCTTTCCCAGCGGACACTCTTCCTGTAAGAGCCTGGTGACGCTCAATTAAGCTGATGTGACTGGAACATGCTTTTTCTTTCCATCAGCGGGCAACAACTAAAAAAGCAAATAATGGCCACAGTGAGGCAGGAGGACGTGCACCTCAAAATAGATGCATTTGAGTGTGTCTTTTGCTTTCAGGCTGCCATTTAGCCGCCGGAAACTCGTGTTTTTTTTTCTCAGTCGAGCATCTTCTCTGCTCCTCGCCCGGCTGCCGCTGCTGCCGCTGCTGCTCCTCGCTTTGTGTCTGTGTAGAAAACCATCATGCGGCGCCGGTTGCTCTCTCCACTCCTCTCTGTCTCTCCGTTCCAGTCGCTTTCGCGGGTTTGGGCTTCACGGCGCTGTACCTGGCGGGGAAGCTGCGGTGCTTCAGCGCCGGAGGTCAAGGCCGGGCGTGGCGGCTGTGTGCCTTCCTCACCCCGCTGCTCGTGGCCACTGTGATCGCTCTCTCCCGGACCTGCGACTACAAGCACCACTGGCAAGGTGAGAGTCCCGGGAATGGGTCTCGGTAACAGCAGGGAAAACTTCGAGTCGGTGTGTTTTTGATTAACACCCCCCCCGCTCCCCCCTCCCTTGCAGATGTTTTGGTGGGCTCTCTGCTGGGCATGGCCTTCGCCTGGCTCTGCTACAGACAGCACTACCCTCCCCTCCAGGACCCGGACTCCCACCGGCCCCTGCGCCACAGAGACACTGTTCCCGCGGCCCAGGAGCGCAAGCTGGCCAACTCCAACTACATCCTGCCGCTGTAGAGCGGCTGCGCCTGCGCGCCGCGCTCGGCGCCGGTCAGACAGCGCTCCTCACGAGCTCTGACTGCCACAGCCGGTCGATATTTATCGTTTATTATCAGTCCTCGTAAGTCTGTAGTGGGAGTTTCCCGTTTTTAGCATGGAGACACATGGCACTCCCTTGTTTTCGAAGCTGGAAACACAAACTGAACTCTTGATGGATTCAGAAAATACTTGATAGCTGCGTTAGCACACCGTGTCCACTGGAGTGGACGCACAGACGGAAACAAACATGCATTTGTAAACTAACAAAGATGTCACTTCATACCTGACATACACACCCGCCTCTGGTTCCCCCCTCCCCCCCCCCCACTCTGTTTAGGCTGTGTCCTGCCTATAGGTCAAGCAGCAGCTCGTGCCCAGACTGCACTAATATCCCATCAGTGTTGCGGCCCAGCTTCTGCGATGCAGTTTCCTCGTGTCGAGTCCCTGCTCTGCGCTCGTTAAAGAGAATTGCGTCAGTTGGCAAACGGGCGCGGTCGGAGCCTGAAGGCACATCCCTTCCCCTCCTTCGTGCACGGACGTTCATTTTCACCCGCAAGTAAACGACTCGTGGTGAAAGAGAACGGAGTCTCGTCAGCGACGGTCTCTTCAGCTTGCAGGCTTTTTTGGCTTTGAAAGGCCGTCCCGGACTTTCCACGGGAGCACACGTTTAAGACTTTCCGTTCAAGGACTAAAATGGCACAAGCACAGTTCGTACAACTTTTAAGAAGCTGCCTGGACACCTGTCATTGCTAAATTCTCATGCCAGAAAAATGGTTCTGTGAGCTTAGATTGTGTTCTTTATGATATACAGAGTGTATTAGAAGAGGTAGGTGATGGTGTTGTTAGTTGTCATGGTTTCAGGCTACTTTGGAAATTGTTTCCTCAATGTACAGCAGGAATGAGTGATGAATAGAAAAAAAAAAGTGACTTCTGAGTTCTGACTTCTCAAAACTTTGACCCTCCAACACCAGAAAAGAGATTAGATTAAAAGGAAGTACTTTCATATTGAGCAAGTACTCTGACAGGAGTCACTATTACCTCGCTGAACTTGAGTTTTACTTACGGAGCACCACACAAGAACAACGTAATCGTTTGCGAGTGCAAAACAGTTTCCCCGTTCATTTATTTACAGCGACCAAAAGTGTGAAATATGAGATTTTGCCATTTCAAAAGTCATGTGTTGCAGGACAAACAATGTGTTTTCAAAAGAATCCAGAGAATGACTTCTTCTCCGTCACTCCTTCAGACAGGCGCCGTGCCCGCCGGCTCTGTCTCGAGTGCTCTAAAAACCTCTCCGTCTTCCTAAACGCATATTTTGAATGTCTCCGCGCACAGACTTATTTTTTCCCACCCGATGTCTGAGGAGAAGAGGGATAAAAGGTGTAACGAGCCGGGTGGTCTGTGTGTGTGACTAATGTAGCAGAGCCACTCTTCACTCGTCACAGTGCCTGCTGTTCAAAACAAACAAAAACTCATCACCGGTGGGCGACGCGTCCCATCACGTTATCACTTGTTCGTGCGACTGTAAACAAACTGATAATCATGTTACCTTTCATCAGTGGTCTCAGGCTGACTGCAGGTGTGGACGTGGTGTCTATATTACCCCCCCCCCCCCCCCCCGCCTCGAGGGTGAGGGACGAGGTGGGCTGGGTTGGGTTTTCTCGGGTGGTGTTGACCTTTGTGATGAACTGTAACCTCTCCAGGTGATGGTGCTAGCCTGCCAGCGCTCCTGCTGGTCAGGGTATTTTTGTCTCTCTCTATCAGTGGTCACTCTGGCATGTATAGTTTGGTGACGTCGTTCTTTAACTTTTTTTTTTTTTGTCGATTTAACTTTTTTTTGTTTGATCGTCGTCCGTGTTTTGAGTTTGAGCTTCTTTCGAATCATTCCAACGTCTGTTTTTTGGGCTTTTTTTTTTTTTAAAAAAGGTTTTTTTTTTTTCCAAGGTGATAAAAAAATGAAGCTTCGAGCATTCATGTTACATCCACGGTTTATATTCCAGGTTTAACCTCCTTTCTTGTTTTTGTGTTGTTTTTGCGTGAAACCAGCCAAAGTTTCGCAGGGTCAAAGCACTTTAGCTCGTCGCTGTGAGCCGAGCTGGACCGCAGCAGTTTCAGACCAAACACGGCAGAAGGAAAAAACGGTTGAATTTGTGCCTTTTGTTTATCGTTTAAACTCAGTCATGAATGAAGCATATGCTGCATGTATACAGTGTATGCTCGCTGTCATGTTCAGTGTTTTTCTGAAACCATTGGGGTTTTTCTTCCGTTGTTTCCTGTGTTCTTTATTCACTCTTTAGTTTAGGACATACTGTTTAAATGTGGCATGCTGCCTTTCTTTACCTCAGAAGGAAACACTTTACTTTTTGTAAATGTCATTTTTGATTTGAGTTAAAAGGAGCAGATTCCTGTGTACAGAGTGTCAACTGTGAGTGATGAAATAAGGAAACACTTTCTTTGACACCTTTATGGAGAAATAATATCAGAAAATACCTGCAAGTGCAGGTTTGTGTGTTCATTTTGTTTGGGGTTTTTTGAGGGTGTACAGGTGTATTTTAATTTGGGGACATGTAGGAGTCTACTTGAATTTTGAATATGTGTAATTGAATAGTGATAATCATGAGAACGGGAGTCATTTGTAGGCACATGGGGAACTTTCAGGGCAAAACAAATCTTTCCACTCGGTTGCATTTTGATAAAATCCTGCATGTTTCACCGCAGAGGAGCAACTCGTTTTTTTTCCCCCACATTCTTTCTATACATTTGATGAATCCTTGAGGATTCTCAGTACACGTGTACTGTATCAGGCTGTGCTCATGTCCGTTCACTTTCTGCTCTATTGTGATGGCTGCAGGTCAGGCTGAGACTTGCTTGTTTGTGTTTGTTTATGTCACAGCACTCATAACTGGCCTTGGCTTGTAGCTCGTAGCTGCTCATGCTGTTGCAGTTTCCTGATTGTCAATGTGATGCTTCCAATGAATCTTTTTGTGACTCTTTTTTGGCTCAAAGGGACGTTTGTGAAATTTACCACATGCACACTGCATTTTTTTCTGCGGCATTAGCAGTCGGAACTGAAGTTCAAGCTTAAAAGTTTGGTGGCAGAAACGAGCAGAGAGACAGAGGAAGAGGAAAATGTCATAACAAGCTTGTTAAAACAATGGGCAGTCAAAGCTGTTGTCAGAAGAATATTTATATCTAAAAGGAGATAAAATTCTTAGTGTCATAACAAATGCTACGAAAAGCACAGAGAATTAAAATGGAGAAAGATTTATGAAGAGCAGGCAATTCAT
>JASSRZ010000011.1:15885712-15903093 GCA_032164315.1 Malacoctenus gilli
GTGTGTGTGTGTGTGTGTGTGTGTGTGTGTGTGTGTGTGTGTGTGTGTGTGTGTGTGTGTGTGTGTGTGTTCATGGTTGCCGGAATGTGTGTCGCCCAGGCCTTTTATTGGGCTCATCCATACCACCACATTATAGGCTCCTGTAGCCAGGCAACTGCAGGTCCCGGCTGCTCACCATGGCGAGCGCCCATTGAGTGACGTCGCCGGCCGTGTTTGCCTCTGCCTCCGTTGGAATGAGGCGCACATCCCCCTCTTTCCACGCTCGCACATACGCGGGCCGAGTTCACCGCCGGCTCACGCGCATCCCGAGCTTCGTCACCCTCCGGGGCGGTGACTGGAGGGGTGGAACTAACAAGCATCCCCTAAAACAGTTCACCAATCCCACTGCGTCCTTTTGGGGGGGGGGGGGCTTTGCGTGGAGGACACAATTCACTGAGAAGTTTCATATGAGGGATCTGTTCCGTATAACCTCCACACAAAAGATTTATTCAGGTAAAACTGTCCAACAAGGGGTTTTCATGCAAAGTTTGGCTGCAAAAAACCCCATCAGACTACAATGCATGGAAGATGATTTATTTCACAATGTTTTAGCTCCAGTTATTTATGTTTTTAATATTACTCTTCTTTTTACATTTTTGTTTACCAATTATTAGTCATTTTTAATGGTTGATATTCTGTTCAACAGTTTTTGGTCTCTTTTTCTGTCCTTATCACTGTTTTTTCCTTCTCTTGGACATTTGATAAAGTAAATTATTCCACAATTATTACTCATTATGAGGATACAACTATTCACTCCACTGAAAGTCACTTTTCTTGCACACAGACTTTTGATTGGATTTTTTGTTAAGCTACTGGAATTATGGTGTTCTTTTGCTCAGATCTTTAAAACAACAGATGTTGGAATGTTAATAGATTGGTCTCCATGACAACAGAGCAGACGCCAGTCTGCCAAAATTCAGAGAGTTAATGTAATCTGATTGTGATGTTTCCCTCAACGATACGACATTTGAACTCCATTCAGTCCTGCAAAACATTCGTTCGAGCCTCCTTTCGAGTGCCACTGAGAGGTTTCCTTCAGACTTCAGTGATGGCGCTCTCCCCTGACTGTAGGCAGACCCTCTGCGAGGCCACACTTTCAACTTTTAAGAGGGCATATGACCTGCTAAGATTCTTAAGTCACCAGCAAAACAAGTATGCATGAGCTTTTTGTAATCCAGTCGCAGTTTTGAATCCCTGCTCGCTGGCTCGCAGACTGAAATAGCCTGCGTGACTTTGTTTTGTTCCCCTGGTGCCTCAAGCCTGTAACGAAGTATCGTCTTGGTACCTTGGTGAATGTGATGCCCACCTCGTGGCCGGTTGCTTTGCCATGATGTCACGGTCTGTGATGAAGCCCATCTGCCCTGGCGTGAGGAGATAGTGCCAGGAGCCAATTCAAAGGATGGAGTGACTCGCAGGAAGGCAGACTCCAACAGCTCCGCCATAGCTTTCATTTGGACGCCTTTTCACTGACTTGCGGATGAGGAGGGGAGGGAAGGGTGGTCTGAAGGGGGGGGGGGTGTAGAGGAGGGGGGAGGGGGGGTGTGGTGGTTAGTATTGTGAGTTGAACAGCAGAGCCCCACTCTGGCTGAATGGGCATTGTCATCTGGATTTCTATGGCCCAACCAAAATACTTTCTCCCGCCGTGGGGGTTGGTTTTTATGGATCGCTGGTGGGAACGGCGTCTATTACGCACGGCCGCGGACGGACGGACACACGCTCGCCGGACTTTGTTTCAGAAACACACGTTTTTTTCCACCGAGGCTTTTCAGACAATATATTCCGTTTAATCTTAATGAGAATGAAAACAGTATTGCATCTTCATATACATGGATAATGAATAATTACATCAAATGCCGAAAAAAACAAAGTTTATTCCTGGAAGTAGTGAGAAGACAAGATGTTTCCTATACAAAAATAAAAACAAACAAAAAAACACAACTGCAGGTGCTCAGTGCGGCCAAGAAACAGACTGTGTAGTTTCACGCTGTGACCTACAAATCCCAGGCTCTCCGGAATCCACTGGTCCTAAATTAGACTGCAAACTTCATAGTCACCCCCCCTTCATCAACTACAACACAAAAGCCCGTCTCACTTCCATCGCAACTTTGCCAAGTATCGACGCCTCTTCTTAGTTCCTGTAACTGCGCGTTGGTAAAAGATAGAGTAAGGAGTCCCCCCCCCCCCCAAATGGAAATCGGGCTTCAGAACGGGAGGGAGTGCAAACATTCTCGAGTTGACTGTACAAGTTTGTGCTGACAACGCACGACGAGGCGAAAGGAGAGAGTATACTTTCAGCGGCAAGAGTTCATCCTGAAACAAATCAAAACACTAATCATCTCAAAGATTTACAGAAGCAGGTACCTAACAAAGACACTCCTTTTTTTGTCGAGAGCTACCTCTTGTCGATGATAGTCTTTCTTTTAGTCTCCTGCAGACACAAAAGGGAGGTGTGAATTTGTGGTCCGAGCATGGCGAGGGCCAGTGTAAAAACATCAGAGGCGCTTCCATTGATTTAAACAGTTCAGAATTTTTTTTTTAAAAAAAGAACAAAAAATGCAGGTGCAAAGACAAAGTCCGTAAAAAAACAGTTTTTAAAAAGAAAAAAAAAAGAAAGCTGCTGGTCACTTTGTTTTACTCACGACCGGCCACGCAGCTACACATAATTCCGCTTGTCATAGTCCCCGTTCTGCGTGGCTCTCTTGGTCGGCGCGTATTTCACCGCGTATCCGGAGTTCCCGCTGGAGGGACAGGAGCAGCACAGCAGCGCTCCGCCGATCAGCAGCAGCGCCGTGGCCGCCCAGCCGATGTAGAGCGCCGCGCCGATCTCCCGTTTCTTGGACGCGGGCACCTGCGGGTTGTAGAAGTCCGAGATGATGTTGTTGGCCATCCAGCAGAGCGGCACCAGCACGAAGATGCCGCTGATGATGTAGATGACCCCGCCGGCGTTCACCACCCGGGCTTTGACGTACTCCGTGCGGATGCAGTTGGTGCACTGGGCGCCCGCGATCACCACCATGAGCCCCAGCACGCCCATCATGGAGGAGATGATGGTGAGCGCCCTGGCCGCCTGGAGGTCGTGGGTGAGCGCCAGCACCGAGTCGTGCACCTTGCACTGCATCTGGCCCGTGCTCTGCACCACGCACGACATCCACAGGCCGTCCCAGATCGTCTGCGCCACCACGATGTTGGCCTCGATGAACGCCGTCACCTTCCACATGGGCAGCCCGCACGCCACCATCACCAGGAGCGAGCCAATTACGCACAGCGACAGTCCCAGGATCTCCAGTCCGGCCGACACCATTTTTTTTTTGTTCTCTCTCTTTACGTTCAGCCGACGCTTTGTCTTTGGGGCTCTTTCTGTCTCTCCCTTCCCTTTTTCTCGTTCCTCCCGGGGAGCAAGGTGTATTTCTGAAGTGCGTCGCCTCTCTCTCACTTCGGTGCGGCGGCGTCGGTCGTTAGTTGCGCATCGCTCGCCACATCAACAGAGAGATAGAAGACAGCAGCCCCTGACTCTCTTTGTTAGTGAGGGGATGTGAAAACAACTGGAATCACTGTAGCACCGGACCACGAATATCTGCTGGGTGGGGGGTGTGAGAGTGTGTGTGGACTCGGGGGCGAAACTTTCCTCCAATCCGCTGCCGTCGCATCTTCGCGGGACCAATGAAAACGCAGGGAAGTTTTGCGACTGAATAAAGCGGTCCAGAGCGCTTTGTGCGTTTGAACAGTTATTTACAATGAATACAGGGGGGGGGGGCAGAAGAGAGGGAGGGTAAGAAGGCTTTTTTTACGGGAAGGGGGTGTTCTGGGGGTGTTTTAAGGTTATGTGCAGTTAGTATGCGGTCATCTGGGGGAATGGGGGGCGCTTTTATTGATTTTTCTGTCATAAGACACGTCAATTGTCTGCGGTGATTTACACTAAAATAGCCATTTCACGCCCACTTCGGCATACATTGGTCTCGTCTTACACCCCAGTAAATACATATTACGAAACCAACTCGGGTAAACGACTTTGTCTTCATTTCTGTTTTTCCAGAAACAGACACTTTTTGTTTAATGAGTGCGATTTTTCTCCCTCTCGTTGGTTGTTTTTTCACATTCAGTTATCTTCTTTTCTTTTTCAAACGGAAGATTTAACTTATATGTCGTCCTGGTTGTTCATTAGGTCATCGCTTAACAGGGCCTGGACCCTTGGGACCAACAAATAGATCACATGGGATTTTACACTGAGACCCCCAAATAAGCCCGATAAAGAAAAACAAAAAAGAAACCCAAAAAAACCAACAATCCTCTCAAATGCAGATTGTGTGCTTTTATTGATGACATGAAAAAAAGCTCTCAACTGCTTGATTTGATTTGGTCGTATTCTAAAATATTTCTTGTTTTGAATAACATGTATAAATTAGAACACTCTTTAAAATGGACTGCAACTAATGAGTAGACTTAATTATGGTAGAATGATTTGGGAATGTCAATAAAATGAGATAGGTACAGAATTTTTTTTTTGTTTTTGATTTTTTCTGTGGCTTTTTTTTTAATCCCCAGCAGTTTTTTTTTTAAATTCCGTGTTGGATCTTTTTTCTGGAATCATTGAATATTTAGTACCATTAAATATTCTTTTCTTGGAAGAACTGAGAGTTCGCATCTTTTAGATTTTTAAAACGACCCAACAAAGAAACATAAATAGATAAATACATAGCTTTGTGGCAAACTTGTGACCTAGTACAAAGTATTAAGAAACACTCAATATTGATGCAAATTATGTCTAATTGAATGATTGAATGTGATTAGAAACTGTAATCTTAACTATTTAGCACGTCTAAGTTATCATGCATTATTTTGCCTATTTGGATGTCTCAATGATACATTCTATTTACATCAACTCAACAAATCTTGACCATTCTGAAACGCAATTTATTGCCATTTTTTTTAACCAAATAACATTTTTCATCATTATTTTTGGAATAGTTTTTATATATTTTTAAAAAATAATTTTACAATACATCCAACTAAGCAAAGAAACAAAAGCAACCTGTTGCAGTGAAAACTTTTCGAGAAACTAACGTGCGGGAAACAGCCATGTTGGGTCTAAAAGCAACGTCATCGTGCGGCAGAGCCGCCCTGCTTGTCGAGCCGTAATGGCGCCAGTAGCTCAGTTCGAGCGCCGCCAGCCATGAAAAGTTTTCAGGAACGAAGGCGGACTCTTGGAAACGGTTTCCGGGTTTCCCTTCCTGGGCTGGGACAGCAGCGAGAGGCACAAAGCTCCGATTGATTAACGATATCTCAAAGTTACGCTCAGGTAGGAACCGCTCGGTTTTTGGCTGTTTTTTAAGCTTCGCATTGTTTGTGCCGGTTTGAGCCGGGGAGGAAGGAAAAAGCCCCGCCTGAAGGGTCAGTTTGAAAGCCTCGCTGGCAACATGACACCAGCCGCGGGAACAACTGTCGCCTCGCTAAAGTTTTGACATGTAACGTTGACACAGTTTCACGGCTTTCCCAGCTGCGAATAGGCTTTTAAAACACGCATTTTAGTGATTAATGTGCGTTTCGAGCCGCACGTTCATCTCGGCGCTCCGCGTACACATAGAAAACGTGTCCCAGCTGATGTTTGGTAAACTGAGCGTCTGACAGACTGGGTGTGGTGGACATCAAACTGTTACAGTCACCGAGGCCTCCCCCCCCCCCGGCCTGTGACTGAAGCATTCTTTCATATTGTCCTTTATTATTCGACTCGACTATCCAAATAAACACTTCCTCCCCCTCAGCTTCTCCAAACTACAATGATGGCCGAACAGGTCTTATGACTTCACGCAGCTTTGAACTCATTTATTGTCCCATTGTCCTACTTTATTCCTGGCAGCCGCACGGGAACTCTCCACACTTCACACGTTTCAATCAATCAGTGTTATTAAGGGGCTGTTCAGTGGGTTGACTTTCACGCTTCCCCTTGTTGTAACTTTCCAGAGCTCCTCACCGGCTCTCCAAATTCTCATTATTCTCTGATCTTCTACTGTAAATAGCATGAAATGAATGTTGCATTCAGACAGTCAAACAATTGCGCTGGGAAAGAAAAAAACCCGCTCTCATTATGTGTCTGTTCAAGAGATGGCAAAGGGCCACTATTGAGGAGTTATCGTCCATCTGTGCTTGCGTTGTTGGCTCAGTAATAACATGCATATTTCACTTCCTTTCTTCCTGAGTGGTAAACGCGATGGGCGCCATCGCAGAATATGTCAACGTCAGGCTGGCAGCTGCCCAGCACAGCAGCGGACCACGCGGATCTTTCGCCCCAGATCAGAGATCAGTTTGATATCGGAAGAACAACACGTCTGATGACTGAGGGGGTCTCTGTTCCGAGCGGCTTTCACCGCTCCCTGACCTTTCCCCTTCCCGAGACCTCCACAGTTCAAACGCCGTCCGGCACGGGGAGCGCCGGGGTAGAAGTCTGTCCAGCACTATAAACTACAAGGGGATGTGGTGTGAATGGGGAAACCAAACCGAGTTCCCATTAAAGTGGAAATGGACGATTGTGTCTGAAGTTTGATTAATAGTGTTACACAGCAGGTCAGGTTTATTTACCAGCATCTATGTGGAGAAACTACATGAAGAAACGGTTATTACAAGCATCCATCTCTCACAGGAAAAAACAGTCATTGCCAGCATTGTTTCTCTTATTTTTTTATGTCTAAAACTCACAATGAAGTTGAGAAATCAATTGTTTTGTCAGTTGTAATATATGAACTAAAACCTTTCCAGCAGTTTTGAGATCATGTGATAATTATGGCCCCTGGTTGTGAAGGAAAACCACAGCTGATCTTTTGAATGACTGATTTTTGCTTTACATGAAACTATAAAGATTTCTAACAAAGCGTGTGGTGAATTTTAGGACCTTTGTTTCTCGGCTGAAGTATTTGCGAAGAACAAAATTTTACTACCAACATTGATTGAAAGGTTTATATTTTGAAAAATTAAATGTTTCCTTTGATTTTTTTCAGAAATCTATATATTTTTTAAATTGCCTTTTGTCTCACACCATCATCATTCATTTACAACCGATTTTAATGAAATTGGCCCAGTTTATCCTGCCTTATTTACTCATGCTATTCAAGCTACCGCTTATCTGTTTGCGTGTTTATTTACTTGAGTTGCTGACAATCAGTCTTTGGTTCATTGAGAATAAGCACATAAAAAAAGATTTTGAATAACTTGCTCTGGTGTATCAGTGCTACAATCAGCTTCAACCGCACCGTGTTTTACAGTTACTCTGTGGGTCACGTTAAGATAATATTTAGCTTCAGTATGACTCCTGCTTGTTTTCGGTCGTTTCCCACCACGTCCCCATCACCATAAACCATCCATCCTGTGCTTTTAACTCTGTGTATGTGTTTTACAAACACGCCTACCCGTTTCCTCGTGCTTGAAAGACTTTTTCATTCCGTCTATTGTGGGTTTTTTCCCTCTCTCTCTGAGCTCAAATTATGAAGCGTCTCTGAAACCACAGCCTGAAAATCAGTGTCATGTCTTTATTACAGTCCTTGTACTCACCACCACCTTTGGTCTCCCAAGGGCAGCTTAATTACAGTGCCCCCCCCCCCACACACACACACACTCTCTCTGTAGTTGTGTGGCTATGTGTTACATGAGCCAGACATCACTTTATCATGCTCAGCGGCTTTTTTTTTGGGGGGGGGGGTGCCTCCATTGCTGTGATCAGTTGCCAGTAAATTACCATGTTGTTTCTGTGCCATCAAGTTCAAGTATCCATGGTGTAAAAGTCATTGTTTCGTTGTTCCCAACGAGTGCAGAAAATGCTTAATCAAAGAGGGTGGGAGTGTGACACCTCTGACACGTTCTGTCAGGAAGGTGAATAGTTCCACAAGCACCGCTGCCCCCGTCGTGGCTTTATTCCAGCCAATAAATCAACTGTAAATGCATCACATGCCAACAACTTTGGCTTTACTAAGGTGGCATTTTTCCCTTTTGGCCCAAAGTGTTTAATCTCCGTGTGTGTGTGTGTGTCTGTGTGTGTGTAAGCAGCTCAGCGGCCTGGCCGATTAAATGGCCATTATTAAGAGAGTATTATTGGAGTGCGCCTCCCGCCTGTCTGTCCTGTTGTGTTGTCTTTGTGAGATTACAACTGCGATATTGGAACGGTTTAATTAATCTGCTGTCGGACTAATGCCGGTTCCCACAGAGATTGAAGAGAAACAGCACTTTGGGGCATGTGTATTTGCGTGTGATACACGTGAATGCGCCTGTGTGGGCTTGCTGCATTCACCCGGATGCTCATTTCCAAAGAAAACCTGCAGTGTTTTCAAACCCGCCATCGAGGTTTTTGGGCTTTTGGAGATAACGAGCCTTTTCATGGTCAGGAGCTGCTGTGTCCCGAACCTGATTGGGTGCGTCAGGCTGCTAATTTGTCATGAAATCTCACAAAAAAGCTGGTGCAGCCACGCAGTTCTTTCCGATTGGGATGATATTAGTTTTTCTCCAAGGTTTTAACACCTTCATTGAGACTTTTAACATCCTAGTGTCCTTTTAACGTCCCTAGTTTAACATCCTTGGGTGGAAGTGCCTGTCTGAGAGATATTGGTTGTTTTGTTCAGCATCCACATCCCATTCTCTGCCTTTGTGCCATCACAAGGATGGACAGGTTGTAATTGCGAAATAAATCCTCCGACTGCTGTGAAAAGTCGTAGATCTTCGACAGTGTTGATAAAGCCTCAATTTACAATTTAGCCTTTTTACTGTGCTGATGAAATTCCGGTTCAGGTTGGAACTTTAATAAAATATTCTAAATTTCAGAAAACAAACAAACTTGCACTCCATCCATCGATCTATCCAATGCTTTCATTCATTGATCTTATCAACGGTCATTGTATTGCCACAATTTGGCCCCTCCCCCTCCATGCTCAGTGCCCTCCTTGTTGTCCTGCATGGAGTTGGACTCCAAATGCAGTCCGGAGTGGGACGCATGTTCTTCGTCCTCCCTCAGTGGAGTTGCCCCGCTTTGGAAAGGCTTCAGGAGCCAAAGGGGATAAACAGGCATTGTTCTCCCCTGCGCCTCGCTAAAACCCCCCTGTCACCAAGAGAGATGGCTGCCCACTCTCATGGAGATGCACAAGACGCCTCTATCTACCATCTAATGCATTCAGCAGCAGCAAAGCGATTTCCCTTAACGTCCACCAGCACCAGTGTGTATTCGCCACATTCCAATAGAGAGAGCGGTCAACTGAGGTTTCCACAGCACCCCCCCCCCCAGTTACACCATTACATAACCAGGGTGCATCCCTGTGTTTGGCTGTGCCCGGCAGCCTGCCTCGTTCGAATGCTTATCACACCCCACCTGTCAAGGCCCCAGTGCGCTGCCGATAAAATGGAGCCTGTTCTTTCCTGCTCTCTCATTATGTGGCCAGTTTATCAAGCGGTCTTGTTACTCTGTCGTCTGCTCAGGGTCATAGAGCGGGGCGCGGGCATGGGGCACGCAAGCCTACGACAGTTTAACGGGCGTTTGGGAACAAATTAATCGCCCAGTGCTTGGAGTCTGGACTGAATAACGTGCTCCGGAGCAGAAATGATTCTGAAATGAAAGAATTAAAGATATGTGATGGAACCGTGCATCTTGATTTGCAGAAAATATTTGGAAATACAGCCAGAGATAATGTCAAAAGTTAAATTCAGCCACGTTCCTGTCTGGGAATGTTTATACCTTTTCTTTTTTTGTGTGTCTTCAACAAACCTTCCAGTTACTCATCTGAGATGGTTAAGTTCTTCTGACCAAACTGAGAGATGCGGACATTTTATTGCCCACAAACTTTGGTGGCTCCTAACAGGCCTGTGAGGGAGCAATAAAAAACAAAATGCATAAATTAACAAAAATGAGCAGTATATTTGTGCCGCAGAAAATTACTGTTAATTTCTAAAGTGGCAGCAGGATTTTCCGTGTCCACAACATTTCTCACTCGCTTTACTCGTCTCTTCTGTATTTACCAATAATACACAAGAATATCCCGCAAACGCTCATTGCAAACCTTGAGCAGTTTCACTGTGGTTCGGAGACATTCATCTTTTCTCACACACATTCAACAATCCCAACGTTACCAGTGACAGTCCATTGACAGGCAGTCAAACCGCCAAGATTTGGATAAAAGCAACCACATTTTTAAGTGATATAATTTAATGCCTTGGCCTTTTTTTTTTCTTCTTTTTTTCCCCCCTCCTGCAGGCGAATCATCGCGTAAAAAAAATGTCTCAGTCTGGAGAGAAGGGGAAGGTGAGTAACGCGCCGAAAAATTCGACATATTTACAACTCTCGAGTCTGCACTGGAACCGTGTCACACAGAGACGGCGTTTTACAGGAGGGGCTTCTAATGAGGCGGTGGTGATTAAGAGTCATGGTACTCGTAATCTCATGCACACATGCAGGCACAAGCATCCAGAGAGGATATCCTGGAAAAATGCAAGTGGTTTCATGGCAGGGCTTTATTGCCTGGCAGGAATTTTTCTCAACTATGTGCATCATCATCATCATCATCATCGGTCTCTCTCGTTTACACTCACATGCCTGTTTGCACAAACAGCTCATAAAACGATGAGAAATGTGAGGCAGGGTTTGTTTGGCCGATTTTACAGAGTGAGAGGAACAAGCTGTTAGGAGTTGGACAACACATGTCAACATTACATCATTACTCCAGGTCTTCTAATGTTAGGCATAGCGTGTAGCTTTGACTAGTTCGAGTCTCATTAATAGCAGTTTGTGAGATTAATATGGAACATTCCGTATTTCTTTGTACACTGCAGTTCCCAGATGCAGCAGGTTACGTGGGTTTTGCAAACCTCCCGAACCAGGTGCACCGGAAATCTGTGAAAAAAGGATTCGAATTCACTCTCATGGTTGTAGGTCAGTATTCGGCCTTTATGTTCGTCACTGAAAATGCTCTTCTTTCGTCTTTTTTTCTTTTAAATGTCTTTCCTGCCTTTCTTTTTGTGTCCCAGGGGAGTCTGGCCTGGGCAAATCCACACTAATAAACAGTCTGTTTCTCACTGATCTCTACCCTGAACGCTACATCCCTGGTGCTGCAGGTACTTTCCACGAGACACACACACGCACGCACGCCTGCACACACACACTGTAATAATAGAGAAATGTCTACTGCAATGTCTCCAACCGAGCATTATTTCAAGAGGAATGTTGGGAATGCTGCTGTAGTCTCTAAATATCACCATGGCCTTCTTATGACTTGACTTAGATTCGGGACTTGTTCAGACTTGAACAACAATCGTCTGTTCCCTCCCTCAGTCAGTTATTCTAGATAAGGCGGCGCTTATCCCTTTGATATGACACTGATTTAATTTCCGAAGGAGTATCCGCCTTTTTTTGAAGCCTTCCGTTCGTGCAACAAATCATCAGTCTCGGGCACGAGGTTGTGTTTGCTTGGACGTTATGTGTCTGTCTCCGTACTACGTGTCTCTCCTGCTTTGACCTCACAGAGAAGATTGAGAGGACGGTGCAGATCGAGGCCTCGACTGTGGAAATTGAGGAGCGGGGAGTGAAGCTCCGTCTCACCGTGGTCGACACCCCCGGATACGGCGACGCCATCAACAGCCAGGACTGGTGTGTTTATACGCTGTGGAGGAGTGACGGACGGAGACATGTGGAGCATGTTCGCTCATCCTTCCCTCCTGTCGTCCGCCACTCCCCCTTCTCTCTCTCTCTCTCTCTCTCTAGTTTCATCTTAAACTCCTTGTATCCAACCTTTCCTCCCTCCACATTCCCTGTGTCTAGATTCCATTATTCTCCTCATCCATGTGCACACAGAAGTGGACTTTACCATTTTGGTTTTACCCTTACAGAAGTGCTGCACCTACTACATAGATTAAATGTGTCTTTCGTGGCTTTCTGTAGTTATATTCCAGAATTAAATCTTACAGGATCCACATTGGATGAACACATGCTTCATTGTCTTGTTTTCTCTTGTCAGCTTCAAGACCATCATCCAGTACATCGACAATCAGTTTGAGCGATACCTCCACGATGAGAGCGGCCTGAACCGCAGACACATCGTGGACAACAGGGTGCACTGCTGCTTCTACTTCATCTCTCCGTTTGGACACGGGTAAACAGGCCCAATAATTGTAGCACCCACATTGAGAATTTACAGTCATGATTTCATTGTGCGTTCTCATTGTGACCTCTGGTCTCGTTGTTTTTCTCACTCAGTTTAAAGCCTCTGGATGTGGAGTTCATGAAGGCGATCCACAGCAAAGTCAACATCGTCCCGGTCATCGCCAAGGCTGACACACTGACACTGAAGGAAAGGGACCGCCTGAAGAGGAGGGTGGGTTTGATGCGCGCACACACATGCACACTTTGGACCTCATAGTCCCGAGTTTTCCCCATATTCTCATGTTGGTGTCAGTTTTGTTCTTGTGATCACTTCCATCAGCAGATGCATTGTTTCATTCCCACAAAGTAGTCGACCATATTAAGAGGATAGAATAATAGACTAAGAGTAGCAGAATCACCTCTTCATCCCTTTTCGCAGGCTGATGTGTCATAAAGACATTTGCTCTTTTGAGCGATTACATCCCTCCGTGTAATGAGAGTCATACGAAACCTTTCTTTGTCACGTCGATGCCGCGGCCAGATTGTTCAAAAGTACAGGGAGGGGCCACATCAGGGAGGAAACAGGAGGAGGGACTGACATAGGAAAAGAGTGTTGTATATAAAGTCGATGGAGCACATCTCATCCAGTCTCAACCCGGCCCAGATACTTCCTGTTGGAGCTCACCCAAGTGTCTGCCTGCCTGCCTGCCTGCACGCTCCTTAGCTTCCTGCTGTCCTTCAGGGGGATGGGGGGGGGGGCGGGGTAGTATCGCAGAACACACCAACCGCTTTCAAATCCGTGTGTTCAGCTGATAACCTCTCACAAGAAAATGAGTTTGGATAATGGAGCCTGAAGCCCCGGTTGGATTCCCTGTTGATGAGAAGGAGCCACTGTCAATTGAGCCAGTAGTTCTGGTTAAAATGAGCAGATAAACATGAGATCTGTCATTCAATCTGTCATGTTTGTCAAATTACACTAATTCACTTTGTTTACAGACAAAAGATGTTAAAAATGTCAGAATTAGATTAGCTTTGTTGCTTTATTTTAAATGGATCGAAAAGTAATTGTACTTTCAAAGTGTTGCTTCAGATTTCAGAATGGGGATTTTTGCCATTTTTATTTTGTCATTTGTAACAAGAGTGTCGCTCAAAGTTTTTTTTTTTTGAAAGAAAAGAACAACTGAGGTCTCAGTATTTTTTTAAAAAAACGGCAGTTATAATTAAACGTCAGACTTGTCTCCACACCTCCCCGAGCACAGCCAGACCTCCCACCTGGCTCTCATTCAGGACTCGGAGCCGGTGGTCTGGCCGGCGTCGGGCTGCTGGGCGAACAGCAGTCCAGCTCTGCTCTGTTCTCTCTTGTTTTGTTTGAAGCCTTCACAGTCTGATTGGTTGAGAGCGCTGATGCAGCATCTTAGCGAGTCGGGAGGTCACACAGAAGCCGTGTACGACAAGTGCTCTTTTTTCCCCCTCCTCTGTACTTCTTAAGTCAACAGGATTCAGCAAGTCGCAGTGAGACAATAATGGCACTTTTCCATGCGCACCTCCCCAGCTCCACTCCACTCAGCTCTACTCCACAACTTTGTGCAATGTTCGTGGCAGCATTATGGAGACGAGAGCAGAAAATTAGGTGATGTCATTTGTGTGTGTGTCACAAACACATTGCAACATTGGAGGACACTTAGTCGACGTTACACCTTCTGCCTGATCTCATGTGGTGTCGGTTTAGGTGTTGCAATTTTAACTTGTTGAGAAAGAAAAATGATAATGTTGAGTTGGTGTTTTCTTAAAGAAAAGAAAATAGGTTCAATTTGGCTCCATGAATGAGGTCCAAGCTGAATCCATTAGCATCACTCCTTGGCCAATCAGGGGCCTCGAGCGTGTCAGCTTCACGTCTCAGCTCAGGTATCATCTCATGAAAAGGCCTGAAAAATGACTAGAGTTGAGTTGCAATGAAACCAAACAAGTGTGAGTGGAAAAGCTTCATTGGTGAAGTGAATCTTCACAAGCAGTGTATGTTAGAGTCTCTGGCATTAGTGTTGGAGTTCCTCCACTCTGGTGTCCTAAAGGGACCTGCCCATCAGGTCGTCCGGCACGGTGTTGTTGTGTTGTGACCTTCCTCAAACCTTCTGAGTGTTCCTCTGGCACTCCACATGAACAACACCATGTTTCCTGCCCCCCCACTGCCTGAAACTACAGAAAAACCACCCAACTTGTTGACTTTCTGATGCCGCTGGCAGCATCCAGCTGGTCAGCTGTCCTGACTGAACTCGCTGGCACAACTTTTGTTTTAATGTTGGGTGTGTTTCTGTATGTGTACACTGTAAATGTGTAAAGTAGGTAATTATGAAACTGGGCCAGCGGAAATACTGTAGCGGTATCGCTTTGATCTGACCTGCAAACCCAGCTGGACGACCCATCGGCGAAACAGTTTGTTCACATGCTCCACTAAGTGTTCCCTCAACAGACGACATTTCCTTCTGTATACCGAGGAGCAATTAACAGGAGAGTTCAACAAACTTTTGTTCCAAATCTGTAACAATTACCGATGGAGGAGAAATGGCTTCGCAACAGTAAACAATACACATCGGTTGTTTTTTTTGTTTTGTTTTTCTGTTTAGGAAACAGAATTAGCTGTGCTAGTGTGTCTCAGCCCTGTTTAATGGCAGCCAGTTCCTGGACAGGCCATTATTGCCAGGATAAGCTTAATTGTGCTATCATGCCCCCAAATTTAGAAATGCCACTATGCGTCTCAAAGGAGAGCGTATTATTGCTGCTATCTCTTGTTTGGCCCCAATTTGGACATATACAACTTTAATCTTGATCTGGGTTAGTATAAATAAGTGCTGCCGCGGCGATCCTGTGTTTTTATCAGAAGGGCTTTTCCAAGTCGTAGTTTTTAATTGTTGTCTTGTGTTTTTTAACTCAAAAAGATCTAATTTGAAAAAAATGCGTCGAGGTGTGTAGCTCTGACTTAATGTGTGCTATACTTGAAAATGCGCTGTACTTTATTGTTTTGATATTCAGCACAAAAGCCGAACGAGCAGCTAAATTTATAACTGCTAATCAGGAAGCGAATTGTATATCAGATCTTTTTTTCGGCCAGAATAAACACACGGTCGCAGATAGCGTTACCGTGCTCTTCTTTATGACTCACCAGGTTTGTGACTATCACCAGTTGTTTGGAAAGATATTCCCTGTAAATGAGAAGCATCGTTGCAGCGCTCATTAATCTCCATTAAGTGTCCCTCTGGAGAACTGGCTCGAGTATTTCTCGGCAGAATCAGATTAAGTGAAGTGGCTCTTAGGTATACGTGCCGGATTCCCGCCGTACTCTCCCGCGCAGTGACGCGGGCCACCAGGCCTTCCTTTGAGGTCAGCACGCCAGCAGCCAAGAACCTGCCAGAAAGCCTGGTGCTGGAGGATGATTGATAACCCCCCCGCGTTTCTCCCATACAATTTACTGGTTTGTTTTCGTGCGCGGCACTTTCTCACCGTTCGGAGCCATTTGTCTCCGAGCAAATGGGACCCCTCCGTCCGCGAGCCCCGTCCAGTCCTTTCTCCCATTATTGGGGGGGTGGAAACAGCTTGTACAAAACAATATAGGTTTCCTGCAATGCGTCAAGACTGTTCCACTGACAAGACACAACCTGCTGGCAGTGCACGGCTCAGGCCCACAGGACAGAGTGCACAAACGTCCCCCTCGTTTACCTTTCATCCCCTCCGCTCTGCTCGCTGCTGGCCCACTCCTTCCTCTGCTGGCGGTGGCTCACTCAGCAGCCTCTTACCCTCTCCCTCTGCCTGTTTGCGTCCCCCCCCCCTTTTTTTTTTTTTTCAATTTGCACTAATGCCAATTTCCTTCACCAGGGTCACTCTGGTCTGTAGCTCATAAGTTGCCCCGAGGAGGGCATATTGAGGGGCTGATCCTCTCAGTCTGGGACCCTACAGTCATATCCTGTGCGAGGCTTTGGTCTCAAAGCGCTCCACTGGTTGTTTTCTGTTTGAATAGTGAGGACGGGCTTCAACAGGCTAAGACTGGAGTCCTGATGGCGGCAAAACATGCTTACTCAATTCTGGATGAGAAGTCTGTGTAATACACGATGACTTATTCTCAATGTTTTATTTAACCTTTAAATTAGCAATGAAAGTAGTCTGAAAAACTTTAATTACAACAAGATAGGAATATTTGTGGCTTTTAGAAAGTTGTTCTGCATGAAGTCAGTTCCATCTATTCCAAGCAAACTAGTAGGTTGTTCGACTGGTAAAAGGTGGCCTGAGGTCAACGTGATGCTTTTCCGTGATATTGCTTTTTCCCCTCCGTGTGGACTGAAGACCTCCCCTCAGCCAGGGGTCAGTAAGGGCCAGAGAGCCCGGCTCCTCCCGTCTTCTCGCGCACAGCTGCAGATGCCACACAATAGATTGGCTTTTTTTTTTTGCCCTCCTGCTCTCGTTCCTCTCTGTTTTTCTCCATCCTCTACTTTTTTTTTTTTCTCACCACCACGGTTGGATAATTTACCACGTGAAATCCAGTCATTTTTAAAGCTCCGTTCCGATGGAGGCAAAGGCGTCCATTGTTGGGGTTGAGGCCGGTGCCTCCAAGAGTTCGGAGGTGTTTGCTTTATTCATAGTCTCTCCTGCGTGAGTCCCTGGTCAGCTTGTGCCTGCCCTTTTCCTGCCAGTCTTTCAAACACGCGGACCTATTTATTTTTCTGACCCCCAGTGGTCATTGTGCTCCACATCTCTGCCGATTTTGAAACAACAAATATCTGGGTTCGCTCACAGTACCTGCAGCCCTACGGCACACAAAGTCATCTGTTGTTAAGTGAAGATCGGTCAAGCTGGCAGGCTGTGTGAACACAGCAGGTCTCCTTCTGTACAAGGGCCAACGTGAAAACAATGCTTTCTGGACTTTCTTGCTGCTGTGTTGTTAAGTCAGTGGTTGCTGAGACCCTTCTGATTAGCAGACCGAGAAGGAAAAACCTGATCTGTGGTGTAAATCCTAAACTGTCCCCTGCTAAAGCTCACTTAAATACAAGATTACATGAATAGCCTGATTGTATCTATCCATGCTCTTTGATCACAGGGAGAGGTGGGTGGTCCTACTGTACTAATGCCTTGTCCAGACTGTGTGTGTGTGTGTGTGTGTGTGTGTGTGTGTGTGTGTGTGTGTGTGTGTGTGTGTGCGTGTGAGTGTGCGTGTGGGTGTGTGTGTGTGTGTGTGTGTGTGTGAGCGGTTCTGAGT
>JASSRZ010000011.1:15926554-15957383 GCA_032164315.1 Malacoctenus gilli
GTGTGTGTGTGTGTGTGTGTGTGTGTGTGTGTGTGTGTGTGTGTGTGTGTGTGTGTGTGTGTGTGTGTGTGCCAGCTGGAAGCCAATCACAGACTACATCGACCAGCAGTTCGAGCAGTACTTCAGGGATGAGAGTGGGCTGAACAGAAAGAACATCCAGGACAACAGAGTGCACTGCTGCCTCTACTTCATCCCTCCATTTGGCCACGGGTAACCACGCACGCACGCACGCGCGCACCAATATGCTTGCACACAAAGTTGACAGTAGCTTGCAAAAACCAATGGGAATATGTCCTTAACACTGATGACGTAGGGTTCAAAAGGATCGAATCACTTATTGCTCAGCTACATTTTGCTGTCAGCACTGCTATTCGCCAACAGCCCTCAACAGTTCGGGTCTTGTTTTGTTGAGGATGTTTTGGCCTTTTGTTTTTTGCGACATTGCTTTGCAGTGCAGGTCGCCGTAGGTCGGGGAGGAGCGAGAAAGTGCTGTTGCACATTCTTTGTCATTATTGTGCAACTGTTTCACAAGCTTCAGCAACAGTGAAGGAATGCAGCTCGTATTAGTCAAACGATCAGAATAATTCACAGGCCCCCTGGCTGCCTCAAGATGAATGGATGTTCACAGTGCATTTGAGTCATCGGGTACTATCTCCGAGGCTGAACGTGTGTGTTAAAAAGCAGTTGTCCTCACTTTAAATTCCTCTTCGCAGGCTACGCCCGGTGGATGTTGAGTTCATGAAGGCTCTGCATGAAAAAGTCAACATAATCCCGCTGATCGCCAAAGCCGACTGCCTCACGCCAAACGAGATCAAAAAGCTGAAGGACAGAGTGAGTTAAAAACCAGCCGCTCCTTAGAGAAATCAGGGTTTTTTAATAGGCTGTCCAGTGTGCACTGACCCTTTCCTCTGCGTGTGTGTGTGTGTGACTGTGCTTTTGTAGATACGGGAGGAAATCGACAAATTTGGCATCAAGGTGTACCAGTTCCCCGAGTGTGACTCCGATGAGGACGAAGAGTTCAAGCAACTCGACAAAGAGTTGAAGGTGCGTTTGGAGCTTGATTTCCCGACTCATCGTTTATTTGTGTACCTTTTACTCAAGGGCACTGGAGGACAAGTTTAGAGACAGAGGTCCTAAAACTGTGCGCGGTGCAGTGATCTGTGGCCGAAATCCAGCGAAATCCAGCTGTAAACGGTCTTTTTACCTGTCTCAACGATTACAGTCACGCTCCTTTTCAGTCGCTCGGCGTCCTTTTGTGAAAGGGTATACGTGTGTGTGTGAATGCGCCTCGGCGCGCTCGCTCAGCTTTCTCTGGCCGCACAGGGGTTAAAATAACAGCCCGTCATCATGTCTCTGTGCAGGAGTGCACCCCCTTCGCTGTGATTGGCAGCAACACAGTGGTGGAGGCCCGGGGACAAAGGGTCAGGGGGAGACTGTACCCCTGGGGGATTGTGGAAGGTATGCTCCCTCGTCTGCCGGCGATGTCAACGACACCAAGTTGGCGTGTCATGTGTCGCGCTCCTTCGACGTATCGCTCACACTCTCCCGCGTTCTCTGTTGCGCAGTGGAGAACCAGTCGCACTGTGACTTTGTCAAACTGAGGAACATGCTGATCCGCTCTCACATGCACGACCTCAAAGACGTCACCTGCGACGTCCACTACGAAAACTACAGGGCGCAGTGCATACAGGAGATGACCAGGTACGAGGGCGGGGCCTTTCTCTGAGAACCGAAGCCGCCGGAGTGTTTTGTCAACACCTGAGACCGCTGGCGTTTCACAAATTCACCTGCAACACCTCTTGTCCCCCCATCCCCACCCCCCTCTTCTCCGTATCTCCACCTGCCAGTAAACTGGCTCAGGACAACCGGATGGAGAGCCCCATCCCCATCCTGCCACTGTCCACGCCAGACGTGGAGACGGAGAAGCTCATCAAGATGAAAGACGAGGAGGTACGAGGCGGTTCTCATGGATCACAGGTCACTTTTGCAGGAAAACTGGAGAACATGTGCGAGTCCCGACCATATATTGGACGGGAGACATATCTGTCGATCACAGGGAGGTGATACATGTCACGTCAGACAACGTGTTGATACAGAGCGAAATGTCATGATAGGATTCAGTATGTCCTCACAGAGTGTTATAGGACGACTTATGATGCACCACAATACAATAACATGTCTGACGTGATATGACTTAAGGTGATGTGATACAACATTCTGGTAGAATTAGAAATGATATGACAGGAGGCGATACTGCATGATACCTCACGATACCACACAGTACTCTGCAATACCATGATAATTTGATACAGGCGGTAGTAAAAAAAAAAAAAGATTACTATACAACATGACGCTGCATCTATTTGGCATGTTACAGTTTGATACTACAGAATACAAAACAATACTTTACAATGTAAAATCACACTAAATGATATCATGTTAATCTACAGATTACAACAGGTTTTAAATGCATCATAATATGTTTTGACATGACAAGAGCTGATGAATGTGATTTTCAAAGTGAACCAGCTGAGCAGCTTCTCGACTCATCTTAATCTGTGCAAACATCAGCAACAACGACTTATCCTGCACTGTTTCTTGCGTGTATCAGCAAAACAAAGAGCTTCAACACATCTGACAGGGTTTTACAAGTCTGAGTCCAGCATAAAGGAATTGTCCATATTCCTGAATGATTCTGCATAACGTTTACTTTAGCTTGTGTTCAGACTCATATAAATCGTTCTTTTGCTTTTCTCGCTTTCTTTCTGTCACCACTATTATTCATGATCCACTCCTTCTTTGTTGGATGTAAACGGGCTTGACTTTAATGAGCTTAAATAGAGGCAGACATTTGCAAGAATCAAAAGCTTTGCTGCATTTACGAGCAGCAGTGAGCTCACATGCTGCCTGCAGAATCACACGGCGCAAAACGTTTCCATCGGTGACCTCATGTCGGCTTTTGAGTCACTCGGGATGTTTGTTTTCTCTGAAGACGTTTTGATCCAGTGCTCCTGTCCGTCTGTCTGTCTGTCTGTCTGTTTGTCTGTCTTTCTGTCTGTCTGTCTGTCTGCCTGTCTGTCTGCAGCTGAAGAGGATGCAGGAGATGCTGAACAAGATGCAGCAGCAGATGCACGAGAAAGACCAGTGATGACCCCCACCCCCCTCTCCCTTCCCGGAGCAGAGCTGTGCTGCAGCGCCACCTGCTGTTTCTCCCCCCCAAACGACGGCAAGACCATCAAACTTGGAACGTGGAAAAATGAGATCATTGCTGTACATTTGTCCTCAGTTTGGTGCTCTGTATAGTTTGTTTGCCTGGAGGATTTATTTTGTTTTCTCTGGAACGGTTCGTTTGTCCACTTTTGAGCCCCCTCGCTGTGGTCTTAACATATATAATATAAATTAACTATTCAGTGTATCTAATTTATAAATGCAACGCTTAACTTTCGGATATAATGTCAGGGTATGTGCTGCCAGATGTTTTGTAAAGAGATGTCAGTTGTTGGTGATTCTTAGATTTGAACATGAATATTGTTTTTTTTTAATATGCGATTGCGTGTTTGGCCGTGTGTGCGTGTGTGTGTATTTCATATCAGCTTTCCTTTGATATCACCTCATATCCGTCCATGTAATTCCCATTTATCCTTCGACAAAAAGGTGCCACAGTGACTTTTATTTAATTTTTTTTTTCTAATTTCTGCTCTTAAACACATAAATTTAACATATTTCAGGTTTGGCCAGCCCTCTCTGTTTTTTTTTTATGTGCTGGCTGAGCTGAAAAAATGCACTTCTTGCCAGTGGCTGACTGTGAACGAGGGCTCTCTGATATAATGACAGGGTCAGGGCAGCACAGGGTGCATGTGCAAGCATGCTGCCATTACTCATATCCGCTGGATGCTGTGGGCCTTTTTTTCTTTTAAACTGCTTTATAGCTGGATGCCCTGTTCATGTCTTCAACGCATCGTGATCTGCAGAACGCTTCCTCAGTCAACCAGTGAGGAAGAACTAGATCACTGATGTGGAGCCAATATTGTGTCTGTGCTTCTGTTTTGAAATCCTCCCATTGCAAGTGAATTATGCCATTTGAAGTTGTACCAGCTACACGTGAGTTAGGACCGTTTGAAAGCGTGTGTATGTGTGTGTGTGTGTCTGAGGGAGCTGCTGCTGATGCTGATGAGCTGTACATATTTTGCCTGAAGGCCATGAGCTCAGCCCGTGTCCTGTTTGACAGAGGTGTGACAAATAAACTCTCGTTTTCTCGTCTCGGCCTTCGGCGTCGTTTCTCTGAGGATCGCGGGGTTCAGCGTCCTCCTCCGTCACTTCCGCTCGTCAGCGCTGGGACATTATCAGCTGATTCAGGTTTATCTGCTGCAGGCAGTCTTCCCCTGCACCGCGCACGGCGGCTTCCTGCTGTCAGTCAGTGGACGCACACGCGAGGATAAATGACATCAGTATTATTGGAAATGTGTCTGTTTTATGTGCCGTCCTGCTCGGAATCATCCATGGTAGATGTTCACACATAGAGGTTTTAAAACAACGAACAGCCGTGCTTACAGTCACCAAAATAGAAATAACAAAACCTTAAGGTGGGTCAAAGGAAGAAAAAAAGAGTTTTGTTGTTGAGATGTTGTCATCGAAAATTCTAATCCAATTACATCACAGAAAACCTAATTCTTTAAACTGTCTAATAATTGAAAGCTTGCATTTCAAAACAAGAGTCTCACTCACTTTTACCTCTGAATACTTGTATCATCTATACACTTATCAAGAGTTGAAGACACCTTATATCACATTATTTCTTTGCATTCTTTTGGCCTGGTGCACAGACACGCGCACACACTGGAGCACAGACGGGTGCATGTGCTCACAGTGTGTCACTGGTCTTTATCAGGGGGGGCCAGCTGGCAGCAACGAGCCGTCTTCCTCAAAGAAACACAGTCACCTCCTGAGAAATGAGCAGCGCTGACGGTAAATAACTTTTTCCCACTTTTCCACTTCTGAACAAGTCTTAAAATTGGTAAAAATTTAAAGCACGGACTCTTTTATTTCCCCAGTGCACCTGTGGACATGTAAGGTTCAGTTTGTATGGTCCCTGCTCTGTTTTCTTAGCATGTCATTAAAATGTCGTGTAATTTTTTTGTCAACCTTGTGTCAAACAGTGAAGAGCACAGCGTTGCTATAATTTGCATCTCACCAAAAGGGACTCTGTGTGGGATCGGAGAGCCTGCACTCAACCTCACATGACTGTAGTCCTGCACCACACCGAAAAGAAAGAAGATCACTGCACTTTGTGCGGCTTTTGCATCGAAACCCAAAATTTAAATTGATGCAATGTTGATTCTGACTTAAACAGAACTTGTCATTTTGTTGCAGTGGTGAATATTTGTAGAAGGAAGGATCATAGGGCACAACGTACAAAATGCCACTATTGTTGTTGTTCGAACACATGATTGTCCAAAGTAAAACATACCTAAAAGTCTCTCAGTCGAAAAATAATGCAATTATCATCTTCTTGATCAGTGTTTAGCCCTCCTCAATTATGTTCCACAAACTTTGGATTGACTTTATTTGTTTTTATGGACTTGAGTGTCGTGTTGTTGCAGGAAAATGTTCCCATTTTGCAGTACATTCCAACAAATCTGGTCTATTTTACTACTTTCCCTTTACGTTTTAGTAAATCAATAGATTCAAAGAGTAGTTTCAAATTCATTACACTGTAAATAATTTGATATTCCTTTTTTGTTCTTCCCAGCAATGTGGAACATGAAGTGGCTCCTGATCCTGGGTCTGCTCTTCTTCCTCGAAGGTCAGGTGTCGCTGGAGTGCCCCCGCCTCTGCACCTGTCACGGCAGTCAGGTGAACTGCAGCAAGAGGCTTCTCAACTCCTCCTCGCTGCCCACAAGTTTCCCCGTCGGGACCACCGAGCTGCTCCTGCACAACAACCTGCTGACCACCCTCCCCAACGGGCTGCTGGACGACCTGACCGCCCTCCGCTCGGTTTCCCTCCACGGCAACCCCTGGGTGTGTGACTGTGGGGTCCTCTACCTGCGGGCCTGGCTCCTGCGGCAGCACCCCGGCCTTCAGTCCCACCTGGGCGTCAACTGCAGCTCGCCTCCCGGCCTGCGAGGGCGGCTGGTGGTCTACCTGGCCGAGGAGGAGGTCCTGGACTCGTGCCACTACTGGTACTGTGACCTGGCTCTGGCCTCCCAGATGTGTCTGTTTGTGTTCGTGGCGATGCAGGCGGCGCTTCTGGTGGCTCTCATCATCTTCCTCAGGAAGTTCGAGAAGTTATCCAAAGAGGCCAAAAGAACCACGGAGGAGAGCTTCACGGCCTGGGAGAACCAGAGAGAAAACGAATACACCTCTTTCAAGGACACGAGTATCTGAGAGTGAGCTGCGATGTCAGATGTGATGAATGCCGTTTTGTTCCTTTATTTGCACATTGGCGAGAAAAAAATTCCAGTTCATGCAAAGTGAGCTAGGCCCTGTATGGGCTCAGCTTCATGCTGTACCGTCAAACTACCATGTAAACAGCAACAAATATATAATTGTAGGGTGAAATATTGATATCATGGAAGCTTCCGAGAAACAGGTTGTCAAGAATTCAGTGATTGTCAAAGTTGATAGTCTTTAAAATGAGCTGTAGAGAAATGTGCATTTGTAAAATATGGAAACACTTTCAACCTGCAATATACTTGTATGTGCTTTATTCTACACAGATAAGCATAAAAAAAAAAAAGGTTTAGCGCTTTTTTGAATCTCGAGTCCTTGAGACTCATGTGTTTTATTGCACTGTCTAGTTTGTATTTATAACTTGGTTATCGTTGCCCGTGTCTTTTTATAGTCAGACTTTGTCATTTGAATGACAATATCACGCCGTTGGAAAATCCTCCTGATCATGTTGAATGACAACAAGGGACGTTCGGTTCACTTTGGAGTGTGTGACACTCCCTACAGGCTACAGCGCGATATTACAGCGTTTCAATATTTTATGGTGGCTTAAACAATGACATTAACACACAATATTCTATATGGAAAGTTCTGTGTTTCTTGGATTTATAGTAACTCATAAAGGGACTTTTGTCGATAACAAATAAAAATAATTTGGGATTTTCTATTCAGTGTTTGCAATGTTGTTCATCCGTTTGCTTAAGACCGTCGTTCCCTTGTTTACGAGCTGCTTGTTGTTTACGTGTGGAAACCAGGGATAAACAGTCTGGACCTTACCTGGTCCGGAACGTTTCTATCCAGAGGAGGTTGCAGCGCCGGACCCGTTTAGCGGAAGGACTCTCTCGTGTTTACACGTGAGAATTGTACAGAGCTGGAATTCCTACGAGTTGTGTTTACCAGTTCATCGTGCAACTGTGTTACAGTAACGTTTATATCTTACGATATTGGGAAAAGTTCTGTGAACGCTGAGAAGCGTTTTTATAGCCATGCTACAGACAGATTGCTAATATCGCGGTCGTCATCCAACCTGTAATAAGCGATTGTTGGTTTTAAAACAGTGTATTTTTTATTGACCGCACGGAAATGGGAAAAATTAGGAAAAAGCACAACTGGAAGGGGAGACAGCAAAGTGAAGCGCAGCCGGCAGCGGGCGAGGAGAAAGCGGAGGTGGTGGTGGAGCTGCGAGGTAGGGACTCCTCGCCGTGTGTTGTTTCACTGAACGACAGGCAGCCTTGAGACGCTCTGTTATTTTTGGGTTTCCGATCAGATGGAGACCGACTCAAAGGCGTCGACGAGAGCAACGCGCTGGTCCTCCCCGCCAGCAAAGCCAAGAAGTCGACGGTCGCCTCACAGGTGGCGACGAAGAAGAAGCCGCTCACCAAGAAGCAGAGGAAAGAGCTGCAGAAGGTCCTGGAGCGCAAGGAGAAGAAAGCCCAGGTCAGTGCGGATGATTCAAAGGCTCTTGTGTGACTTGTGGTGTCACAGGTTGGTCTCCATGTCAAGCTGTTGGAGACGAATCAACTCCTGCAAATTGTTGACAAGTTCCTGCCTTTTGGTAAAGCTCACAAGTTGTTTCTGTCAGCTCATATTGTCAAAACATTCAACTTGAAATCGTTAGTGTAAAAAGGGTTTTATTCTCAGTATTGGCAGCAGAACACGTGAGGACCTTTTTCCAAAATCATTTTGATTGGATGATGAATTATGGACAGAACTTCAAACTCCTCCTACAATTGCCTTTGAAGAGAAAATTGCATGTTCACAAGTGGATGTTGTGAGCGCTTCCATAAAATGTAGCTGCAGAAACCTTCAAGCCAAAGAAAAAACCCCAACGTCTTTAAAGAATCTTATTCTAAATAGTTCAAGTGATCGGTCCTTTGTGCCGTGTGTTGTACATAACGTGCGTTTCTGTTGTGTCCAGAGGGCCGACATCCTGTCCAAGCTGGCTGAGGTGCAGCTCCCAGAGTCTGAACTCAAGCTGCTCTTCACCACATCCAAACTGGGAACCGGAGACAAACTTTACCAGAGTAAACAGTGAGTGCTCGACAGCATTCGTCCACCAAGACAAAGACCTGTGTGGCGCGTGTGTTTGTTTGTTGGCAGAGAGGACTTGAAAGAAACGTTCTTGCTTCCAGACTGCCCGATGAGCTGAAGGACGGACACTCGGATCCAAAGATCAGCAGCGTGGGCGGAGCCAACAGGAAGAGAAAATGGAAGGAAGAGGAGGAGGAGGAGGATGAAGAAGAACAAAAAGCAGAAGAAAGCAGCGATGTTGATACTTCGTCTGATGAAGAAGAAGAGGAAGAATCGAATCAGCTGGAGGGAACGAATGAGAAGCATGAAATCAGCTCCGCAGCTCAGGAGACTAAACAGGAAGAAGAGGAGCAGAAGGCCTCTGAGGAAGACGGGCAGAAGGAGACGAAGGTTTCGGAGCAGGACGAAGTCCAAAGCAAGACGCCGTCTCAGCCGGCTATTTTCATTCCCGTTGACAGATCAGAGAAAATACAGGTGTGTGTGTGTGTGTTTGTATGTGCGTGTTCCGCTTGGAAAGGTCCCCCGTGAGTCTTTTCAAGCCTTGTCGATCGTGTCTCTGCAGGAGGCCCGCCTGAAGCTGCCCATCCTGGCCGAAGAGCAGGTCGTCATGGAGGCGGTGAAAGAGAACCCCTGTGTGGTCATCTGTGGCGAGACAGGAAGTGGAAAGACCACCCAGGTGCCTCAGTTCCTGTATGAAGCCGGCTACGCAAGGTATCCTGTCCAGTTAAAGATGCTCCGTGAAAATCTTTGTTCTGCGTTTGTTTTTTTTTAGCCGTTTAGCAGCTTAACATAGTGACACACTTTGCTGATTCTTATTACTTATTGTTGTCTTGTGGGTTCTTTGTTCTTCCAGCGGAGGTCAGATAATTGGCATCACTGAGCCGAGGAGGGTGGCAGCTGTCAGCATGTCCCACAGAGTGGCCAATGAGATGAACCTTCCCACACAGTGAGACAGAATCTTATACAATTCAAAGCATTTCACATTTTTAAAAAAAAGATCTTTTTTTTAGAAATCGTTTTCGACGAGCCTGGAAAGGAAACTTTGGTTCGTTGCCTTAAAATGTTTCTGCGTCTGTTTTCAGGGTGGTGTCCTACCAGATTCGATACGAAGGGAACGTTACGCGCGACACAAAGATCAAATTTATGACGGACGGCGTTTTGCTGAAGGAGATTCAGAAGGTATCATCTTTACTTCGACCCTAGAGCGACTGCGGCTTAGCTGGTTATCTCCCATCCAAAGGTTTGACTTTGATCCCCCGTCTCACCTCGTCTTCAGTCAAAATGTCTTCGAGCAAGACAGCGAACCCTGAATTGTTCCCATTGACTAAAACCATATATGAATGACTGAAGTTAATCAACTAATTGATTTTTATAGATTTTATACTTTTTTTTTTCAGTGAGAAATTCAAGAAACATCTTCGGACTTTTTATTCGTTATATTTCAGAAATACTGTCAGGAATATAAAACCTATGTATTACATTTATTCGTCATACATTCGAGAAACTTCAGGGCGATTAAACAACACAATGTTGATTGTTAAAAGATGACTTTAAAGAGAAGTTCTGTCCATGAATTAAATGTTACATTTATCCAACAGTCTGTGAGTTTCATCCACTTTTCTCCGTGCGGTGCTGCAGGATTTCCTGCTGCAGCGATACAGTGCCGTTATCATCGACGAGGCGCACGAAAGGAGCGTCTACACAGACATCCTCATCGGCTTATTGTCCCGTATCGTCCCGCTGAGAAACAAGGTGAGGCCCGCGCCTGCCGCGAGCGGCGCATCTGGACGCCGGCGACCTCCGGTCTCACCTTCCTCGCCGGCTTTTTGTGGTCCTCGCAGAAAAACATGCCGTTGAAGCTGCTCATCATGTCGGCCACCCTGCGGGTGGAGGACTTCACGGACAACCAGAAGCTGTTCAAGACGCCTCCGCCCGTCATCAAGGTTGACGCCCGTCAGTTCCCGGTGACCATTCACTTCAACAAGCGCACCCTGCTGGAGGATTACACCGGAGAGGCTTTTCACAAGACCTGCAAAATCCACCGCATGCTGCCTCCAGGTGCAGGAGACGCTTTCTGTTTTTTTTAATCAGCTGAAGGAAAAAATCGAAACAATATTTGAAGGAGAATTATGTGAATGAAATCTGCCTTCGAACGGACTCGCTCCATAACAGCTGGTCTGGTCTTGCAGGTGGTATCCTGGTGTTCCTGACTGGCCAGGCTGAGGTTCACAGCCTCTGCAGGAGACTGAGGAACGCCTTCCCCTTCAGGAAAGGCACCACGACCACAGGTGAGCACTCGGCGTCTGTGTCACTCTCTCCGGGCAGGGAGTGAGCGTTCCCGCGTGAACGGATCTTTTCACTCCACAGAAGACGAAGAAACGGAGACGCCGGACGCAATGAGGAAGTTCAAGAAGGCCAAACAGAAGAAGACAGTTGTGAGTCTGCTCTCAGTGAAAAGACCCTGAGAGCCTCTTTGAGTTGAAAACACTTGCCATCCTTGGTGTATGTTTTATATTTTAAAGTGGTTATTTTTTTTCAGTCTTTGCCCAGAATCGACTTAGACAACTACTCTGCTCTGCCGGTGGATGAAGGCGACGAGGACAGAGAGGCGGGAATCGGAGACGAGGACGACGGAGGCTCGGACATCGACCTCGGAGACGATCCAGCTGACGGCGGCAAGCTGCTCCGGATTGTTTTTTTATGAACCTGACATACATCTGGAGAACTCTGTCCTTAACAAGATGCTTTGTTCTCCGCAGAGGAGAAAGCAGACCCATCCATCCCTCTCTACGTCCTCCCACTCTACTCTCTGTTGGCCCCCGAGCAGCAGGCGAAGGTTGGATGAAGATATTTTCTTGGTTAAATACCTAAAAAAAAGAACTGAAGCATTATTCGATCACACTCGCAAAATTAGGCTTTTTTTCCAGAGGATGACATAGAAAACAAACACAGCGGTGGTTGTTTATTAGGAAATACGAACTTGTCATGTTGATGTGATACACAATGTAAGTGGGTGATAATGTTTCCTGTTTTTCTTCCTGACCTCAGGTGTTTAGGCCGCCTCCACCCGGCACGCGACTCTGCGTCATAGCGACCAACGTCGCCGAGACGTCTTTGACCATTCCCGGCATCAAGTACGTGGTCGACTGCGGCCGGGTCAAGAAGCGTTTCTACGACAGAGTGACCGGCGTGTCTTCCTTTAAAGTCACCTGGACCTCTCAGGCTTCAGCCAATCAGAGAGCGGGCAGAGCGGGACGAACGGAGCCGGGACACTGCTACAGGTGGGTCAAGCACAGCACCGCGCCTCGCTTCCGTTGTACTTCTGGTTGGAGTGTGAAGCCTATTGAAGATCATTCAGTTCATTTGAGTGAACAGAAGTGTCATAACGTGCCACACATAAACAGATGATCAACACACTGCAGGTGGTTTTCACCTGATGGTCATCTTGTTCTTCCTGCAGGCTCTACTCATCTGCTGTGTTTGGAGACTTCAGCTTGTTCTCGGAGGCGGAGATCACTCGCAGGCCTGTGGAGGACCTGGTTTTACAGATGAAGGACCTCAACATAGAAAAGGTCAGACGGAAGTCCGTCGCGAACAGATAAACTGAGTCCAGATAAACGAAATTGACCGCTTTTTTTTTTCGTACTTGCAGGTGGTCAACTTTCCCTTCCCCACGTCTCCCTCTGCTGAGGCTCTGGCTGCAGCCGAGCAGCTGCTGATCTCACTGGGAGCTCTGGAGGAGCCGCCGCACACGGGGCGGTGAGTGTCTGGAGCTCTCTTCGGTTGAACTTGTGTTTTGATGATCACAAAGTGTCAGAAATAAGTAACGTTTTGCTCGATTTTTTTTGTTTGTTTGTTCCACCAAGTGTGAAAGCGATGCAGCGAGCGAGGCTGTCCTGTCCCATCACGCCGCTGGGCAGAGCGATGGCCTCTTTTCCCGTGGCCCCACGCTACGCTAAAATGTTAGCGCTGGGGAAGCAGCAGGGCTGCCTGCCATACGTCATCGCTGTGGTCGCTGCCATGACAGTCCGGGAGATTTTTGAAGATCTTGACAGGTTCAAAATCATTTATGCTCTCAAAAGGTTTCACTAAGTCATGTCGTGTCGTCCGAACTGGACAAAAGTGTTGGGAGTGTGGTTTTTCTCATGGAGAAGCCGTGTATTTTATTTTGAAGTAATTCTAACTGTGACATCTTGTTGTCCCTGCTCAGACCCGCGCGCAGCGAGGAGGAGAACTCCAAGCTCACCCAGCGCCGAGCCCGGCTCGCCCAAATGAGGCGGCTGTGGGCCGGGCAGGGCGCCTCACTCCTGCTGGGGGACCTCATGGTCATGTTGGGTGAGATTACTTGGTTTTTTTTGTCTAGTGGGCTGAACTGTAGTAAAGGTTGCATGGTGACGTTCAAAGACTTGCAGTATGGCTCTAAAAGTCGAATCATCCTCCAGCTTCCAGCATGAAACAGAATTTCCTGGTGGCAGATCACATCAAAAACACCATTTTTGATCTGAACCATGGAAATTTGTGTGACTAAGTTGTTCATGTGTGTTTGTTCATATATGTAAGATATTCATGAGGTCTTCCTGTGGCTGCAGGTGCTGTTGGTGCTTGTGAATTTACTGGCTGCACTCCCAAGTTTTGTGAGGCTAATGGCCTGAGGTATAAAGCCATGGTGGAGATCAGGCGGCTCAGGGGGCAGCTCACCAACGCCGGTACACACAAGCAACGAGAAAAACAAAAAACACCCGATTTTCTGCGACAGAAGTAGATCTGAAAAGGACCAAACTCACAAGTGTGTTCCTCTCCCAGTGAACGCCGTGTGTCCAGGGGAGGAAGCGTTCGTGGATCCAAAGATGACCCCTCCCACGGAGCACCAGGTCATCTGTCTGAGGCAAATCGTCCTGGCCGGGCTGGGAGACCACCTCGCAAGGCGAGTTCAGGGCGAGGACATGCTGGACCCCAAATGGAAGAATGGATACAAAGTGAGTGACCCCGAAGTTGTGCTTTCGGACACAAAAGTAAGGTCTTCCTGTGGTTCCCCTCCTCAGTTATGTGAATCTTTTGTTCTTAGACGCCTCTGATGGACGAGCCCGTGTTCATTCATCCCAATTCAGCCCTTTTCAAAACACTGCCAGAGTTTGTCGTCTACCAGGAGGTCTTTGAGACCACAAAGATGTACATGAGAGGTAAAGAAAGAGAATGAAGCTTATTTGTGTTATTCGTGTGTCAAGTTTGCTGGAAAATGAAAGAAATGTTGAACCTTTTTTATATGAGCAGTTTGGAGTTGAAATGGTGTTCAGTATGGCTTGATTCTGCTCTGTTTTAGAGAGTCACAGCGGAACAACGTTCTGTGTCTATTGTAACTGTGTCAGTGTCTGTGTGGGGCAGTCTTTCTGAAAGTTCTGGTGAAATGTGTCGATATTTGGGTTTCTGCCAGGTGTTTCAGCTGTGGAAGCTGAGTGGGTCCCCGAGCTGCTGCCCCAGTACTGCCATTTCAGCTCTCCTCTGGAGTCTCCGGCACCGTGGTTCTGCTCCTCCACCGGTACCATCAGATGTCACCGCTCGAGCACCTTCTGTAAGTCTCAGTACAGCGAATGCATGAAGGGCTTCAGGAGATTTCTTCAGACATTAAAAAACGGACTGCTGCGTCTTTCCCCCCGCAGTCCGTGTGGGCTGGCAGCTGCCTGCCGTGGAGATGGAGTACCCAGACGACCTGGAGCGCTACAGGCTGTTCGCCAGGTTCCTGCTGGAGGGACAGGTACTGCAGCCCAGCCCAAACTGAGACAACACCTGTCAAAATACATTTAGGCCAATTTTGTGTTTGGATGGAAAACAAACTTTGTCGAACGTTGTGTTTTTTCAACGTTCAGTCGTTCGCTGTTATAATCTGAAATGACCTTTGATGTGAAAGTGAAGAAATATTCAAGTAATGCATGAAATGGACCAAACCAAATACAATACAAACATTAATTCCCTGTTATTTTTCTCCCACAGGTTTGTCCAAAACTAAAGAAAAACAGTGGTCACCTTCTCTCAAACCCCTCCATCATGCTGAAAACATGGGCAAAGTATGTTCGTGTCCACACACACACACACACACACACACACACACACACACACACACACACACACACACACACACACACCGCTTTGCCTTCTTTTTTTATATAAGTTTGTCCGTTTCAAGTCTTTCCACCCTCATCATGTGTCCCTGCTATTTCAGGTTGCAGCCCAGGACGGAGGCCCTGCTGGGACCCCTGGTGTCCAAGCAGGTCGATAGCAAAGAGGCCCTTCTGTCTGTCTGGAAGACTGAAGATAAATGTGAGCATTTTGTAGCTTCTTGGTTTATTTCGGAAATGTTTAAGTTCCCCCGCTGACTGAAGCGCGTCTTTCTCTTCCTGCAGTTCTGCTGTCGGCATACTGCCAGTGGTTACCTGAAGCCATGCACCAAGAAGTGGCCAAAAGCTGGCCTCCTGTTTGAAGGCCTGAAGGCTGAGAGACTGATCCCAATGATATGATGATATTCGTAACACATCAGCAGACCCACTGGTCTGTTTTTCTTAGTTTTGTATTTTATACACAATATCTACAGCTTGTCGAGTTGTTTCCCGGCAGATAATGTTCCAGCTGCAGCTTCATGGTGACATTTAACTCATCTGTATTTGCTGTTGTTTATCTCTGTGTCATTTAGTCTTTATAAGACTTGTAAAAATCTGTGATTGTGAAAAATGGTTTCGTGTTGGCTGCCCTTTAATAAAGAGTCAGTAAAAGACTGTGTATCTTGATCAGTTACATTACTGTTTGTGTTTACAAGATGCCTGAGGAATGTATGATTTTGGCTCAAGGTTTATGTAAGGTTTAGATTCTCAAGAAAATAGGAGCATTGGTAATGAATCAAAGACGACAAGGTAAAGTCAATCTTTATCCACAAAAAAAGGAAGTAGTTTTGTTTAAATTGTGTTATGTGAACAGTCAGTAGGTGTTTTCTCTAGACATAAACAGCGGCTAAGGCCTGAAGTGTGTTTGAAGAGACTGTTTGCTTCTGAGAAGCATGCTGGGAGAACTGAAGGATTTCATTTCACCAATTCAATCAGTTTTTGCATTCAGAAGAACACAATGAATTTGATAGATTTTTTATTTAAAAAAAAAACAGTTAGTGTCCAGATGCAATTTATGCATTGTGCAGCAGGATGATCAACTGCTTTGGACTTATTAAAATACAAGTAGAACCATCAGTTAGAATCCAACTCACTGCTCCAATCAGAAAAGTACTATTGCCATAACAATTCACTTCAGTCATTGACTGTAAAATGCGTGAATAATTGAGATACGATATGACTTTTTTTTTCATTTTACCAGAGGTAAATATATTCGGAATTTCAGTTTATAGAGTAAAGTACTACCTCGTGGTGATTGGTCCATGTCATTTATGTCGTCACTTCCTCCGGTCTTGGGAGCTCACTACCGGACAAAGCTGAAAACAACAGTAAAAAAAAAATCCCCTCGGCTTCATGCAGTTTCTCAGCGCAGCTATTTGAGAAATACATCCTGTTCCCAGTCTTTAAACTCGCCAAGACCGAGACAGGCACCATGGTGAGTGTCACGCCGCTCGTTTTCACCGCTGACGACGCGTTTCCGTCCAAATTCGGGAGCTTTCGGTGTCGCCGTTGGGTTAGCGCGCGGCTAACAACAACACGACGCTCGCGGAGCAGAAAAGCTGCGCTGTCATCCTGAAGTTAAAGCCCCGCGGCGATGTCAGCGACAAAACAACACCCCCCCCCCCAAACTCGGTGTGTTGTAAATGTTTCGGCTTCTTTCCCACAGTTTTCCTTCCAGGTGTTCGACCACACCATATCGCGGGGCTTTCAGAACCGCTTCTCCACCCAGTACCGCTGCTACTCGGTGTCCATGCTGGCGGGACCCAACGACCGCTCCGACGTGGAGAAGGGAGGCAAAAGTGAGTTTTCGGAACGTCTTTAACTTGGGCCACAATGACGGCGATCCAACGCGACCTGCCAAAAGCAAACATCACGAGCCACGAAGCATCGATCGACCTTAGAAACACGCTTGGTAACCAAGGCGACATTACTTTCCGTCATGTTGACATGTTTTTTTTTGTTGTTTTTTTTACAGTCATAATGCCGCCCTCAGCTCTGGACCAGCTCAGTAAGTGCAAGTCAAAGTGTGCATCATGAATAACCATAGTCAGCAGCCTGTATGACACACCGACTGTTTGATTCTCTCCACTGCCAGGCAGACTTAACATCACCTACCCAATGCTGTTCAAGCTGACCAACAAGAACTCAGACAGGATGACGCACTGTGGCGTCCTGGAGTTTGTGGCGGACGAAGGGATCTGCTACCTGCCACACTGGGTGAGAGACGTGGAGAGAAAGGCGGGCTTCAAAGGATCTGAACTGCGTGATGTGATTTGGGCAGGATGAAAGTGAATTTCTACCTCGTGCTAATCGAGTGCTGGTAAAGATGTTTGGGAGGCACACATCCAGTCAAAATACAAACATCCTGTGTGTTTCGCTTGGTCCAGATGATGCAGAATCTGCTGCTGGAGGAAGGCGGCCTGGTCCAGGTGGAGAGTGTCAACCTCATGGTGGCCACGTACTCCAAGTTCCAGCCCCAGAGCCCCGACTTCCTGGACATCACCAACCCCAAAGCAGTGTAAGACGCAGCCGCCCAGAGCTAAAGGAGTCTCTTTCTTTTACATTTGGTGTTTCTGAGTGAGTTTCCACTGAGACAACATGTTGTTGCAGGCTGGAGAACGCTTTGAGGAACTTTGCATGCCTGACAACTGGTGACGTCATCGCGATCAACTACAATGAAAAGGTAAAATATTTTCTCTGATATGTTGTAATTGTGATTTCCCTGTGAATCATGTAGTTATTTCCAGCAGATTGTCATTGAGAATATTTGTGTGCGTGTTTCAGATTTATGAGCTGCGAGTGATGGAGACCAAGCCGGATAAAGCTGTGTCCATCATCGAGTGCGACATGAACGTGAGTCCTGTTTTTTTTTTAATCAGACCGTAACAAATAGCTGTAATAAATTGTCCTCTGATCCGTTGTAACTCCGCACCCCAGGTGGATTTTGACGCTCCGCTGGGCTACAAAGAGCCTGAACGTCGACCTCAGCACCAGGAGGAACCAACGGTAGGAACCAAACCGTAATGTTCCCTCTCTGGTTGTGGTTCTGAGATCAGTATAATAGTTATCGCATCTCGGCAGGAGGAGGAAGGAGATCCCAGCAGCTATGCCGACATGGACACGGGATTCCGGGTGAGTTCATGCTGCTCCATATTAAGTCATGAGTCATGGCTGCGAAGATCAACTGAAGCAAACTTTTAATGTTTTCTCCACAGGCTTTCACTGGCTCAGGCAATCGTTTGGATGGTAAAACGAAAGGAATCGAACCGAGTCCTGCTCCTCTCACAGCAAGTGACATCAAAAGGTGAGGAGAGCTTTACACGCATGCCCAATGACATACAAGGGGAAGCTTGCACAGATCTTAATTCAGCTTCACCGATTTTGTTTCAATCAAACAATATAAATTGTACGAAAAGACATTGTGGGGCTGCGCTCTGCTCTGTTCAGTTTTTTGTACACGTCACTCGACAGAGAGCCAGCGCTTTTATGTTAATAGTTTGATCTTTGACCACACAGAGGCATTCCCAACTATGAATTCAAAGTCGGAAGGATCACCTTCATCAGGAACTCCAGGCCTCTGCCCAGGAAGATCGTCGACGACGTGAGTAACATGACCTTTCTGTATAGGCACTCTCTCTATTTGTATCGAAAATAGTTTCATCGGGCAAGTCTCTCCTCAATTGTCTTCATCATATGAAGAAATTCCTTTCAAGAATTTGTGATGTGGTTAGTCCCTTTTGGTGTTTCTTAATCTGTTTTTTTTTTTTTTGTATGTTTGTTGTGTGTTTTGTCAGGACGATGCTCTGAACAGATTCATCGCTTTCTCTGGAGAAGGACAATCACTGCGTAAGAAGGGGCGGAAGCCCTAAAGGAAACCCAGATGAGGGTTCCTGCTCGTGTGCACAGATCATCCAAAATGTTTCGTCCTGCTCGGCAGCAAAGTCAATAAAAACGACTGGCTTTCAGTTGCATTCGGGTGTTTCTTCCTCTCTGTCCCACTGAAACGGGACTGCGGTTGACTTTGGAATATAGTGTGTAAAACCCCGACAGTGCTTAAGCAGCTCAGTTTGATTTTGAGCCGAACACGACTGTCAGTTTTCTTGAAATATGCTTTTCACAGTTTTCAAACAATATTATGTAGATAGTTGTTGTAACGATATCAAGACTTGAGCTCTGAATATGAGTGAGAGACATATTCTCTCCTCCACAGTTATATCTTTATCGTTTGCTTTAATTTAATGCCGTAGGCCCCATTGTGAGGACATAATGGCAACTGCATTTCTTAGTTACAAAGCAAGTGAGTTGCAATGAAAAAAAGTGTAATTTGTTTTTTTTTTTTCTGTGTGACAGAAATAATTGAAATGTTTGCAGGGTTTTTCTTTCTTTTTTGATTTAAAGAAAAATAAAGGACTGTGTTTTGAAATAACAATTATTTCATGTGTTCTGTCAGTAAATGAATAATGTTGGGGGGTATAAATATGTACTTTTATCACATGTACACACAAATTCTAGAGTTGTCATGATACCAAAATGCAGCAGACAGACATGACATAAGTGAAAACACAGACCCGCATTCCTACAAAATACCTGTAATTTTTTGTAAAAAGCCTTTTTCCTTTTTAGAATATGTCTCCACTTTTTGCTTAATTAGTTTAATAAATAAGAGAACATCCAAATTGAATTTTCTGAAACTATGAAAAGCAAAAGCATTACTGCTAAAGTAAATAGATTATCTATCTATTTATTATTTGTGTGTGTTCACACACCTTAAATTCATTTAAGGCACTATTTACATTACATGTCTCACCAGAGTAAAATTGTGGGAGCGCTTACAAATTTCAGTAAAAAAAAACAACCCAAAACGTTCTTTAATTTAAAGTTAAATTTACATGTTAAGTCAGAATTAAAGGAGGCAACTCACTGCACAGTTACTCAAGAGAATCATATCTTATGTACAGTGATGTATGAAAAAAAATCGTATAAAGCATGGTTTCTCTGGATCAAATGGGATTATCTTCTAAAAAAATTCCTTTCCCTTTAAAGTACTACAACATTTTGAACCCATTTATTTGGTCCCATTTCTGCGAACTTCATATTTCATTTCTTCCATTGGTTTTTCCCCAAAACAGCTGCTGTGGAAAACTCGTGCTTTTGTTCTGAAAATACACTGAGCCGGAAAACTTCTAGTTGCTGAAGCTAACGCAGCTAGCGATGGACAGCACTGCGGACCTGCCGTGGAGGGTATTTACACTTACTTTTACACTCGTGTATCTTAGCAGCAGATGAGCCATACTCGGGTCTGCGCGCCCTGTTCTCAGTGGTGCTGAAAATGAATTAAAGAAAGTTACACGTGAGGGAAAAGGCCAGCAAGGTAATTAGCCGCGGCTGCTAAACTGGCAAAGTCAGCGAGAAAAAAAAAGCAATGTCACAGAACTAATGGGGAGACGACAGTGATTTGCTTGAATTTCAGTTTCTTCTTTAAGACCATATGTGTATCCATATTATAAAATACTCGTGTATACTCGGGTAACTGTACCGTTCGTATTAGCTGTTGCTCAAATAATACTCATGGGCCATAATTTACAGTAAACGCTCGGGGGCGTTTATAGGTAACCACGATATCTTCTACCATTTCTTTGAATCGACTCCAACGTTATAATTGCATAAGACCTCCATTAATAATTGCAAGTTATGGAGCAATTGCCACCTTTTGGATTTTTATTGAAAAATTTCTAACTTGACTTTTGAATTCATTGTTTTTGATTTTTTTATTCAGTTCAGAGATTTCAACTTTGAGCTGCTCTAATTTACCCCAATTATTTGTTGTATCCGTATTTATTTTCCTCCTAGTATTTCATCAGTAACATGAATCAGTCTGACAGCCTCTAACATTGTAACCCTGCAGATTGATGTGCTTCATAGATGTAATTGAAACATGTTGCCACTGAACAAAATCAACAAAAGTATTTGGAAGCACAACTGGATCTTGTGTATTCTGTAAACCTCTTTGTGCCTCTGTCCACACTAGCCGCCGCGCATCTGTGACGATTACTTGAGCGAGTTCAGACACTGCAAAAGCCTGCAGAACCAATTCCATCATTACTACGCGCACGGGACCCTCCCGTCCTGCCGGCAGTGGAAGGAGGACTACACGAGCTGCAGGGAGTGGGAGAAGCACGGGCGCGCAGACGCCAAGGTCGAGCCGCAAGACAGTCGCTGCTGGAGGCCTTCGTTTTTGGCCCCTTGGATGCACTCTGAGGCGCCATGTTTCTGTGTTGCAGGAAGCGCTGCAAAAGAGCGAGAGGAATCGCGTGGCAGAGCAGAAGAACTTCACCCCCGTGTGGGAGCTGAGGGAAGAGCCCCCGAGAGACTGGCACCTGCCCCTAAACCAGGAAAGCCCCCCGGACTCGTGACCCCCCCCCCCGCCTCCCCCATGTCACCCCGCTGACGCTGCTCCATGAACTTTTACAAACATTCGAACTTCGTTTCATATCCACCTCATCTTTCAGTGAAAGAGTGCTGGACTAACGGGTGCTGACTTACAGTGAAATATGGAAGCTATAATATAATAAAACAATGGCAGTACATACAGTCTGACATGAATGATTGATCCTCAGCTGCTGGTGAAATCAAAAGTACAGAATTGAATTAAAACACTGAAATAGGTTTATATTATGTGTTTTCTGAACGGAAATTCACAGTCAAATCGTGAAAGCATGTTTTGTTTGGAGAAAATTAGAATATAGAACTGTTGTGGTAACAGTGGTTTCCAGTGTAACTGCTGATTCTTTGTGTTGGTGAGAGTGTTTGTTACTGATGGTGTGGGAAACCAGAGATTAAAGATGGGGTCTCTGGCATTTCTGACACACTTAAGGGGGCTACTGCTCTATAACACTTAAAAAATGCTGGCATCGATTTGAGCGTCTTCCCAACCCCCCTGAAAATTATCTCGCGGTGAACGGAACTATTAGGAAAAGTCCAGCTTTATTTTCAGTCTCATTTCACTGATTTTTTTTGTTTTCAAACAAAAAACATGAACGTGACGACTGAAATGCTTCATAAGCCTGTGTAGGCTGTTACAAAGACATGTATTCATAGAATGAGTTATGTACAAAAGGGGAGGCCCACACAGGAACAGAGCAGAGACGCTGCTTCCAAGGCTGGTCCTGGTCCACGTCCATCACTGCGTGTACACTTTGGTGATGTCGTTGTACTTCCCGTCAGGGGCCTCATACTTGGGTATCGGCGGCGTGTACACAGGGCCTTCGTGAGAAAAGGGAAAGAGCTGTGGGTCCGGCGACAGCGCCGCCCTGTACAACGCCTCCGACTCCAGCTTCAGCTCCTCCAACGCCTCCCTCTGCGCTTCCAGGGCCAGTTCGAGCGCCTCCTCCTCAGCTATGTGCTGTTTCTGCAAGGGGAAGAATATGGGAGGCCTTTAACTTGCACAGGGTGCAGAGCAGAGGTCCAGAGCAATCTCCGTAAAAAGCCCGAGAGTGGGGGAGCGGCGGGTAAGTGCCGACCTGTTTGTATCGGCTCCACTCTTTCAGCAGCAGGGCGCGACCCTCACTTTCTTCAAATGACAGCCTCGTGTTGTCGCGCTCCCTTCAAAAGAATATGAAATAATTCAAAGAAATTCCAAGCAAGGATGAAAAAAAAGCAGGTGAAGATAAATTTTGTCGAATAGCACCCTTCAAATGCATTCATATGTGTGTTTGCTTGTGGAAACCCAGTCGTCGGTTTCATCAGGTGTGATGCTAAACAGCTTCTGCCACATTTTGACAACAAATAAGGATTCCAAATGTCGCTCTGCAACACGAGTTACGACTGCTGTCCAAACTCTGAAAGCACCTCATCTCATCCAGGCATTTGGTGGGAGTGATGAAGTCCTCGATGGGGATGAGCTCCGGCGGGACTTTCTCCAGCTTCTTCAGCTTCTTCCTCAGGCGCTCCTTCATGATCTGCTCCCTCTTTGGGTCCACCTTCTTCTTCTTTTTGGGCTCCGCTCTAACGCGACACCGAACCCACAGCTTTAATGTCAGCTCAGTCAGTCACAGAGTGCAGATTTTTAGACATCTTGAAAAACATTAATAACATAAATTACATTTATATTATTTTTTGGATATTGTCAGGTTCCTTTAACCAGCCCTTGAGAGTACTTCGGTCTTACCTAAGTGAAGCGGAGGTCTTGAGTGACATCACCGGTGTGGACCACAGACCCTGTGCAGCGTGGAGAGGCCCCCCCAACAGGAACCTGCAGAGACACACAACAGACCGCACATTTAGAACGAAAAATACATGGAAAAATCTCAAAGTTAAATATCGATACCCTTCAAGGACAGCAGCGCTTTCTCTCCCCAATAACCTTCGAGCGCATCAAGTGCACGTCCGTACTGACCTCGACGGAGGCGCCTGTCGGGGCGAGACCCTGCAGAGACAGCGGGCGAGTGCCGCGGACATGTCCTCGCTGCGTTTTGTCTCACTTTGAACACATATTTGTCGGACAAGATCGCGAAACTATTCACATGTCCCGTTGGTCGAACTGCACGACAGTCACGTCGCGTAAATGTGACGTAACCATCCCGCACCATCACTTCTCGCATTTTCGTGGAAACGTTTCTCGGCGATTAAAGAAAATAACTGTATCGTGAATTTATTTTTGCCTCCCAAAAATTAAATAAAATATTAGATAGGCATGTATATGTGAATACCAGGATTTTTTTTTTCACGCGTTTGACGTGAAAAATATTTGTCGAATCTGTGAATTCGTATAAAATTTGGACAGCGCCCGATTTGGGTGAAAGGTCGCTCAAGTCGAGGGTTTTTTAGTCGCGGGGGCCGAAATATCAGTGTGGAAGTTTGATCTTGACTGCGAGACCAGCGTGATGGCCCTGCTCAGAGGTAAGCACACACGGTCCACCTCAGCGGGGGGCCGCTCAGCCGCCGGGCGACAAGTCTGCACGGGCGACACTTCCAGATGCCTTTTGTATAAAGCCGCATTTTTTTTGATTGCGTTGCAAAGTTGCACTCTGATGGATCGTGGCTTTCTTTTCGAAGTATCCACGCTTTTTTGATGATTCATGCATGGAAACGTGATCACTTTTGTACATAATGTTACGCACAGTTATATAGGCGAAAGGTTACAAGACTGGAGGGGGTCAAAGCTCGAACCGAGTTTTATTTTACCTGTGGAAATATTAAAAATACAGCTGCTGTGGTCGATTTTTTTTTTCCAACCAAGTAGTATGCCTGAGATCGACAGTATGTAAGATCTTATGGACCCTGAGCCCATTAAACTTTTACATCTGGAGATTCAACAGTTCAGACTGAAGAGCACACAACTTTATGAATATTCACTAGAATAGGTTTATCATTGAAAAATAAAAAAAGAACAGTTTCAAAAAAATGTTAAGGACAATGCCATTTAAGATCAAGGTTGTAAACTTCACTTGATAAATGTACAGAGTCAGACCGCGCTTCTGTTTGTCATGATGACATGTCCACATCAGGACGATGTGGACTTTAGGATCTATCAGCTGTGCTGGACTACATACTGGACGTGTGCAACTTGGCTCAATCGATCAATCTTCCAAATGTGCATCAAGTGTAAAGGAAAAATTGGTATGAACCATACGGTGTCTCATCAAAGATCCAGAGGTATGCAATGTGATCGTCAGAGCTGCAGTGACTCTTCGTGCTGCCCAGAGACACAGAGTGCAGAGGTTGTCACACAGTTACAGGTTTTCACAGTGTGACAATTCTCTACAGTGTGAAGGACTATGCAAAATGCTGCTTGTGGTTTTTTTTGGGACACATTTCCAAACTGAAACCTCTTGAAGCAATTTAAAAAGCTTAGCAGTACCTGAGAGTCTATACAGCTGACATGGGGTCATGGCTGTTCGGTGGAAAGCCGGTCAGGATGACGCAAGTGAAGTACAGGGGTGGGAGTATGCTGATGGCGAGCTGCTTTAGGGCAAAGGGTGAGGGGATGGCATTTAAAGATGGCCCCCTGAACACCTGTGGATATACCAAAATGTGGGCTGACAAGATGACTCACGGGGAAGGTGACTCACTGACATCAGTGTGATGATCCATTCACTCGAATCACAGCAGAAAGACCTCTTTAAATGGTTTCTTCTGATCATGATGTGGAAACTTTGTACAACATCAGTCTTGTGCTTTTGGTATGGTATGATCTGGTAACTCTGTACATACACACTTCTTCCCCTCTGAAGGTGTATTTATTGTCAGTGCCAAGCGCACCCCGTTCGGCACCTACGGCGGCGTGCTGAAGGATCACAGCGCGACGGACCTGGCCGAGCACGCGGCCAAGGCAGCCCTGGCTGCGGGGGGCGTGGCTCCCGAGCTGGTCAACAGTGTGATCATGGGAAATGTCATGCAGGTGCCCGACAGCATTCACACCGCCAACACGCTGAACCCAACAGCCACCGCCCCTCCCTCTATTAACGCCGCCCGTCCCTCATTTCAGAGCTCAGCTGATGCTCCTTACATCGCTCGGCATGTCGGCCTGCGGTGTGGCGTTCCCATCCCAGTCCCTGCCCTCACTGTGAACAGACTGTGCGGATCTGGTTTCCAGTCCATCATCAATGGTGCCCAAGTAAGCTTTGAGGGACACAAATGAAGCGTGAAGGCCAGATAATTGTGGGGTCATGTACAGTTGGATAGTAAATTACTGAGAGGCATTTCTACTGCACCTGATGTTGTGCTCCTGTCGAGTTCGTAAGTCAGAGGGTCAAACATTATGAATTGATGTAAATGTTTCTTCTACCTCCAGTAGATACAGACATGACACACACAAACACACACACACACACACACACACACACATCTTTGGACCTAGGTCTTTTGATGTTTCTTCAAAACAGCAATAATTTGTGTGTGTGTGTGTGTGTGTGTGTGTGTGTGTGTGTGTGTGTGTGTAGGAGATCTGTCTCAAAGAGTCGGAGGTGGTCCTGTGCGGCGGTTCAGAGAGCATGAGCCAAGCCCCCTATGCTGTCCGCAACATCAGATTCGGTACCAAGTTTGGATTCGATCTCAAGGTCAGTCTTGTTTTGTTTTTGTTATTTTGTTTGTTTGTTTTTTTAATTCTCTTAGCATTTCATATAGACGTACATGATGTCATGTGAAGTTATTCAACTCTGATTACAACTTCTGTCTGTGTAAACCTGGCAGCTGGAGGACACGCTATGGGCGGGTCTCACTGACCTGCACATCAAAATCCCGATGGGCATCACGGCAGAAAACCTGGCAGACAAGTACAAGATCACGCGGGAAGATTGTGACAACTACGCATACCAGACGCAACAGAGGTGGAAGGCAGGTGAGCCACGCTGTGGACTCCAGTGGCTGTTTGGCCTTCGTTATTAAAAGCTGGCTTTAATAAAGGCTGGCTTTAATAACGGCCTGCTCTTTTAAGCTTTCCCGTACAGTGCTCTTTATTATACTGATTCTCTCTTCCCAAAGTGTGGGCTACAGCCCCCTAGTGAGCTGTGGGGGTACTGCATGGGGTTGTGAGCTGGCTCAAAAAAAATCCTTCAAAAAACATTTCAATTTTCAACTTTTGATATGAGTTAATATGGATGAATTATTTTTATTTTTACATCCCAGCTGTGAAGCAGTGTGACAGTGTAATGTTTTACATTTGATGTTTGAAAACTGTTTATGTATCTTCATTAGGCCAAAATATGATTTCGTTTCATTTTTCAAATTAAAGATAGTTTATTATTTTTTCATCTCGAATATAAGATTTAACTCTAGTGGGCAATGGCTTCAGAATGGGCCTAACTGCTCTCTCCTGTTTTCAATCTGCTTGTAAGAGCTGCCAAATGTCTCTGTCTCTCATGTAGTGACAATAAATTGTGGTCTTATGGGGACCGTTTATTTCATGAGGGATGTCGTCGCATCTGGAGACTTGTTGTTTGAACGCGTTGACCTCTGCGTTTACAGCTCACGAGGCCGGCCACTACGCTGCTGAGATCGCCCCTATTGACGTGAAGGCTAGGAAAGGGAAGGTGGCGATGGCTCAGGATGAGCACCCCCGTCCCCAGACCACGCTGGAGCAGATGGCCAAGCTGCCCACTGTCTTCAAGAAGGGAGGAGCTGTCACCGCCGCCAACGCATCGGTGCGTTCAGTGTCTGAGATGTTGTGCCTATTCGAGGACCAACAGTCAGAGACAGTCTGAGAGGTTTTTGCCGGGAAAACAACGATCAGCAACCATCAAGTTATGGTCATAAAGCTCAAAGTAGCAAATTAGAAACAGGATAGTGTCTGACTGATCTTTATATGATGTAAAGATTCTGTCTTGAATCTTTTAAGGTTCTGAATGAGTTAATCTCCCATTCAGCTACAGAGCGGGTTTGTGATCAGCACGTTAATTGCTAACCAGCCTGTTTAACATTACACATGCAGATTTGTACTGGTGAGTGGATGAAGCCCTTTGATTTTAGTTGTGCTCAAACTTCTTCACGGTTGAGTGCTCTTCATAGTTTGTCTTGTTTGGAAAATCTTTAACGTAAAGAAAAGAGATAATTTCTTATTTCTGCGAAGCTTCTCACAAAGGTCTGACTTTTCAATCTTCAGGGTGTTTCCGACGGCGCCGCCGCTGTGGTGATCGCGAGCGAGGACGCCCTGAAGGAACACAAGCTCGCTCCTCTGGCCCGAATCGTGGCCTATCACGTGTCAGGCTGCGACCCGAGCATCATGGGAATCGGTTAGTGACACCGCCGACGATGCCGTTCAGCGCCGATGAGGAGGGAGAAGAGACTCGCTCAGTAAACTTTGACCCAGTTCATGGTGGGGGGAAAAAAAGAGATTCAGTTCTCCTTCAAACTGTCTGTTGCAGGTCCCGTCCCTGCCATCACAGAAGCGCTCAAAAAAGCCGGTCTCACTCTCAGCGACATGGACCTGGTGGAGGTTTGTACCAGTAACCTGTAACTTTGAGCTCAGGTCATGTCAATTTATTTCAGTCAAAGTAGAAAAAGAAATTGGGTCCTCTTATGCAGAATTATTATTGCAGTGAGAGGTGTTTTCTCGGTAGGAAATCCAATACAATCACCTGTGTGAAACAACCAAATGTGTTTTTTTGACTTTTAATTCTCCTTGAACTGTTTCTTTGCACAGGTGAATGAGGCTTTTGCCCCCCAGTACCTGGCTGTGGCCAAGGCTCTCGGACTGGACCCGGAGAAAAGCAACGTCAACGGCGGGGCCATCGCCATCGGCCATCCCCTCGGGGCCTCCGGAACGCGGATCACCGCTCACCTGGTGCACGAACTCAGGTACCCGCGTCTTTGTGAACAAAATGTGTGGGTTGCACATCGAGGAGATTTTCATGACAAACTCTTTCTGACAGGCGAAGGGGGGGCATGTTTGCGGTGGGATCGGCCTGTTTCGGTGGCGGCCAGGGCATCGCCATAATCCTTGAAAAGTGGTGTTCAATGAAGCCGAAGGACCCCCCCCCCCCCGAACACACACCACACACTCATCAAAAACAAAACCGACTCGTACCTGTAGGGTTTTTTTTTTATCTCCTCCTGCTCCATTATTTTGTAGAAAGGTTCAATAATTCACCTGCTGTCATGGTATTTTGTGTTCAGTCGTACACAACCGTACCGTCAGTCTTTCAGTCCAACGTTGCCTCGGGTGGCCTGTGAAGCTGAATGGCTTTTGTCTGCCTCACACTCATGTGCTGTTCATACTGTCTCTGTATCTGCCTGATACAGTGTTGGGTCAGTTACAATGTAGGTATATGATTTTCACTGTATGTATGTGTGTGTGTGGAGTGTGATTAAACTGTCATGTGAATGTGTAGCACATTGTTGGATTTACATTCGAAGGGATGTTTTTGATGCGTGCCTTTTAAATGTGCTCTATCACTCCATTCTCAGCAGCAATATGACTGACGTGTGGTGGCTCCAGGAACAACTAATTTTAATACTACTGTGTCGGAAAAATAAACTCCAATTTTCGAAAAGGAAACAAAAGTCCTGGGTTGTTTTTTTTTGGTTTTGTATTTTTCCACTGTTGCACTCTACAAACAGTCAGAAACATGGCTAGCCCTATTTAGACTACATGCAAATTTAAGCTTCGATTTCTCTTTCAGAATAATTTAATTTGAATTGTTTTTATAAATTACAATTACTTCCAACTAAAATATCCAGAATCAAACTTGTAAGCAATAAATAGGCAATAATGATGTTTTTTTCAGTTGATGTTTGATTGTTTGACAGACAAATCAATAGAAAGGAATAAAAGAAAACGTGTTTCAGATGTAGTCCTGGTGAATGCTGACCAGGGACAAATCTATACATGACAAGAGTGAAGGCAATTAAAAGGCTGATACTCAACATGACAACATCACTATTTAAAGTCTACGCTCTGCAATGACAGAAGACACACAAACGAAAGTTGGGCATAAAGGTGTATGAAAGTGTGCGTATTATTGATTTTAAAAAGACTATATAAAAACTAAAACAACTGATATAAAAAAAAGTCACTAAATATTTGTTTCTGGTGAATCTCAACCAAGCGAATAACATTTGGACTACAAAGACCGTCACACCCTTTAAAAGCTACGTGATTACGTCAATACATCGCGCTGCGTCCTTATATACGTCACATGCCCGGATGTCGGTCTTTTTTTCATAGCAAAGGTAAGAAAGTCGGCCCTTCGTGGTACTGTAGGAATAAAAATCTGCTTTCATCCGCGGTACCGAATGAAATTAATGGTTTACCGAGGCCACTCGGAAAACAGACGTGTCCAAACGATTCGTGTGATATAATTATTGCCACATTTTGTCCATGATGTTATGGTAATGAACAGTTTTAATGTAGCAGTGAAGGCCGCCGGCTAGCGCCCGTGCTGTGTGCAACGTTAGCCAGGCTGCTAACTAGAAGCGTGTATTACGTTTGGTGAATTGTTCTATGGTTTACTCACGATTGGGCAGACAAGCGCTCCCGTTTTCATTCATTTTCAGTGTTGAAATGTAGAAGACGCGAGTGGCCGGTTTCCTATATTACTGTGTCGCTAACTTGCGGCTAACCGGACTTGTCATGCTTCTATTGAGAATGGCTGATCACAGACATGCACCGTGGTCATGTAGTTTTTGTATCTGTGGAGAGACGTGTTCATATTGGTCATCAGTACATCTTATATTGGAATTAAAAACACGACCGAGTCTTCCATTGTGCTGTCATGATTTCACGTAGTTTGAATCAGATGACTGATGGTTAAACTAAATTGATCTTCCTTTAACATTTCAATACTGAAACATTAAATTCATTGCTGCATACATACCTGAATGCAGTAAATGTCAGGGACCTGTCAAACAGTCAATTTACGGTATAGAATCGTTTCAAGCACACCACTGATTACCCTTATTGATTCGGTTTTTGCATGTAACATGGTTTTGTTCATAGTTTTTAAGTTCTTTATTTTCTTCCTGTGTTTCTAGATGGCAGAGGGAGACAAAAAGCCTGCCAAGAAGAAGCACGGGAGCCGAAACCCGGCTCTGGCCCGGTGCATCGGCCGCTACTCCCGATCGGCTATGTACGCCCGCAGGGCTATGTACAAGAGGAAGACCAAGACCACTGAGACCAAGGTGAGGACCGGAGCATCACACATCACATGGTTTTTTTTTTTTTACCAGATCAACCTGATGCATCGCTGCCAAGTCTGTTGTCTGACCCAATGTGTTCTGTTTGAAGGTGGAGAAAAAGATTCGGGCCCGGCCCCAGGCTACGGTTGTCAAAACTGTCGGTGGTGACAAGAATGGAGGCACTCGTGTTGTCAAGCTGCGCAAGATGGTGAGACACTAGAAGATACTAAAAAAAGGACGAAAGGAAGTTTTTAATCTTGATAGATGGAAGCGTACCAAAAAATTTATATTGTAGAGGGAGAAACAATGGTATGAATGTGATCCTAACTGGGTACATATAAAATGCTCATGTGCTAATTTTCTTCTACAGTCATATTTGCAGAGTATTGGTAGAATATTTGCACAAATCTTTGCTTTGAGCCAATTGCTTGCTCGAATGTGTTTGCATATTTTCATAGACCGTCTATAAATGTGGTAATTAAATTCACCGAGATCTTCAGAGGTGTGTGGTAAAAACGCTCGCATCCTGCAACGTCCACCTCTACATCAGAGAGCATAGAAATGTTACCTCGGGTTCTGAGGGGTCA
>JASSRZ010000011.1:15965921-15980078 GCA_032164315.1 Malacoctenus gilli
AGGGAACAAACACGGAGTGACTAAAAGGTGAAAATACTCAGGTGTGTATTTTTGGTCATATTTGAAGTGCGGAGACTAAGCTGCATACCCCCATCAATCCACAAAGACATTCACCACACACCCACATCTGTCTAAGAGAGCAACGGCAGGTGGCTGATGTGCACGAATGCAGGACACATTAAACTGACCCTCTATGTTGAAAAACATATTGCATTTTACTGCCAAGATGTAAACCTTGTGACAATTGTGAGAAAGAAAATCACAACAAACAACACAAACAAAAAACAGTGTCACTGGGCTGAGTGAACATACCAGTTTCTTGGCCTCCTCTCCATTTTTGATCTTGCTGGGGTACTTGGAAATTGTTGAAGCTGCTTTCCTAAACAGAGGAAATTGAGAGGGTTTCAATAAATTGGGACAGACCTGGATGTTTTTTGTACACACCCATTGTATGTCGTTGGTGTCTCAAGTGCCACACACGTAATGAAATGCATAGAAATCCTCCACAATGCCAAAAATGCAAAGCTTACCTGTATGCGTTATACTTGTGTATTGCTCTGTTGACATTTTTCTCATAGTTGGCCAGCTCTGAAAAAGGGGAAGAAACGTTAGGAGTGCTCACGTCACACTTCCCATAATCCAGTGCTATTTAAAAAACTGATCTTGGGGTATTTAAATTTAAGAGCTGCGCCTCTCGATGTACCTTGAATTACTATAACGTACGAAAATGACATACAAAAAAGCACAGATACGCTGCATCTCCAGAAGTATGTTGGTTGTATGTTTATTCTGTGGTTATTTAAATTTAAAAACAAAGCACAGCTGTCAAGCTAGCTGAAATTAGCATCAGTCTGCCGTCCAACTCTTCACCTACCGACAAGAAAGTCTGTTATTCCCTCATTCAGGGATTCCTGTGGCGCTTTCCTTTTGCTCATTGTGGATCTACCAAGCCCTCAGACTAACGCCGAGGAAGCCAGGTTTATTGAGAAGTGCGCTGGAGTTGTTAAAAACCTCTTTGAGGCGATGCTAGCTTCTCAATAGCACGTTAGCAAGAGCGAGCTCACGCTGAACAATGACCGAAGCAGGACGTCGTGGGGGTGGGGCGTGCGTCATACGTCAGATATTCGTCGCTCGGACGCAAGCGCTGAGGGGAAAATTCAAGTAAAAACGCAAACGGCTATTTAGATGCACTGGTGCACCTTTTAATAGTCGAAATTTTAAAAACAATTGCATTGACAGAAACTTGCCAAAGCATTCAGAATCAATGTTCACGTGTTATTTCACAAACTGTTCAGAGAGCACAAATTACAGCGATGACACATTAATGTCTAAGTAACTTTACAGAACGTGAACGTTAATTTTTTCAGGACGGCCTCATATTAGTATACACACATCAGTAAACTGTTACTCAGTAACCTCTATATTTAACTTTATGTAAAAAAACATGTTTACAAATATAAACTTTACATATTGCAAAATGCATAACATCAAAATAGTCATCGGGGCCAGTGTTAACCTATTTAATGTACAAATAAAATAATGTCATTCAAAGCAGTGGGTTTGCATTATTTTATTCCCATCATCGTTATCCCTTCCCTTCCCGCTTTCCTGTTCGGATCTGTTAGGAATCAACTTTTATATAAACTTTGTCCCTGGAGAAAATTTTAATGGCCTCTTCGATTTCCGAAAGCCTGCAGTCCAAATGAGCCCGCCGGGAGCGAATACTCAGATTGTCAGCTTTGAGGGGGAGCGAGAGCAGCTCCGTCACCAGAGAGCGATGAGCTGAGGTAAGAGAGAGAGAGAAAAAAAGGCACAACATACTTAGAGTCAAGTTTGGCTTGATAACTTTACCGACACGTACATCACTTGGGCGTGAAATGTACCCTGTTTCAAGGACTTCAGGGTTTCCTGCCTCTCATGCTCAGGCATCAGAGTGTGCCCAGGTGGGGCTGATGGATCTGGTGCATTCTTTCTCCTCTCCTCTGCCTCTTTACGCCACTGCTCCTTCCTCTCTTCAAGGCTGTGTGGGAAAGTTGGAGAAAAATTAAGAAAAAACATCAACCGAGAACACAACTCACGTAAAAAAAAAGAAGAATGTTTTTTGTGGAAAGTTAAATGAACCTCCTTGCATTTCTTTTTTTGGCAAATACTCACTACTGAGGCACCTGTCCTATGACTGCACAGGGAACAGGCTTGTCTTTGAGGTTTGTCAGTGATTGTGAGCGACGAAGTGCCGTCTTTCCTGCGGTCCGGGCATTATGTTTGATGAAATCTATTGCCTGGCCTTGAACTTGCAACTGGAATAAAGACAAGAGAAGAAATGTAGACTGTTTAAGCAACTTTTTGAAGGTTTTAGAAAAGAAATATGCAAACCCCTATATTCAAAACACAATATTAAAGCTCTTCATTGAGCCCAGAAGGTGACCTTCTGGTGGCCCATCCTGCACAAATACCTGACAGTGGCCAACCCCTATGAGCCAGGGTGTTCAGGTGTACACACACAATGACAACCAGGGCTGGACTGGGAAAAAAATTCGGCACTGGATTTTTTGGTACACACTGGCCCACAGCACAGAAACTGTGCCAAATACTCCCGATGGCCAATCCGCCCCTGTCGGTATGCGAGGTTACGATAAAGTCACTATAACGTCACTATGACGTCACTATAACGTCACTATGACGTCACAATGGGACATCACTATGACGTCACAATAATGGCACAATGCGACGTCACTATGACATCACAATGCAATTTCTTTATGACCTCACTATGTGACATCACTATGTCGTCATTATAACTTCACAATGCAACATCAATATGACATCAAAATGCGACGCCACAATACGATGTCACAATGACATCACATGAACGTGACAATGATGTCACTATGATGTCACAATGACATCACTATAACGTCACTTTCACTTCATTATGACGTCGCGAAGTGATGTCACTATAACGTCACAATGCCACGTTGCTATGACGTCCAAATGACATCATTATGATGTCACGAAGTGATGTCACAATTATGTCACAATGCGACGTCACTATGACGCCCTGATGATGTCACTATGACATCACTATAACATCACAAAGCGACGTCACTATGACGCCCAAATGACATCATTATACGACGTCACTAATACGTCACAATGTGACGTCACAATGTGATGTCACAATTACGTCACTATGATGTCACAATTCCGTCACAATGCAAGCACCAGGAAAAGTCCCGGTACTCCCGATGGCCAATCCACCCCTGATGACAACTTACTTGCAGCTGTTGGCCATGCGTAGAGCTGAGGGAGGCCCGGCGTTGCGTAGTGACAGGTGACGATCTGGCCTGCAGTTTCGGCGCTCCGCGAGAGTGGGCCTTCAGAAAGTTTTGACACTGCGGCTTCGCAGTTGGACTTGAAACCTACTTGAAGAAAAACAAACCGGTTAACCCTAGAAAAAACAACAACAACACACTGCTCAAGCACTTTTCTGTGCTTCCTACTTGCAGCTGGGCCATCACTCTGGATGGCACATCCTGGTATTTTGAGGAGGTCCACAGAGCTTTGACAGGAGCCGGATGAGACTCCGCCCTCTTGGCCTCCAGCTCTTTGCAGCGTTTCTGGATCTCACGCAGCCGACGAACATTCTCTTTGCCAAAGTCATGCACTCGCTGTTCTAAGAGTGAGAAAGGGAATCACAAAAGTTTTCAACATTTCACTCAACGACTCAAGAGATAAAAATTGTGCAAAAGAATGTGGACACAATCTTGATTGAGGTTATTGCTTTGTTTACATTTTGTGCATTATTTTCAAGGGGGCAAGCTGTGCTGTGACAAATGAAATACCCTGCGCTCACTCTGTTTGGGAACAGGGCTGATAGAGAAACCTTCCAGTTTGAGCAGGTCACCCACAACTCCTCTCCGTCCCCGCTCCAGGATATGGGTGGCGTTGGGGCTGATGCGGGGGTGAGGCGGCGGGGTGCGGGCACTGTAGCAGCCCGGGTACAGCACGGGATCCGGAGCCAGCGGCCCCGACAGCAAGGCCAATGTCTCATTCTGATTTCCCTCAATGCGGCCACGAGCTGCAAGGAGGGGGGGGGGGGGTGATGAAGCCTGGGCTAAGAGGCATTTCCTTTTATGACAAGAAGAACAAGTCTTCCTGAATTGGTAAAGTCGCTTCCACTGTACAACCATTAATGGAGTGAGAAGAAGAAACACTTCTAAATACCCCCCCACCCCCAACACAAACTGTAAATAAGGGAAACTCGTGAAAAGTCTCCACAAATAAAGTTTTGTTTCCAACCTGAGGCAGGCCGTCTGTAGTACTGTGGAAACAACGAAGGGTCCGGTGGGATCGGCCCAGATATTGATGAAGGTCCTTCACACATCTGAAACCGCACAACACACACCAAAAACTCAAAGATAAGACAAAAATGTTTTATGAGCTCACTGCAGATTCTAGATATGGACCTTAAGATAAAGAAATGGTCCTGTTTTTGCATTGCTGTAGCGAAAGAATTCAAATTAAAGTTTTATGAGCGACAGCCTGTCGCATAGTCCTTATTCGACAAAAGGAACTGATGACGCCTGTTGGCTACAACCTCCAAGCGAATGAATGAATGAATGAATGAATGAATGCGTGCTTACATTAAAACTGAGATCATTTGAAGCTGTAGAAATTCTCCTTCAACGAATGTTTATTCGTGATATTTTACCGTAACAATACGTATTGTGTAATGAGCTCGCAATAAAGTCAGCTAATCGGGGCAGGCTCCTCGACTGTTGAACTACAAAACACGCGCGCGCTAAGTCCGTATTTTTACACTAAAATCGAGCGGGAAACTAAACGAGAAATGAACGATTTAAAAAAAAAACCTCAAAACTTTACGCAGATAATAGTTTTTACCTTTTGATATCGTCTTGTTTATCTGTGGGAGATTTTTCCTCACGCAGACTGATGACGCCGAAGTATCAGACACTTGTTGCGGTATCCGTCACCGTGGAAACGGGAACAGCTGCACATAGAACTAGAGCAAAGAGAAGAGGACCGTGGCGCACCCGGTGACAAACGGCGTAAAGACTTAGAAACACACCCGGAAGCTGCCTAATAAGAACAGTATAAAATAAAGGGATCAGAAACTGTTCGTACTTTTGACCTACAAGTCTGTGTTTATCATGTTATTCCGTCTTCATTGAGGATTTAGCGGGTCTATTTCTGCCCTAATCCTGATTATTTAGCCTAGGGTAATTTTCCCCGAGAATTACCTGTCAGGCGCGTGGCAGCCTTGCTGAGTATTCTTCACAACAGCTGCGGCAGGCAGATCCCAAATCACTTTAGTTGGGATCGCTCCCGCTGAATGAAAACAAGCAACCTCTCCACGTGTATGATGCGCGGAAAATAAAAAAAGTTTTGTGACCTTGCGCAGTCTAAGTGTAAATTTGCCTGCAAGATCATAATCAGGGCTTACTGATAAAAGCATAGATTTGGTTAGAGGTCGCTCCACTCGTGTGAAGACTCTAATTACATCCACGCACAAGTTCTTTACGTCTGACTTCTTCCAATAAAGCATAATTGCAGCGAGAACGATGACACGCATTTGAAACGCAACATTGCAATTCTATTCCAACGATAAAATTGTCATTTGTACATCATTAACATGAAAACGATACATTCAATACACATGAGAGGTAGTTTATTACAACGTTTTTGAAAGAATATGAATCTCAAAATAATGAAACGATACTGTAGGCACCCCCTCTTTTCTCCCTTTTCCTGCCATCAAACTAAAGCAATTAAGCTCCTAAGCTCCTTTCCCATTTTGCGTCATGATTTTATGAGACATATGCTTGATAAGAAAAAAATCACAAAGGCAATCGGCTACAAAAGTTATTTTTTTTTCTCCCTTCAATGTCACATTGTGCACGGCGGCCCCGCCCTTCGGCTGGAGGTCTGACTTGCGCCTGCCCAGTTTCCTTTGCCTCTGCTTTCTCCTTCACTGTGTCCCGCTGTATCGAGTAGCTCTGAGAGACTCCTGCACACTCCGGGCCCAGGAATAAAGGTAAGACGACTTGCGCATTGCTTTTTGTTTCGATCACACGCTGTTGGATTTTTCCTCTCTGCAAGATTATGCGGGGTTTTTTTTGTTTTTTTTGTAAAGCAGCCGATTGCCTGTCAGGGAGACGTGAGTCACGCAGAGAGGCGTGGAGGAACCGCAGAAGGCTCCCGTGGTTTGAACACTAGTTCGGGCCTGTGTTGCCTCTCGCTGAACAGAAAAAGCACAACTGCAAACAAAAAAAAAAAGCAACAACAAAAGAAACATCTTCCTAAGCACGAGAGCGTTTCTTGATTGATGCAATCGGACTCATCAAAAGACATTTAAAAAAAAGAAAAGCCAGATCAAAGGTTTCGCCTCTTAAAGTCACAGCTTCCCAACGCAGAGCAGAGACCACCTCAGTTTGAGGGGTGATCGTGTGTTACGAAGCGAAAGTGTCGCGGTGCGCACAAAAGACAGCTGAGGAACAATGAGGAGCGGGCGGCGGACGCGTCGGGCTCCAAAACGCGCTTATTTGTGGGACGAGGCAACGTGATCCTACAAATCCTGTGAAAACGTCTCTTATCTGGGTGCTTTTTTTTTTCTGGAGTCATCAGGTCCGTTAATAAGCGACTGTTATCTTTAGGCACTCCCTCCACCTACATGGCCTCTCCTTCCTATGTAACTACACATCGTGCTCAGTGCTATAAGCCTCTTTGAGAGTCAACAACTCCGGCTGGAGGCGTCAAACTGCAGTTGCTTCTTAGTTTTGAGGTGAAGTTTCCATGCAGAGTGCCAAGTGGCCCCAAGCTGGCGTCCGACCGCGTGAATCGTGGCAATAACAACAGCACTAGTGTGGTGTAACAACCGTATGTCCCAGGACCACAGGTAAACAAATGATTACGCACGGCAGCCGTTTTAGTGTTGTCATTGTACACAGTGAAAGCAGGTGGATGTGACTCCAATACCGATCATCGTGTGAAACAACACGGCGCTGCCTTCAAACTCCAAAGCATCTAAGTTTAACCTCCCTCCACTTGACCTTCTCTCTCTCTCTCTCTCTCTCTCTCTCTCTCTCTCTCTCTCTCTCTCTCTCTCCCCGTTTTTTCTGTTATCAGGAGGTCAAAGGCCAGTTTTCTTAGGCAACTGCCTGTTTACAGTTTCTCATGAGAATCACTCCACTTTTGTATTCCTTTTTTCAAGTGAAACTTGTCATTTCTGACTTGTCTGTGTTATTACTGACTTGTCTGCAACATTTCTATCATTCAGAAGGGAAAAAGTGTCCGGTTTGTCTCACTTGATGTTGCCTTCATCTGATTGACCTAAAATCACAGGGAAGTTTGTTGTGATTCAGCTGAAAAACATCAGACTGACGTTATACTGTTTTTCTCGAACCGATGATAAGAGACGTCCGCTTTGGGACTTTAAATGGTCGTTTCTAACCTGACAGATGAAAACATTATTGGGAAAGGTCTCTCGTGTCGTTGCCCGTGACAACTGGAGTAACTTGATGCAAGAAAAAAAAACAGACATAGCCAACTTTTGAGGACACAGTGTTGATGGTCCCTTTGTGTTTGTCAACAGCCTGTGTCCTGATTTAAGCTTTTCTCTTCTCACACACTTCTCTCCTTCTGTTGTTGTCAATGCGACCTTTGGTCCGAATCTCAGCTGTCACCAGCCGCAGCTGATGACAGCGACTGTCAGGGTGGTGCTTGTTGGACGTAAACACAATCCAGAGGCGCAATGTGGAGAATTACATTTTTGTTTTTATAGGTTTTCATCAAAATAAGCTGAACCTGAGCGAGGACACACACACACACACACACACACACACATGCCGAAAGCCAAGTCACAAGTGGCAGTGTCGGGTTCACCTGGGTTAAATATAGAGCTGAGGCAGCGCGATGCTGGCGCACAGGGAAGGGGGGCAAAAATGGACTGTGTGCAGGAGGTGCGAGGGGACGGGGAGTCAAAGCGGAGCGTCGGCCGTCTCGGTAAAAGCGACAAAGACAGATCGGCGATCGCGCGTGGTCAGCGGGACGCAGGCAGGCCGGAACGTCGTCGCCGGATGTTTGTTGGATGAAGAACAACGTCGAGGTCCCGGATGATGGACATCTCCGCTTGTCCGTCTGGCTGTGTGAGAAACATCCCAGTCACAAGGGAAACACAGCAAATGTTGACGAGTCGGTCGTTGCGGAGTCGATGGACAGGAATCTCTCGGATCCACAACTTTGGAATGTGCCTAATCTGACAGACACATCAAAACCAATGTGTATTCGAGGATTCAGGCACCATGTATTATTCTGACCAATGTCTCTTTGGGAAATGCTATTGCAAACACAGGAGAGGACGTGCAAGAGGGGACATCAGGTTCTATACATGTATGTTCCCTTGCGATAGAGCAGGAATACTTCAGACACCATTGTCCCACACCTGCACACAGCCTTTATCGTCACCCTCCGCTCAAAGTCCAAGTGTGCGTCCTCCGCTCGCTTGGTGCACACGCCGTCCACTGTGACGCAACAGCAGCCATGCAGTAGCAAAACATGGTAATGATGAGAGGCTCATACAGCAACATATATTGTGCGATGATGACTTCCTTGCCCGAAGTTCTCCATTGTTCCTCCTTGCACCCCCTCTTGTCTGAGGAGACATGGCAGAGAAAGTGAGGACTGTGGTGCAGCAGGACAAGACAGGCAAAGGCAAGCAGGCCGAGAACAAAGACCAGTGTGCGACGTGTCACCACCACGCACCCAAGGGACATGGTGAGTGTGGGGAGGGGGGGGGGTGCTTTTAGAGACATGTGCTGTCATCAGGGTCCCTGGATCTGCTACTTCTGCTACATTTCCGTTTGAAGTGAGACCGCCCCCCCCCCGACATGATCCTTGCGTTTTATTTTTTTTTACGATCACCACAAGTTAATTGCCAATGTGTCTGATTCTGGCGGGCGGCCTTTGATGGGCTGCCACTGGCTCAGCCACTGATGCATTAGCTAATGGGGGGGGGGGGGTCTACGTTTACTCAGAGCAAAGTCTCCATCTTGCAAAAAAAAAAAAAAAAGGACGCGATAAGTGAGATTAACGGTCGGGGGCGGAGCAGGACAGAGCCGGCAGTTAAACATTAAACCTTCTTCGGGTTGTCAGCGAACGCGGGATCTTCCGAATGCAAAGTCGCCTCATCAGAAAGAGGTCTTGATCTCCCACTGGGGGGGGGGGGGGGGCATAAAAACACATGCATCCACTCTGACCCAGGGGACCCTGATGACTGTGTGAAGCAGTCCGCTGCAGTGCAGTGCAGTAGTGTGTGGGAGTGGTAGCTGCTGACTAACCAATCCAGCGACCGCTCAGGCTGCCTCCGCTGCTTTGGCTTGTGTAGCAGTCCCACCTATGACGAATCGTGTCACCGTCCCTCCCGACGAGGGGGGGGGGTCTCATTTTTGCCGGCGTGGTCGTCGAAACGGGCTGTTTCCCCGCATCCTTGCAACCCCCCCCTAGTTACCCCTCCTGCTGTGATGCGCTGCTGCCGGGCGATCAATATGGCTTTACATTTAGAGGATGGAGGGGCCGTGGAGACAAGCTGCGTATTGCCGACACCCACACAGGCCCCCCCCCCCTCTCCCCCTCTTTGCCAAGCTGATCTGGAACTGTGGTGACTGTTTGCAAGTGATTGTCTGGTATGAATGTGAGCTGCAGGAGTTCCCAGCATGCCTGTAAGTAACAAAAGGTGTTTTGGCGTCCAAGTGTCCCCTTCAGTTCCTCTGCTGTGCTTCCATAAACATGCACAGCTCTGTGCAGTCATAGGTGCTTCTTGTGCTTTGATTGTCAAGGGCAGGTTAAGGATTTTGCAGGGTCAGTCGATCCTCTGGGGGGGGGGGGTTACCGCTCGGCCTGGGCTGTCATTTACTGCAGTGTAGTGACCGGATGAATATTTGATGTGGTTTGACGTGAGACAACGTGAGCTCGACTCTTCATCATCTGAACAGGCAGTCATAGGCTGCTGGAGTGTCGGTTTGAAGTTGGGAGTCCTTTAAGGACAGATGTTGACTGGGAACTATGCGAGTGAGTCATTTTGGAGCGTAACCAAAACCCTCAGGCTTCGAGACTTGAGATCTCCCAGTTTCTGTGGCAGGAACTTTTTTCTTTTTTTTTCAAACTTCACTTTACGTAGCGTGGACGTTGTTTTTTTTGCAGGCACAATGGCCGTCCCTCCTTCCTACTCAGATCTGGGAAAATCTGCCAAAGACATCTTTAACAAGGGCTATGGTAAGCCAGCAGCATCCCCACACACATCAACTGTTGCTTTTATGCTGCCCCTCATTGACGCAAGACACATATCAGACTTTTGTCCGCTGTGTCGTGGTTGTTTGTTTTCTTTTTTTCCCCGGCGCTCTGCGCAGTACCCGGACGGGGGCTTATTTTTCCAGCCGTCCTTTGTTGTTCATCGCAGTTCTCTCGATTCCCCTCCCCTCAGGCTACGGAGTCCTGAAGCTGGACGTGAAGACCAAGTCTCAGAGTGGCGTTGTAAGTACGACAGCCGTCTGCAGCGGCCCGATGTTGTGTAAATTTGAACTGCAACCCCCCCCCCCCTCCTCCCCCCCAGTCGGGCGGGGATCGAATGGCTGACTCAAGCCTCCGCAGCTCTTCATGTCGGAGTGTGCCTGACATGTGCACTCCGAACACAGTCAGCAGAGAACGACAATCTGCCCATTAAAACCCGCTCTCTGCTGTCCGCAGCGTGATGTGACGAGAAGGGGCACGTGGGCCACACACACACACACACACACACACACACACAGACACACACAGACCTCTGTGCGTGTGTGTCTTAATTTTCAAGAGTAAATTAATTAAAAAAAAACTGCAGGTTAGAGCTTAAAAAAATGTGTTGTTATTTCAATGAAACAAGTCAAATGTTAGAAACTGGCAACTATGTTTATTTCACAATAAAAGCTTCCATATGGTGCATAACAACTCGCCAACACTTTTCAGCAAGTCCAAGCAGTGGTTAGATTTGATTGAGAAACACAGGAAGTTGAGCATTGACGCCAAAACCTGCAGCTTGGCACGCAGGACAGCATGTGTGGCTTGACTTTAGAGTTGCATTTGTATGTTTCACCTTCAATAAACGAGAGCTGGCAGCCCCGGCTTTACAAATGCTGTGTGTGGACTCGGTGCCTTGGAAAACAGCCCATGTGCACGCGCACGTCTATGATCTCCAACGTGCCGCGGTAACCTTCCTCAGAGAAAAATGGCTCGCATGCATTTCTTCTGTTTCCAAACTGGCGCCTGTGTGTTGTGCTGCTGCTTATTTTTCCCAGCTCATGAATGTAAACGCTGTGGCTCCTCCTGACTTCCTCTCTTTTCTCTTTTTTCCTGCTTCTTCTTTGGACTCTCCTGTCAGATGGTAAGAGAGAGAGCGCGAGTGTATGTGTGTGTGTATGTTAAGTGTATGTGTGTGTGTGTATTTGTAATGATTAAACACAGGGGCACTGCGGGCTTCGCCAATGATACCAGTTGTGTTTGTGTGCAGGCTTGGCGCCAAGTGTTTCTTTGCAGCTGCGGGTCGCCTCTGTTGCGGCATTAGGTCCTCAGACCAAACTGTCCCTCGCAGCCACGCCCGTCTCCCCCCCCCCCCCCTCCCAACTCGCGTCCCAAACCTCAGCGGGGTTTAGAGACAAAGCTACACAAACCTGAGGGGGACCGTCTGGCAGAGGACAAAGCGCGTGTCCCTCGTCTCCGACTGACCTCGATTCCCCTCCCTTGCCTGTCGTTTTGTTTTTTTTTCCGTAGCTGCGCTCTGACGTACCTGTCGCGCTTCTCTTCCCACCTCGTTTTACCGTCCCCCCCCCTCCCCCCCTTCATAACTCCTGCCCGCTTCTGTCCCTGCAGGAGTTCGCCACCTCCGGCTCCAACAACACAGACACCGGGAAGTCGGGGGGCCACCTGGAGACCAAGTACAAAGTGAGCGATCTGGGCCTCAGCTTCAACCAGAAATGGAACACGGACAACACGCTCACCACCGAGGTCACCATGGAGGACCAGGTGGAGTCACACGCCGACTGGGTTTACAAAGAGTTCAACGAGCTTTTGGCTCAACCGGGTGTATTACGAAGGCCTTCGTGATGCCTTCAAATGTCCGCAGACACTTCACGGTTTTCTCTGTGTGCTTCCTGTGTAGCTGGCCAAGGGCCTCAAGCTCGGCCTGGACACGTCGTTTGTGCCCAACACCGGGTAAGACCAGCGGATTTCACCGTCATCCGCAGCTTTTCAATGGAGTGAAAGTCGCCATGGATACAGGGGAGCGTCCCAAACCTGTCCGTGATAGATTTGCCGCTATCTGCCCCACATTTCTCTAGCAAGAAAAGCGCCAAACTGAAGACCGGCTACAAGCGGGACTTTGTGAACGTGGGCTGCGACCTGGACTTCGACATGGCCGGCCCCACCATCCATGCAGCTGCTGTGCTGGGCTACGAGGGCTGGCTGGCCGGCTACCAGCTGGCGTTCGACACGGCCAAATCCAAGCTGACGCAGAACAACTTCGCCCTCGGCTACAAGGCCGGCGACTTCCAGCTTCACACCAACGTGTGAGTCACGGCATCCCCGGGCAGGAAACGGACGGCAAAGCGCCTTTTTGTGTGGCTGTTGGTTGTTTTTTTTTTTGTTTTGACCTCGCCTTGTGTTGGTGTCGTGTTTCAGCAACGACGGCATCGAGTTCGGCGGCTCCATTTACCAGAAGGTGAACAGCAACATGGAGACAGCCGTCCACCTGGCCTGGACCGCAGGCAGCAACAACACGCGCTTTGGAATCGGAGCCAAATACCAGCTGGATAAGGACGCCTACCTGTCTGTAAGCACTGACCGATACGTCTCCTGAGCTGGAAACACACGGCCGGCATCATGGGCTAACCATGGTAGCGCTGTGATGTAACACATGGTGTACCATTGTAATTAATGTTGAGGTTCTACGAGCTGAAAAAAAACCCCAATTGAAAACAGAGTGTGTTACAGTGAGGTAACAATCAAGGGCTTCCCCAGTGAAACACTTCTGACACATGCCAGATTTAAAAAGTCAAAAAAAGGGCTAAATCGTGCCTGATGTAGTTTCCACACAATTGAATGAGAAACAACACATCAGGAGGGGCAAATGCAAAAGAAATTTCGAGTTTGAGCGCGCCTCAGAGACACGGACATCGTGGAGGGATTACCGGAATGTCGATTTAAAGCAGCTTTCACCGAGCCCACCTCAGAGGATTTGGAGGGCAGGAAAGAAGATAGTTGGCAGCGGGAGATATAAGAGTGTCTAAAGTCGATAATCCCAGAAATATCATCATAAAAATAGAATAAAAGGTTTCGACCTCACAAGTTGGTCAAACTGAACGTGAATCCTCAGCTGAAATGACGTGCACTACTGCAGCACATTTCATTTCATAAAGATTTCTTGATGCGATGTCTTTACTTGTATTTTAACATTGTTGTATTGGTGCTGTGCTGAAAGGTACCAAACAAGCCAAGGCTGTTTTGAATAGATCTTCATCCGAATCAGGTGTAGCTGTGTTAACTTAGTGACTCAGGTTATGTCACCGACATCTGTCCACCCCGGCGTTCAGCATGATCTAACCCGTACCCGATGCGCTTTTCACAGACGAAGGTCAACAACGCCTGTCTCGTTGGAATTGGATACACACAAACTCTCAGGCCAGGTGAGCCCTCGTGCCCCCCGACCTTTCTGTTAAGCCCCCCCCCCGGGGGTTCCTATGGGGCCAAGTTATCACAGTCTGTGTCCGCGGTTTTTCGCCCGCAGGAGTGAAGCTCACCCTCTCGGCTCTGGTCGACGGGAAGAACGTGAATGCCGGCGGGCACAAAGTGGGCATGGGCTTCGAGCTGGAGGCCTAAACGATTCGCCGGGAGCGGACGAGCAGGGAAAAAAAAAAAAAAAAAGGTGGATGGAGGGGGCCCGAATACGTGGCGGCAACGCCACGGCCCAGCTCGGCGACACGTCAACACATCTTCCCCCTCGGAGTCCCGACACACATATGCACACACATTGTTTGGCCTTCCTGGGGGGGGGGGGGGGGGGGGGGGGGGGGGGGGGGGGGGGGGGGGGGGGGGGGGGGGGGGGGGGGGGGGGGG
>JASSRZ010000011.1:15984773-15998255 GCA_032164315.1 Malacoctenus gilli
GACAGACAGACAGACAGACAGACAGACAGACAGACAGACACACACACACACACACACACACACACACACACACACTCCAGTGTACCTGACTACAGCTGACAGCCGTTTGCTCCATCTCCCTCCACACACACAGTAGTTTTTCAGATGCTGCAAAATATGAAATAAGCCATCAGCTGGAACTTTTTCAGCCAGATGTAAAAATGACAAACAAGCAAATCACAACCCAAAGAATAAAGCGTCTTCATTTTGCTTCTCACAGGCAATCGTGAGAGCTTTCTATTTCTACCCTACCGATGCCAGTGGCTGTCTGCTCCTGGTATTTCTCCATGTCAGTGTGATGGCTGGTGGTGAAGAAGTCCACTTTGGCCATGAGCCTCTGGTGCATGGACACCATGTCGTTCTTCTGTTTGGACAGCGACGAGTTGTGTCTCAGCAGGCTCATGCTGAAAGACAAGCGGAGAAATTGGTCGTTGAACAGCCCTTTGGCGTCCGACGTGCGGCGGCGGGTACGTGGAGGGTGGCGTTTGTGTCCTACATGGCGGCTTTCTGCCCCTGCTGCAGCCGCTGCCAGTCCTCCTTCAGAGTGCGGATGGTGTGCCACGCTTGGCCACAGGTCCTCCTCAGAGGGCTGTAGGACAGGATGTGCTTCGGGTCGTTTTCTGTCAGGGAGCAAGAGAAAGCGCAGCCAGGGCCAGGGTCAAGGGCGTGTATTGTTGTTTGCTTGATTATCTAAGCAAAGTCCCAGAGCTTTTTATACTTATGTAACCAAAACTAAAAAGCAGAGTTTGCAGTTCAACACAAAAAAGGAAAACAATTAAACGTTCCACTTTAAATCTTTTAAATTCACTTTCAAATCTTTAAAGGAAAATCAAGTCTGATGGGTGCGATTGTCTTGAGTTCGGTCCAGATGTAGATGTCTGAACTGCAGTGTGTTGAAACATGATGGCCAAGACTGCTTGGAGAGTTTCTCTTAATGCCCCTTTACCTGAACCTTCATGCAGTTTGATGCAGACATCTGACATGTTGCATTGCCGAAGCAACATTTATGCAAAAAATAACCAGAATAAATGCCTCATAGATAACATTGAGCTCATCTACAGCATTGCTGGTATTACATTATGGAAGTGATTTCCCATGAAGCAACTCTAGAAGGACATCCAACACAATTCTGGCCTCTACCTGGTTAACATTTGTGTGAGTACAACCTTTATAGTTAGCCTACATGCTTCAAACTGCTAATGTGTTTATATTGCTGACGTTTGTTGAAGCAATACTTGTTAATTTGGATGGATCCTCTGACCCCAATTTCCTTAAGCTGAAAATTTTAAGTGACAACTTGAGAGCTTCTACACTCTGGGTTGTTTTCCACACTGGTTCCCAATCATGAAGAAGGGACTTTCGAAACACCAGAGCTATCCGAGGAGCCCGAGGCTTTGCCTGCTCATGGGCAATTGGCTGACACTAGGGACAACTAAAAACAATACTAAACTAAAAGCAGTAATTGAGCACAAAACTCAGTTAACTCTAGTGAATGTAAAAAAAACAACAAAAAACCAAAACAAAACTCGGTTACCACTTACGGACGAAGCGGATGTTTTCAGGAAGTATTCGTGGAGCTAGCTGGGGTTCGTAATTACAAGAGGAGCGGTCGAACAAGAAGACCAGCGGCAAGTCCGTGCGCCGTCCGTCGACCTCCTGCGGACACGGCGAGCGTGAGTCAGGACATAATCACGCTGACTCCCGGAGAATATCCAGGCACTGCGTTCACATGGTTGAGCGCTTGTGAGAGATTACCGCGTAATCAACGGCGCACTGCGTGGCGAGGCCGGTGGGCTCCAGGGCCAGGCCCGCCTCCAGCAGCAGCTCCTGACTGGCCGCGGGGATGTTGGTGTCTTTCTCGATTCTCAGCTGGAGGCTGGCCACGGTCTCATCGTCCGAGACGGCGTACGTCAGGATCTTAGCGGACATCATGTTGAGGACATGAACCAGCTGAGGAAAAGAGCAAATGAGCATTTTGTTTGCTACTCGAACAAAAAGTCTGTTTTATCACAGTTTGCCAACAGCAGCATAACGACGCCAGATGCAGAGGCCTTCAAGGTTCAAGCTCACCTTTAGTTGCAGTATGAGCGTCAGCTGGGAGAAGCAGTCGCCTGAGGTACCGTCGCGGCTTTTCCCCCTCTCCTGAGGAGACCACCTCAACATCATCTGCAGCCACTTCTCCATCTTCTCGAGTAACAGACTGCGATCGACAGTTCTTACATCACATCCAGATCGGATCATCCTGAGTTTTAGTGTGTGTCCGTCTCACAGGCGAGTTTACCTGTTGAGATCGTTGGGCTGCGGCAGGTTTTTGGAGAAGCGAAGATCTGAGCAGAGGTCCTCGTAGACGACAATATGATCGTCCTGCTTCAAACGCACTTTGTTGTGCCTGGGACAACAGAGAGATGAGATGAGGAATTAAATCGAAATCAGTCTCTCGTCCTGAATTCCGTCAATCTCCCCCTTTAAAAATGGGAACTGCCTGTCATTTCACCTCTCAAATTGATTGGTGGATACAACCTTGGACTTAGTTTCTGCAGTGGTGTAAAGTTACTTTGTTCTGGTGTAAAGCAGACATCCCCTGAGCTTCATATCGTGCGTTCATCGTATTCGCGAGGAACAAAGAGAATTGATGTTGGCACAACCTTCGTATCCGGCAATTCTTTGGGAATTCCAGGTTTTTTGTATATTCAATGTGTGCTAAAACACAGTCACGGAACCACAATATTTGCCCACAATAAAGCTTATCATCCCTTCTCACCCACAACATCATTGTTCAGCGTATTAGGACCAAACGTGGACACACAAACAACTGAAAGTATTTGTGAGATGAAATAGCGGAGGTTTTCATGTGATGTCGCTGATGTTAACTTTCACTCTGATGACTGGGACCATTTGAATTCACACAGAAATGCAGTACTACCAGGGAACGGGTTGCCAGGTTGGTAAGAAGGGGCGGAATCCGGTGATGCACTCAAACACCAAAGTCCCGAAGCTCCAGTAGTCCACAGTGACGGTGTATATCTGTCTCTCGATGAGTTCCGGAGCCTGAAAGAACACTCACCGTCAGCATTCAGAGGGAAGCGCGTAGGTCTGGTCCGGATTTTTGAACTGCAACCACTCACCAGGTACTGAAGCGTTCCCACGAATGAGGTGCAAAGGCTGCTCTGGTCCAACTCTTTCACATAGCCCAGATCTATAATTTTGTGGATCAACTTGGAATTCATGTGACAGCAAAGGGGGAAAAAAAGGCAACTTTGGTTAGAAGCGAATTTTCCTTCGACATATCAGAGAACACAATTGAAAGAGATACACTTCAACCAGCTCGGGGCACTCAGTCCCTCATCTCTATGTAGAATAATACCAAGCAGGATTGTGAGTTTTGGTTGATTTGGAGAAGCATCATCGAAGATGCAAGTTGATAAGTTTACAAGAGATCAGAAGACGTCAGGGTGATTTTTGACTCTCATGTCTTTTCCACAATACGTAATTTAAGTGGAGCTCTGAGGTGTGTGGGGACATGCGTTTAGCTGGACCTTCAATGCTTCTTCACCCTTAGCACCTGCTCAGCTTTACTCGGCTTCGGGGTGTTTCCAGTGAGAAACTGTTGCCAGCTAGTTTTTTTGGGGACCTCCTCTGCCGTGGGTGTACGTGGACCAAGTCAGGCTGAAAACGTGACGTTGACAGACTGCGGACCTCTGATTGGCCAGAGGACTGACATGAGTGGAGCAACTGAAACTATCATCCGTGAGCGCGGTGACACAGTGGTAAAACACCAGAGTCTATCAAGCATCAGGTTTGCCGCTTCGCTGGCTTAGAGAAACATTGCCTCAGTGTTGTCCATTGTTGTGGTGTGTCGCGAAGGATGGCTCATGAGTTTTGCGTCACGTTGCCATGACGACTCTGCACACACTGAAGCGGGACGCCGATTGAGAAACATCTGAGCTGAGTAGCCGAGTGAATGAAAAAGCACCGTGAGAGGTGCTGGTTCCAGATCCAGCTGTTTGGCGCTCAGGCAAGCTGGTCGCTTTGTTTGGCCTTCCTCTTTAAGCCTCTCTAACAGGCCGTTGTAGCGTCTAAATGAATCGCCTGCCAGAGAAAATGAACATATTCTGGCCACTTCATTATATGAGCAACTATATGAGTGAGAATCAGCTTTTTATGCCTTTTCTGCTCCATAACATCTGCCTCAATAACCTCCCACTCCAGAGAGTTTACTGTTCTACAACGCAAAAGAAAAAACAAAAACTATGCTGTGTTTATGCAAAAACTATAAAGCAGATAAAACTTGGCTCAGTTTCCATAAACACAGCAGGGTGAGCATAAGCACGGATATATAACCCCTTTAATAAGTCTGCCCTCGCTTATATAAGCAATTCATCTTCGTAGATCCTTTTGCAGCTTATGATTTCTTGCATAACAGACAGAATAAAGGGGAGGCCTAAAGAGGAAGGTAAGAGAAGGGGCCATCCCAAAAGTAATTTAGAACTTCAGATCTGAAGTTTTCCAAATTAAATATTCAGTGAGAGCGTAAACATGTGGACAAGAGAGAGACGAGCCTCTTGTACTGACACCACAGAAGCCACAGAGAAACAGACGCTTTGCTGTGGTTTGGGTGTATTTGCCCTACAAAGATGGTTTGCTGAGATTTTATTTATTTGTTAATTTTTTTTGAAACTCACTCTCTTCTCTCCCTGCTGCAGCACAATGTTCTCTGGCTTCAGGTCTCTGTGGATGATCCTCTTTTTATGAAGGTAGGTGAGAGCGGACGCTGGATGAGAAGAAGAGGAATGCAAGTCAGAAAAGGAGCAGACAAAAAGCAAAGGGGCATGACCTGAGAGGGATTTGTCTGCTCGAAAAACTGGCAAAATTACATTCACAGATCTCAAGGGAAAGCACATAGAGACACTTCCAAGAATCTAAAGCTGAAGGAGAAAAGTGCTTGTTGTTTTTACTTTGTTTCCTGCTTTGTAGGTTTGGAGTTGAGTGTGTTTGCTCGCGTTTGGCTTCACGGTGATGCTTAGCAGACCCAGAGAATAAAGGGAGTTTGCAATCTGCAGGAGGGGCTCCTGCAGCCAAAGCTGAGGAATCCCTGGCACACAGGAATGTGGATGACCACGATCCGTACCTACTGCCCCGAGTGACATTTGACATAAAACATGGTTTGAATTCCTGTAATGCTTCCGCTCGGATATAAGATACGCATGACTCAATAAGATGACACATCAATAGTATTATCGGTCCCGCTTAGCTGGTATCAGCCGAGGTCTAACGTCACAGCAACACCCTTTTTTGGTGTGGTGCTTGAGCAGATAATGTGATCCTCTCACAAAGCAGCCCAACCCGCAAGGGATCTTTTTCGTAACGTCAGCAGCTTGAGAGAGACCACAAAGTCATGCCAGTGGTTTAATGGCTCGTTTTTCGCCCAGACAGAAAATAAACTCGGGATAGTTACTGGATTAGTTATCTGAAGGTGCTACATTGTAGAAAATTGATCACCAGGGAAGGGTTTTCGTGCCACACCAAATCTTAGCAGTAGGTCACAGAAGATTGAAATCTTAAAAAACACTATTTCTCCTGACACTATTTCTATTTTGACAACACCAGGCCTCAACCATGCACGGTCAGAGTGTACTTCTGTCTCGTAATGATAGAACTTAAACCAGCCTTTCTCTGATGCTTTTCACCTACGTGAGTCTTGTTTAGGCCAGATTTAATCTTTAATCTGCTTGAAGTAGAAACGAGGTCTGAGAGGTTTTTGTCTCATTTTACGACCGAAACTATATTGTGACTTGTGATGTGCGTCAGTGAGTGACTAGTGTGTGAGCTGACAAAGAGGGTGCTCAATGAAGCTGAACTTGCAACTGGGAGGCCCGTGTGTGTCTGTGTGTGCGTGTGTGTCTGTGAAAAAGAAAGTCTGGACAGTGAGTGTTAATGTACATGCACAAAGCGGATCAAAGAACCAGTCATCAACAGGAAACGTCCATAAGAGGCTACCAGGAAAGAGTCAGTGTATGTGTGTGTGCGTGTATGTAATGATGTGTCGTCTATACCGTGTGTGTGCTTTCTATATTCTCTTTAAAAACCTCCAAATACCAAGCACGTGCGTTAGCATAAGCGCACATTTGGATCCTCGCACTGAGACTCGATTGTTACGTAAATCTCTTCCTGATTGTGAACTGTTGCCATAGTGACTAAGAGGGTAGGTGGTTTAGGGGTCACCGATGACATCACCACACTGCTCACCAGGACCATTTCCTCTATTCCTGGGAAACGCGATCGGGCTGCCAGGCGCACACAACCTTCCAATAAATCCATCGGCCCCACATGCTCGCGGCTCGAGGATGTTTTCAACGGTCCAATTAAGGCTGGAAGGGGAGCTGAATACTCACAAATATCACGGAGCAGAATCAGAACGGCGCCCTCCCTCATTCCACAGCAGTTCTCCAGGAGGTTCAGATACTGCAGAGAGCACAGACGCTTAGGAGACCAGAATAACACGAGCCATGGGAAGAGAGCGCCACACGCACCCTCAGGAAAAAGTTCATCTATCTCTCCATTTTTACCACCAACCTTTTAAACTCATTTTCTCTTTTGTTCTTTCATAAAAACGGCTACTTTCCGCCCATTAAGTACTTTTGCTTTACGAGGGATTAGACACAGAAGCACCAGACGTTTTAACAGTTGCATTTCGCTCTCCAATTAGTGATTTTATTCAACTAAAGAAGTTCTGCAAATCGGCCCATCAACACTTTGGCTGTAAAGACTTTGATTTCTTTTACTTGAACCAGTATATTTAAAGCATTTCCATCGCTGGACACTTGATGCAGGCCTGAGAAAAAGAGACGGATGCTATTTTTTCCCGCTCTGTGTCTCCACTCACGGCTCCATGTCCCCCACCCCCCTGACCGGAAGGCTCAGTTTTACACCATCTGGGACAATTTTAAATTTTTATGAAAACGTGGTTGGCAATGGCTGGCATTCTGCTCCTCTGCCCGCACTCTCACTTGTTTTCAGATCAAACACTGCACTGCATTTATTCTCCAGAATGGACAATAAATAATCTGATGCTGTCTGTCCTCAGATTTCCTACCGACTCCAAGAAAACTGGTCACATTTGTTGTGGCGGCGTTTGTGCATCCGGACTCTCTAAGAGCTGACTGTACTACGCGCATGCAAAGGCCACTAACTGTCTGCACAGACAAATACATAATTGCGACCTTTGCTTGAAGAAAAGAGTCATGAAACGTGGTTCCACAGAAATTAACTCCGCCTGTTAATTCATAATGACTCAGCTCTTTGACTCACAGCCCGATGAGCTCCAGTCCCGGAACTTCAACCACATCGTGCGCGTGAACACTCGCACTCGTACCTTCCTCAGGTCTCCACCCTGACAGTACTCCATGGCCAGCAGCGGCATGTCGTTGGTGGCCACCAGCTTCTGCATGCCCTCGGGGACCTCCCGAGCCGCCACGACGTTGACATGGGACAGCCTGAGAGGGGCGCAGAGAGGAAGACATAAGTGAGCCCTCACGACAGAGCGAGTAACAACTGAAGGGGTGATTCAACAACATGGTGCCACTCTCTCGCTCGTCCTGCAGTCATGGTTGTACATCATCTTTTACAGACTTCTCTCGTGAGTCTGAGGCGGAAGCCAAATGCGTGAGCTTTAAAGCCCATCGGGACATGAAGAAAAATAAAAAAACAGTCTTACATCAGCAACTCAGTTCTCAGGGACAACATGTTGACGATGCAATAGTATGTATAACATATGAAAATGCAAGTACACTTTATTCGCCAATAATCTCTTGGACCTCCAGACACAGATAAAAGTTTTGGTATCTTTCAGAAAGAAAAACACAGTAAAACTTTAACCGATGTCTTTGATTCAGGACCCATTAAATGAGGACGAAGCCAGTAAAAGTCTGAAGCTGCTGCCAGTCTTGCTTGCGCAACGTCGATAAAGCGTTAGAATTTCTTGTCGCGTTCAACTAATGATCAACACCGGACGTTCTTTCTTTCTAAATCTATATTACATAAAAACAACAGATGTCAATTGGAATTTTTTTTTGCCCTGCGGTGCAAAAAAGAGACTGATTATATCACCCATCTGACTTTGACCTGTCGTCACACTCTCTCCTCCTGGTTCTCGTTTCTATCCGTTTCGTAACACAGAGTGAAACAATGTGGTTCTGATCGTTGGGGGGGCTCGGCCCCTCGCTATATTATACAGAAATAACAAACATTAAACTTATACCAGGCTGACCAGGAAACGAACTCGCACTCCAGCCATAACATCGTGCGACACGTAATCACTGTTCAAACAGGCACCAGAGCAGGAGACGGATGCTCGTCGTCACCGGGGTAACGAGCTGTTTTTACGTCTTTATCAGTCCTCACACTCTTTCTGCTGCCCTGCAGTGTTTGGTTGGATTAATAAGTGATCAAAACAAAGCTAAATATACTGAAGGGAAGTCGTAAAACAGTGTTGCTAAAGCAGTTTTTCACACCCTGCGCGGCCTGTAAATATTATCCTGGTCTTTGTTTTTCACCATCAAATAAAAAACGGAATAGAGGATCGTAAAAAAGAGGAAGAGCGAGATGAAAACTCCCATTAAATCGTGCGAGAAATAGAAGGTCTTTTTCTGGGATTCGACCAGAAACAATCAGCAGTGACAAAAAAGTGTCCCGAGACGAGCGCTATAAACACTTCATAACTCGAGAAAACAAAGCGATGTGTTTTCCTGCGTATGTGCATGCGTAAATCTGTGTTAAGTAGCTGTAATAATATAATGGTAGGTTGCCATCCTTGGGTCTCATTGCCCTGTGGTTTGTTTTCTTTTTTTTTTTACCATGAGTTGAGCGTGGGTGCATGGCAGGCTGCGGCCGTGACCGCGTCTGTCTGAAAAACAACACGCTCGTTAAAACGGGACGAGGAGAGGGGACGATTTCTTTTGCTTGCGTGTGCACGAGCGAAAGGCGTGCGCGCGCACACACGCACACACAAACACACACACTCAATTAAAACCTGCGTAAGCTGGCACACAACTCCGGTGACCTGACACCCAAAACCGAAAAGGTTCACCGACGTGTGGAAATCAAGACCCCGAGCCAACACGGCGCTGAATGAGGAGGCGGTACGTTAGGCTGCCAGAAATAACCAGCGCCACCAAAATAACTCCAAATCCCACGCAGCTATAATTATTCAATGAGCAAGTGTGTTTTGTTTTGAACTATTTTAGTATGCAAACTACTTTCCTGTCGTTACAGATCGCTCCAGCTACAGATGGGATAATCATGAGTGAGACGTCAAACTTGTGAGTGCCCCCCCCCCCTCCGAGCCTGTCATGGAATGCACCGAGGTGAGTCACAACACGCCAAAAGCAAAACCCCGTCTCGCCAGCCGCAAAAACGGCTGCGAGCAAAATTTCGAAGTGCTGTGGGAGAGAGACATCGGAAACTCGCTTCAGAACCGATACGTCACACGCCGACGTCCATCACTGGGCACAGAGAAAGCTCTGAGTTGTTTTGTAAACAAACAGACGAGCATTGAGACACATTTAGGGTCAAATGAAAAGCAGAGAGAGAGAAAATGTTTTCTTTTTCAGTCACTGCAAAAGAAGAGAAGAAATCCTTTTGTCTGTATTAATTTGTAATGCCTGATATTTGGGTTTTTGTATCATTACCTCAACCAGAACTGACATGTGTCATCATGATGCCTCAAATGTTGTACTTTACTATTTTTTCATGTTACAGTCCACATATTGTCATCCAGTTGCTGTCTCATTCCCACTGCACCAAATTCACTTGAGCTTGTTACTTCTGATAGTGGCAAGGAATAAATAGAAGGCAGGTGTGTCATTTCAGGACAGCTGGTAAACCAGGCTTCGACTCTGCTGGCGCGACACTGACCTCTTCATGATCTGGATCTCCAGACACCATCGCTCCTTGTTCCTGTCGCTCAGCTCCTGGCGGCACTGCTTTATAGCGATCTGCTCCTCGGTGTCCTGAAAGCACGCAAACGGATTTCCAACCATTCAACAGACACAACGTTGACTCATATTCACTTTACAGAGAGGCTGACCCAAACTAAAAACTCACACTTACATTAACTCTATGGTTAGTGTGCCGTTTAAGTACAACTTTGACATTTGTGCATCAAATAACCACATAAAAAACATTAATAATAATGCACAAACTAAAACCATAAGCAGCATTTCTCTTTCAAATGGCATTCAGTAAATTAAGATATTATAGTTTTTTTTGGAAGCAGTCAGAATACTTCATTTGCTGTTGTTTATGTAAGCTTGTAAGGTGTAAGCACCTTTTTTCTGAAAGACAATCTACAGTTAAACATTTGGCAGCTTTGTTATTGATTTCAACTTTATTTCTACTTAAGTTTGGTTTTTGGATACAAAATATGTAAATATAACAAAAAACACAGAAAGGTTCCACGAAAGGACACGCATGGTTGCATCAAGACGACTTCATTCAGCAGTAAACATTTCAACGGGGTCTAAAAAGGATGAGTAACACAGGTAATTCCCATCACCTGTTTCAAGAAAACTTCCCCACTCCTAAGATTGAGTCATTGAGCTAAAAATAATTCATAGCAAAGTCATTAATCCAGCCAAAGTCCCTAAGCCTGTACACTTCCTGTTAAGGAAGTTTGATCATCACAGCAGTGCCAGCCGAGCACTTTTCAGCTAACACATTTCTCCGCCTGGTTCTGTGGCCTCAATGTGCAGCGACACCATCTCGCTCTGCACCATCTCAGCACCAGTCAAACTCAGCATTGATGTGTGATATGTGGGGCGAGATATTACTCTGTTAACATAGAAATGAAAGCACATTTTCATATGTCAGTCAATTGTTCCTCACGTATCCAAACGAACCTCATCTTCAAATATTTGGCAGTTATTGAGTGTCACTGTACTCTTTTGAGACTGCAACCTAGTGAAAATCTCCACAGGTAATAAAAAAACCAACAGTTTCTCTAAATGCGACCTCCTCTGTTCTTGTAAAACCTCAGATGAACTGTGAGCTGGTTTGATGTAGGTGATAAAAAACAAAAAGAGTGTCACATATTTTCTGTCTGGAACTTCCTTTTCCAGAAATAGGTCACAGATGAAGCCATCAGTCTGTCAAGAGGCTATTATTTGATATCATGGAGCAAGAAATCTTTCATACTGAAAGCGTCACCAGTCTCACACCAACATCCACAAGGCGATGAAGCCTGACGCAAAAGCCAGCGTTCATGTTCCTTCAGTGTGACTAACACGTCGGGAGCAGTTTTTAGGAAAGGAAGAGGAAGAGGAAGGTCCACTAAGCGGATATATTTGTATTCCCACTGTCCACAAACTAATGATGAAACACTACAAACCCTTCATCCGGTGACTTAGGGTGACATCATTACAACAGACACAATAACTACTCGAGTGAGAGAGAAAAAAAACAAAAATGAAGAGTTTCCTAGATGATCTCTCAGAACAAAGGAAACCACTCCTAAAAGCACTCAGCCTCTCATTCTGCTGACAGGATATAACATTCAGAATTCTCATAATCATGAGCAAACCTTTGACTTACAAAAGTACTAAAAAGAAGACAGAAACACTAATTCAGCAACATTTCAAATTCCAAAAATTCCTGGATACCAGCAGCTTGTTTAGTTACTGGCTCTGTCCAGAGCTACTTCTATGCGCAGCTGATAAAATGGGATAATGTCATGTTGGAGTCTGCTGGGAACCATCCACAGGACAGCGACAGTTATCGTCCATGTTAGTCGATCAGAAAACTCGCTGTAACAACATGTTGTCCAAAACATCCCTCCCCCCAGAGAAACTTCCAGTAATACAGGTCGGCTGTCGCGTCCCGCCGAAAGCACAAGCCTGATCCCTCCGAAAAGGAAAACAGGGATGCAAGTGCGGCACTGAAAGAGGGGAAGAAGCACGCGGGCCCAATACCTTATTTTGCCACCTCGTGACGTTGCCGAACCCCCCGGTGCCGAGACGCTCCTTGAGCTCCCAGGGCCCGCAGCTTTGGGGCTGCTGCAGGGGGATGCGATTCATCGCTGCCTCACCTGCATTCGCAACAAAAACAAAACAATTCCACAAATATTGTGTAAACACTTTAGTATCTTTCAATACAACCGAGAGCGAAACAGAGCTGTGGAAGAGCAGAGCAGGGCCATCCATCACACAGGCCATCCATCACACAGCCAACAAAGACGCTTTAAGTAGCTTTAATACAAGTTTTATCATATAGCTGAGTTTAATCCTTCATGATATATTTTTTTTCCTTTACAAACTTTGTGTATGACTGTTTTTTGGTTTTTTGTTTTTTTTTTACACCAGCTGTCTTCACACAGACCAGAGCCCCCCCCCCCCCGAAATCTCTACCTCCGCCCCTGTTACCAGGCGCTCGTGCCGCTGCTACCGTGGTTACGGCCGTTGATAAGGCCTGTTGGTGTGTGCGGGGCCAGAGTTCATGCTCCTTTCAAACTTCTTTCGGTCATTTTATTGTGGAAAAAACAACCTCAAACGAAAAACTCCAGAGAATTAGACACCTAAATGCCCATACAGGGCAACTTCTGTTCCGTAAGGCGTCTAACCGCTTTAGGTTTGCTTCTTCCGTCGCGCTGCCGCTTGAGTCTCGGGTTTGATTTTCGTGCATTAAAGCGCCACGGCTGTCGTGTCATAAGTCGGGAGTCCTCCTACCTTCAGACCCGCCGCGGCAGCGCTCACACGCGTTCACGCCCGCTTTTTCTTATCAGTGTTTGTGGGGGTATCCTGTCCTCGGCCGAGGTGGGCTTTGAACGTTAACTGCAGTGAGTTTGACGACGGTACAAGTCCCCAAAGCGCTCCACTTCCTGATACTCAATGTTTCCTGTAAACCTGCGGGGCGGACCCGCCCACACAGCCGGGCAGAGGATCGAGTCCCGGCCGGTAAACCCGGACAGGATTTGTTGTTTCTAAATTCTTTTTATTCCACAGAATTAACAACCAAGAATAATATGTTTCGGTGGAAGCTCACATTAAGTTTCAATCCTTCAGGGCGCATCGGAAATCTTACGCTCAGGCTTGTTTTAATAAGGGGGAAATGTCAGGTTGATTTAAGTCATTAATGTTCACAGTTCAGATGATCGGCTCTCCCTTTACGTTTATCTGTTCATTAAGAAATAAGGCTCAGTTTTTTGAATCGTTTCATTTGAGTGACTGATTTATTATTAGAAATTTTAGTTCTGATTTTGATGTGTCAGCTAGCCAGTCACAAATGCAGAGTTGTGACTGGCCGGTTGATGTGAAGGCAGGTTACACCGGAGACAGGTCAACAATATATCAAAATATGAACTAAGAGGAACAAAGCACTCAATCACACACACACACACACACACACACACACACACACACACACACACACACACACACACACACACACACACAC
>JASSRZ010000011.1:16034889-16047416 GCA_032164315.1 Malacoctenus gilli
GGGTGTGTGTGTGTGTGTGTGTGGGTGTGTGTGTGTGTGTGTGGGTGTGTGTGTGTGTGTGTGTGCGTGTGTGTGTGTGTGTGTGTGTGCGCGCGTGCGTGTGTGTGTGTGCGCGTGCCGCTGCACACCTGAGTGAGTGTGTACCAGCGCCCATATCCACATTAGGATCTCTTCACTGCACATAAGAAAAAAACCTTTCATGTGTCATTAAAGCTGAACATGCAGACGGCAGCTTGTGCGACTGCCCCAACAATCACCTGTTCCACACATCACCTCACCTGTTTGTTTGTCTACAGCTGTATCAATAACGTGTTGCCTTCTTCTGTTCCGGCTTGACTCCACACAACACGGTTATTCAATGTCGTAGCATTCATTCAATGTCGTAGCATTCATTACCTCTTAATGAGGTTTTTGGTTGAAGCGACACCAACATTGCAGAAGAGTGAGCAGTGAATATCAGATGTAGCCTCAGTGTCCTCCGTTGTTGCAGTGTACGTGTTGCAAGCAAAGGACTGCAGGCAAGTTTCGGATCGCGTTGGCCAGATAACCCTCCATAATCTTGAGGTGGGATGCAATTATAGTAGGAGTTGTCCTGAGCTGTGTAAAGTGGAGCCAAAGTACCAAAGTGCTGAGAGGAAAATGGCCAATAAAGTTGTTGTCCTTCACATATTGGACTACCTCTTTGTTACTTGGATTACTATGGCTCAAACAAAATTACTATATCTAGATTATGCTTGTTTTTAAGATACCCTGAGTTCAATGAGTTTGACGGGATCAAGTTACTCATGTAGTGTTTATTTGCACTGATCGTAAAACACATTCATTAAAGTAGTCGAAATAAAAGTAAATCAATTCATTCATTAGTGTTCCTGTTTTGGGTGTCTTTGGTCAGAGTATCTTTTCACATTGTTTGTCTAATCGTCGTCTTCGCTCTGTGGACTCGGTGGTTGACATCTGTCTGCCTGTGTGTGTCTTCTGTTTGTGTGTCGCCCCTTCAGCCGCCAAGACGCTCCAGATTTTCAACATTGAGATGAAGAGTAAGATGAAGGCTCACACTATGACGGAGGAGGTCATGTTCTGGAAGTGGATATCCGTCAACACTGTTGCCTTGGTGACGGACTCAGCTGTTTACCATTGGAGCATGGAGGGGGATTCCCAGCCGACCAAAGTATTCGACCGGCACGCCAGTCTGGTGGGATGTCAAATCATCAACTACAGAACTGACGACCAGCAGAAGTGGCTGCTGCTGATTGGGATCTCTGCACAGGTATGAAGACACATGTCTGCTCATGTCTCTGGTGCATAGCAGGAGAAATATCCTTGAAAAGAATTAGCATGACTAATCTTTCCCTGAATCTTTTTGGCCGCAAACTTCATTCGAAAAAAAAAAAGGTTCACTGAAAGACAGCTGTTCAAGTTTTCCTCGTCATCCAGACTAAACTTGCTTTTTCAACTCCCACAAGCAAAAAACTTTGAAAATAGTGTCAGATCCACTATTAATTGCATCGTTTTGTGTCAATGATGCGTAACCTTTCTAAATCAGCGAAAAGAGTCGCTTTGACACGTTTTGTACATTTTCAGCTGTGTCCTGTGTCTTTGATCACCTTGTGAGGTTGAAATCCCAGTGCAGGAGCTTTCATGTTTTTCTATTTGATGATTCGGTGTTTCTGCCAGTTGTTTTTGGCTTCACTGTAATTAGAAAGGGTCCACAGCCTTTTTTGAGTGCATTTTTGCGGTTTACCAGGCGATAAAAATTTGGACCCACTCAATTTGTCTGTATAAATAGATAAACGCAACCCTCTGACTAATCTGTTTTATCTCTCTGTCCTGCAGCAAAACCGTGTGGTTGGAGCGATGCAGCTGTACTCTGTAGACAGGAAAGTGTCCCAGCCCATCGAAGGACATGCCGCTGCTTTTGGGGAGTTCAAAGTGGAAGGAAATGCCCAACCCTCCACCCTCTTCTGCTTTGCTGTGCGCTCACAGGCAGGGGGAAAGGTGAGGGGCTAAAGAGCCTGTCAGACTCTTTATTCCGTCCTCTGTACTGAAAAAAACTGTCGACTCTTAGTTTCTTCTTCTTGCGAATCAAAGCTTGTGGACCTCCCAGCGTTGAGTTTCGTTTGTAGTTTTTTGTGTGTATTTGTATCTGTGGTTGTTAGTTTATAGGGATTTTCTTTTCCTTCCAGTTGCACATCATTGAAGTTGGTCAGCCGGCCACAGGAAATCAGCCGTTCACAAAGAAAGCAGTGGACGTGTTCTTCCCACCGGAGGCCCAGACAGACTTTCCAGTCGCTATGCAGGTCACCAGCAGCTCGAAACTCGTTGACTTTTTCGTGAATTAGGGGGTTGTCTCTCGATGCTCAACAAATCTCTTTCTGATTCCTTCCCCCTCAGATTGGCAATAAGCACGGCGTGATTTACTTGATCACAAAGTACGGTTACATTCACCTGTACGACCTGGAGTCCGGCGTGTGCATCTACATGAACCGAATCAGTGCAGAGACCATTTTTGTGACAGCCCCGCATGAAGCCACCTCGGGAATCATTGGCGTCAACAAGAAGGGACAGGTGAGTGACGAGACTGAAAATGAGTACAGTGAAGCTCGCTGCCTTTTGTCGACGACGTTCTTCCTTCGGCCAAACGCGAGCTCCTTTTAATGGGCAATGTTTTTTTTCCCCGATTGTTTTCGTCGCAGGTGCTGTCGGTGTGCGTCGAGGAGGAAAACATCGTCAACTATGCCACCAACGTGCTGCAGAACCCCGATCTGGCTCTGAGGATGGCCGTGAGGTCGAACTTGGCCGGAGCTGAAGAACTCTTTGCCAGAAAGTTCAACACTCTGTTTGCACAGGGAAGTTATTCGGAGGCTGCAAAGGTTGCAGCATCAGCACCCAAGGTACGCCCGCCTCAGCTCTGTTTTGACATCATGAAATGAACCAGACTCGCAGTATTCATTGACTCTAATCCGTGTAATTTAAAAACGCAAATAGGACATCATCTGTGTATCGATTGTCCCAGACGTTGTAAAAACAATGGTTCAACTTTATTCTGCATGTCTTGTCGCTTTGACCAAAACATCCCTCTCGTCCTTCTCCTTCAGGGTATTCTTCGGACCGCAGAAACTATCCGTAAGTTCCAGAGTGTCCCCGCCCAGCCGGGTCAAGCTTCTCCACTCTTGCAGTACTTTGGTATTCTTTTGGACCAGGGCCAGCTTAACAAGTTTGAGTCTCTGGAGCTGTGCAGGCCCGTCCTGCAACAGGGCCGCAAGCAGCTGCTGGAGAAATGGCTGAAGGAGGACAAGGTGGGGGTCGAGTGACGAGACGATCGAATTGCTCCCAGAAAGTTCATTGCCTGAGTTCTTGATCGCTTTTCTGTGGTCTTGATGATAATAGATAGTTCATAACTGATGACTGTGTGTGTGTGTGTGTTGTAGTTGGAGTGCTCAGAGGAGCTGGGAGACCTGGTGAAGGCCTCCGACCCCACTCTCGCTCTCAGTGTGTATCTCAGAGCTAATGTCCCCAACAAAGTCATTCAGTGCTTTGCGGAAACCGGCCAGTTCCAGAAGATTGTCTTGTACGCAAAGAAGGTAATCCTCAGCAGTCTCTTTCACCAGCGTAGCATTTTTTCTCACATACACTGTCAGTCTTTTTTTTTCCGTCACCATTCTTCTTGTTCTGACTTCTTCTGTGATCCATTTGTTGGGAGGATTGCAGACTGAACAGCTTTTTTCACCCCCCTCCCCCTGCGCTTCTGTAGGTTGGCTACACCCCAGACTGGGTGTTTCTGCTGAGGAATGTGATGCGTGTCAATCCAGACCAGGGACTGCAGTTTGCTCAGATGCTCGTCCAGGACGAGGAGCCACTGGCCAACATAAACCAGGTAACATATTTCGCTGACTTGCCGCGCTCACGGCAGACGTCCAGGCCCACTCCCGCTCACTCCCTCTTTTTTCACAACACATGTGCATGTTGGCTGCGTCGCGAACGCACAAAGTGCCCAGTGTGGGAGTCTACAACTTTTGTTATTCCAGATGTGCCAGCAATGCCTGGAATTCACTGAGTCAGTGACCCCCCCCCTTCCTCCTTTTTAAGCCACATCATCACAGTGTTTAGTCCAAGACTCAGAAGTCGATGGCTTGATGCTTCTCCAAGCTGAGATCTCAGTCCCCTCCCCTTTATTGTCGTGGCCCCCGCAGATGTTGTTGGAGGACGACAAGCAGAAACATCTGGCGACTGAGCGTGTGGTGTGTGATGGCGTGTGACTTTTTACCTCGCGTGCTTGCTGAACTCATGGCTCACAGACGGTTGGAAATCAGAAAACGCCCTCACGTTGTTCTGTTTCCTTTTCCTTCTTTCTCTCTGGTAGATTGTGGACGTGTTCATGGAGGGCAGCCTGATCCAGCAGTGCACCTCCTTCCTATTAGACGCTCTGAAGAACAACCGGCCCGCTGAAGGACACCTACAGACACGCTTGCTGGAGATGAACCTCATACATGCCCCGCAGGTGAACATCCAGACGGACTGCCCCGTTTTGCAGGAAGCAGCTTTCCTTTGGGAGAAAAACATTCAACAGTCTCTCCGTGTGCGCACCGGTCTGAACCTTTCGTAGGTAGCAGATGCAATCCTGGGGAACCAGATGTTCACGCATTATGACCGCGCCCATGTCGCCCAGCTGTGCGAGAAGGCCGGACTGCTGCAGAGAGCTCTCGAACACTACACCGACCTGTACGATATCAAGCGAGCCGTGGTGCACACGCATCTGCTCAACCCCGAGGTGCGTCTGTGGAAGGGTGCTCATGGTTGTTTATATCAGTTGTTTGGAAGCCACTCTAAGAAGTTGTTTCTAATAATAACATGAACCCCCCCCCCCCATTCTGTTTTTGTGCTTAGTGGTTGGTGAACTTTTTTGGCTCGTTGTCAGTCGAGGACTCTTTGGAGTGCCTGCGGGCCATGCTGTCAGCGAACATCAGGCAGAACCTGCAGCTGTGTGTCCAGGTAGCGTCCAAGTATCACGAGCAGCTGGGAACTCAGGCGTTGGTGGAGCTTTTTGAATCCTTCAAGAGTTACGAGGGTAAGGCGTCATGGTGCTGCCACGATCAGTTCAGATGCAAAGGGGATGATTTTCTCCTTACTTTGCATGAGTGTGAAGTCAAAACTAAATGAGGTTAATTGTTTTCCCCCTTTTTTTTCCTCCACCATCTCCATTCAAGGCTTGTTTTACTTCCTTGGGTCGATTGTGAATTTCAGCCAGGAGCCTGACGTCCATTTCAAATACATCCAGGCTGCCTGTAAGACTGGACAGATTAAAGAGGTGGAGAGAATCTGCAGAGAAAGCAACTGTTATGACCCGGAGAGGGTCAAAAACTTCCTCAAGGTATAAGAACGGCTTCATGACATAATGTTCTCTGAGCAATTCTGTGTTTACATAGTTTGATCGGACCTCAATCGTGTGTTTTTCTTCTTCACAGGAGGCTAAACTAACAGACCAGCTGCCTCTGATCATTGTGTGTGATCGCTTCGACTTCGTCCATGACCTGGTGCTCTACCTGTACCGCAACAATCTGCAGAAATACATAGAAATCTATGTACAGAAAGTAAGAAAAAGATTAACACAGTGGGACTCCACATTGCATCTCAAGTCTGCTACAACTCTTTTATCCAATTCTCTTGGTCTCATGTTTTTTCTCTGCTCATTGCTCTTGACTCCAGGTGAACCCCAGTCGTTTACCAGTGGTGATCGGTGGTTTGCTGGATGTCGACTGCTCGGAGGACGTCATCAAAAACCTGATCATGGTGGTCAGAGGGCAGTTTTCCACGGACGAGCTGGTGGAGGAGGTAGAGAAGAGGAACAGGTGAGACTCGTCACATATACAGTAGAGTCTAGCAGGACAGTCTTTAGCTGTGGCAGAAGTGAACTGCAGCGCTTGATGTGCAACACTGCCACCTAGTTGTGCAACTGTGGTATTCACATTTTTTCTCCCCGACAGGTTAAAACTTCTGTTGCCGTGGTTGGAGTCTCGTATCCACGAAGGATGTGAGGAGCCCGCGACCCACAATGCTTTGGCTAAGATCTACATTGACAGCAACAACACTCCCGAGCGCTTCCTGAAGGAGAACCCGTTCTACGACAGCGCCGTGGTCGGACGCTACTGTGAGAAGAGAGACCCCCACCTGGCCTGTGTGGCCTATGAGAGGGGGCAGTGTGATCTGGATCTCATCAAAGTGTGTAGATCACGTTTAACAACTTGTGTGTGATCATCGGATATTACAGATTGGTGAGATGCGCTTATTTGCTTTCTTCCTTTCCAGGTGTGTAATGAGAATTCACTGTTTAAGAGTGAAGCGCGATATCTGGTACGACGGAAGGATCCAGAGCTCTGGGCGAACGTGTTAGAAGAGAACAACCCTTTCAGACGTCCACTCATCGATCAGGTTCGATCTCCCGTTTTCTGGTGAAGACGCGCGTACCGTGAGTGAGAGATGGGTTGGATTTTCCTATTTTTTACTTCTCCCTTCTTCGTTTCCTCCCCCAGGTGGTGCAAACTGCGCTGTCAGAGACTCAGGACCCAGAGGAGGTGTCAGTCACTGTCAAGGCCTTCATGACCGCCGACCTGCCCAACGAGCTGATTGAGCTGCTGGAGAAAATCGTGCTCGATAACTCGGTCTTCAGTGAACACAGGTGCAGCAGGCCCACGTCTTGTCCCGTCCAACTGTGGGTTTGCAATACTGACGTTAAAAAACATTCAATCTGTCGTGGGCTTTTTTTTTTGTCACAGAAACCTCCAGAATCTTCTTATTCTGACGGCCATCAAAGCAGACCGCACTCGCGTGATGGAATACATCAACAAGCTGGACAACTATGATGCCCCAGATATCGCAAACATCGCAATCAGCAACGAGCTTTTCGAAGAAGCTTTTGCTATTTTCAAAAAGTTTGATGTCAACACTTCAGCCATACAGGTAACAACATAAGGAGCGCTTCGGCTGCTGATTTGGCCCAAACTTAGCTATCACTGAAGTCAAAAATAAGACACTTTTGCTTGAATCCTTTTTGTTGGTGCTTTTAAACCTCAGATGTTGTGACACGGCCACCCTCTTCTCGTCCCCTTTAGGTGCTGATCGAGCACATCGGGAACTTGGATCGTGCCTACGAGTTTGCTGAGCGCTGCAACGAGCCTGCAGTGTGGAGTCAGTTGGCCAGAGCTCAGCTTCAGAGGGACCTGGTGAAGGAGGCCATCGACTCCTACATCAAAGCCGTTGACCCGTCGGCGTACATGGAGGTGGTCAACGCCGCCAGCAAGAACAGTGAGAACGGGCTTTGGGACTTTACCGCCCTGGACATCCGCTTTCTTTGACCCGAGTCGTTGTTCAAGGTGCCGTTTCCTTCTAGATAATTGGGAGGACTTGGTGAAGTTCCTGCAGATGGCTCGGAAGAAGGCGAGAGAGTCGTACGTGGAGACGGAGCTGATCTTTGCTCTGGCCAAAACGAACCGTCTCGCTGAGCTGGAGGAGTTTGTCAGCGGGCCCAACAATGCTCACATACAGCAAGTAAGAAAACCGGCTGCGTTTTGTTGGTGAATGACGACGAAGAAGAAAACGGCTGCCAAAACTTTGTCTTTTCACTTTTTTCGCCTGTAACTTTATTGCCTACTTGTTTTATCATCATCCCAGGTGGGCGACAGGTGCTACGAGGAGCGGATGTACGAAGCGGCCAAACTGTTGTACAACAACGTGTCCAATTTTGCTCGCCTTGCGTCTACGTTGGTCAACTTGGGGGAGTATCAGGCGGCCGTGGACAGCGCGAGGAAAGCCAACAGCACACGGACGTGGAAGGAGGTGATGGCACACGATCAGTGATAATTAAAGCACTTACTATAAGTCATCTGAGAGTCTTTGAAGGCAGCCTTTTCTCAAACATGATGAAGAAACAAATAGCAGAAACTGGGGAATGTAGGAAAAGTCAGATGTTTGGGATCACTTTCTTTCACTTTATAATCGCGACGTAAAGCTCTTCTGCACTTCTCGATCCGTCCCCTGACCGCTCAGCGTTCACTTCCAGTTTTGCCCTCCCACCCTCAGGTGTGTTTTGCGTGCGTTGACGGCGAGGAGTTCCGGCTGGCCCAGATCTGCGGCCTTCACATCGTGATCCACGCTGACGAGCTGGAGGACCTGATCAGCTACTACCAGGATCGCGGGTACTTCGAGGAGCTCATTGCCCTCCTGGAGGCGGCGCTGGGCCTGGAGCGGGCTCACATGGGCATGTTCACCGAGCTCGCCATCCTCTACTCCAAGTTCAAACCCCAGAAGATGCGGGAGCACCTGGAGCTCTTCTGGTCCAGAGTCAACATCCCAAAGGTAGAGCGTGTTTGTCATCCGACTCCCTCAAACCCACAAACAGCTTTAGACTCACATTTATGACGGCATGTCACCATTAGATGAATTCTGTCAGAAACAATAACAATATATCAGATCCATGAGTTTACCGAATCCAAACTCTGAGGAGACGTTCACTTCTGTCCGTTTCTTTTGTTTTTTTGCTCCCCAGGTCCTTCGTGCTGCAGAACAGTCTCATTTATGGGCAGAGCTGGTGTTTCTTTACGATAAATACGAGGAGTTTGACAACGCTGCCATCACGATGATGAGTCATGCGACAGACGCGTGGAAAGAAGGGCTGTTTAAAGATATTATTGCAAAGGTAAAGTTGCCGGTGTCCGTCACAACAGTTGATTATTTCCTGCAAATATCTTGAATTTTAACAGCATTTCCCTGCTATTCCTTTCATCTTCAGGTTGCGAATGTGGAGCTGTACTATAAATCTCTTTCTTTCTACCTGGATTACAAACCCCTCCTATTGAACGACCTGCTGACCATCCTGTCCCCCCGACTGGACCACAGCCGAGCCGTCTCCTTCTTCAGCAAGGTAACCTCAGTGAAGGCCAGCCTCCGTGTTGGATGGACACCTGTGCTTGCTCACTGGGGTTTGCTGACAAAGTTCGTTCTCTGACCAGATGAACCAGTTGAAGTTGGTCAAACCTTACCTGAGGTCCGTTCAGAGCCACAACAACAAGTCCGTCAACGAGGCTCTCAACAACCTGCTAACAGAGGAAGAGGATTACCAGGTCTGAGCCTCTGTGTTCTTCACAGCAGAAAGTGTATTTCATGTTCTCACAGTGTTTAGCTTATTTAACTTCATATTATTGATTTGTTTCTGTTTGAACGGTGCTTTAGCTTTTTGGTGAAAACTGAAATTTTCACAAATATTTTGTCGCTTTCAGCCCGTGTGGCCACCAGATGGCAGTGTGCTGTTGTTGTCTCAGGCAGCTGCTGGGCTGCGTCTTCCTCTGATCTTGATTGTCGTTCACACCAGTCCCCGTTTTGTCCACAGGGCCTGAGAGCCTCCATCGATGCCTACGATAACTTCGACACCATCGGCCTGGCTCAGAGGTTAGAGAAGCACGAGCTGATCGAGTTCAGGCGCATCGCTGCTTATCTGTACAAGGGAAACAACCGCTGGAGGCAGAGCGTGGAGCTCTGCAAGAAGGACAAACTCTACAAGGTATGAACAGAAATAAAAGAAAAGCTTGGACTTTCGCCGCTCTGTTCCACTGATGGTGTTAGTTCCTCTGTGCTCCAAAAGAGGGCGATCTTTCCCTCCAATTCACAGAATGCCGCCTTACCTTTCTCCTCATCAGGGCTTTGTGTCAAGCCTTTTTCTCTGTTATGTGTTTCCTCCCCAGGATGCCATGCTGTACGCTGCAGAGTCTAAGGATGCTGAGCTGGCCGAGACGTTGCTCCAGTGGTTCCTGGAGGAGGGCAGGAAGGAGTGCTTTGCTGCCTGCCTGTTCGCCTCCTATGACCTCCTGCACCCTGACGTGGTGCTGGAGCTGGCGTGGAGGCACAACATCGTGGACTTCGCCATGCCGTACTTTATCCAGGTCATGAGAGAATACCTCACCAAGGTAAGAACGCCACGCTGAGACTGGTACTTGCTTTCTCGTATTCATAGAAAAGTAGATTTATTCATTGAAACATCGAAAAGGTTTTGAAATACAGCATTTTTGGTGGATTTAAATTGTTTTTACTTTCCTCAGATTGTAGATTTTCCTGTGGACAGTTGTCCCAATGATGCAGAGGTGAACCGTAATCTGTGATTTAAAAAGGGTTAAATTAAAATATTCCCAAACACAGAGGCGGTGTTAAAGGCCTTATTTAGGTATTGACAATCAGGACATGATGATTTCCTACAATGCTGACCTGGAGAACTTGTGGGGTCACATCAGGTCGTCTCTTTGGGTTTCTTTTCCAGGTTGATGAGTTTGCAGCGAAGGTGACGGTCTCTGGCCCTCTTTTATTCCTCCTCTGTGTTCTTGTCTGTTTGCTCATGTTGTAACTGATCTCTTAGGTTTCTGATGTAGGAACCTAGCATGGACTGTAGACTGAGTGGGACAGTTCTGAGCCTGGTTCTGGAGAGATTTGGATGCATGTGCAGGCTTTTGGTTCCATGAAGGTGGGAAGAAAAGGACCCAAAAAAAAATAGGAAAAAATGTAGACAGTTATTTCATTCAACACAATCCATTGTCTCCTCAAAAACACGTCAGCATTTCATCATATTTCACACGAAGTCGACGAAACTTCCAGGATCGCGATGTTTTCTTAAGCTAATCACTTCCTGCCACCTGCCTGGTGTGTCTTTTGTTGTGCATCTTTGAAATTTGTTGTCACAGCCATAATTGCACTCGGCGAACGACTGCAAACAGATAACGAAGGCTCCAGGCTTATCAGGCTGACATCACACGTGATTATTAGATTTAAAGAGCAACTATTATAGATCTCATAAACTTAAAAAAGTCAGTTTTAGGACCCGAGAAAGGATGCAGACACTGTATTTCCTTGTGAGCAGCTTTTTAAAGCGCACACATCGCTGTAGGTTTGAGCTAATTGTGCAGCTCTCAAGGACAAGTTGTGCTACTAATATAACAAGCATTTGTTATCTTTAATATTTAGGTTACAAAGTTACGATGCATTTTCCCCAAACACACACACAGTCGAAACCTATCGGCTCTCTTTATGGTCGCTTTAATTTCAAACCTTCACGTTATCTTTGGAAAATGGCCTCGAGTAGTTTTTCAACTCGCCCAGACTTCCTGACCTTAAATATCATGTTGCTGGCTGGAACTGAAGCCTGTACACTCCGCTGTCTGTCTTCAAGACCAGGATCAGGCTGTCCTGCCCTCACGAATACCCCTCACCTTTCTAACCCACTCCCTCCCCTCCGGGTGGGCTGCATCTGATGTGACTTGACACCTTTTAAAATCTGGAAAAGAAAACGTGTGACATTAGATAATGCTGTGATCTTTTCCTCTTGCTGAGTTGCTCAAAACTCCAGAAAACTGGAAAAGATGAAGCAACTCTCACTCCTTCTAAGATGCAGCCCCCCCCCCTGTTTCTAACTGCAGGTTAACAAGTTTTAGTTTGGACCTGTTGGATTGTTTTTTGCAGGGCGCCAAACCCTGAATTCGAAACTCTGGCGTCAGTTTTGCTCTCTGTGTCTTTGTCAAGCTTCTGTCAGCCTAACGGTTTATTTTCTGTGAGGTTCTGGCTTTTTTTTTTGTTCATTATATTTCAGGTGAGAATGGAAAGAATCAGATCAGCTTCCTGAGACATCATTGGGGACCTTCGTCTCACAATAGACTATCAACGGGCAGCGTACTGAGTTATTTCAGTCATATTCTTTGTAGTATTTTGCTGGAATTCAAAGTTCTTCGCGCAAGTTTTAGGATTTTTTCACCAAGCTTTTCTCTCAGTTCTTCAAAAGTTACGACCCGACGGATCTGGACCATCAGAAACTCTCTGTACTCCGCTGTCCTCACAAAGCCTGCTCGTTATTTGAAAATATGAGGGGAAAGAAATTGTAGTACTGAGAACTTACTGTGCAAATAGTGTGTTCTTGGCAAGGATGCGCTGAACTCGTGAGCCTCTCACTTTCAGCTCGAGCTCAGTTGGGCGGAAAGAAAAGCGCCCGTTTCTTACAAGGACCTGCTTTCAGCTCCAGCGGGACGCATGTCAAAGCTCTGACTGTCCTGTAATGTTAGAAGAGGGGCTGGAAACAGCACCAGGAAACTGGCATGAACCGTCCAGCTCCTTCTCTACTTAATGCACAATAATACGTTTCCTTTAACCTGAAGTCCTTCTATATTTCCGTCTTTAAAGGGTCTGTTGACACAAATCACACCAAAAACCCTCCATCTCCAAAAAAGCCCTGTCATGATAGACATTTTTTATTTTAGCGTTGTTGTTTTATTGTTGCGTTGCTTTTTCTTTTTAGTACTCAAAACACACCAAAGTGTATAATCTCAATGAAGCTTTTTTTGAACATTAAAGACATTATCATTGAAGTCATGATAGTGACCATAACTTATGAGAAGTTTGTCAACATTGAGTCAGTGAAATATATAAATATATATATATATATATATATATATATATATAGAGAGAGAGAGAGAGAGAGAGAGAGAGAGAGAGAGAGAGAGAGA
>JASSRZ010000011.1:16080698-16094352 GCA_032164315.1 Malacoctenus gilli
ACACACACACACACACACACACACACACACACACACACACACACACACACACACACACACACACACACGTATGCATGCATGCAATTTAGATCCACATAACTTGACAAGCACATTTTGGGACTGTGGGAAGAAGCTGAAGCGCTCTGAAAAGAAATGACTGCAAATATAAACTCTGCAAAGGAAGCCGGGAATCAAGCCGGCAACCTGGAGTTTGCGATTGACAGGACAAACCACTGCAGCCAACTTCAACCCTGAAAAGACAACCGATGCACAGGCTGCTTGAGGAGTTATGTTTCTTCTTATGTATGAAGGCTTTCAGATGAAGCCTGTTCGGGCAAACATTTTATCAAATCTCTCCTCAAGCTACGATCCAAGCTGGAAATCATTCCAAGCTGCAGAAACGTGTTTTTCCTTTTTTTTTTTTCTTCTTCTTAATTTAAAGGTCAAATTTCACCGAAGGATTAGAAAGCAGATCAAGGCAAAAGGTTGCCACAGCGCAAAAAGCCTTGAGTAACATGAACCCTTTCTTTGAATATGCGAATCACGAGCTGACCTTCTCCGATTAAGGCTGGCCACGAAGGTGAAAACCCGCTCGCTTGCAGAGATGTCATCTCTGATCGCGGGTGATTGCAGATGTTCTCGGAGCTGGAAAACGCTCGGAGACGGTGGCCGGCGTCCAGGCGGCTCTCAGCCTCGTTCCACGCTGATTAAAATGGACATGGGATCCTTTTGTTTTGACTGCAACAGAAAGCATCGGGGAAGCTGCGGCGCATTACTCACAAGAACGTGAGGCGCTCAGAGCGAGGGGTGACGTCACGCCGACATCTGGCTCTTTTGAAAGCGACGTTGTGGGAAACGGACCCGGACACTGAAGGCTTACAGTGACATTAAATCATATTACGTGCGTCTCTTCGTAAAAACCCTGAAAAACATAAAGAAAAAAAAAGCGGTCCGCATTCATGAGAATCATACGGTTTCCTTGGAGAGGTTCGACACGAAGCTGTGTTGATAACTCCAAGGAACGAATGTGACAGCCTTTTTTTTCGTGGGTCGAAGGATTTACAACATTAGAGATTAGATTGTGCAGACTGGGTCACTTCAAGCCTAATTAGGGGAGGGAGGAGAGAAAGGAAATCCCCCCCCCCCTAAACGAGTGCACGCACAATACTTGAAGTGTTCCAGCCTCGTTGTGGTCCTGAAGTAATCCCAGAGGTGTATGCCGATGGGAAATTCCACAGCAAATCGCTCCGTTCATGTTGCGCAAGCGTCGAGTCGATGGAAATGTTCCTGAAAATGCAAAAGAAATGTCGCAGCTCAATCACATTCCTGTATGTGTTTGATTCTATTTAAGGGATGAGGGACCAAATCTAGGGGAGAGAGAGAGAGAGAGAGTGAAAGAGGGAGAGAAAAAAAACGGCGGCCTCATTGTTTTCTTTGACAAACCGGCCCAGCGGGGACGGTGTTTTGCCACAGCTGACTGAATCGGAGACAAAATAAATAGTGGAGTTGAGTTCAAAGTGGCTCCCAGAGAACACAGTGATCAGAAAAACAGGACTTTATTGTCGTTTCCATTGTGCGGACAAGAGCCGTGTTGACGTTGGGATCGAGCAGGTGACGGGCTCGGCTGGATCACCATCAAACGGAGCAAATCTCTTATTGGCAAGTTTGTATTTTTTGCCTTGTTAGAGTACTTGCTGGGCCGGATCGTGCGGCTGGCTTTCGCCCAATCCAAACCAGTTGTAACGTTTTACTCCGAGGGAAGAGTGCGGAGACTAAATCCGGCCTGTGCCTCTCCGCCCCTCCTCTGGACATTTTTCATCCACCTGCTTTATTTGACGTGCTACTTCAGACACCGGCCCCATTTTGAAAGTTTTCAGGGTGAATATTTTTTGCGTGTTCATTTGTTGACTTTATATTTGAACCCCTGCATTCTTGTGTTATTCCTTTAGAGGCCAAATGTGACTGAAAACACAGATTATGGTCTTTTTTTTCCTAACTCATTGTCGTGTTTGCAGTTACTGCGTGTACCTGCGGGTGAAGCAGGCGAGCGCAGCGTGCAAACTCAAACTGTGGAGTGCCCAGCTGGTGAGAGAGCGGCTGCTCTGCGCCGAGTGTCAGAGCGACGCCATGTCCAAGTCGGATCGCTGCGGGGGGGACGGCCTGGACGGCACGAGGTAGGCGGGGCAACGGAAACACAGGAATCGGCAAGAATGTGGGTCCATGACAACCTTCCATGACAGCGGCGATGCCGGTGTGATGGACCTGAGTCACTGTGTGACCAAGCAGAGAGGACGAAAGGAAGAAGTTCAGAGGCGGAGGTGTTTGTCAGCAGCTACGCTGTGACAAGCACGTCCAAGTTCATTGAAAGGAGTCGATGAAATGATGAGGCCAATGATCTAAAATGAGCCATATTTACTTACTTCCTGTTCGAGTCACATAATATAACATCTTGGCCAACACAAGCCAAAGACATCCATATGTCCAGATAATCCTGATGTGTTCTATCCCAGCTCATGAATTGGCGACTGATTTGGACCTAAACTTCACCTTCTTCTCCGTCCCCGTCTCATCCCTGCATGCCGTCTCTTCATTCTGCAGGACGTTCTGGGCAGCAGCCTCCGTCCCGGGCTGCCACGGGTCCTGGGTGCGAGAGGCGTCTTCCGAGCGCTGCCGGTGCCCCCCCTACTCCGTGCTCTTTGTCTGAGGCCCGACAGCCGAGCCTCTCGCCCAACCCCTCGACCGCATCCGTACGCAGAGACAAGACGAACCCTCACACTCTCCTGCCAGCCACGCCGGCCCCCAGAGATCCAGCGGCACACTGGACGGGGGCAACTCAAGGAGACCAGCAGCATCCGGCCACTTCTTCCCTCTTCTCACCTCGCACTCTGCACTGTATCCACTATTTACCAAGCGCGCGGAAAACTCTTGCATTATACCTTCGGAATTTCAAAATCTACGTCACTGACCTTTCTCCTCCAAAGCACAGCAAACATCTATATGCCTTCTTACCTCTGAATCTTTGCTATCTACCTCCATCAATGCAACTGCATTCGCTAATGCATCATGTATAGATATATATATATATATATATATATAAAAATATAAATATGTTATTTTGCTTTATACATTTTCTACTTATGATTGTTAAAGGTGTCATGTATGTGTGTCTTTATAGCTCCATTGATTGGTATTCAACATTCAGAGCGTGAGCCCCAGTCCAAAGACGCAGAGGGTTGGAAGCGCTCACAACTGGTTCTTCCAAGCCGCGTCTGATGCCAAAACCTTTGAGTCGTTCCATTTTCGTTCGACGGTTTGTCCCAGTCGATATCGCATTCAAAACGAACACGAGCGGCAAGACAAGTGAAATGACCAGGTGTTCAGTCTCAGGTCTTTAGAGTGGTGTCTCTGTCCCATCAAGCTTCCTCCTCCATGTCGGTGTCTGTGGCTCGTTTTTTTTTTTTTAACAGTTTAAAATGACTCAAACTAGTCTCATCTGTGTGGGTAGGAAAAAGCTGAAGAAAAAGGAGCCATATCAGAGATCTTTTTTTTTTTTTTTTTCCTGTGGTTCCCCCCCGTGGGTCCTCCGCGTCCCAGAAAAGCCCCCACGTCTCCCGCCGCTTGCTCGGATCAGAGGGGAGTTTGTTGTTTTTCTTTTATCCGTTGACCATCATCCAGTATAAATATCACAGGCGGCCAAGTTGCTCCTATCTTATTAATTAGCAAAAAAGTCCTCCCCAGCACTCCCCCACAGCTCCGCTTCCTCTGCCTCTCTGTTCCTCTCACGTCTCCTGACTCGGTGTTTGCTTCAAGTCGGTCCCAGATGGAACTCAGCGGTGCCTTTCCGCATTTCCCGTTCGGTTCGAGCGCCCGTTTCAAACGACAGACGGCGAGCGGAGTCCCGGTCAAAAGCTTTCCAGTCTGTAAAGCTGTTGCTCTGTTTTTCTTTCTCTGTCCGTTTGTGTGTTTATTTATTATAAGGACAAGTGATTTTTATTAGTGCAACACGGCATACTCTGTACCCTGTCCATTAGTGATATTAAACGACTATACCTTTCTCAGTTCCATCTGGTCACTTTTTTCTGATTTGCTGCGTTTTGTATTCAGAACACTTCAGAGAAATGCTATAAATTCTTTTTTCTCTGTAATAACGAGCCCCGAGGTGTTAAGTGCCGCCTTGAGTTTGACCAGTGTTCACTTGCAGCATATTTTCTGGTTTAAACCCCCCCCCAGCATTCCCAAGCATATGAGCATAATACTCACATGTAGCTGTCGACACGCTCCAGCTGAAATGCTTGGCTTTTTTTTCTTTTTTGCCTGAGGTGCGAATAGGATGACGACACGCACGACGACTGATGTCTATAATCATGTTTTTCGAGTAGCATTCACTTGAAAAGTTATGGGGACCGTGTCCATGATGTAACCGGCACGAGGCTCGAGACGCTTGACAGCTTACATCACCTGTGGGGGGGGGGGGGGGGACGTCTTCTGCTGGCATCTGTTTTGGTTCCTCCTGTATGTGATATATGGACGGGTCAACGGAACACGGAGGAGGAGGAGGAGGAGGAGGTGCTGGCCCCCTGACTCTGGTTCTGAACAACAACAGCTCCTCGTGTTTTACGAAATCTGAGCTCCTCGCCATTAATGATTGCCGTCAGTGCCAAGATACACAAGTAAGACAAGTAAACACGAGTGAAGTTCAATACCGGAAGTGTTTTCTGCCCTTAACTTGTGACACAAGTCTTCTCAAAGATTGTTTTCATGTTTTTGGAATATATTGCTGCTTTGATAAGCGATTGTGTAACCGAGAAGTGAAAAAAAAAAAAACACTGTTCGGAAGAAGCACTCACCCCAGCACCAACGTGCTGCCATACTTGCACAGACTAATTGCTTTTGAGAGAACTTAATTGCCAGAAAATATATTTCACGAAGAATATCTCCTGAATGGTCAACTGGAGGTTGAAGTATTGGATAGATTAAAAGTTCCAAAGTATTTCGGAATTAAACTCACAGATTGTAAACTTTCCTTTCCGAAGGGTTCCAGTGAGAGACTTGGAGAGGATGAAGGATGCACATAAAATTGTAAACCTTATAAATAATCAGTCGTCACTTAATCCTAAAGTTAAAAAAAACACCTGAAGTCATCCAAATCATAGATTTTCTTAGGAATGTTTTGGAAAAAAAACCCTGTTTCAAGAACTCCTATTTTGGGAATAAACGATCTCCAATGAGTACCGGTAATTCATTGGGAGCCACTTCAAGTATGTTTTTCATGCCGGCGCCCCTTGAACTTCACCTCCTCCGTCAGACTCCTCCTGCCCTGCACTCTCCTCCCTCCTTTTCCTCTCCCCCGGCCCTCCTGAACCAAACTCCCCTTCGTCAGCACAACCCTTTATTTTCCCCTCCCTACAACAGTGGCAATAGAGTGCTGTCAGCCCGACGGGCCGTCCCCTGCTGCTGGCCTGCCCCTGCCGTTAACCCGCTTTCCAAAGGGCAGGAAGGCCCGTCTCTGGCCCGGTGCCTGATGGGCTCCGACAGCAGTGTGTTCTGGGATTACGGCCCCTGAAAGGGGGCCCATTCCAGCCCTGGCGGCTTTTGTCACAGGGCGACCACTGTTTGCTTTTGACAAGACAGCTGTTCAAAGCCCTCTCGAAACCCCCGTGCGCGAAGGGAAGGGACCCGGAGGTGACTTCCGTTTCGCTGGCGGCGTCGGTGGATGAGTGTGTGCCACCTCGACCTGAGCTCCCTCTCCTTCAGCGTGAAGCTCAACCTCCAGACTTGTATTCTTCACAATTCCATCAGCTGCACTAAAGTACATGTGATCTATTATTCATTCCTGGCAATGTTTAGTTAAAAAAACAAACTTCATTTTTCAAACGGATGACATTTCCCTCTCCTTTTATTCTTCATCCCAGTGTTTCTTTACTTTGCCATGTATGTTCTCTTGTTTGCGTGCCCCTTGGGTACCCGGTACCCGGTACCCCCTTGTCTCCCCTCCTTGTGGTCACCCTAATGTTGCACACAGTGTATCTGTGGTTTTTTTGGGAGGCATGTACTGTAATTAGCAAGCCGGCCTAATGAAGGCTTGCAGGCTGTGTGGGAGCAGCTGGTCCGGCTCTGAGGAATGATAATGAATGGTCGCCTCGACACCAGGACCCCGACGGACACACAGCAGCACAGATGGTCCGCAACGCTGTGGCTGTAGTAAACTGCTCACACGCGCACGGAGGACGATACTTAGAGGGAGAAGCCATGTGTCTTGACAATTGTGAAACACTAGGACACGTGACAGTTCTTTCTGTGGGTCTTGCAAAATGAGGATGGAGCAGAGTGTGCGGACCCCGACGGAAGCCCCCTCATTGCTTTGATTTGGATGGAGTGAGTTTTTTCTAAATATAACAAAGTTAATCTGGACAGTTTTGCTGAGATCTTGACTGACTTTTACCCAATCTCTTTAAATCGTCATCTCGAGAAAAAACAAGCTTTATTCTCTTGAGAAACTGAAAAAAAGTGACTCAAGATTTCCAAAAAGACAACTCAACCTATTAAATGAAATTATTGCTTTTTAGGGCTTCAGTAGGTCCCAAATGCCCCCCCCCCTCAAAACCTGAAAAGATCTCTCTCGAGTAAGCCAAAAGCCTCACAGTCAGTGATGGAATAATTATAGGAAACATGAAACAATGAGCTGAGAGGAGATAATCAGAGTGTGGTAGGAAATGGAGTAAAAACCCAGGAAGCACAGGAAGAACATGCAAACTCCACACAAAAGCCCCGACTTGGGTGCAAACCTGCTGGGAGGTGAGAGCACTGACGTCTCCACCACCTGCAGGCAGAGATAGAAAAACTTGCTATAAAGGACCATTATATTTTATTTTAAGCTCGAAATGAAATACACATAAAGCCTTGACAACACAAACAAGCTACAGAGGCTTGAAAAGTAAAAATCTAAGTTATTTTACGAAGTTATAACTCCTTTGGTACAGATTGTGTCCGTGCTTTGGGATTGAATTCACTTACTGCAGTATTGTGCATTAGCGCCATCTGCTGGACACTAATGAACCTTACCTGTAACGACAAACGATAATCAATGCTTAAAGGTCAAAATACTATAAACACTTTTTTCTCATGATTAAGGAAACACAAGCCCTGATAAATGTGTTTATTTGTATATTACAATACACAGATTACATGTCAAAATGTATACATTGTGACAATGAATGCATCTTTTTCTTCTTTCAACCACTTTAAAGGAGAAACTTGGTTTTAATTGCGACAAATCTTTTCAAAGTAGTTTGACTCCTTATGACTGAAGATTTACCCTGAACATTAATGGCAAAATTCCTTCAGTTGAGAGTTCTTATATTCACAGCTAGCTTGTTCACATCATTTATGTTGTACAATAATTCACTCCATTGTGGTTTGGAGCAGTAAAAACAGTGGACATAAAAAGCAATGAAAAAGCACTGAAGGAAAATGAGCACAAAACACAAATCAAGAAAAGACTGATGATGACAGATATTGGAGCATCTTTAGTGAAACGTGTCGGCGGAGGAGAAATCGTGGCGCAGAACAACGGGGACAGTTTACTGTACAGACATATTGCATGTAAGGCAAACGTGACTTGAGCAAGGCTTGTTTGTGTTTACTGATGTCGGGGCAAGTCCGATGCCTCAGTGAACATCGACGCATGAATCAGAAGCAAAATCAAAAGGAATCTAATCAGAGAGAGATTTTCTCTTGTCAGCAGTTTGTTTATCTCAAAGATCAGAGAACGTGTTGCTAAAACGACTATTTGGACAGAGCTTATTTGTACTCTTTAGTCCTTTCAGCAGATGAGATTTGACGCAATCTGCATTCAGAAAGAACGACTTGGGGGGGAAAATAAGCACCGACAAATCTAAAGACAACAGTGAAAACCTGGTTCATCCGACACACCGAGAGTGAAGTCACCACTTCTGAACATACAAGTATGAAACCATCCTTTTTGGGTTTTTTTTGGTGAGGCAGAGAAATGAAATCTGAACAAACCAGATGGAGTGAGTTTGTTGTCAACAGCGTGAGGGAAGTGAAACAACGAGGTGCTGCCAGCTTTGTCCGCGCAAAAAGGCGAGTCCAAACTCTTTGCTTTCATTTGAGGTTTTTGATCTGCTGGTTTGTGCTGCGGATCTTGCCGTCCATCCTGTCCACTTTATTCACGAGCGCGTCGATGGAGTCGTCCTGGTCCTCGATCTCGGCCTGGAGGCCCAGCCCGAGGTTCTTCAGCCTCCTCAAGCCGTCGGACATGTCGTCTGTGGGCCATTCAGAAAACCAGGGCGACGTTACATTTTGGAAGGAAACGCAAAACCCGCAGGAATTTTGGTCGGAACATAAAATGTGCCAGAAGTTCGCGTCATGTTATTTTATTGAGCTTTTATTCTCTTTTACCTAAGTTGTTGTCAATGGTTTGATGAGCTTCTCTGAGGAAGCTGTTCTGAGGATACCCGTTCTGTCTGGAGGAGCGCTCGTCCACGGACACAGCGGCACCGAATCCTGCAGCGGGGAACAGGACAAAGAAAATCAGAGGTGATGGTTGCCAGGTTGTTGTGTGCGAAAGTCAACATGACGCTCCTGCGCAAAACTCTTACCTCCTGTTTCCAGTTTTCTTAGGTTCGGGTGACTTGCTTGGTACTTATCTTCTTGTTGTCTGCTGCTGGACAAGGCGCTCTGTAATCTGGGAGAGTTGAAGAAGCATCGCTCAACACATTTGCGAGAAGCAGTTCACGAAAAGTACGACATCGACGTCACGTCCTGACTCCAGCACGTGTTGAAGATGGAGAGCAAAACAGGAGCTTGGGTTATTTTTGTGGTTCCATTCAATCAATTTAGAATCATTTATAAAGTGTGGCTCAAAACATCCTCATCTTGTAGCTTTTTACATTCAAACACAGAGAAAAAAGACTCAACAAATCCACGTGAGCCTGCAGTTTGTGGACAGTGGACGACAGACACTCCTTTCAACTGGACAAAACCTCCAGCAGGACCAGACTCAGAGGTGGCGGGATTCTGACTTTAAAAGACAGAGTTTGCATATTGGGATCCAAAGAGTGGAAACTCACTTATCGCTGGCTTGGTAAGCCTTTGGCTCTTCAGGTGGGGGTTTCACCTCTGGCTTTCCCTTGAAGTAATTGACGAGACCACCCCAAACGCTCTTGATACTGGTAATGTGCCTCTGGCTGGTCTTCAGGTCCTGGTCCATGTTGTCCAGCATTTTGTCTGTCCTCTTCAGGACCTCACCCTGCCTCATTAACTCCTGCGCAGACAATGGCACACAGATGGGTGAGTCGGGGGAGAAGGGGAGAGTCAGGACAACGCCTATTGTTTTGTAAATCTGTAAATTGTGGTGAATCTAATTAGTTGAACCGACCTCTGCTGTTTCCACGCCCATCTTCTCTGACTCATAGATGAGGCCCATAGAGCGGTAACTGCTGTCCACAGCAGACTGGGCCGTACGCATCACTTCCTGTTGGAGGTACCTCTGCCTCCTCTCCGAGTCGCTCATCCAGCTGTCGTCTGGCTCATCGTCGAAGCCTCGACTCTTTGGCTTAAAGTCTTCGTCATCGTCATCATCTGCAAACGGGTTGTGGGACTTTGGGTAGGCCATCTGTGAGGCAGACACACACGCTGCCTTAATCACAACTAATATTTTGTTATTTTCCAGGGCTTCTGGAAAGGTTCCCAGGTTGCACGCACAAGCTAACAGATCAACAGTGACTTCTCCACATCTGTAAAAACAGCTGTGCAGGGGGCGCTTCCATTAAAACCAACAAGTAAAGAACACTTTCTGTTCCCTCACAGACGAAATATGCCTACTCGTCAAACAATTGGCTACCAACTTTTCAAAGAATAACTGTTGTGTTTTTACTTCAGAAAACAACGAATTTAAAAGAGGCAAGGAATTATCAACTGATTGAACTTAGGAGGTAATATAACTTTTATTTCCATTTCTTGGCGGACAGACCAATTGGGTTATTGACCCCTAATCCGTCACAAAGATGTGATATGAGGTCTCGTTTCTCGTAAATAAGACCGATTCCTCCATTTCTGGGGAAAAACTCAACCCAGAAGACGTTAGCTTCAGCGAGCTAACGCTCACACTTAAGACAGCAGGTCTTGAAGCGATTAAATTAGTTATTAAACGTCCCAAACTAGTCCGAGAATGACAGAATAGATACATTAACAAAACGTAAAGATTCACACTTCACTATATTTTTGTCTTAACCTCAAGTGTGCCAGTTTGTAAGCTAACCCGCGAGCTCATCAACAAGGTCTGACAACATAGTTACCACACCCAGAACACAGCCGCGCGCGCGACCAGTCACGACCGTTTCCTCTTGTTGGATTAAAGATGGTTAAATTACGACTGTAAAAACTGAAGAAGGAACAATTTATCATACAAACCTTTGACCGCGGCAGCAGCAGCAGCAGATGTCGTCGCTCCGTCAGCTGACTGTTTGCGACACGACACTTCCTGTCACTAACGGTGACGTCGTTGCGTCCTGTCTTTGCCCCGCCCTCCGACAACCCGACGTAAAACAGTAAAAAAAAGTATCACGTAAAATGTAAATGTGATATATTACCGCCTCAATAACCGTAATTACTTGTCTGACACAATACAAACAATATTGTTACTAAAAAGGCTATTCATACTGATACCACTAATCAGAATAGTAATGGCACAAACAATCACGATAAAAAGGATGCGCGTACAGTTGTAATACCTTGAAAGCAATTGAAAAAATGGAGTTTTTCTTCATCTTCACCTCACAGAAAAATAATACCATAAAATAAACAAATTCTTATTTTATCTAATCGTAGCTATTTATTGCTGAATAAAAATGTCAAGTGAATTTACTCCCTAAAATATTTACAGATGGCGATAATATGATAAAGCCGGTACATTGATACAGCAAAACTTTTTAAGACGGGTTTTTTAAGACGGCTTTTTAAGAGGCCCAGTTGCTTTTTGTTTGTAATTCTACCAAAAACAAACAGCATTCAGAATTCCTGAATTGAAACTTCAGGGAAAATTTGGATTACAGCTCTGGGGGATATAAAATGACTTTTTTGTGGTCATGCAGTGTATTAAACTAACTTTAATCGCCAGAATTGAAATAAATACACGTTGAGGATGTGGCTTCCTGTTGATCTTTTTTTGATAGATCTTGAATTTTTTGGAAACGAAGAAATACCACTGCTTCGTTTACATCACTTTTTAATAAGTTGAACCACAATAATTACTCCCATGAAGTCTCTTTTGACGCGTCAGATGTATTTGCGCCGGACAACAAACGCCGTGTAAAGTTGACAGCGCTCAGAGCGGCTGTCAGGCCCTGCTGAGGATTGTCCCTGCCGCTCTGCCGTACTGCGGGCTTCCCCGGCGCTCACCGCCTCCTGCTCTGCTGGTTTCCTCTGCTGGCTGAATCGCGCTGGTTTGATGGGAGAGTAAACATGTCCGTAATGGGAGGTGGTACCAGGGGCTTTTATTTCAACACAGTCCTGTCGCTGGCCCGATCTCTGGCCGCCCACCGGCCCGCGCCTGTCGAAAAGGTGAGCAAGTCGAGACCGGAGTGCGCTGCCGATCGCACCTTTATATCGATGAGCTGATGTTGAGTTTAGGACTGTTCGGGGGTGGTAGCTGCGCTTCCGTACCCGCGACGGCTTCTCTTGTTTTGATAGCCGACGTGACAGCCGGAGTGAAGCATCTGACAGCCATCGCTTGAGCGTTGACTTCTGGATCACTTGTTCCCGCTCCGGTTGGTTGCCTTGCCCGCCCACCCCTGTGTCACGGCGGCGGACGGCAGTGTGCGGGCTGGGGGTCCGCGGGAGCTGCGTGCGAGGCGCCTGTTACTGCATCAGGCAGGCGCGATCGGCACTGCAGTCAAACAGGTTTACGCGGAGATGACAGAGAGGCGCTCGCCGCTCTGTTTGCCTGGCACGACGGGCTGCTGCTAACCTGTTGCAGCTGGGTGACGGACGAAGCCGACTGTGCTCGTGCAGTGAAGGGAGACTCGTTTGGATTCAGTGACATGAAAGAGAAATGACTGTTTTTCCTCATCTTTGTGATCCTATGGCTCGCTGCTGATGTGTGTCCAATCCACTCCTCTGTTGCATCCCGTTTCATAAACCTTTGAGACAGTGAGCAGGGACCACACAGCCACGGTCCCACCTTGCAAGCTCCACTGATAAGATAAGGAATTCCACGCAGACATGTTGACAATCTCTGTTGTGAAAGATACGAGAAGACGTGAAAGCAACTGTGCAGTTCCCTGGAGTAAATGTACATAAAAAAAAGTCAACAACCAATTTCTGTGATATTTTCTCACACTGCGTCACAAAATACAATGAGCTCTCTCAGAAGATGAATGGCCTTGATGTAGGAGATCAAGAATCTCTTTTCATTCGTTTCAATTTGTGCTTGTTTCATGATGGTCCCTGCAGGTCCAAAAGCTACAATGTATGTGCCCAGTGGAGGTCCGTGGGGTCTTCACTCTGGACGTGCGTCGCAGGGATGCGGTCATTGCCTTGGCTGTGTTTCTGGTGGAGTCTGGTTTACAGGTGGGTGGTGAGTGGGTTGCCCCCCCCCAAAAAAGTTTATTCTGACAGCATCCTCCATTACCTTCCTCTGCGTCACAGAGTTCAGCGTGTTGCACAGTGATGCTGAAACGTTATGCAACGAGAGAGGCCGTCAGTGTTGTTATATGAGTGCCGTTAGTGCATTTTTCTGCTGCAAGTCTTGCATCGGATTATATATCGGCATGTTAGGCTGATTCCCTATAATCTGATTAGGGAGGCGATTAGACACGCAGTTCGCCATGTAAGCCTCTAACCTCATCACACCGAGACGCAATTGAGGAAAGCCGCCCCTGCTGCCAGGAGATGAGAGTCGGACCTCGCAGCGCCGAGCGCCCGGCTCCGTTCTCTTTGGCGGTCAAATTAAACGATGCCCCCAATCGTTACGACTCGTCGCCCGCTGCTCCGGCGGACAAAGGTGCCGCCGTGTGCGATTGTTTTCCTTTCGTGTAATGATCTGCTTTGCCCCGGGCAGCACAAAGACATGCTTGTTTCCTACTTGCTGAGCCTGCTGAGAGGGCTGCCACGGGTCCAGTGGATCGAAGAAAGCTCGGGAAAGAAGGGGAAGGGTGAGAAGAATCCTCTTATTGTGGCATTCTTTGCTTGACAATGGACACTATTTATTAGTTGCACCAAGCAGTGTATTTAGACACAAAGCTGTAATAGGATAAGATTGATATTTGTTGAGAAATATACTTGGATCCAACAACCAATTGTTAGTTCTTTCAGGTCACGCCTTGTTTTTCTGTATTTGCGCCGTATCACCGAGCAGAACCTGTTTTGTTTTGCGTGGTCTCTTCTCTCACCAAACACACGGATGCTATTGAAATTAGTATCTTTTTCTTCCCCTCCTCAGAATTTCTCCCCGTGGCAGAAAACTTCAGTTTTTGCCTCGTGACCCTGCTGGCCGACGTGGCTCAGAGGGCACCGGACTCTCGCCAAGAGGTCAGTTGAAAATGAAAGGCGGTCCAGTTTGCCGGGGGGGGGGGGGGGGGGGGGGGGGGGGGGGGGGGGGGGGGGGGGGGGGGGGGGGGGGGGGGGGGGGGGG
>JASSRZ010000011.1:16094438-16110671 GCA_032164315.1 Malacoctenus gilli
CCAAGAGGTCAGTTTAAAATGAAAGGCGGTAAAGTTTGACCCCCCCCCCCCCCCCCCGTGCTTGCTGATTCCCTTTTGTCCTCTCGTAGATCTTAAACACAATCATGGAGGTCATGCAGGCTCTACAGGAGATATGCCAAACCCCTGATAATCATGACAAAGGTAGGACGGACAAATGCATTGAAGTAAATGACGCCAGCCGCCGGGGACGGAGAGGCCTCACAGCTGCCCCCTCTGCAGTCTTCCTGTGCAGGTACGTCGTCCCCAGCCTGCTGGGGATGACCCGGGCGTTCGGCCGCTACAGCAACACGGACGAGGCCCTGCTGTCCAAGTTGTTCCCCAAAGACTCGCCTCAGGCCCGCTGCGTCGCCGAGGAAACGGAGGGCGTGCGGCGGCGGTCCTTCAACGACTTCCGTTCCATCATGCCGTCGTCGCTGCTCACCGTGTACCAGAGCGACACCCTGCGCAGACGCACCGCGGCCACCCTGGAGTCCTCTGCACAGGTCCGTGCAGCGGTAGACGTTGCGGGAGCGATTTGGATCTTTGACGTGAACGAGCGCGATTTCGTTTCGCGTAACTGTCGGAAAATGTTCTTTTTCCATGATCTCATCTTGTTTGGTGCTCGAATAAAGTGCTTGTTGTTTTTCTTTTCACTGTGCGTCTCTTAGAGCTGTATAGATGCAGGGGGCCACTCGCCCTGCTCACCCACAGCGCCTGGTCCTCATTACTTTGAAGGTAAAAGTCACTGCTTGTACTTGAATGTGCTTCGTTCGTTCCTCTGCTCTCTCTACTCACCCTCCTTCTCTCGGGTTACAGGTGCCTATCTTCCAGACAGCAGCTCGGTGGACCCCGACTACTACTTCTCCACCGTCAGCTCCAGTTTCTCCATGTCTCCCCTCTTCTTGGGAGAAGGAGAGAACGAGGTGGAGGTGCCCGTCGACCTGCTCCGACAGCTCCTCGGCATGGTGCGGCAAACCTGCCCCCCCCCCCACCACCACCACCACCACGACGCGCTACTTGTTCTGTTTCGCCCCTTTCGGCCTTTCTTGATGTTTGTGTGAATCCGTTCACAGGTGAAGAATTTCGTTTCTGAATCCTTTTTGACCACACTGGACGCCACGATGACGGAAGTCACTGAGGTGAATATTTGACTGTGGTTTGAACTGAAAAATTCCCCCAAATCAACTGTTGTTCTGTGACTAATCTTGCCTTTGATTGTCTGTCTTGTTTGTTTTTTTTTAGTCTAATCCTGGAATCAACCTGTATTACAAAGCCTTCAGTGACCCTCTCTATGTGTGTGTGTTCAAAATGCTGCGGGACACTCTCTACTACATGAAAGGTAAGAAAACCTCGAGCGCCTCCTCGCGTTTGCTGTTCTTCTTCTTCTTCTCCCTGGCCGATACACAAACTCCCTTTTCCTCCCGTTTCCCAGCCTTGCAGCCCAACTTTGTGCGCGAAGTGCACGACTTCGTGCTGGAGCAGTTCAGCAGCAGCCAGTCAGAGCTCCAGCGGGTCCTTCATGACACGGGGGGGACGCCGGGAGAACAGAGCCCCCTCAAGCTCCGTTGCCAGGCCAACGCTGCCTGCGTGGACCTCATGGTGTGGGCTGTCAAAGACGAGCAAGGTAATCGATTGTGGCGGCGGGTGAGCAGCGGCGCGGCGCGGCTTGGTCTCCACAATCAGAGGGATGCTGGAAGGCATTTATCTACACTGGTGGCCCCATTTGTTCCTCTTGACTTCTGTTTTTTCTTTCCAGGAGCAGAGAATTTGTGCACTAAGCTGTCTGAGAAGCTGCAGTCGAAGACCTCGAGCAAAGTCATCATCGCTCACATGCCACTGCTCATCTGTTGCCTGCAGGTAAGCCAAACATCGGGAGGCAGAACGAACGCGGCCAAGTTCTATTTCTTCGCTGCAGCTGACCTCCTGTCTGCCGTTGCAGGGCCTGGGTCGTCTCTGCGAAAGGTTCCCGGTGGTCGCTCACTCGGCCACCACCTCCCTCAAGGATTTCCTGGTGGTCCCTTCCCCCGTTCTCGTCAAACTCTACAAGTATCACAGCCAGTACAGCACAGGTATGGAAAAAAAAATACAGAAGAACTGAGAGCGGAGTCCCGTTTCATCAGCTCAGATTTACCGTGTTTAACTTGAAGAGTTTATCATCTTAAAAGTCTCCAAACATGACAATTCATCTTCTCTTCTCAATTTGACTGGCTTCATCTTAACTGTTTCTATTTGGACAGTGATTTTCACAGCGTGGTCACATCTCTTACATAACAATACAAGAGCTCATACTCCCACCACATCACACATTAGTAGTGGGCTTGTGAGCGTTACTATTCTCAGTGTGCCGTTGTCGTAGCACTGTCCAAGTAACTTCTGGCACCCTGTTATGTGAAGCTGTAACTACTGATGATTAAAACGAGGCGGCGGAATGTGACCTTGTTCCTTTCACTCCAGAGCAGGAAGGCAAAAGCCCAGAAGCAGATGCAGGGGTGAACCTGCCAGTTACACAACAAGAAAATGATGGTCTTCATCGTTGTTTTATCACCGGATGACCAGATCCCCACCAGAATTTAACCACCAGTTCATTTTAAGACCCTTCACCCACCCTGTAAATGTTATTTAAATGCTGAGAGCTGCAAACATTTCCTTCGTTCAAAAAACAAGTGGGGGGAAATCAAAATTGGTGACTGTGGAGAAGAAAAATCTTCCTTTCACCAGAGGAAAGAGCAATTAAATAATGCAAAAGGCCTCTGTGCTGAATATTTGCCATCCTCAGAACCCTTGGTCCAGCGTTTGCAGACTAACGGCCAGACTAAAGTGTGAATGGGACCACAGAGCTCTGGCCGAGAGCAATGACAAACGTGCGTCAATACCAGCGCTGCGGCCACATCCGGCGCTCATTCATTGATCTGAAACAGAGCGGTCATTGACGAGCGACCGCGCACGGACAGCTGAAAATGTACAAACAGGGTTGCTGGCTTCCTCCTGCTGGCTCCCACCCTCCTGCTCTGCTTCGAAACACTTAAAGATGAGAGGCTTCTGATGTATTCCGTTTTTTCGCTCCACCACTTACGGCTTTATTCGATTTGTTGGTTGTTTTTTTTTTTTTGTAGACGCTCTCTCCTTTCTTTTAAGGTACAGGTGAAATCAGGATCAATGTGACCAACGAGCACTCCCAGTCCACATTCAACATGCTGTCCCACCGAAAGGACCAGCCCTCCATGTACGAGCAGCTCAGAGACATCTCCATCGACAACATCTGCAGGTCAGATCCAAAGCCACGCCCGTCTTTAGGCGTCATTCGGTTTTTTTTTTTCTGTAATTGCGCGTGTTATTTTTGATGTTGATCATCGCATTTGTGTGATTCCTCTTCCCTCTCAGATGCCTCAAAGCTGGCTTAACGATGGATCAGGTGATCGTCGAGGCCTTTCTGGCCAGCCTGTCCAACCGCTTATACATTTCGCAGGAGAACGACAAGTGAGCAGCATTTCGGCGCGAACGTAAGTCCCGCCTCGGCGCCGTTGCGGCGCAGCTTTTCAGAAAGGAGTCCCCGTCTCTCTCCGCCAGGGACGCCCACCTGATCCCAGACCACACCATCCGAGCGCTGGGCCACATCGCGGTGGCCCTGAGGGACACTCCCAAAGTCATGGAGCACATCCTGCAGATCCTCCAGCAGAAGTTCTGCCAGCCTCCGTCCCAGCTGGACGTCCTCATCGTCGACCAGCTCGGCTGCATGGTCATCACGGGAAACGTGAGTGCGGAGGCTTCCGCCGACGCGGCGGCGCGCCAGTCCCCCGCCGGTTGTTCGATGCATCTGAGGTTGCGGCCATTCGGAGGGGTGTGAAAATCGTGATCGATCGAGCAAAACGAGCGTTGGGTGTGTTTGTTGGACCGTGCCATTCGACGGAGTCCTTCCTGCCGGCGGTGCCAGAGTTCCTGACACATTGTAATTACTGTAAACCCGCTGGCTGGTGTCTACTCGCTCGGCACGCTGTGCCTTAAGAATAGATTAGAGCCGACACTCCGCCGGACTGTAATGAGGCCTTTTTTGACAGCCAGCCAGCCCACAGTGTGATAGGCTGTAATCAACAAAGGGGGGCGGGGGGCATCATGCATCCGACCGTGCGCGAACAGATGCAGACGCACGCACACACACAGTGTCTGATATGGATCCTCCTCATTCACTGATCTTACCTCTGGAAAAACAGGGGTTCGGGAGTCTTTTCAGAAGACGACAACGTGACGCTGGAAGCAGCTTCACCCACAGCTGCAATTGGCGTCTCACACTGACCCTTTTTTGTCTCGTAGCAATACATCTATCAGGAGGTGTGGAACCTGTTTCAGCAGATTAGCGTGAAAGCCAGCTCAGTGGTCTACTCGGCCACCAAAGACTACAGAGATCAGGGCTACAGGTCAGCATCGCTTTTTTTTAATTTACCCTTTAACTTGCTTTAACCTTTGTTCACACAGGTTGCCTCGTCGAGGCATGCAGTCCCATTTACATGAGATCTTTTTGAAGCTGAACTATCCATCTAAATGGGACTATTTTGCCTGCAAAAATGGAAAATCTAAGAGAAATGAAGACTTAAGTACACTTTGAATTTTCCTGTTTTTTTTCAGAAAGCCTGTTGTGCACATTTTTTTTTTGTGTGTGCACGTAGTGCAAACTGTTCCCCTCCCTCTCACTGTCGCTGTCCTCACCAGACACTGCTCCCTGGCTGTGATCAACGCTCTGGCCAACATCGCCGCCAACCTGCAGGGGGAGCAGCTGGTGGATGAGCTGATGGTGAACCTCTTGGAGCTGTTCGTCCAACTGGGCCTGGAGGGGAAGCGAGCCAGCGAGAGGGCCTCGGACAAGGGGCCCGCTCTGAAGGTACCCGCCGGGCGGCAAAACGCAACGCGGGCCGAGGCACGCAGACTGTTTTATGGCTCTTTGTCTCCGCAGGCATCGAGTAGCGCCGGAAACCTGGGAGTCCTAATTCCAGTGATTGCTGTGGTGAGTTTTGTTTGTTTGTTTGTTTTTTTTAACAAACAGCCCGTGTGTTCATCTTCCGAGTGAGGACGGTTACTCAGCGCGCAGCTGAATCATTCACGCCAGCTCTTCCAGATGACTCAAAAGTGTTAGTTAGGGTTTAACTCCACGAACAAATATTTACTCAGCGAGCAGCAGAACAGACATCTGCGCAACAAGTTCCCTGCTGAACACTGCGGCTTGTTTTCACCAGTTTTTTGTTGGGTTTTTTTTAACTTGAAAAGTAAAGTTCAGACAAACAGCGAGAGTGTCGGAGCAAACTCATTATGCACGACACCGTAAACACACCTACATCCCAAATGTGATGCTTGTTGCGGCTGGTATTTTTAAGGGCATCACACAAGAAGAGTCTCTTGTTACCATGGAAACAGTTTATTCAAGAGGACGTTCCCCTCCTTCTCAATTGCCGTTTTAATCCGCCCCAATTTGTACAGCACAACGTTTGATTTGACCTCATGGAAAATTAGATCAGCGAAAACAGTTACACAACGTGTTCTTTGAGTGCACTTCTGGACGGATGTCGTCGCAAATGATAAAACATTAACAGAGAGACAACAAACTCCCACCCCAGACAGACTTTTTGGCTGCATTGCCAACAATGGTGGGAAGTTTGAATGTTCAGCACGAGACTACAAACACATGAAGACGTTATGGCCCATTCCTCCCCCCCCTCTTTAATCAGTGCTGCGGTTCGACGCAGCCAAACATCGCTTGGTTTTAGCTCTTTCAGTGGGACCCTTTTGGCTTAACTCTGTGAGGGGTTGACCACCCGGCCCATGAAGACGAGGCAGTCTGTGCGGTGCTCGTAGATCAGGAAGAGGAACGGGTGATCCACGGTGAAGCGGATCTGGGAGGAGAGGGGCATGAAGCCCACCTGGGTCAGAGCGGCCGCCTCCGTCCCCTCCTCGTTCACGGTGATGGTTCCCTGGTGCTTCAGCTACAAAAAAAAAAACAACAACAACAAGTGGATACGGCTGAAAGGAATCGCTCTGTCCAGGCTGCAGAACGGTGCACAGGCCCGGGCCCCGACGTCCGACTCACCCAGTTCAAGGCGACCTTCTCCGAGGTCATTCCCGTGAAATCGCCGCCGTCGTGGAAAATGTCCGTCAGGCCCATCTCTTTCAGGTTCGCGATCAGGTCGTAGTTCTGCTCCAGTTTGAAGCGAGGTAGCACCACCTCACGAGTCCTGGAGGCAAGCACGGGGTCAACAGTGTCCATGTTTTCAGCATAAACCAAAAGAAAAACAAAACAAAACAAAACAGGAGGTCTGTCAGGAGACCGTTTGTCCTCACCTGTTGGTCATGTTTTTGAGCCACTTGTTGACAACAGTGGGCGAGATGTCTTGCTCCAAGGTCCTCATGCCAGTGATCTTTCTGGGTAAGGCAATGAGCATGCTGATGTTCCCTGTGTATGGGAGCTTGAAGACATAAAGATCCTCTCCGTTAACGGTTGGACGCCCTTGGGACTCGGTTGGGGGAATCGCTCGAAGCGACAGTCAAGAAAGGAGGTCACACACCTGCAGGACGTCACAGTCCAGTTCGTGGTCGGCGGCGGCCAGAAAGTTCCCCTTGTTGGTCATCATGGGCACACGGACGTTGGTCTTCTCGTTGACTCTGAAGTTGCGGTAGTGGGTCATTTCTTTGGGGAATTTCTGCTCCCACGTCCCTGTTTTTGAAACCAGTTATCAGATACTCACGAAAAGTACTCAAAGACTGCGTTTCCTTTGTTCCCCCCCCCCCTCACCTTTGAAGTACAGGTAGTTCAGCAGCATCAGCACCATGTTGGGATCGACGCTCTTCAGCGGTTCCTTTATCAGCCCTTTGGTCAGCTTCTGTATGCGGCGGTTGGCCTTGTCCAGAAAGGCGGGATCCCCGAAGTCCACCGACTGCGGCTCGGCGAAATAGAAAGCCTTGGTCTCGGCACGGAAGCTGTCTCTCACCGAGACGTTTTTCCTCACGTAGACGTCGTTCACCGAGCGCAGCGTGTAGCCGAAGTTCCTCCGGAACAGCCGGTGGGTGAGCTTCCGGAAGAGCTTGTGCACCGTCGTGTTGTCGTAGTGGTGGCTGGCGTTGACGAAGTCGGCGAATCCCAGGGCCTTGTAGAGCTGGCCGTGGGTGCCGGCGCCCGCCCCGAGGGACATCATCCCCATGGCGATGGAGATGCCGGCGGGCGCCAGCAGGATGTTGTCGCTCTGGTTGACGTCGTTGCGGAGGCTTCGGTAGAGGTTGAGACCGAAGTGGGCGTTCGCGATGTTGAGGCGCTGCAGGCGGGACCGGCCGTGGAACAGCCGCAGGAGTCTGGCGCGGCGCGCCTTCGGGTCGGACGGCTCGGCGAAGATGTCGATGTCCGGCGCCGGCGTGGCGATGTCGTCGATCTCGTCACCTTCACTGAAAACAAGAGCTTATCTACACTCTGGATGAAGTACGAAACAGGCGTTCGGACCTGCGTTCGTAGCTGAAACTTCTGGCGTGTTATTGCAGAAAAACTACAGAGTGAACCTGAATTAACAAATGTCACCAGCACTTCCTTGTGCCACACTGGATCGACCATTAAGCTTCATCCTAATCGTCCACCAGTGGGAGCCGGTCCAACTTACGTGTAGTCGTCATTGTCCACAGACAGGTATTTATCGAAGTCGATGTAATCCTCGTCCTCGAAGCCGTCGAAAATGAGGTCGTTGGTGACGGTGTTCTCCTTGTGGAACTCCAGGGGAATGGCCTCGATGTCCACCGCATCGCCCTGCTCGAACCCCCGGGGGTCGGGCTTGGGGTCCGCGAAGTGGGAGCTGATCTCTTTGATGCCGGCCAGGGACGGCGCGGCCAGGAGACAGGCCACGGAGACGGCCGCGACGAGCCACATCCTGAAGGCTGGGGCAGAGAAAAAGGGGGGGGGGGGTAGGACAGGGACTCACTTTGACTCCGATCAGGATCTCAGTCTAGGTTTTTAGAAGCTGGGTTAAGTTTCACCGATCCATTCGCGGGAGACGCTTTCCACATTGGAAGTTTTTTTTCCGTCGGGTTCCTCACAAAACGGGCTCTGCGGTTCTTACCTTTGCTGTGTTCGGGTGGGAAGTGGTGCGCCGCTCGTGTCCGTGGGACGAAGGACGCGGATTGAAGACAGAGCTGAACTTTGATGTGAGCTTCTCTTGAACAAATAGACCAGATCAAACAGACCAACAAGTCCAGTGACTAACCAAAATCTTTAACTCTTCACAAAGCCCCTCGTCACTCAGCAACATTCAGTACCGTTTATAATTTAGAGGATGTGTTGCTCAGCTCGAGGCATTTTTGAGGTCTTTTGTGTATTTTAATGATGTGCAAAAGGAAGTAGAGGACTCGAGCTTTTTCATTCCAAAGAGCTTCTGTCTTTGTCACCACTTGTCCGTTCGAAGGGCACTTTTGTACGGCGCGCAATTCTCTGACACTTGTTTTTAAGCTTCTCTCATTTTTTTCCCCCCTACCTCACAGCTGACCAGGCGACTCCCGCCGATCAAAGAGGCGAAGCCCCGCCTCCAGAAGCTTTTCAGGGACTTCTGGTTGTACTCGGTGGTGATGGGTTTCGCAGTGGAGGGATCAGGTGAGAGCCAAGAAGCGAGCCGATAATCCCGCGTGTAGCATTTATTTTGAAACTGTCGTAATCCAGGCTTTATTTTTGTTATCTGTTTTTATTATAGACCGAAAAAAAAACCTCTCCCGATATTTTGAGATATCACATTTTCGTGCTAATATCAGGCCGATTGTTTGTGTTGGACACTAAGATCAGACGGCCCTACACTGAGCGAACCAGAGCCTTTTTTCAAAAATCTCTTTTATGAGGCCAAAATGATCAAAGATCCTCTTGTCCCCGCATGTTTCTCTGTATCTCCTCATGCATCATTTCCCGACGTTCAGGCCTCTGGCCAGAGGAGTGGTATGAGGGTGTGTGTGAGATCGCCATCAAGTCTCCCCTTCTCACCTTCCCGAGTGGAGAGCCCCTCCGCTCAGAGCTCCAGTACAACTCCGCCCTGAAAAACGACACCGTGACGCCGGTACGGTTTGTATTCGTTTATTTCACCCTGGCTGTTTTGCCTCCTGAGGGGAGAAGGTTTAAAAGGGACTTTCTGGACTTTGCGTCCGCCAGGCCGAGCTGAGCGAGCTGCGCGCGACCATCGGCAACCTCCTGGACCCCCCTCCCGACGGATCCGCCCTCATCAACAAGCTGGACTTCGCCATGTCCACCTACCTGCTCTCCGTGTACCGACTGGAATACATGAGGTCAGCTCCTCTCTGGTCCCCACCAGCTCTCGTTTCTTCTCCGTCATCGCCGCCTCTGCAAATGTCAGGGAGGCCTGAGTGTGCTGCTCCGCTCTCTCTCACCACCTCCCGTGCTCTCTCTGTCAGGATGCTGCGATCCAACGACCCCGACAGGTTCCAGCTCATGTTTCGATACTTTGAAGACAAAGCCATTCAGAAGGACAAATCTGGTGAGGCCCGCTTCCCTTTTATGAGCCTCTTCATCAACACTCGGAACCCCTTTCCTCTTGAATTTCCCTTTTTTTTTTCTTATTTGCAGGCATGATGCAGTGCATCATCTGTGTCAGCGACAAAGTTTTTGACGTTTTCCTCCAGATGATGGCTGAAAAGGTGATTTCTCTGAATGCCAGCAAGCGTCAGAAACGTGATCATTCCTCACCCGCTGTGGACAAAAATCTCTTGTTTCATTTGGGGTTTTTCTTTTAGCCCAAGACCAAAGAGCACGAGGAGGAATTAGAGCGCCACGCCCAGTTCCTGTTGGTCAACTTTAACCACACCCACAAGAGGATCCGCCGAGTGGCAGACAAATACCTGTCTGGTTTGGCCGAGACGTGAGTTTGCAGTCCCTCCCTCCGTCAGCCATCACTCAGTTCCTCCCATCATGCACCAGTTTTCACGTTCCTTCTCTCACACTCAGATTCCCCCACCTGCTCTGGAGCGGCCGCGTGTTGAAGACCATGTTGGACATCTTACAGACTCTGTCTCTGTCTCTGAGTGCTGTAAGTATCAGGAGACTTGAGCAATATGAGAAAATAAAAGACTGATAAGTGGTTTGTTTTTTTGAATTATGGAACAAAATCGTCATTGTTATTGGTTTGAGCAACGTTGTTTGGATTTTCTACCAACATTCCCTTTCCACTCTTCCAGGACATTCACAAGGATCAGCCATACTACGATATTCCAGACACTCCCTACAGGATCACTGTCCCAGACACGTATGAGGCCAGAGAGGCGAGTTTGGGTTATTTTCGTTCACTTTATGGCCGCTAGAGGGCGGCGTCGCACAAGATTAGAGCAGAGTATGGCTACAATTTGCTTTGTTTTTGAGACTACACAAGTTCCTCTGTTGCTGAATGAAAAACAAAGATTGTTTATCATCATTAAATGAATAAAATAAAGACTAAGTAAAGTTACATTCATTTTTGAATGTTATCCACTTTTATAGCCTTTTATTGTGCAGCCTAATTTTCAGTCCTTTCTGAAAGTTTTTCCAAAAATGGATTTCTCCACAAGTTTGTCAGCAACACATTGACGCCTCATATTTACAGTTATTTTCTTCTGTGATTTCAGAGCATAGTGAAAGACTTTGCTGCTCGCTGCGGCGAGATCCTGAAAGAGGCGATGAAATGGGCCCCTTCCGTCACCAAATCCCACCTGCAGGTCAGTTTCATTGCAGCATCAGACTTGAACAGCAACACTGAATGAAGGGATGAATTCCAGAGTGAGACGTTTCAACTCTGCAAACCCCAAAAAATCACAGGAAATGTTCACAAATCAGGCATCTGCAAAGCTGATTTTGTCACATCTGCTCTGTTATTGTTTAGTTTTTTGCTTAGTTTTTTTTTTCTGTTTTCCTTCCTCCCTCTGGTGATTCCCACATGAATGCAGGAGTACCTCAACAAGCACCAGAACTGGGTGTCGGGGCTGTCCCAGCACACTGGCCTGGCCATGGCCACCGAGAGCATCCTGCACTTTGCAGGCTACAACAGGCAGAGCACGACGCTGGGCGTGAGTCCCTGAGTTGTTGTTGTTTGTTTTTTTTACCTTTTCTTCACATAAATCCTCACAGATTGCCTCCAAATCTGTATTTAAAATGGACATTTTGACTTCTTGGAAAAAAAAAATATATAGTGTTTCGGTGTCACTTTGGCCCACTGGCACAGAAATTGGGGTGAACACTCACCTTGCGTCATAACATCTGGAAACATAACAAAAAAGCGGCTTAAATTTGTTGCCGATTAACATTTGTCTCAGATGAAATGCTTTCTTAACACAACTGTGTCATTTAGCTGCTTTCTCCAAAGCTTTAGCAGCTTGGGTGATATTGAGCACACACAGTGTTTTATTGTGAATGCTTTCCGTAGAGTGCACTAGTGTAACCGTGCACAGTGCCGTACGTCCACGTGTGCATGCTTTTACCGGTCTGTGTGACATTGTTTTGCTTGCTCAGCGTCTCCTCTGTGTGTGTGCGTGTCCTGTTGCTGGCGTCCTGCTCTCGCCGTCTTTTTCATTTGCTTCATTTGTTGTATTTTGTCTCTTATTAAACCGCACCGAACTGCCTTCCTGGTTGCTTGGCTGGTTTACGGATTTGCTGGTTACCTGGTTACTTGCCTGCAATGGACGGGTGGGTTGGTTGGCTGGTTGCCCGTTAACCGCTAACCCGCTTTTGCCCGGTGCTGTCCTCCACCGTGTGGACGACCGTAGGCCGCGTTCCCTCAGGTTGGTCTCCACAGTGAATACAGAGAGAAAAAACGAGACACGATCACCTTTGAGTTACTGCAGCTTTTTGTCTCTGATCACGTTTGACTCGTTGCTTTGCGGTGGCACCAAAAAAAACAACAAAAAAACCCTCGGTGTGTCTCCCTCAGACCACCCAGTTGACCGAGAGGCCCGCGTGCGTCAAGAAGGACTACTCCAACTTCATGGCGTCACTCAACCTGCGAAACCGCTACACAGGAGAGGTGCAGTGAACACAAACGCCGGAAACTCAAAAACGACAAACGGGACACTTTGCCGCTGGCGGTCTCCTGACCGTTTGGCCCCACGTTGCGCAGGTGGCCGGCATGATCCAGTTCTCGGAGGCCGTCCACAGCCAATCGGACCTCAGCAAGCTGATGATCCAGCAGATGACCAGCGCTCTGGACAGGAAAGACCCCGAAGCGTTCACCCAGGCCATGTTCAAGATGGCGGCGCTGCTCATCACCACCAAAAGTGAGCCAAGTCCGCGTCACCCGATGTTTTCTGCTCCTTTTTTTTCCAGGGTTTTCTCACGTGAGACGGATTTGAATTGGTGATTGCTTCTTGTTTCTCAGACTGTGATCCACAGCTGCTGCACCATCTGTGTTGGTCTCCTCTGAAGATGTTCACGGAACACGGCATGGAGACCGCCATCGCCTGCTGGGAATGGCTCCTGGCGGCGCATAACGGCGTGGAAGTGCCCGTGCGTCTCGTTTCGACCCTTCAAGCAGTCCAACGCCTCGTTTTGTTCGCGTCTCGCCGGACGCCGGAGTTCATCCTCCGCTCTGGGTCTTTGCAGTTCATGCGCGAGATGGCAGGCGCTTGGCAGATGACGGTGGAGCTGAAGATGGGCCTTTTTTCGGAGGCCCAGGTGGAGACGGGGCCGCTGGCCGTCTCGGAGGAGAGTCAGCCGGCTCCCTGCGCGCCCGACGTCATCCCTCACTTCCTGTGGATCGAGGTCAGTGGCACACCGGCAAAAAACCTCCGCCGGACGCCAGTTTGACGTCTAGAATGTGGCGACGAACAGATTTAATGAAGTTTGAAGAGTTTTTATTGGCGAGTCTGACTTGATCCCACCGAAGCTCTGTGCGCATTCTAGCAATTTTTCTCCGAAATTGAACAGACCGAGTGATTCAGTCACGTGAGACCCGGACACTCATATTCTCTGTTTTCTTCCCTCAGTTTCTGGTGCAGCGGTTTGAGATCGCCAAGTACAGCAGCGCCGACCAGGTGGAGATTTTCACCACCATCCTGCAAAGGTCTCTGTGCCTGAGAGTCGGAGGGTCCAAAAGCAGCCTGAACCGACACGTCGCCGCCATCGGGCCCAGATTCAGGTGCCGCCGCCGTCACGCCACCAGAGCTCACTCTCAATCCCTGAAAAGAAAGCGCCAGCCGCTGACTCGCTTTGCCTTCGCTTCGTTCCAGGCTGCTCACTCTGGGTCTGACCCTCCTGCACGCCGACGTCGTGACGAACGCCACCATCCGAAACGTGCTGAGAGAGAAGATCTATTCCACGGCTTTTGACTACTTCAGGTAGAAAAACGTCGTTTTGTCGCTTGAGACCTTATTTAGGAGTGATTTTCGGAGCGATCCTTCTTATCCTCTCACTTCCCCGCCTGCTCCCGTGTAGCGTCACTCCCAAGTTTCCCACTCAGACGGATAAGAGGCTGAGAGAAGACATCAGCATCATGATCAAGTTCTATGCCAGCCTGCAGTCCGACAAGAAGTATCTGGCTGCCAGTCAGCTGGTTCCTCCAGGTACCACGCTGATAAATATCAGAACGATATAGATGTTCTGTCCTGGGCATGAAACTTTGTTTCTTGTTTTTGGTTTTAGTTTCAGTTTTCCTTTTCCTTTGCTGTATTGATAATTAAGAAAAGACATAAAAGGTCAACGCGTTGGTTTGTTTCAAGCAGATCCTCAGGACATGTCGGTGAACAGCCTCTCCGTGGTGGCAGTGACGGACAGCCGCAGCAGCCTGGATGCGGCGGTGGGCCAGCGGCAGCAGGTGGCTCAGGGATGGATCAACACCTACCCTCTGTCCTCGGGGATGTCCACCATCTCCAAGAAGTCAGGTGAGACGCCCACGCGCCGGATTGAAGGATAACGTCTCGCCTCCAACTTTGTCTGCCACCAAACTGGACGGACGTGTTTCTCTTACGCCCTTTGTTTCACTGTTTTCAGGACTGTCTAAGAAAAGCAACAGAGGCTCCCAGCTGCACAAATATTACATGAAACGCAGGACTCTTCTTCTGGCATTACTGGTATCACCTATTTTTTTAGCGACTGCTTTAAACTATGCGATAGAACAGCTGTGATTCATTCGGTTTCCGACACTCAACACGTCCTCCAATCTTGTCTTCCAAAAACACCCAACGTGTCTCAACACATTCAAGGTCAACCCCAGTTTTTCAGACGTCCTTGGTGTCTCTCTCTCTCTCTCTCTCTCTCTCTCTCTCTCTCTCTCTCTCTCTCTCTCTCTCTCTCTCTCTCTCTCTCTCTTTCTCTTTCTCCAGGCCAGTGAGGTGGAGCGGCTGACCACGTGGTACAACCCGCTGTCCACCCAGGAGCTCGCCATCGCCACCGAGCAGTCGGTGGAGACCAGCATCGCCAACTGGAGGTCCAAATACATCAGCCTGACGGAGAAGCAGTGGAAGGACAACGTCAACCTGGCGTGGAGCATCGCGCCGTACCTGGCGCTGCAGCTGCCCGCCAGGTACGCGGAGAACGACAGGGAGAAGTGAGCATTCGCGCTAAGAGCGGGGTCACCGAACAAACTCGTGTTTCTGGTATTTTCCCAGATTCAAAAACACCGAAGCCATCGTGTCAGAGGTGACCCGCCTTGTCCGGATGGACCCCGCTGCAGTGTGCGACGTCCCCGAGGCGATCAAGGTGAGCACGTCGGCTCTGAGCGCTGCCGAAAGCTCGAAAGAGGTCGGCTCGATTTTTTTTTTTTTTTTTTAAAAAAAGGGCCCTGTGTTTTTTGTTTATTGGTGCTTTGAGGGCTACAGATGAAGTCACGATAGATTTACAGTCAAAAGAGTGTTTGTGGTCTTGAAATCTGTGTATAAGTCAAGTGTCTCTTTTTCAGTGGTCTCATTTTGCTTGATTTCTGTTGCTTTACCATGAAAAAATTTCTATTCTGTCTGCCCGCCTTCATCTATCATTAAATACTTGAAGGCAACTGAATATGTTGCAATTAATGTGCAAAACACCAATTGGCTTTGATGTGCAACTTCTCGTTGCTCAAACAGCTGTTGTCTTTTAAAAATGTTCCACTCTTTGCTCCCTCTGACTTCGAAGCTCCCGCGTGTCAAGTTGCAACAAGTTCGCGTCGGTTCATGTTTTGATTTGGCCGCACGGTCCCGCGAGCATCGATTGTTACCGAACGGACACGTTCCCCTGCAGCCTCCTCCGGCCGGGCCGTTTTAATTCTGCCCGACTGAACTGCTAATGAGAATCGTTCGAGGAGCGCCGCGGAGGCAGAGCGCAGCCGCTCCCCCGGAGACCTCAGCGGCTCAGCCGATGATCCCGTTTGACGTCTCGCACTTGTTTATCCCGCTCATTCCTCCCACTAATAAACAAAGCTTCCCTCCGGAGACTTGTTAGCGCTCCCTCCCGATCATATTATGTAATACAGGCTGCGTGTTGAGGATAAAAAAACCTGTCGGATTGCCCTTTTTTTTTTTTTTTTTTGATTGAAGTGAAAACGAATAATTTTTTTCCTGTCACGTTTGTCCTCTTTTCTTCAGTTTTTGGTGACGTGGCACACGATCGACGCGGACTCTCCAGAGCTGAGTCACATTCTGTGTTGGGCCCCGGCGGATCCCCCGACAGGACTGTCCTACTTCTCCTCCATGTACCCCCCTCACCCCCTCACTGCCCAGTACGGGGTGAAAGTGCTCCGCTCGTTTCCTCCTGTACGCCCTGACACACAGAAACACACGCACACTTGGGCCGACAGCGTTAAACGTATTATCTGTCTGTTGATGCCTCTTTTTGTTCCAACTCTTTCTAGGATGCCATCTTGTTTTACATCCCTCAAATTGTCCAAGCGCTTCGATATGATAAGGTAAATACTCGCATACGTACGTTCTCAGCCTGCTCAAGTGGATTCCAATACGTCCCAAGACTGCAGCCTCACCCCTCGCTTCTCCCCGGGTTTCTCCGCCCCGGTGCAGATGGGCTATGTGAGGGAGTACATCCTGTGGGCCGCTCAGAAGTCTCAGCTGCTGGCTCATCAGTTCATCTGGAACATGAAGACCAACATCTTCCTGGACGAGGAAGGGAGCCAGAAAGACCGTGAGGCGCTCGCCGCGTCCGTCCGTCAGTCACGCGTGAATGTGTGGACTTCCAAAATAAACCCCATCCTCCTGTCTTGTGTGTGTGTGTGTGTGTGTGTGTGTGTGTGTGTGTGTGTGTGTGTGTGTGTGTGTGTGTGTGTGTGTGTG
>JASSRZ010000011.1:16144613-16156024 GCA_032164315.1 Malacoctenus gilli
GTGTGTGTGTGTGTGTGTGTGTGTGTGTGTGTGTGTGTGTGTGTGTGTGTGTGTGTGTGTGTGTGTGTGTTGCAGCTTACAGTACTACTCTGTAAATGAACTGGCATTAGCATGCTCTGAAAAGGAGCAGAGCTGGGGGTTTGAAGGGAGCAGGTGAAAATCTCACTTTGAATCATTTCCCCTCCCGGCCGCTGCCATTGTCCCCGCGCTCACACATGGCAGAGGCAGAGAGAAAGGATCCTATTATCCGGGGCCAAGCCTGTTCTCCTCGTTTATCGTTTAAAGAGGGGGAAGAGAGGGGGAAATATTCTGATGGAAAGCAGGGCCTCTGTGGCAGCCGAGCAAGTTGTGTGCCAGCTGAAAAGACTCCGCGGGGCCTGGAGCTGCGGCGGTGCCCACCACCTGCCGGGCCCTTTTTTCCCTTCACCCCCCCCCCACACCCCCCACCTCACACCTCGCTCCCTGCACCCCTTTTTTTTTCTCCGCCTTTCACCGCCAAGCGCTCCGTGACTCAGCAGTCCAGGTTCAATTCAGACTCAGCGCCTGGTAGGATAAAAGAGGTGGGAGGGGGACAAAAAAAGGGCACAAAAAGAGAGAGAGAGAGAGAGAAAGAAAGAAAAAAAAAAGGATTCATTTCTTGAGATGAGAATGAAAAGACGCGGGCAGATACATTGGTACTGTATTTTTTTTAGGGGCTCTATAAGAAAAGCCTGAAGCTGCACCTGGGTTGGGAACAGGCTTCCACGAACGCTCTCCAAAGTCTCACGCAATTTCAAGGAACACGCTGACCCAACAACCGCATCCATGTTCTAACACAGTCCTGTCGGTCAGCCTCGCTCCTGGCCTCTGCGGCTGCAGTCTGCTGGTGCTCCGGCCTTGGAAAACCCTCCCTGTGCACCATAAACAGACCCACTGAATTTGAGATCAAGTATTGATGCTCAGAGTGTGCTCATCCCCCCCCCCCTTTCCTCATCAATACTGATGGGTTATTGATGAAGGAGTGAGCGAATCCTTGTAACTGGGCTATCATGAGACCACTACTGTCAGGGAAACATCTGTGTGTCTGATGAAATAATGAGATAGAGCTGAGGCAAGGTGCTGTCATATATAAATACACACACACACACACACACGCACACACACGCACACACATGCACATTCACACCACCGAAATAAAAATCAATGAAATCCCACACAAATGGAGATGTATACATTGCCTGCAGCGTTGCACTTTTTGTGCCAAGACACGCGTCTCCCTCGTGGGACGGGATCCGTTGCCCTCTTCCCTGAGGAAGAAGAAGGTGGGGGGAGGGGAGGGTGGGTGGCTGACTGTACGAGGTGGAAGCGTTGCCCCACCACCAGCACCACCACAGGCAGAGGCGGGGGGGCGGGGGGATGAAAAGATGCAACTATGGAAAGGAGAAGAAGTGCTGGAACCAGGAGGGACCAACAGGACAGAGCTTTGTATCAGAGGGAGAGCAGCGGTGAATCAACATTTTCCCCCCCTTGTGCACCCCCATCTCAACCCCCCACCCCCCACCCCACCCCACTCCCTACTCGGAGCATCTTATAACGGCTGTACAGACTGCTCCGGGCCTCCCAGGCATCAATTCAACACACGATTAATAATTAATGTGCATCAAAACACTGAAGGTGTATGCACACATGATCAGAATGCATAAATTCTACTTGTGGGTGATCTGGCCCTCTCTTGAGGATGGGTCTTACTGGTCTTAGAGTTTGTAGGTACCTGCAATTTTCATTCACCAATTACTGCAACTTTCAGCCAATGGGGGGAGAAAAGTCTTTTGCCATCTAAACGCCAAACACAGTTTTTATTTCTTGGCTTAAAATTCTGTTCATTCGAACTGGGGGGAAGTTTTGCAGTCACGATCCGCAAATTCAGAACCAGCACATGTAATGGGAATGAAATGCAGCGCTTTTCTTTTGGTGTGTCATATCATTTGGATTTTTTTCCCCAATTCCAGAACCTAAAATTGAAATTGAAATCTTTTAATCTTTTCTTTTCTGTGGTATCAATGTTTGTTCTCAGAGGCTTTTTGATCACACAAAGTTGAATCTCATAACTGCAGATCCACTTGCCAGAACAAAGTGATTATTCCTGCGTTTAACTCAGAGCTCGGTTGTCTTTCCCAACCTGAACTGCCTCCGCGGACTCCACTTGATCGTTCACATTCGCTCACTAAATCTTTCACACACTCACGAATCAATAGGGGGAGAACTACCGTGCGAGCTCCCGCGCACGCTGTCAGCCTCGAACCTGCATCTCGCCAAAGGGCATTTTGGCTCGCGCACGGGGGCCAGATGAGTAATTCAACCATTGACCTTTGGGTTCGATGACTTGCATTACCAACTGAGTAACACTGACCCTAATGACGCAATCAGATAGGAAAGACTTGCTGGGTTTTAGATTAGAAAAGTAACAACAAAGAATAAGGGAAAATGTGTTCATTGACGTAGATGTGAAGAATGTATTTCTTACTATTGACAACTTTCCATAAATCTATCGTCAGCTCCAATCTGTTGATTGAAATCAGTTTTGTCTGTGGCCTCAGAAGCTAGAATGACTTTGTTCTGTCTTTAATGGTGTTGTATCACATTATATCTATGTTTTAATTGTCATAGCAATCAATAGTTAAACTCACCAACCTCTGGGGTGCATGTGCTGTATTTATCATTTTGTCTGAGCTACACAGACGCATACAAACTGACTGGAGGTTTTGGGGGGGAAAAAACTGTCAAACTGCTCCCCTCCTAAGTCAAAACCAAGCCAGTGACCAAGACAAGGCCACGCGCCATCTGGTAAATATCAGCGTGGAGACAAGAGGGTCATCTGGCGCTGCAGATAAAGGAGGGCGTGGAGGTTTGCGTGTGTTTGTATCACCTATAACAGACGCTGTCCATCTTCCCTCGCCCAAAATGGGCAGGCCAGGCATCTCTGGTCCACATTCCTCAGATTATACAGGGCCATCCCAGACGAGCAGAGGCAAGCCTGGATCCACCTGGGCAGACCCTGGTAAATTCCACTCATGCTCGCAGACCCACCAGGACAAGAGAAGCAGGGGGGGGGGCACTTTTAGGAGTGCCTCTCTTGGCTCCATTCAAGATAGAACCGAAAGCTCAACATAACAAGATTTGGACCTGCTTGGGCTTTTCTCAGGTCTCGGGGCGGGGCTGTTTGGTGGGAATGATCCCTGGGTGGCAAAGAGCCACTTCAGACCACTGCTTTTGGGCAATGTCCATGCTGTACCCACCATACACACCCCCCCCCCCTCTCCACTCTCACTATTGTGCTTGCTTGGCTCGAGTGGGGGAGGGCAGGGTAGGGCTATCGACACCAGGGCCATTGTTTCCCAGCGACCCCCATTCAGGGTCATTTAGCATGTGACACCTCGAGGGGCACGGCGCAATACTAATGGCACGGAGGCGAAATAAATGTGCCAGCTCCCGACACTCTGACCTGAGCCAGGAGGATGAGAAATACCACAGATAAAGGGATGCAGGGAGGCAGCTGCAGAGGGAGAGTGGGATTACAGAGTAAACATCCAGGAGAGACTCAGAGCGAGCACATAATGGAAGGAGGCAATGAAAAAAAAAAAACTGGAAGAAATGTGGCGCTCAGAAAATAAAAGTGGTCGGAGGACCTCAATATACATACCCAAGCCAGGCGTGTCGTCGAGCGAGTACGTGTGATCTATGCAAGTGTGTGCTGATTGCAAGTGATTGGCAGGTCACAGCCCCCGGTCATGGGCATTCCTGCCAGGGCATCAAAGGAATATGAGACAGAGACTCCAGGGTGGGGGTGAGGTGGGGGGGGGGGGGATACAAAACAGACTGGAAAAAGGCCCGGTGTTTACCACAGCTGGGTCTGTCTCAGTCAGGGAGGAGGCGCAGGGGAGAGCAGAAACCCGCGATAATTACAGGTGATGAAAAAAGGTGGTCGACCGAGTGAACCGAATGACATTGACTGTTTGAAAGTGAGCGTGTGCGAGTCAGCGAGGCCACGACCAGAGTTTTAATCATTGCTTGAGAAGGGTTGGGTCATTCACAGACTGGTCAGGCTGCACGCAGTTTTGGCTTGTAACCAGTTCTCAACCCGATTTACAACACATGACCGGTACTCGAACTCGAAGCAGCACTCGACTGAGCTCCGGTCCATTGACGATGTAACCCCACAGCTACCATGTAAGCAGAGGTAAACCACCATTGATGGGATTAGTTTTTGTCCTTACCAATGTGAATGTGAAATAAAACAATAAGGATCTGCTTTGAATTGCAGCATGTAAAGCGTTCACAAGAAAATCTCTATCGATGCAGACAGTGCAGCAGATGTGTTACAACTGTAAAATCCGTTGGAAGGGATGATTTATGATGGGACAACTTTAAGGAGTTGTCTTTATTGCAATTAATGAATATTAATGTAATTTTAAGCCTCTGCAAGATTGGTCATTTTCCCAAATAAATGGTTAAGAATACACACACACGTCTTAAATATTCATAAACTAAACATCAATTGAACGTTATGTTTCCCAGCATTTAATTGGTGGTGTCGGCATAAATTTCTTCCGTGCTTTTGGTTGTTTTTTTACTGAAACTTTTTAATTCAATACGACCTTGTTAGCATGCTACAGCACTTAGCTGCTATCTTAGCTTTGTTGTATTGAGAACTGAACAATACTGTCTCAGGTGTTTGGAGTCTCGGAATAACTGTTAACATTTTTTTCGGTGGTATATATGTGTTCAAAGATCAATTTGTTCATAAAAGTACTGCAATATTTGACATTACCATCTGGCAGCTGGTGCTGAGAGACACCCGAGGCAACGCATGCCTACAAGGGTGACCACATAAAACAAGGTGCTTCAATGATTATGTGCATGTGAACGATCACTGAAGTTTGGGGAATCATTACGTCGATAAGAGAGATTATCAGGATCTGACAGGTAGGGTGAAACGCAGGAAGTCCACCGGAAGGGGAAACGAGTGAGCTGCCTCACTCGTGAGCTTAAAAAAAAAAAAGACCCAAAGTGGCACAAAGACACATCTCAGGGGTCGTGGAAGATGGTCAGACACAAGCGGACAGGGAAAAAGACATTTGTCATAAAGTCTTGTGGCTTTTAGTACGGTGGTGGTCAGAGTAAATTAAAGAAAACCCTTTAAAGAGTCAGTATAAAATGCTCTTAGCCTCACTGTCCTGATAATAATGGCGGCAAAGTGCCGTTTTGTTTTGCGCCCTGGCCTTTGCGCGCGGCGGCTTTGTATCTTTGCCGTGGGAGCCCACAGGTCTTCGTTTCACAGCGAGATATTACATATCAAGACGTCCTTCAGGGCACGTCCACGTAATGCAGATGAACTCACCCGGAGTCAAAAGGCTCGGCGGTGGCAGAGTTGAGACAAGAGAGTGTGACCTCCCCAGGTGGGAAACTTTACCCACCGAGATATCATCGGCCAACCGGATCACTTACAGCAACAACAACAGAGCAAGACATGTCCTCCGGGGGGAGGGGGGAGGGGGGGGGGGACAGGGCACGCAACCAAGGAGGGGTCGGACACGGCGGTGGTTTTCAATCAAGCTTTTAATGAAAAGATCATAAAATAACAGTTTTTTTTTCCTCACTGCTGTACATTAAGACTGCAAGGTTGTGAGTGCTGAGGTCAGCTGTATTACACTTTTATGACACTTTTGAGTTTTTTTTCTTCGAGCCCCGTCGCTATGCACGGCGGCGGCTCTGACCTGAATACGAGCTCTCTGAGGAGTGGAGATAAAGAGAGAGGTAGCCCAGCCTGGGTGCTGCCAAAAGCCACATACACAAAAAAAAAGGGGGGTGGGGGGGTGGGGGGTCAGGAGAATCTCACCTTAAATACTGGTGTGTGCGTGTTAGGTAGTGTTTGAAGTCGTCTCGACCGTGGCATCTGCGTTTGACACTTGGTTGGAGGTTTCGCGTGCGCGCCTGCCAGCCAGCCAGCGCGCGTGCGCCTGGGCGTGTACACCTTTGCTTGCGAAGTGTGTTTCGCCCAAGGGTGGGTGGGGGGCTTCTCTGACTTTAATTATTCATCAGCATGGACCCAACATGTCCATTCCAGAGCCTCTCAGCCCATGGATCCCGATACATTATTGAGAGGCTGCTCCCGAGGAAAAAAACCGGAGAGGAAGCTCGATACACTCGCAGCTCCACTAATCAACTCTTCAAGTACTCTTGGGTTTTTTTTTTTCTCCCTCTAGCAGCTTATCATGCCATTCCATTAACGTAATGCACGTCGAGGTGACACCGTACCTTTAGAAAATCCATAAAACATGCACAAAATGAAAAGCTCAGTATGAAAATATGCTGCTATAAACTTTTTCTTTCTTTCTTTCTTTCTTGGTTTCTTTCTTTCTTTCAAAAAAAAGGAGATTTTGGTTACAGATGGACGGCAAAAAAAGTAGAAACGCAATGGCAAGATAGCACAGTTTCTGTAAACACTGAGAGTTTTTGAGGTAATTTGGTGTTTTGTTTTTTTTTTTTTCTTGGTTTTTTACTGCACACGACATCAGCGGAGGTACAGTAGATACTGAGGAACGCAGCAGCATGGTAGGGGGGGGGTGCGGCCTCCAGCCCAGTAACAGAGAATACAAAAGGGGCCGAAGGGTTAAAGCGGGGTGGGTGGTGGTGGTGGTGGTGGTGGTGGGGCGGGTCAGGTGTGTCTGAAATGAAGCAAGGGGACAGTAAAGCTTAAAAGACGGGGTCAACGGCACTGGCTGCCACTTTTTGGGGGGAAACTGCCTTTGGTTTCGTCCGCCGAGCTAAGAGGGAGCATCTCCGCAACAACTGCACCGACCTGCCCCTCCACTCTTACAAAGAACAAAAACGCCTGGAGAGGATGGTGGCGAGAACAACAGCCGAGAGGTGTCGCAACAACAACCCCGGAGACGCGCGAAAAAACGAGTCCCACTGACTTTGTAAATGTAATATTAAAGCTTTTTTTTTTGTCGTATTAACACTGCATAATGATATGATATCTCAAGAACAACGATGAGGTAAGAGAAGAAAAGAGAGAGAGAGAGAGCGACGAAGAGTAAACCGTCAGTTGAATCGGAACTGATATGAGAGCGTCCAGGGGTCTTCCTGGAGGCCTTTTTTTTTTTTAAACAACATACAAAGTGCACTTAGTAAAGCTATCTCATCCAACGTTACTAACACCCTCCTGTGTGGAAACGAACAGACGGCTAAATAACAAGTGTCATGTGAAAAGGGATGGCGGGAGTGGTGCGTGGTTCGAGGCAAGAAAATGCAACGACGGTGAAAAAGAGAAAAGAAGAAAGAAAAGAAAAAAGCGACTGTTCAAACGCGCGATCATGTGCATGTTCCTGCTGTGTTGGAAGGTTGTTTGTTTGTTTTTTCTTTGTTTGTTTGTTTGTCAGCAGCAATGGCAACACCCAGGAAGAGCAAGCTGGAGAAGATACAGTAGCCTCCGCTCCGCGACGGGCAGTGACGGCGTCCCGCCCGCGGCCACGGACGCGTACACGCACGGTGGGGTAGGGTGGGGTTGGGTTGGGGGGGGAAAGGGGAGTTCAAAGTTGGACCGGCCACCGGTGTGCGGTCGTTCGAGCGAGGACCCAGGAACACATGGGCCCCCGTTAAAAAAAACAACAAACAAACCCAAAACAAACATTACACCCATCGTGGAATCACGTGAAATCAAAAGCCCTACAGACTGGCAGGCGTCACTGAGAAGATACTTAAATGCCATCGATCCGTCGTCGTCCTTTGAGTTGGAGAGAAGAGACAAAAAATTTTTTTAAAAAAAATAAAGAATCATTTCGGAAGGTAACTTCACAGATTTGAGGTTAATGGCTATGTGTTTCTTGTGTCTTATTTTTGATTCTCAGCTTGAAATCCTCAAAACAAAAAACAAAACAGAACAAAAAAGGAAAAGAAGAAGAAAAAAAAAGGGGGGTCCTGCCTCCACCTCAGTCTCACACACTGAGCAAAACAAAAATCTTTGAAGAGATGAGGGCGGGCCCAGAAATAAATACATTCATCACTGACAATAGACATTTGATAAAAGATTAAAAAAAAAAAAAAAAAAAGAGAACACTGTCAATAAGTGTTTGCACCAACTTTGTTTTGAGGCTCGGCCAGCCAGAGGTTTGTGCTGCTTTTACCCACAGAACACAGGCTGCTAAAAAAACAAAAAACAAACAAAAACAACATCACAGAAGCAGAAGAAACATTCACAGTTAAGACTACCAGATACGCCTGTTTACATGCAGTGAACAAGTCAAAGCTACATTCTCCGTTTGTGTTTCAAGAGCCGCCAGCATGAGGGATGTACCATGTTGGACTGCGAGCCGAACCATTCAAGCGTCGCTCGCTTCCTACATATCATCAGAAGACCCCCGGCGACCGCAGAGGTAGTCCTTTTTTTTGTTTTTGAGAGTGTGTTTGGATGAACGCGGAGACACAACATTGAGCTAAGGACCCTGGCTGACAATGCCTTTTGATTAATATACGTCAAGGACGTGCCCCCCCACCACCACCACCACCACTTGGTCCCATCTGAACACGGGCCAGAGGGCAAGGGGGGGGGGGGGGATCGGGGCACAGGGTCACCCCCAAAGCCAGCTGGTAGGGGAGGAGAAGGGCTGCACCCTTATCCACACGCCCTTCCCCTTCATTGAATATGCAGTAGGTCGCCTCCGTCATCGAAAAAACGCAATGCTTTTGTTTTGGCAAGCAACCTCTGTTGATAGACACGCCCCCCCCCAACCCCACCCCCAAAAACAGAAAGAAAACTGCACACAAAACTGCGTCACCGACTGGCCGAGCCTCGACTGAGGTCTGTAAAACTGTAAAAGTTTATGTAAACAATGAGATAAATACATATGTTTCTTTCTTTCTTTCTTTCTTTTTTTTTTAGAGCCACACATGGTTCCATAATCATTCAAATGTGCTTTGGTTTAAAAAATAGTTTGTGGATTTGGGTATGAGCTTTTTTTTTTTTTTTTCTCCTTTCTATCTTTCTTTAGTTCTTTGTACAACTCTGCAAACTATTTCTTGAACATACGGTGTTACTAACTAAAATGTAGACTTGTTTTTCGAGCTGCCTCGCCTTTGTCAAGGCTCTTTGTGTTAGTTGAAAAAGTACCACCCCCCCCCTCACGCCCCCCCACCCCCCCCCACCCCCGCCGCTCTTAAATATGAAACTAGTGTTTTGCTTTTTCTCCCCGTGATTTTAAAATACAGAGAAAAATCGATACAATGCTTTATCTTACAAATGTAGCTGAGAGTCTGCATTCACAGATACAGAACAGTCCCTGAATATTTGAATAGTAGTAGTACGAGTAGTAGTAGTAGTAGTAATAGTAGTAGTAGTAGTAGTATGGTCACAGTTTGGAGTTCGTAGTTTTTTTTTTTCTTTATCTCTTTCGTAATGTCGAAAAACGAGCAAGCATTCAAATGCAGCTGCAAAAAAAAACACCTTTTTTTTTTTGCAGAGATGGCTAGAGGTCTTGTACGAAAAAAAAAAAAAAAATAGAAGAAGCAACCTGTTTGCATCACAAACTTTACGCTACGCCGCGAGAGGTGCCGGCGAGTACGACGACGTTTGAAGGCAACGTATTGTGGGCTCCCTCTTGAAGCCGGGAGAGGTCACAAAGCAAGAACGTATCAGGCGATAAAAAGCAACGGGAGGGGGTAGGGGGTGGGGGGGGGGGGGGGGGGGAGTGTGAAAAAAATACAGATGTACCATGCAATCACATTAAAACAGCAGACACCAAACATCCAAACATAAGCAGGTAACAACTCCGGGAGTCCATGACGCAGGTACCTTAAAAAAACGGCAGCGGTGTGTGTATGTGTGTGTGTGCGTCATGTGTGTAAGTGTAGCTGCATCCCAAAAGACAACAAACATTTTAGAGACTATGACAAGAGGAATCTCGAAATAAAATCAAGAGGACAGTGAAAACCAACATAATAGAGGAATGCCTATACCAAAAAAAAAAAACTTGTAGTGAAGGTTGACGCTCCACAGTGCGACTGTTACAAGAGTAGATACACTGGACAGGGTCTCAGGAAGAAAGAGCCTGCAGACAACGGAGGGGGGTGCGGGGGTGTGTGGCGGTCCCAAACAATGTGGCTGCTTGCGATGAGGTAAAGCTTCAAAGCAGTTTCAAATAATTTAAAACAAACAAAAAAAAATGATTCAGCAATAACATGGAATACAATCAGCAACAAAGAGGGATGCTGCAGGAGACGAGCGACGGGGTGTCCAGCTGTCCAGTGCATCTCTGCTTCTCCCTTCTTATTACAAGTTTTCACAAGTCTGGCTCAAAAAAAAAAAAAAAAAAAAAACCTAAGCAAGTAAGTTCACATTTAAATTCTGATTATAACTCCTGTGGTTGTTTTTTTTTTGTTTTGTTTTGTTTTTTTGTCTTTTTGTTTTTTTGGTCTGAACAGAACAGGTAAAATGTCAGCAAGTCCTGTTTTTTTTAAAGTCAGGGAATATAAAGTGATAAGGACTCTGGATAAACCAAAAAAAAAAGGATTATAATAATTAAAAGAAACATGTCCGGGAGGGGGAAACATGTCTTGGAACTTTACCAGTTCGGCGGCAAAGTTTTACATTTTACCAGCCCACCAATCAGCACAAGCTTTCCTTGCAAACTGTCTCCGAGTCATTGGCCAAAAAACTCCATCAAAAGAGCGCGATTTCTTTGTCTGGACATAGAATATAATCTGCTTTTATACAGTAAAAAGAAAAATCAAAAGTGAAATAATTTAGTATGCTATATATTTAGAGTATATCTTTTTTTTCTTTTTTCTTTTTTTCCTTTTTAAAAACTTTGGTTATGAACTTGTCTCGCAATGTCCCGTTAGTTAGCTCTGTTCTCCTCCACATTCATAAGATCTTTGGAACGCTATAACATCTAAACTAACCGAGCAACACACGACTCGCTCCCGGGCGCTGGGGGAGCTACAGTACACTTTGAAGCAGGGGGCCGCAATGACCAGGCCCCCTCCCCCCCAAGAGAAGAGGCTAAATCTGACGGGTCCGAGCGACGGCTGAGTCAAGGATAAAAACACGTAAAAATCTATCAGCGTTGAAAAACAAACGGGGTGGGGGAAAAAAACCTGTGTTGAGAGATGGGCAGGTTAAAGCATTAGGTGAAAAGTTACTGTCATCTACACACTTTTTACAATTAATTACATAAGAACTTTCAACTAATCAACATAGAGTTTGTAAGAGTAATCAGAGGTAGCGAGGTCACAAGCCTATAGAAATAGACTTTTCTTTCTTTCTTTTTTTTTATCTCTCTTTCTGAGGGGGAGGAAAGCTATACAGACAGAAAAATATAAACGTACCCACCGGGCGCCGATGCTCGGTCTAAGACACCCTCTTTTCAAACTGG
>JASSRZ010000011.1:16161854-16177700 GCA_032164315.1 Malacoctenus gilli
CACACACACACACACACACACACACACACACACACACACACACACACAATGCACAGAGAGAAAAAAAGCGATCTGAACGGAACAGCAGGAACGGTGTGTTCAGAAGTTACGTGTTTGTCGAGCAAGGGGAGCCCCCCCCTCCAGCTACGCTTGGAAGCCGGCCGCCTGAGCTGGCAGGGAAGGTGAAAGATGGCACGAAAGAGGTGGTCCAGAAAAAAAGGGGGTGGGGGGGGGGGGCGCTGTGAGGAAACAAGACGAGCTCCGACCAAATATACCGCCGTGCATACCAGCCAAAGTCAGCCTCGGGCCGCGACAGGCAGGGGGGGACGCGTCGTCGGCACGGGATCAGCTTACCTTGCTTGGACTGTTAACCTTTCTCGAAAACCATGGCTTAATGATAAAGGCGGGTGGGGGGGTGGGGGGTGGGGGGGTAGGTTTAAAAACACTACACCATGCCTCAACAGCTTGCTTTCCCAGTCGCCAGTTGATGAGGGCTTCGAGCAAACAGGGATGTTTACACACGATTGACAGACATGATCAGGATAATGTATCCGTGTGTTCGTTTGTCGCCGGCTTCACAAAAGCCCCCCCCCCCCCGGGCAGCGAATCAACAGCCTCTTTTCGGAAGTTTGAGGGGTTGTGGCAGCGCCGGTGGCGCCCATCAGCAGACAACCCCCCCCCCCCCTCTCCAGAGAGAGTTTGTAGATCATACAGCAACCGCGTAAAAGCGCTCGGAGCGAGTATCCATTGCTGAGAACGGCCACTGCGAGCGCAGCGTTGGTCGTGGCACTAATCTCCTGAGCGAGAGGGCAGAGAGCTCGGAGCGGGGGATGGGGGGGGGGCGGCAGCAGAGGTGAGGCAAAGTCCTGTGGTGCAATAACAAAACACACCCCAACCACTGTGAAAGGTCATCTCCCAACAACCAAGAGAAATAGAGAAACGTGTGGCTTTTTTTCTTCCTCTCTCTCTAAATAATAAAACAACAAATGATACCCAGGCTTTATTGCAGCGCTTTCTTCTCTCTTCGCAGCAATTCGCAGTTAAACAACAACTGGACTGTCACAATCCGCAAGCGCAGGTAGCGGAGGTGGGGGGTTTGCAGGAAGGCGACCAAAGGCAATCATGTACAGGAGTGGAGAGAAAGACCCTCCCTGTGAGTGCGCGCCGAGGGGACAGCGCACTTAAACACATGCACACACAGCACACACTCAGCGCAGAGTATGCTGGTTGGGCAGAGGGAGTGGGGGAGGGGGTGGTGGCGGTAGCGGTGGGGGGGGGGGATGGTACAAAGCCAGTTTGAAATACAAACACCAAGCGAACCAACCTCCCGGCCACTTCCAACATGGCTGCCGCCACCACTGCCGCCTGCCTGGGTGAGGCAGGATCCAAGCAGGGCCTCGCGGGGGGGGGGGGGGGGCCCCCCCCCCCCCCCCCCCCCCCCCCCCCCCCCCCCCCCCCCCCCCCCCGACACGACCGGACGTTCGCCGCCGACGCGGGCGGGAGCGCGGTGAGGAGAGTGAGCCAAACGGCCGGACTTCGCGTCGAACTCCGCCACACGTTGCCTCATGTCCGTGTCACGCCTGACGCACCCCGGGACAAAACAACCTGGAGCTCGAGATTCAACATTCAGAGATCGGTTCGCACTGAGCGTCCGACCCCTTAAAAACTAGTTCAGGATATCTGGTCACCGCATCGACCGCAGTCAAAGTCACTGGATGGGCGATTTACATAGAATCACGTTTTTTCATCTTGTGCTTCTGTGAATGCAAAGCCTGCTAAGGGAGGAGGAAGACGGTCCCTTCTTACTCTCTAATGCAGAGGCCTTGCTTTGACTGTGATTGGCTATTTGCATGAAGTCAAAGGAGCCTTGTTGTTTTTAGACGAACCATTGAAATAAAAAAAAAAACTTCTGTTGCAATTTAGGGACAAACATCAAAGCCGCAAAACCTTATTTTTCGATGGCTAAACAGGAATCAGGCTTTGTCCTGTTGAGACGGAGCTAAAAAAGCCCAGTTTTAGGTCAAGCTGGTGCCAATCACGTGAGCTCTGTGACAGTTGGACTCTGCTGGGTTTGGGTTAAACACCAGAACAGAAAAAGCAACGGCTCTCTGAGCGAGACAGAGTCAGAGCCGGCTCCTCTCTTGGAAATGAGCTGTTTGATCAAATCATTACAGCTGCATCCATGACGTTTGTTTAGAAACTGATGGTTCTGGACCACGTCCAGGGAGAAATCAAGAGTGTGGCACTCCTACATGTTTTCCCATCGACTAGGGGCGGGGGGATAACAAGCAGAACCGCTTGCTGCGGTCTTAGCTGGAGATAAAAACCTGTCTGCGCTCGTGTCTCCACCAGAAACGGCTAAAATGGCTCTAACGGCGAGCACCTGCTGGATCCCTGGACACTGGATTGCGATCTCCTCTGCCTGCTGTTCCTGACAGGAATAATAACAGAATACGTAGAGAATTAAAAAGCTTGATCCGTGCTGAATATGTTGGTTTTTTTTGTGCCAAATTGCTGGATTTCAAATGGAACGGGCAAACAGGTGCGCGATCGGGGGCGCCGCCAGTGCGGAGCGGAGGGAGGGAGGGAAGGAGGGAGGGGAGCGCCAGAGTTGCGGCATCCATGCAGCAGTCTTGGGGAGAAACCGTCCAATTAAGACTCATTTTCTGTCAGGCGGCTCAGTCGTGTTGCAGACAAACAAGTTCTGCCAAGGGTGCGGTGGAATGAAAAGAGCCGCGCTCATTTCATCACAGGAGGGGAGGGGAGGGGGGGGGGGGAGTAATTGCTGTGCACCCCAGATGTGCCAGCGCTGCGCTGGGAGGCACGTGAAGCCAAGGCTTACACACACACACGCGCACACACACACGCGCACGCACACACGCGCACACACACACACACACGCACACACACGCACACGACTTAACCTGAAATCAAACTTGTTTCTGAGCAAAAAAAACTGCAGTTTTGATCATTTTTGTCCTGATCTTTTTGCTTATTACAAAAGCAACTGTAGTACGAGTGTGTACTACGTCATGAGGCAGAGTAAGTGGTTTTTCAAGCAGTACTCATTACCACAGTTGTGAAAAAATGAACCGGGGGTACTTGTATTCTCCTGTGTAGTCATCAGCAGGTATTTATACTCCTCAGGCTGCAGCGAGACACAAAGAAACTATGACACAGGCGATCCTGCTGCCTGCGAGCACTCTGACACCGACAGTGGTGAGTGGGCTCCAGGAGAACACCCGAACTGGGCCAAAAACTATCTTCTGCCCTCCTTTCACAGGCTATCAGCGTGCTGTCGTTTACTGTCATGATCAAAATGTGATTATCTGTGATTCAATTTGATGTAAAGAAAACACGCCTAATCCCCACCGACGGGCGCGACAGGACCGAAATACGCGTTTCACGGATGCGGGCGTCTCGAAACTCCTGAAAATATGTCACCAGACTGTTTTAAATCTACCTCTTGCACACAGAAACGCTCTTTAATGTTTTCGTGCCTGCTAAGGTGAGACGTGCTCCGTTTAGACACCAAAAAATGACACCCGTTTTCCTCAGCTGTTGCGGTTTCAACCATTCGATTTAACATCAAGGCGAAAGTGATCCTTTGTTTTCCTCAGAACTGGTCGGGTGACTTTCGTTTCCTGGTCGGACAGGCTCGGCTTTATGACGATGATTAGGATATTTGCTCCGATATGATCCAATATAACGAGTCACGTCTGAGTCTTCACTCATTAAATGTTTATTGCGCTATTTTACATCCAGCATTTTCTTACTTTTACCAGTTTCAGGCGGAGAACGTGGAGAAAATCACCCGATATTTAGACTTCATAACCAACCCGAGGCTTGAAAACTGGATTTTTTGCACGGGAGCTCCACTGTTCGCGTGAAACGTACTGAGACTGCGATTAAAGCATGCCGGGTCTTTCCCAGCAAGCTCGCCCTGCATGTTTACATGCAGGAATCAACGGCTGACACGTCGACTCACAACTTTCACTGAGGAGCGAGCCGTTCTGCTTGTCGGCTCGCCCCCACGAACACCAGAGAGCGAGTGGCATCGTCCAAACTGAAGTAATCAAAGCCCCCCCCCCACCCCACCCCACCCCCCCTGACTAGCATCTGAGTGTACAAATATTGGCGCGCTAAAAGTGGCCTCTGTCCTCTGGAAGAATTAACTTGATGAGATCAAGTTTTGCCCCCCGCTGCAAAAAAAAAGAAAGAAGAAGAAGCAGCGGCCGCACGCGTGACCCGGTCATCATGAAGGTACAGCTGAGGAGAGACCACGCAGGGTCCGAGATTTTTACAGAACTGCCACCCCCTCCGCCTCCGCCCTCTGCCTCTTCCTTCACCTCCTCCTCCTCCTCCTCCTTCAAGCCTTTAAACACTGCACAACCTTCTGGCTATCAGCACTACATTCCACATTCTTCTCCTTAAAGAACAACAACAAGCCTGCCCCAAGGTGCTTCGTCCACCGAGCAAAAAAGCCAACTGCCCTCCGAGCAGGCCGCCCGGCGCCGAACACGGCGGGCCGATTTGCTCCCGCGGCCGAGCACAATCTATAAGTCCTCGTCCGGCATGTCAGCAGAACATATAGCCTAAGCAGCCTTCTTACTGCACCGTGCTGCCCACACATGCCACAGTAAGCCATGATCACACTGTTTACAAGATGCTGTGTGTGTGTGTGTGTGTGTGTGTGTATACGTGAGAGCGAGAGAGAGAGAGAGAAGTGGTCGGAACAAGCAGGGTGAGGCAAGAAGCTGCCGATCATGAGGGTCATGAGGCGCACACGCACACAGGGGCCTCCAGTTACCCTCGGGGCCAGAGTTTGAGGACCACTGTAATCAATGGAACGAGTCACACCGGTCAGTTGATTCGACTCGGTCACTTCGACGACCTAAATGAACTTATTCCACCCTCACGATGACCGCCTACTTGCAAAAAAAAAAAATAAAAGTTATTCGCCAATACCCGAGGCAGGCAGGCCAGGCTGCTGATTGAGTACGCGTGGGTCCAAGTTGATAGTAACAACCAATCAATGAGGTCACAAATGCCGTTTGCAACAGTCTATGTGGCTGGAAACGCAGCGAAAACATCGGACACCGCGATTCTTTTTTCTTTTTTTTTCTTACTTCCGTGATCTCAAATAATTGAGATTGAACACAGAAAGTTTTGGAAACCAGACATGGTCACCGCCAACGGATTTCCACGTCGCCGAAACAAACCGATCAGCTCACCATACAGGCAAAAAATGTGTGTGTGTGTGTGTGTGTGTAGGGGGGGGGCAGAGCAACTGCTAAACACTTGAACTCCCCCCTTCGGGCAGGGTGCAGCCAAGCCCCGGTGACGTCTCCAAGTAATCTACATATCATGGGCTGCGGTGTTGTGCGGCGCTGAGCGGGACAGGGGCCTGTAGACAAACAGTGCTCGAACACAAAACAACCACTTCGGAAACAAGTGACTGGACAGTTCACACAAACACACACACACACATGCACACACGCAACCAAGATGTTTTTCCATGTATGAGAGTTCTAAACTTTCCAGCAGTAAGGAACCACCAACAAAACCACCTTTGTGTTTTCGCAGACGACTCGGATCAAAGCAAGCCGTCCCTGCGCCACAATTCGGGTTTTAAAGCCACACAAACTTGATCCACGGAGGCCACGGCGTCTCCCGGGGACAATTTCGCTCTGCGGATCGGCGATTCGGCGTGGAAAACCCAGCGGCCGGGGCGAGAAGGACAGGCATTACTGGCATTCCTGTGCCTTATTATCACCGTGCCCCCCTTTGGTACTTTCACAACACTAATCAAGCCAAGGAGCAGGACTGCTGCTGCTGCTGCTGCTGCTGACTGCTGCTTTCACACCTGACCACATGCATTGTTGGATAAACAATCAGATGATGTGAGAGCAGGAATTAGCCCCCCCCCCCCTCCCTCCTTCTAAACAAATCCAAGTGTCCCTGTGCTGCTGCTGCTGCTGCTGCAGTGGAGAGATCATTGACACCCACAGATCAGTGTCACGCCACCCTGTCTCTATGAAACACGCCAGTTTTAGGGTCTGGGTGTAACGTTACCCCCCCCCCCCCACACACACACACACACACACCACACACACTACAGTAGCCGTTCACAAAGATGGTCAATGCACAGGCAGTGGCTCACCTATAGGCTGTGAAGAAAGATCACACACACACACACACACACACACACACACACACACACACACACACACACACACACAAAATATATATCCACTGCATCGATGGAGGGAGAAGACGAGGCTTTCACACCAGAAGCGACACCGCGTTTCCACCGGTCGAGTCGGGAATAAAACAAACGCCACCCGATCCAGTTTGGATGCGTTTACCAGCCCGGAGCGAAGGTGGCTGAACACGTAAACATACATAAGCAAATCAGGCTGCATTGGTCGTATCGACGAGCCCGATCTCAAGAGTATCAAGCGCTCACGCGCGGAATCCACCTTCATTGGCGTGGAAGCAAAAATGAGAAATAACAGCTTTTCTTTCAGAAGGAACAAAAAAAAAAGTGGGCTCCTGCTTACATGACAGCAATCGATTCAAACCAAACCCTCCGCTGCTCCTCGGCTCGTGCTGTGGTAAACAATTCACCGATCGCATCGGATTATTATGAACCCGATGAGAGAGAAAGGAGAAGAAAGAAAAAAAACGTCGTGAAGTCCTTAAAACGTGAAAACCAAAACGGTGGCGGTGCGGCGAGCAGTCCGCGGACCCTCCCCGATGGTCGCCCGACGTGCTTTGCCAGCCTGGTGATTCTTTGGTGCACGCTCGTCCTTTCTGGGCATCGCCGGCGAGAAAACACAAGCCGCAAGCGTTTCGCCACCACCACCCCCCAAACAATCCGCGCCGCGGTTTGGAAAGCCGGAATAAAACAAGGGGGAAAAAAAATAATAATAATGCGGCGGGATTTCTTGGAGTTTGCCAAGCGGAGGAGCTGGTAGAGCCGGGAGAGGCACCAGCGGAGCCCCCTGGCTTTTTTTTTGTTGGCACGCTGTGCGTGTGTGTGAAAGAGAGGGGGGGAAGAGAAAAAAACACGGTAACGCTGAAAACCTTTTGCGATTCCTGCAGCCGTAGGAAAGGGGGGGGGGGGGGAAGCAAAAAAAAAAGAGCCCGATCCGATCCGTAACGCGCACGACGGCGGCACCCGAAACGCGCTCGCGATCCGCCCGCACGGGAAGAAACGACCTCGGTTCGTGGGTTTTTGTCTTTTCGAAATACCTTTCTCACATCGGTAGGACCGTTCTCAGGCGTTCTTTACCATCCTCTTGCTCATCTCACAGCCTTCGGGACGCCATGTTGCAAGCTTATGACGTTAGGCTTCCTCACCCCTGACCCACATTTGAATAGGAACCAGCCCCGGAGTGCAGCAGAGAAAACACATCACACTGTGTGGGAGGGTCGGGCCACTTTCCTCAAACCGGGGGGTGGGCGAGTTGGTGGGTGGGTGGGTGGGTGCCCGGTGATCTTTACCTGCAAAGATGGCAGAGTAGGGGTGGGGGGTTGGGAGGGAGGGGGGGGGATGAGTGGGTGAGGGGGGGTCGCTGCTGTATTCAGAGCACGGTGGTCAGGGCCTTTTTTTTTTTAAAGGAGGACATGGAGCCATGCATCCAGGTCTGCGCCACACAGCCTCGGGATTCGCAGTCGTGGAGATACAGTTTATTTATCAGCACGCTCTGTTTGGACCTTGAGTCTCCATTGATTTCCTCACTGAGTGGACTTCTGGAAGACTTCTCAGAATCACTCATCGATCATTAGAAAAGACCACTGTAATTACCCTTAGAATGGTTTCGTGCAGTTTATTGCATTGTGTCAAATAGTTCCCACTCAATCTCCAATGAAAATCTGTATTACACCAAGTCATAGAACAAAACAACTTTATTGTTTAGCCATTTTTGTTTTTTTCTACCAGTTTTGGAGCACTTCCATTGGTGAATTCACGGTATAAAAGGTTGTATTTTTTATTTATGCAATACAGAGTTAACCGCATCATTTGGGGGGTTTATTTTAATCTGTCTGGACAAAGTCACACAGTCCAGTTTCAGTATGGATTTTCACGCGTTTTTGCGTTTGTTTTCTTTGCTTTGGACAATTTGAAGGGACATTGCAATCAGTGTGTGTGCTTTTTTTTTATATATCTAGTTTTTATTTGAGCTCCTTTACTAATGGGGACCCATGTGGGACCCCTGAAAACTGCTGCGTTGTCTTGACTCTGGTGGTCTGGCTTTTATGATTCATCAAGAGTGGAGCGGTGATGCATGCAGATCGAGATGGTTCAGGTTCACAAACTGGACACCAGATGTGCGGAAGTGTTGCCATTTGCAGGCTCCTCCTCTCTGAAAACCACAGAGCCCTTCAGCCAATGGAAAAAGACCAAAAAAAAAAAAAACCTGGACGTAGCCTCGTGGATTGGGTTTTCAACAACATGCATTTTTCTGTATCCCCATCGAATAATTGATGACATAGATGCTACATTTGGCTCAAACGCTTTTTGTCGCTCGGCGACCACTGCCGTGGCGATTCCCCCGCCGGATTGTGCTCCTCATTTGTTGTGCTCGTGGCTCACATTCCGCGGCTGTCCACATGATGGCTCGGTGCCAAAGTGCTCTTCTGACCCTGTGTGGTTGCCGCGGAAACTGCATCCCTCCCGAGTGGAGGCTGCGCACTGAGCCGCCGCTCGGCGCTGCGGGTCACGCACCGACCTGAGCTGAAGACCCTTCGGAGATGATGACGCGGCATTTTCTTTTTCCACCCAAAAGTCATTATTCCTCTCCTACATGGCTTCTTTATCACACACAGAAACTCGTCATTATTGGTAATAAGCAACTATAACACCCGTTAAAGCAAAGTGTAATTCGATTTTGAGGAAAATGCCTTGACAGATTGAATAAAACAACATTTTTGGTTGTATTTTATTGACAATCTGAGTTATTTTGTCATCAAGCAGCTTCCGTAATCCAAAACCACAACAGCAGTTTAATCTTTCGTGGCATCTTGTGACCAAACAATTTTCATAACCTGGTTTTCTCAGGTGTGAAAAGCGATAAAGAGAAACGTAAACAAAGCTGACTTCAGAAGGACGATCAACCCGATATTTTGTTTGAGGAATTCAACACAGACTCTCATCACTTTCATCCACGTTTGGAATTAAGGCTGGAAATTGGATGTCGAGACGGGCCAATCTTTCGAGGGTCACCTCTGTGTGAAGAGACGGGGAGAACAGGGAAGGAGAGGAGAGAGGTCGTTAACGCTGGAGCTGAAATGCGTGACAAAGCAACACAAGTTGATTCAATCAAGCCCCAAAGTAGAAAACAGTCGATATCGCATTTACGCTCATCCTGAAAAGCCCTGAAGAGTGAACACTGGTCGTCGTGAAACAAGTCTCGGGTGAATTTGGTCTTTGCAAGCTTTCTTTTTCTGGGCTCAACCTACATCAGCTGCATTTACTGTGTCCATTGCTCGATGCCTTGCCCATTGCAAAAAGGCAACCGCGAAACACATTGGAGGAACAAAGCGACCCCCTCCCCCCCTTCCCCCACCCTCACCTCCTCCCCCCGCAGCAGCAGGGTCTCCACACTTTGGCCAGCAGCGTCGCCCTGAGCGCGGAGCACCCCCGGATGTAGAGGAGAGGGGTCAGCGCGGCGTTGACGCGGGGCAGGATGCGGAGAGGGTCCGTGCCCTCGTTTCTGAACGTGTAGCACTTCCTGCCGATGAACGTGCAGGCCGTCAGGTGAATGAAGATCGGCAGCCAGGTGGCCAAGAAACACGCGGCCACCAGCAGGATGAGGTACACCGAGGCGCGCTTGCTGTCGCGCTCCTCGGAGGGCGGCTCTCTGTCCAGCTGGTACCTGGCGACGATGAACAGCTTGATGTTCAGGCCTATCATTATGATCACGGTGAATATGTTGCCGATGAAGGTGCCGATGCCCGTGATGGTCTGAGCCATCCCGAGAGGCACCAGGTTGTGCATGGCCACGATCACGAACGCGTACACCCAGTAGGCGGCGACCACCGCGAGGGTCCTGTTTCGGGTCATGCGCTGCGAGTACTTGAAGGGGGACGAGACCGCGTGGTACCTGTCGGCCTGCGCGGCCAGGATGGCCATGTAGGACAGGCCCAGAAACGTGGGCACGACGAAAAAGGTTCTCGTCGGGGAGCCGTACGTGTCCCTCACGTCGAGGACGCCGGCGTAGTAGTAGGACACGCCGGAGCAGATGTCACTGAAGCAGGTGCTCAGCATGTACATGAAGCGGTTCTCGCCGCGCAGCGCTCTGTTGAACATGATGGACAGGAACACCGACACGTTGAGGAAAACGATGGTGGAGGACAGCAGAATGCTGAAGAGGAACATCAGCACGTTGCCGAAGCTGTCGAGGGGCACCACGGGAGACAGCGGCAAGCTGGCGTTTCTCATCGGTGCGGAGGAGACGCGTGCGCGATCAGAGGTCAGGTGTTCATCGCGCAGCGAAGACGTCCCTCGGTGCAGCTGCGAGTGGAACAGCCGAGGGCGCCGTGCTGCACAGCTGACTTATGTAGAGAGAGCGAGCAAAGTGAAGAGGGGACCGCCGCCCTGGGTGCGTTTGATTCCCATCGTGAAGGAGCCCCTGGGAGCTCTGATCGGGGCGGGATGGTCAACATTAAGATGGCAGAGGTCACTATTGTTTGTTCATCATCATGTGTTTATATTGTTTTTAAATAAACCAACATAATTTCTTGAACATCATTACTTAAAAACGACTTGTTTTATTTTCTTCTTATTTGTGTGTTTATTTGTGCGCTGAATACAGAGGGCGGTTTGTGAGATGTTCAAGCAATCAAGGTTAACGTGCATCTTGGAGGAGGTACGTGCTCGACTTAGTTCTGTATCCTAAAAGGAAACGTTAGTTATTTCACCTTTTTTAACTCTTTACCTTCCGTTTTAATAATTGTGCCACACGATGGCTTAGCAGCTTGGGCCACAGCACAAAGCTCTGGGATTTTTTTGTGTTCCAGATGGGGCTTTTTCCAGGCAAAAAAAAAATTACCTGTGTGTGCAGGTGTCCCCCCCCCCCCCCCCACACACACACGAAGTAATTCGCCGAAATATGTGTCACTGTCTGTCCCTCAGTGAGCGGGACAGACAGTGGCAGTGTCAAGATTTAATGATTACAAAAGAGAGCAAAACTCAAAGTATTCTGACCTTCATTTGAGAACATTTAATGTTACCGTGACTCTAAAAGTGGATTAAGTTGGCAAATACAAGATTTTGGACAAAAACAATTGAATCACCAAAAAAAGTATAATCTTTTGCTGTGCATGTTTGAGATATCTTTTTGTCGGATGCTGCTTTGTCGCCCCCCCCCCCAAAAAAAACCCACATAAGCAAACGTTTGAGACATTGTTCCAAGCTGAAACACAAACAACATGCATTCACTCACAAATTACAATTTAATTCACACAAAACCACAGACAATCGATGTTGAACAAAACACATTTCACGAATCGATAAAGTGATGCTTCTTCGTGGCAGCGCACATTTCACGAAAAGTCGGGGGGAGGGGGGGGGCATTTAAAAGTCTAGAAAAGCAGAACTTACATCGCCTACAGCAAAATTCGGTGAAGAGGCCACAGGTCAGGAACGTGTCTGGCTAAATAACAAACCAGCACACGCCAAAATGTCGGGAAAAAATGTGAAGATTTTTACACATGATGATTTCTCCGCTTCCAGATCATCAAATGTCAAATTGGACTTAAAGCTTTGCGAGGCCAAACTGTCGGAGATTCCTGAAACACACACACAAAAAAAACACGTCAGTTTCATTCATCACAAGAAAAACGAGACCACAGACCAGTTCTCTCACCTCCTCCCCCCGCAGCAGCAGGGTCTCCACACTTTGGCCAGCAGCGTCGCCCTGAGCGCGGAGCACCCCCGGATGTAGAGGAGAGGGGTCAGCGCGGCGTTGACGCGGGGCAGGATGCGGAGAGGGTCCGTGCCCTCGTTTCTGAACGTGTAGCACTTCCTGCCGATGAACGTGCAGGCCGTCAGGTGAATGAAGATCGGCAGCCAGGTGGCCAAGAAACACGCGGCCACCAGCAGGATGAGGTACACCGAGGCGCGCTTGCTGTCGCGCTCCTCGGAGGGCGGCTCTCTGTCCAGCTGGTACCTGGCGACGATGAACAGCTTGATGTTCAGGCCTATCATTATGATCACGGTGAATATGTTGCCGATGAAGGTGCCGATGCCCGTGATGGTCTGAGCCATCCCGAGAGGCACCAGGTTGTGCATGGCCACGATCACGAACGCGTACACCCAGTAGGCGGCGACCACCGCGAGGGTCCTGTTTCGGGTCATGCGCTGCGAGTACTTGAAGGGGGACGAGACCGCGTGGTACCTGTCGGCCTGCGCGGCCAGGATGGCCATGTAGGACAGGCCCAGAAACGTGGGCACGACGAAAAAGGTTCTCGTCGGGGAGCCGTACGTGTCCCTCACGTCGAGGACGCCGGCGTAGTAGTAGGACACGCCGGAGCAGATGTCACTGAAGCAGGTGCTCAGCATGTACATGAAGCGGTTCTCGCTGCGCAGCGCCTGGTTCAGCAATATGGACGCAAACACGGACAGGTTGAAGAAAACGATCGCCGCAGGCAGCAACACACTAAAAAGAAACATCAACACATTGCCGAAGCTGTTGAGAGGCACGAGGGGAGAAAGAAGCAGGCTGGTGTTTCTCATCGATGCATATAGGAACGTGCGTAAAAAGTGCTCAGGTGTCCATCGCACTGCGCAAATTGGCTCGCAGTTGAACCCAGTGAAGCTCAGATCTGCCTCAGATCTGCCTCCAACCGACTCTTATGTAGAGAGCACAGGGAAACGGAGTACGAGATTTTGCCCTGAGTGCGTTTATTCCCATGGAAACGACGCTGCTCGTGATTAGAACTTGCAGATCAACAACAGATCAACAACTCATTATCGTCTGTTTGTGCGTGTGTGCGGGCGCACGCGTGTGCGTTTGTGTGTGTCCTACGATCAAAGTGATCACAGTGGCAGACCGAGTTTGGGACACGGATTTACTTCAGAGAGATGGTTCACAGTGTTTGAAGAGCTACAACCGTCCTGTAAAAATAACAAAACATCTTGTTTTTTGATCACCTGAAACGTTGTTTTGGTGTCACTGAATTGTGGGCTCATCGGCTTTGTGACGTTTGCATTCTTAACATCTCAACTGTAGTGAGCAACAACTGCATTATAAATTGTAACAACAACTTTTGACATATACCAGAGGATTCATAAAGATAAACCTGCTGCTCTGGCAAAAAAAAGTACAGCTTCTCGTAAAGGGGAAAGATTGTACATTGCACCACCTAGTGGCGGATCAATGGAAGTTAATTTAGGGACATGATTGTGTTCTGAGTGACAACTGGAGGCCCTCAACAGGACCGTTTTCAGGCCGCAAGTTGTTTCTTTTTTTTTCAAAAATTAGACCGCTGACTTGAGATGAGTAGCAGAAACAAGAACATAAACACATGCAGTTTACACTGTCTAATCTTGCATTACATTTGTCCCTTCTTGAACAGGATGGCCTGAAGTCTCCTGCTGACGCCACAAGTTCACAAAAAAACTTCTTACTTGAAAAGCGCCAAACGAACACGTCTCACCTGCATACAATACCCAAAGTCCATGTGATTGCAGAACAATGAAATCATTGATAGATTTTGATGAGATTCAACATTTGTTCTCCAAACACTGTTTTTCAACCAAAAGAAATTGCGTTACACTTAGAATGACCCGTGATCAAACAGAACACTGTAGCCTCATGATCATGTCATCTTGTTTGTCTGGTTTCATCCAACACGCATTCAGCTTTGACACTTTTGGTCATTTCCATTCTTTTGCTGACATTTCAAGAGTGTGCTACAAACCTGATCCAAAGACCCCTGGCATCCAGACAATAACTAAAGATTGGTGAGTCAGATCACGTGGTGTTGTGTTACCCTATGGGACACACTGCATGGAGATGATGTTTATCACCTATACATCCCGTTGACTGCTTCTTTTAACTTGTTGACATGCTTGTGCTGCACCTGTAAACATGTCACCTGTTTTGACTGCCATCTGTTCCCCTTGGGATCACGCTGTTTGTCTGAACACCATCAGCAGCAGCAGCAGCAGTAGCAGCAGCAGCGGCAGCGGCAGCATTCATCTATAAAAGTGATGGGGGCCCCCCACCCGCCCTCTGAGCAGAAGCGATGCTCCTCAACGCCACCATCCCTCTGTCGGTGGACTTCGACACGCCGGAGGACTTCCTCATCTTCACCTTCCACATCCTCTTCGCCACGAGCGCCGTGCTGGTGGCCGGTTCGGTGGTGGTCGGGATATCCTCCACGCGGTCCCTGCGAGGCCAGAACCGCTTCATATTCATGCTGAACACGAGCGTCAGCGACACTCTGACCGGGTTCTCGGTCTACTACTTGGGTCTGTTCGACGTCCAGGAGGGCTACCCGTCGCGCAACGGGACCTACTACATTCTGCCCTCGTTTCTCGGCGTGAACGTGCTGACTTTCCTCTTCGCCCAGTTCGACCGCTACTTCGCGGTGTGCCACCCCTTCTTCTACAACCGCTTCATCACGAGGTCCGTCGTCATCGGCATCTGCGCCTTCTGCTGGATCTACACGTACGCCATCCTCACCGCCCAGAACCTGGTGCCCATCTCCAAGGCGGCCCAGATCAACGCGTTTGGGGTGATGACGCTGCAGATCATAGTTCTCGTCAAAGTGCTGATGACGATCAAGCTGTACATCATCGCCCGGAACCACCTGTCCAGGGAGGCGCCCAGCGCCGAGCGGGACAACAAGAAGGAGTCGCTGCGCATCATCGTGTTCGTGGTCATCTTCTTCCTGGCGCTGTGGTGTCCCTCCTTCGTCAACATCATCGTGAGGCAGCTCACCCGGAAGGGCCTCAGGTTCAGGAACGAAGCCACCAACCTGTTCGCCACCATGGCGCGCCTGAACGCGCTCGTCACGCCCGCCGTGTACATCTGGGGCAGCCCGGCGCTGCGGGGGGCCGTGTGGGCCACCCTGTGGTGGAGGGTGTTCCCCACCTTCAGGGCCAGGTGAGAAGACGAAGGCAGGAGAGTGCCACGTGCGTAAAGACGCGCCCAGCTCCGAATTTTGTGCAACAATCTCTACTCTGATCTCTCTCTCGTTGCAGGGTCGGAATCACCTTCAATGACTCGACGAGCAAATGATGGTGACGGAGCCTTCGGCAGCATCCTTCGATACTTAAACAAGAGTGTGAACCAAGTCTGGCTTTTTTACGCTTCTGAGCCGTGTTCAGACAACGTCGGACAACCCGGTTACAGACGATTAGAGCCAATATTTGATTTATTTTTGTTGTTTTTATATATTTTTCCCATGCCACCTCTATGCCAGGTTTTGCTCGAATGCATTCAACGAAATGAAATGACTTACTTAAGAATGAACCTTGTTTCTCAGCATATAATTACTGCCAGAAGCCTACTTGATCCAGGTGCTGTAGCCTCGAGGGAGACAGCTTTTACGCACGGGTCCTTTTCCCATGAAACCGATCAGGACGGAGGGACCTTCCTGTTCTAGTGACCTATAAAAAGTTGGTCTATATTGTGCTCTGTGTGTCGTTCTTCAGGGAATAAGCGGCTGCAGGGTTGGTCAGACAAGTTTGAATTGCACATCACTGTTTGTCCCACTTCCCGAAAAGCGCAAGTTGGCCAGGAAATGAGACTCTCTCTCTCTGTGTGTGTGTGTGTGTGTGTGTGTGTGTGTGTGTGTGTGTGTGTGTGTGTGTGTGTGTGTGTGTGT
>JASSRZ010000011.1:16178380-16212372 GCA_032164315.1 Malacoctenus gilli
GTGTGTGTGTGTGTGTGTGTGTGTGTGTGTGTGTGTGTGTGTGTGTGTGTGTGTGTGTGTGTGTGTGTGCGCGTGCCGAACGTGTAAGAAAAAAAGGCGTTTCAAGAGTCTTAAAGTTGTCGCCGTCAATGCAACACACCTGTAAGCCAGAGGCCTGATTGTGATCATCGACCTAAAATAGCAACTCATATTGTCATCATGACTCTCTTTTTATGAATGCGGAGGTCCCTTTAAAGCTTTCATGTTCTGAAATGTTCTTTGTTGGAACAGCTAAAGTGCCTTAAATTAGAAACATTCCGTCATGAACATTTCGAAAAGAACAACGAAACTCAGCTAAATACTCCAACCTATTATTGTCTGTTGTTTTGTTGCTGTGTTTTTGTTCATACTGTCTCTCATCTAAACATATCTTTGGGGTTGCAAAACAAACAGATGTGTTGGCTTGCTTTGAAAGCAACCAAAGCTTCACAAATCTATACACGGCCTGTAATGCTGTTGCTGGTCATGAGAATGAACGAAACGTGAAGATGTTGATTCCAAAAAAAGCGCGTTTTCATTGATAAGTATTCCTGGTGTTTTGTTTTAGTGTAATAAATGGTGTGTATAGTTAACTTCAGCATCTATTTTGTACTTAGGTTGGGTTTTGCGCGGTGAAATGTGTCAGTTGGGTTTGCTGCACTTGAAACAGGCACGTTGCCCATTTATTAATCCTGGTAATTTCTACAGTATGTGAGGGAAAAGTTTGAACTGTTTAATTTCAAAATACACAAAGAAGTCATATTAACATTAAATGCTACTTGTTTCTGCATTGCCCCCAACGGCTGCTCTTTTCAAACTATAACCATGTATTTTTATCCAAAAAAAACAGTCGTTCCACGAATCATTGACGCCTTTCTGCTTTCAAAATAATAATAATAATAATAATAATAATAATAATAATAATAATAATAATAATAATAATAATAATAATAATACAGAGAAACAAGAGTAAAATCAAATCTTATATAACTGACTCAGTCATTTACATCATGCTTCTGATGGTTTCAGCCCGCCGCCCCCGCCCACATAAACAAACCAACAAAACCTTATAAAGGAATGCCTCTTCCAGTGAATCAGCACATCGATGGAGACCATGCCGGTCTCCAACAGCACCGACCCTCCATCCTTCGGCATCCCTCTCTCGGTGGATTTTGCCAGTCCCGTCGACTACCTCGTCTTCATCTTCCACCTGACGTTCGCCACCTGCGCCATCCTCCTGGCGGGGCCCGTCCTGCTCGCCATCGCGTCCACCAGAGCCCTGCGCCTGCAGAACCGCTTCATTTTCATGCTGAACACGAGCGCGTGTGACACGCTGGTCGGCGTCTCCGTGTATTACGCGGGCCTGTTCGACGTTCGGGAGGAGTATCCCTCCAGGAACGGGACTCACGGCATGCTGCTGAACCTCCTCGGGGTGAACATTTGGGTGTTCCTGTTTGCGCAGTTCGACCGCTATCTGGCCGTCTGCCATCCTTTCTTCTACATGCGCTTCGTGACCCGGCCGGTGATCATTTCGATCAACGTCCTGTGCTGGATCGGAGTCTACGGCCAGGGGGTCATCGCTATTTTCCTGCCCCCTCACACGCGCGTGCAGATGTTTGTTTTCGGTATTTACGCCCTCCAGATCGTCGTTTTCACCAAGGTGGCTATGACTGTCAAACTGTATTGTGTCGCGAGGTTCCAGCTGGCGAGGGACCCCCCGAGCGCCGAGAAAGACGGCAACAAGGAGTCGCTGCGGATCATCATCTTCGTGGTCACCAGCTTCCTGCTGCTGTGGTACCCGTCTCTGATCAACATCATCCTCAGGCTCACGCTGCGCCGCGGCCTCGTGTTCCGGAACGAGGCCACCAACGCCTTCGCCATCGTCTCCCGCCTAAGCGCCGTGTGCACGCCCGCCGTCTACCTGTGGGGGAGCGCGGCCCTCAGGAAGGCCGTGGTGAGGACGGTGTGGGGCAGGGTGTGTCCGAGGTGCAGGGCCAAGAGGTGAGGCGACAGTTCTTTTTGTTTGTTTTTGTTTGTTTGTTTGTTTGTTTGTTTTCGCGAAGATTCAAGGGCGACACCTTGTCAAGCGCCTGCCTGTTCTCCTTGTTTTTCCACAGGGTTGCCTCATGTCCTGCCAAAGCAAAAGGATGAGAAAAGCCCCCCCCCCGCCCATCTTCCACATCAGGCCTCCACGACCAAGGACCGCAGCAATAAAGTGTATAATAAGTAATAACTGAAGTTGTATAGTTGAAAACGTGTTGTTGTAAAAAAATAAGTAAAACAGGGATTTATTTTTGATGACAGCGTTTGGCGTGTGGGTTGCTGATCGGCAAGTTGCAGTGTTTGGCGTTGTGTGCAGGTTTCTGCGTGTAGCCTACTCATGTGTAAGTTTCTGCATATTACGTGACAGATGCTTCTGAAAGCTGCTCGCTCATGACTTATCGCAGTTTGAGGTGTTGTCAACTTTTCGTGTTTATTTATTTTTATTTTCGTTCAAAACAATTACAGCGCACAAGGACAGGCACGCTCGAAATTAGAAATTTCATTTGTAGCCTCCCTCTGTTGATAAGCTGATTTTTTTTTTCTTTCTGAAAAGCTGAGCTTGATAAATGTCCATCGTCAAAAAAGAAAACAAAACAACAACTTTTATTCTCCTTTTTTCCGCATTTTTTGGGCCACGGTTATTATTGGCATCAGTGCTTGATTCATTTCAGCGTTATCGGCCAAAGACATTTCTGAATCAACATAGGAGGGAATTGTTTTGTTTTGCTTTATTATTGTTTTTAAAAAATAATATCATTCTACTTGTTTAAATGTTGCAGATCAACGATTTTAAACAGCTGAAGAACGACGTCAGTGATTCCTGTGGCAAAAAGGAAACTGTCTGATATTGCTGTTCATTTAAAGCAGAATTCCAACAGTATTAACTTGTCCTTTCACACACAAAAAAACAGAAAGTTGGTTCTTTCCTGTCCTTTTAACAGAGCTGTACTGTTTACCTAAAATACAGCACTTTACTGCTAATAATTCGTTCAAACGATTTAACTGATGGTCGCGACCATGTAGTGTTTTTGTTTTTCTTTTCTTTTCGGGAAATGTAACCCCAAAAAGGAAAGGAGGTCAGATCAATGCGTTGCTCTCTTTACCATTCACATCTAAACAATTATCAACAAAAAGTGGCACCACCACTAAAAGTTGAAAACAGCCAATCCCCAAAGTGTATCAAAATGGTGACATCAATGACTCCATCCAATTGCGCGCGCGCACGCACGCACGCGCGCGCGCGCACACACACACACAGAAACGAGGACACCGGGTTTTCTCGTGGCTTGAATTCACTAAAAGATGCTGTTTGACCGTCGGAACATTCTAAATCCCTGTTTAAAAACAACAAAAATCAAGGTGCATTAACAAGCTGTGTTTCTGCGTAAAACACTGAATTGTGAAGTTCTTAATTGTTATTTAAAAGACCTTACTGTGTAGTAATATAATTGTTTTCAATGTATATTTCTTTTTAAGCAAATCAAAAATCCAAACTGTGCAAGTGCGTGGAAAAGATGAAATGGACAATCCCGCCATCCTGCATGAGTCAGTTGCCAGGGTGACGGGAAGAATGCCCCTCTGCGTGGACATATATATTGGCTGCGCATCGGTGCCAAGTGCGCACAAAACAATGTCCCTCACGAACGCCACGGGCTCGGCAGCGGGAGGGGTGCCGCTCTCGGTGGACTTCGACAGTCCCGAGGACTACTTCGTCTTCATTTTCCAGATCCTGTTCGCCACGAGCACCGTGCTCCTGGCCGGGACCGTCGCCATCAGCATCTCGGCCACCCGAGCCCTGCGCCTCCAGAACAGGTTCATCTTCATGCTCAACACGAGCGTCTGCGACACGCTGGTCGGCCTCTCCGTGTATTACCTGGGTCTTTTCGACGTGCAGGAGGGCTACCCCTCCAGGAACGGCACCTACAACGTCCTGCCGTCGCTCCTGGGGGTCAACATACTGACCTTTCTGTTCGCCCAGTTCGACAGGTATTTCGCCGTGTGCCACCCGTTCATCTACAGCCGCTTCATCACGCGCCACTTCATCATCGGCGTCAACATCTACTGCTGGGTGTACAACTTCGCGCACCTGCTGGCCAGGAACGTGCTGCCGCTCTCCAAAGCCATGCGCCTCTACGTCTTCAGCATCGTGCTGTTCCAGCTGGTCGTCCTCACCAAAGTGGTGATGACCATCAAGCTGTACGTGGTCGCCCGGTTCCAGCTGGCGAGGGACCCGCCGAGCGCCGACAAGGAGAGCAAGAAGGAGTCCCTGAAAATCATCATCTTCGTGGTGATCAGCTTCCTGGTGCTGTGGTGCCCCTCCTTCGTCAACATCATCGTCAGGTTCGTGGGGCGGGACCAGGGGCTGACGTTCAGGAACGAGGCGACCAACGTGTTCGCCATCATGGCCCGTCTGAACGCCCTGTGCACGCCGTCCGTGTACGTGTGGGGCAGCCCGGCGCTGCGCGAGGCCATGCTGAAGAAGGTGTGGGGGCGAGCGTGTCCGGGGTGCAGGAGCAGGTAAAAAAAAAAAAAAAAAAAGGTGGACGGGTGGGAGGGAGGGGGGCACTGTGAGGACACTGACTTGGTGTTTTAAAACGGGTCTCTTTTTTTTTTTTTCCAGGGTCGAGTTCTGGCACCGGAGGATCGGTGTCAAGAAGTCGTGGAAGTAAACGGAGAGCCAGGAAACAGTGACGTCCAGCCACTGGGCCCACAGACTGTCAGCACTTCTTTTACCTTAGGGGGGGAGGGGGGGGGCAAAATAGCAGTTGCCCGAGTAAATATCCTCAAAGCAGCATCGGAAGACAAACTGAATTCCGGTTATTTTGTATACTGTACAACAGATGTATAGCCAGATTATATTATATCTTCTACATTAAATCTGTGAGGATGTTTTTTTTTTCTTGTTATTGCCAAAGAGGGAAGTTGGGAAGCTTTGTTTCTTCAAAGTTTTGCGTCGATAATAGACGGCGAATAGCCCGTGGGAAACAAATAAAAGAGAGAGAGAGAGTTTCTGGTCTTCATGACGAAATCAGACATAATATAAAGCAGTGATGTATATTATATGATTGACAGAAGAGGAAAAAAACATCGACAACAGAAAAAGCTTGGAAATGTATTCTTTTTCTCTGAATGCCGAATCCCACTGATCAGAAAAAAACTGTAATTTCACGGGTTTTATTTCAACTTAAAATAAATTAAATCAATAAATGAATTCAGCCTGAAGCGACTTTCAGATGGAAATAAACAATTTTCACTCGCTGCTGTACTTCGCTGAGAATATTTTTTCATTCCTAAAATGACAAAATGCTTCGAGTAGTATACAACAGGTGCAGTCGTTCTCAATGAAATCAGTCCAGGACCACGTGCATTTATTTGCACACCTTAAATAATGCATTCAAAAGCAGTTACATGCAAATTGTCAAATTCTCATCGACAATTATTTTTTATGCAGCCAATCACACTGTACGAAACTATTGGCCGTGATTTGTAGGCTGCCTGGTGGTGTTCCGCCTCGCTCCTTCCTTGTTTTTCTTTCGCCTCTTCTGGCAGGGACACGGTGACCCAGCCGGGATCTGCAGACAGCAGTTGTTGGTCGGGTTTTTGCATCGACACGGTTTCTTTTTCCATGTTCTCACCTGCAATGAGGTAATCGGTGTTAAAAATCGGCAAAAAAAAAAAAAAAAAACAGTTAAAAGTGTTCCGAACTTGTAAGATCCAAAACAGGCTTTGGAATATCAGACCAGAATCTACAGCCATATAATTATAACTGCTCCTCACTCAGTAGGGATACAATTTTGTCAGCGAAGCACTGTAAACTGGCCTATCAGGTAAAAGTCAACAATCCTGTAATGAAACATTCAGTTGTGCAACTGGGAAATCCAAGCCTATTATAAGATCACGACACTATGGTGGCGTTGCTGAAGAGATAAAGTGGGGGTTTTTCTTCATTTTTGTCATTCTCAGAGTTATTTTTCGGTTTGTTTTTTCAGATTGTGATACACATTTGGTAATATAATTCATTATGCATGTAATCAATAAATTGTGTTTGAACTGCAAGTGTCATAAAAGCAAGACTATAGCTTAGAGGACAGGTTGTAGAGCCTGAGGATGTGAGGACACCGTTTGTTTGTTGGTCATGAGTCAAATGCCAGAAGCAACATGGAAATAAAGAAGGAAGATACAGTGTGTGCAGAAGGAAGTATGAAGCATTTTTAATAGCCAAAGCACCAAAGCACCAAAATACACAAACACTCGTTCACAATAAAAAAGGAAACAAACAAAAAAGATGAGACTGACGACGTGAAGGAGCCAGAATGCGGAAACACATTGATCCAGCTGCCGAATGCAACGTGACTCGTGCTTACATTTTTAACAGGTCCGCTTTGTTCAGCTCCAATGTGCTCAATGAGCATAACCGCCACAAAACTAATCGATTTCTTCCTGGCAATGTTTGAGGATTGTTGTAAAGGACTGTGTGTTGTTGTTGTTGTTGTTGTTGTTGTTGTAGATGCGGTTGTTTGTTTGTATAAACTTGTCATGTTTATGTCTTCGGAGAAATAATGGATGCACTGAACCAATAAATAAATAAATAAATAAATAATAGATAAATAAATAAATAGAACTCTGTTACACGGATCTTACTGAAATAAATAGCCAATAAACAAGTAATGTGCTGCCCCCTGGACCTCAGTGTGCTTCAAACAGAAATGATAAGACGATTTTTTTTTTTTCAAGCAAGACTGAGCACACAACACACAGAGAGCAGGAGCTGACAGTGCCGGCATACTGATGACCTATCAGTGGGTTACATTTTTCCAGTCACTCCACTGGCTCCAGGGCGAGGGCACCAGAGGGTCTCTGGAGCGCACCCTCAGCCTGCTGATCCTCTTCGGGATCACAGGAGAAGAAGAGCGTGCGGTCTGCAGGACAGACACACAAAAAAAAAAACCCCAACAACCCCACAGTGAGAAACAGGAAGAACGGGACGAGGGCCGTCGTCGAAAGCGAGAGAGGAGGCCGCGGCTCGCGCGCATACCGTGCCGTCGTCCTTCAGCACGTATTCAGTCTCGTGCTCCAGGGCGAAGAAGCTGTGAGGGGTCGACCAGCTGGACGGAGGGTCCACGGTCACCTGGAGGTCCTGGCCCGCCTCCAGGCACCTCACGTTCTGAGGACTGTCGGGCTGAACTGGACAGAAGAAAAGCAAGAGATTGGAAGCAAACCCAAACACCCAAACCCTTGTGGTCTATTTATTTACTTTCTGACAAAACAAAGAAACTCAAGAAAAGCAGTGACTGCAAAAATGACAATCTCAGCTTTATCCTTTGCAACTGGTGCTGCATAAATCGGCTGAACTGCTTTGTTTCGGATGGCCTGGTGTTCGATGTCTTCTTTGTATTTGGCTCTGATCTTTGAACATTTTTTTGGAGATGTTTCATAAACTTGTGCAAAAGGTTTCTTACTAATTGGAAGCCTTTTTTCACTTTGGCTTGTAATTGTCATGGGGATTTTTTTTTTCTTTTCCAAATCTTTTTTTAAATATGACATCTAAATCTAAACTTGTGGGTAAAAAAGGGAAGTTCTACCATATGAATGAAACTGGATGTCATCAAAATCGACAGTTATTCGCCCGTGGGCTGAGCTTTCGTTCCAGCGCCTCGTCTCACCGATGTCCCTGAGGTAAAACCTCTTGGTCGCACTGAAGACGGAGCGGTCACTGATGGCCTGGACGCTCAGCTCCATCCTGCTGCTCTCCTCGGCGTAGGGCGAGAGGTTGTGGGGCAGCTCAAAGTGGAATCCCCCCTCTGGATCCCGGTGGGTCTGGGTGACCCAGGTGCACGACTTCTCACCGTCGACGCTGCACCCAGAACAGAAACGCGCAGCGAGGCACAAATGAGGGAAACCCTTTGCAGGCAGGAGAGGCGCGGTCATATCTGGCAGGATGGTCGTCCTTAGCGATACGCGACGCGGCTTTGCTCTGAGGGTTGTGTGAGTCCTCTGCTTCTTATTTTACCAGTGGCGTCCCAGTCCCAGACGCACTGCGGTGTATCCGCTGTGGCTCCAGACGCAGCTGAACTGACAGTCGTAGGACTGGGCCCGACATCTGAGGAGAGAATCTAGGAGAACACACAACTTCAGTTTGAAAGGATGCGGCAGTATCTCCGCTCAAAGTGGAGTTCTATCACAATACAAACAAAACCCAGACCTAATTTTTCTTCCTCCTCTTTCTCCAGCAGCACGTAGGTCGACGACACCATCCGGCTCCCTCTCCAGCAGCTGTACTCTCCCAACATCGGCGCGTCCACCTCGGACATGACCAGGTTCTGGCCGTGCCGCCTGATGTGGTGATCCAGGCCCACGTCCTCGATCCTCTCACCGTCCAGCGTCCACGCGACGTTCCCACCAGTCTCCGCTCCGCAGGTCAGCGTGATGGGTCGCGCGTCGTTCCTTTTGGCCACCACGACTACCCGTTCAGGAAAGTGACGGAAAAATGGGGATGCGCGCACAAAATATCATTCAAAGAACTCACTGAGAAACATTTTCAAGTCAGTCCACTCACAGACGAGTGAGACATGCGACAACAGGTTGTTGTGAGATGTACTTAAAGGACGTACAGTTTTGAGGAAAGTGGTGAAGTCCATGTGCTCTTGTCAGGCTGATCAACACAAGCCCGACGATCCACAGAATCCAGGTCTCCTTCAAGGGGTTCGTGAGACAAGAAGAAGGTCAGAGGGAGACAATCGATCAACAGTTGCGTCAAAACCTGAACGATAGTCTTGCGATTGGCCGGTAATCTGGACTCTTTTCTACCTTCTTCCAAAAAACGAAATACATTCAGGTTGTTTGAATAAAGTCCCCCATAAAACCACTGATATAAAGACAGGTCTAGTTGGATGAATCAGACGCTGCACTGAATCTCTCCCGAACAAGTACGACCACCTGCGTTCAGCATGTGACTTTCTCAGCCAAGTCCGAAGTTGGTCTCTTACCATTCGCAGGAAATGGTGCTGAAGCAACTGCTGTGACGGCGGAGGCAGAAGTTGAGCCGAATGCCGCTGACACCTCTGAGACACACTTTTATACAGCCGCGGTCCCGACGCATCATCGTCATGGCCAGCACCTTCAGAGGTGGGACGGAAACCTACAGATATAGTCGTGTGATAAGCGATCGTGGGCAAAAAGCGACAGGCTGCGTATTTCCTCTGTATTGTTTTGCATATCAAATATGGCCAAAGCATCAGCTGTAACTTTCCAGCAAGGTATGAAGGGGGAGAGGCGGGGGGGGGGGGGGCGTGATAAGAACATAAGGCGTGTGGTTGTCAGTGGTGGTGGTGGTGGGTGGGGGGGACGGCTGGGGTTGTCCCCTGTGTCTTTAAAGTATTGCGTCATGACACAAAAACTGAGCTGGTGTAAAACGCAAGCAGGAACTACGCTGAGACTCCGAGTCGGGCGGTCACAGACACCAACACGTGTATCGGGTGAATCGAGCACCTTTATTCTAAAATCAGAGTTTTCAGACACAAGTAAGAGTCATGTTTTTGAATGGGACTTTTTTCAATCACACACTGAGAACTGTCTTCACAGCCAGTTAAATGACATGTTCTTAGATCAGTGGACACACTGGTTTGTTCCTCAACAGAGAGCACCCTTAAAACGCTCCTCATGCCTTCCAAATGATCCAAAAACCTCAATCGCTCCCCAGTCCCCAGTTTAGATCCTCAATACCAGATCAGTCATTCAATAAATGATCGAGCATTGTTTGTGTCAAAGAGTAGGCCTCACACATGCCACGCACACACGCCATGTCTGTCAGGTGAGTGAAGCAAACGCACAAACACTTGTTGGGGGGGGTGGGGGTTCGCATTGATATTCGGTGTGACGGTTGGGTTTTTTTTTTTGTTCCCCAGTTTGGTGACAACATTCAGAAGAAACTGACCTTTACAGTGAATGATGCACTCTCATTTCTTAAAAAATAAAATTTTGTGGCGCTTTCTTGGTTGTTAGAACAGAAATAGTCAGTTTCACTTCCTTAAAAAGATCCAAATGCATGATCATTCCTCGAGGTATTAAAAAAAAAAAAGTTAGATTAGAACACAAAAAATGTCCAGTTTTTCTAAACATTTACAAAAAAAGCATGGGGGGGGGGCTTAGACTGGTGGATCCACAGTCGCTCTGCTCTCTCCGCCATGGTTTTTGACTTTTCTAAAGTTTTACATTTGCAGTTTTCAAATTTTAGAAATATATGTTCAAATGCCGATTTTATCTGGTTTAGTTTGATGGCCTTATTGGACGACAGTTTCAGGCCATCAAATGTTTGTTTTTTTTCCCTCAAAAACGCCTGTCAAAAGGGGAACAGAAGTAGAAACCTCATTTGCATACGGCTGTTTTGTGAGTCCACACTGCGTTCGACTCTCCGAGGTCACGCCGGTGCACACAATACATCCGAGTCTTCACTGCGGCGCCCCTAAAAAAGTACCTCCGAGTTGGTAACGTCACCGGCTGTGGCGAGACACTGCATATCATTCATGTTTGATCACTCATGGCGGCACAGGCGGCCTCACCTGGGCGTCCCCCTCCCCACCTCCCCCCTGCAGCCGACTTTCCAAGAGGTTTGGTGATTTTACACGTGGAAGTTCAAGGAGCTCAGCGAGCGACTTGTGCAGCTTTATGATCTTTTACATACGTAAACATTACACTGGCGTCACTCTTTGTAGGTCACCCAGTCAAGGCCTGTTTGTAGGAACAGATACTTTGATGTGAAGCAGAAGTTTCGAGATTTCATCATAACGGACCCAGACGGTCTTTGTCCACTTTTGGTTAATGAGGATGAATCACAGTGAGGTGATGAAATGATTTTAAGTGAGCAAAGAGTGAGAGCTGCTCAGCTGGTCATTTCACGCATGTGCATCTTTGTGGCTGCTGTTGGCACAATTCATACTTACCATGAAACCCATTATGGTTACAATGGAGGTGTTAAGTGTTGTGGTAATTTCCTGTGATCATCTGACAAAATCAGACATTCAGAAATCGTGACAAATTCACAATTTGATTTTGAAAACATCCAGAAGAGGTTTCGTTTTTTTTGAAATGTCCATCAAACATTTGTAAAGGTGGCAGAAACTCCGTCTTATTCTCGATTCAGTAAAAACAGGAGACTTCCGATTTGTAGGATAATCAAAAGTACCTGAAAAAACAAGTTAGTTGTGTTTTACGTTTGCACCAAAAGTCCCCAAAACAGCTCTGAAAATACCAGTTGCCTGTAGAAGCAATAATGGACGTTTGAGATGCAGCGCTGCTGAAAAAAACAAGTGTAACGCAAACTACAAATGAAACTTTAAATGTAATTTTTATTACATGATTTCCTCCACTGATACATTTTCGATGTGTGGGCATCACAAGGCAGGAGAGGCAGCGTGAGAAAGAGGAAGGTGTGCACATTTAACTGAATATAAGAAATCCACTCCTACTGCACAACCAGTAAAGGATCAGTAACAGCAGCCGTAAAAAGTGTGTATGTTAGTCGGTTACTTGCTGTAGCCCAGGTGTCACAGGTACAATCATAAAGCATGTGTGTGCGTTTGCAACCACAGAGTGAGAACAGGGGGTTGAATACAGCGAGTCGACGGGAGCGCTGAAAAATGGTGGCGGGCGATCGTTCAGTTCGCTTCGTTCTTGGAAGCCTCGTCGAAGTTTTCAACAAGATCTGAAAATGGAAGGGAAAGACGGATGAGTAAAGGAAAGCAAGAAGGTGGCAGATTGAACGGTGATCTTTCTTCGCTCAGAACTGAGAAATCTCGATTTGAGTGTGCTCACCTGGAACTTCGTCATCCTCCTCTTCTGCAGCAACCATGGGAGCTTTGTTCTCTCCGGCTGGAAAGTCCAACAGAGAGACAGAGAATCAGCCAAACGGTCCACACGATAAACAGACGTCCACCATTCAGATTAGGGAAAGAGGTGCACTGTGGGTACCTGGCTTGGGGAGCGTCTCCGCTAGTCTCCTGAGGCTGGTCAGGCTGTCGGCTCCCAGCTGGTTGAGGATCCCCGGCAGCATCTCTGTGAGCTGCTTGTTCTCGGCGTGCCCCGTGATCGTGAAGGTGTTGGCGGCCAGCGAGGCCTGGACCTTTGGGTTGTTGAAGTGGATCACCGTGCCCTGGTTGGTGAACATGTTCACCTGCGCCGACGGAAACAGACGCAGGTCAGAGAGCAGCGCCAACGCGATCGCTGCGTCCCCGACACAGAGAGACAACAACGGGCTCCCGACAAAACACGCAGAACTTTTCCGCTCAGCACACAGAACGTATCGCGTGACGTTACCTCCTCGATGCCAGAGATGTTGTTGACTCCCAGTTTCTTGAGGGAGAACTGCAGCTTCTTGTCATCTGCGGTTGCCGTTCTGTGCACCACCTTCTTCTTTCTGCGGGCTGAGCCCTACAAACACACACGAACACACAATCACGAGCTGACCTTCGCATTCCAGCATGCAAGCAACAGCCGTATGTAAACACGTGGAAAAGCCCGACTCACCTTGCCTCCTATGCGAACCTGCGCCTGCAGTTTGGCAAGCTTCTCCTGGTTCATTATATTCTCCTTCATCTGAAAGAACAGAAACAACACGAGTGGATCATGTAAAGCTTTGTACATCTACTCGGGTTGCTGTCAGATCAGCACAATGACAGCAAACACACACCAAGAGTAAGACAGTACAACACCGACGCGCAAGTTAGAGAAGCAAGTGTGAGAAAGCTTCCAGCAGGAGGAACTTCAGATGGGACTCACTCATGCAAACAGGAGTGTGTATACGTGCACAAATAGATTTCAAAGGTAAAAGGAGGAGTGCAACAGAAAAAAGGCAGAAACAGCCCTGGCATCTTTTGGCCAACAGATACAGCGAACGAGGAAGAATGCACAGCTGCCGGGAGGCTAGAAATAGCTGCACTTCACCAGTCTCCAACTGGGCATGAGTAAGAGGTGGTCGGCTGTGCCTCAGTTATTCTCCAAAAAGGAGGAGTGATTTGTCACCCAACAAAATGACAAGTAAGATTTAACAAATATAGGAGGCCTGTGACTTATAGTCCAGGTCTGTAGATCACACCTTCGAAGTACGCTCTTTGTAAATGGGACAACACCAGTACCGGTCCGTTAGCAATGCATGCTAACGGAGCTAGCTGAGGCCTCTGTGCAATGATGTTCGCGTTTGAGCACAGCTGTCGCTAAACGGGACATTAACGGGCTCGGTGTCACGCGGGGGACGTTGGCTTTGAAGCAGGTTTGGACGGTAACAGCTCAAGGCTGTCAAAAAAGCTCCGCAGAAACGTGTACCAACCTGGGAGTGTGTAAACACGCGGGTCACACAGTCGACAGAGGCTCGGCAAAAGGAGAGAAGACCGGAAGTGACGCAGGGATATGGCCTAAAGCAGGAAGTTTACTTCGTGTTTCAAAATATATGTACAATTTTTCGCCTGCCTTCAAGTTATTTGACTTTATTGTGTAAATCGGGCATTTGACGCCAAGATAATTTATTCCGAAATTTAGAAATTATAATTTGATGTACATATGAACATGGAATTCTACTACGACTACTACTATTACTATTACAAAAGCAATTATTCATTGCAATTATAATTAATAATAATAATAATAATAATAATGCTATTCATGAAAATGAAAAATAGAAGAAAGCTATTTATTATTAACAGTGGTGTTTGACTCGATATGTTTGGAAAAAAAACAACATAATCCCGCATTGTTTGCATCAAATCAACAAATTCAACAGAACAAAGAAAGAAAACTGTTAATTCTGTTGTATCAAAGAGGCCACAACACTCGCATTTCCAGTTGAAGACAATGACAGTCAGAAAGATTGTGGATGTCTGTCAAATAGAAAGGGATCCCCCTCACTGTCCACGCTGGTTCGTTAAGGGGCGCTGTGCAGCGAGAGGCCGCTTTAAACTGTTTTTTCTAACACACCGAAGAAGGACATAGTGACGTTTTACAGTCATGGCGTCCTCCTGCGTGCCGAGAGGCAACGTGATCACCGGCTAAGATGATCAAGTTCTGGTCCGGTCGTTGAGCTCAAGTCTACGTCATCTGGTACAAAAACATCACTGGTAAAAAGTGTTCAGAGCTCCTGGATCTATCACTCTGAACAGGTGAGACTCGTCGGCGCCACGTTTAGTGAGAAATGCTAACCGGCTAATGTGCAGCATGCTAAGTTGTGCCACCCGGAGCACGTTGATACACTACGTCTGTTTTGATAAGCTGAATAGAAAATCAGTTTAGTAATCTGTGCGTTTTTACCAGGGATTTGGAGAAATTGTTTTGGTTTTGCTTTACCTGTAGCGAATTTATAATCTGTTGACTCGTCACGAGAACGTAGGTTTCAATTCACCCTGCTAAGTTATTTTTTCCCAATGCGACCCAAGACAGTATTGGCTTCTCACGGTCACTAATTTTACAGTCGTCCCTGAAAGCATCATCGCAATCCTGATCGCTTTGACGGCGTTATGTTCACAGTTGCCCTGTTATTGCTCAACGATGTCCCTGCAATATGTTATAACTATTTAGATTAGATCCTTGTTTTCAGTTCTCTAATTAAGATGTGTAGGAAGTCGCCATGGTCCTATATTGCTCGTCAATTTTTAATTATGTTTTGGTTTGTTTTTTTCAGGCTCCAAGGTCTCTGAGCACGGCTGTAATGGCTTCCTTCAAACCCACAAAAATCCAAGTCTACCCAAAACTTGGAGAAAAAGTCACACAGGACACATTGTACTGGAAAAACTACAAGGTGAGACTTGGAACAAACAAAATGTCCAATGTCTTCCTATAGATGTGTAATAAATGTGTGTTTGTCTTTGAGTTTGTCTGATTTTGAACATGTCTCTTTTTCAACTTCCCAACAGGCTCCTGTATTGTTGAAAGAGTTTGGCGCTGTCACAAACATCGATTTCTCCCCCGTGGCGCCACATAATTTTGCAGTGACAGCCTTCACAAGAGTATGGTTGATTTTTCACAGTTTCAAATTTTGTCTAGTTGTGCTTTTTTTCCACTCAAACGTGGTGCTCTGTGTCACTCTGGTACTCGGAGAGTAAACGGTAAAACGCTGGTTTGTTCCTTGACAGGTTCACATATACGGGCCATTCTCCCAGGAGCCGGTCAAGTCGTTCACGCGATTCAAGGACACGGCGTACTGCGGCAGGTTCCGCTCAGATGGACAGCTGCTGGTGGCGGGATGCGAGGACTCTGTCGTCCGGTTGTTTGACGTCAGCGGCAAAGTGGCGCTCAGGATGTTCAGAGGACACACGAAGTGAGTGTGTAGCAAGGCGGTGATCTAATCGCCGCGAGCTTGAAAACGGCGGACCGAATCGCGGCCTCCTGCTCTCCATCAGAGGCTTCAGAACATGTCGGTCATAACAAAGTATTCTGAATACAGTACGAGGGACAAACGTGTCTAAAGAAAGTATTCTGTGAATCCTCCCTGAGGGGATGTGTGGTGGCCTCTTAGATTTGTCTTGTAAATTGGTGTTGCGTAGCAAAGGGGACTGTTGGATGATGATCTCTTGAGTGATCCATCGACTGAAAACCGTGATGATCCCCAAGATTTCTGACAACCTCCAAACTGTCTCGCTGATACACAGTAGCCACCTTAAGAAGGTGCAGTGATGCGAGTAAAACGTGCTGCTTTCCTGCTCAGAGCTGTGCACGTGACGGACTTCACCACCGACCGCTACCAGATCCTCACAGGGGCGGACGACTACACCTGCCGGCTGTGGGACATCCCCAACGCCACCGAACTCAACACCTACCGGGAACACACGGACTACATCCGCTGTGGGGTCACGAGCAAACTGAACAGAGATCTCTTCATCACTGGTGAGATGGAGCAACACTTTTGTGAATCCTGCAAAGGATAAAATGAAAGCACCAGTATTTTGGCATGCCAGCACCAGCTTAAACTGTTGAATACAGTGCTGTTGCAGGTCAGAGGATGTCTACCAGGAAAGAAACATTCTGTGTTTTCGCATTGGTCTGACTGCAAATGTTGTTCCAGGATCATATGACCACACGCTGAAACTGTTTGACGCCAGAGTGGAGAAGAGCGTGCTGACCATGGACCACGGCCAGCCAGTGGAGAGTCTGCTGCTGTATCCCTCCGAGGGACTCCTCGTCTCTGCAGGTTAGCAGGACGACCATCATGCTTGGATAAAGCAGACAGTATGGCAGCATCATGCTGGACGATCACAACTTTAATTAATCACGATAATAAAACTGTTTTTGTTCTTTTCCTCAGGGGGGCGCTACGTTAAAGTGTGGGACTTGCTCAAAGGAGGTCAGCCCTTGGTGTCACTAAGAAATCATCATAAAACTGTCACGTGTGTGTGTCTCAGCAGCAACGGACAGAGACTGCTGTCTGCCTCTCTGGACAGGCAAGTGTGTGTGTGTGTGTGTGTCTTTGATGACATCAGAATTTGTGTTTAAGTTGTCCCGTTTACGCCCCGTTTAAGGCGTCCTTCTTAATGTGGCCTCACCATGTGTCAATAAAGCACGACTGAAGGAGCGTGTTTTAAAATCGAACCCTCTTGTTTGTCTTGCAGGCACATAAAGGTGTACAACACAACCAGCTACAAGGTGGTCCACAACTTCGACTACCCCGCTGCCATCCTCAGTCTGGCTTTGGCTGTAAGGAGTCTTTTTTTTATTCACCTTCTGATCAGTGTGTGAGGTTTACTTGAAGGGAATCAAACGTGACGCTGACGAGAGATCCTTGTGGAGTCACAGAACTTAAATACTGGGATCATTAAAGGCTTTAACAAACAGGTCTGTGCCAGTTTGGGAGTTTCACCCGCTTCCCAAAAATGAGACCCTCATCCAATTTAGGACTTAATATTTAAAAAAACCCAAAACAATCTTCACGTATGTCAAAAAAACTGCTCTTTGTGTTGCAGACTTTTTGTGGTTATATTTGCGTCACTTTTGCGAGCATTCTTCACACAGTCTCTGATGGTGCTTAAGTGCAACTCTGGCCGTTAAGTCAAAATCCCAGAATGCAAACGACTCAATAAAAAGCCTCCATCGTCTCCTCTTGGTACCACAAAAACCAGTTTACATACTCATTATTAAGAAATTCTAGTTTTCACATATAGTAATTTCTGTAGACATACTGTATGTACATCACAAACACAATGTCTGTGACCAGGCCAATGAATATCAGCGTGTCTTACGTGAAACTGCCGTTATAACACTTAGTTGCGAAAGACGTCATGACGCTGCATCAGATGGAGCTAGTCGGGGTTTCCCAGAGAGCGAGAGAGGTTGCATCGGCGATGACGCAACTTTGTTGCTTCCTCCTCAGCCGGACGACGGGTCCATCGTGGCAGGAATGACCAACAGCATTCTGAGCATCAAACACAGGAAGAGCCCGGAGGAGGCTAAGGAAACCGCCAGCCAGCAGAGGCGGCGGCCAGCCTATCGAGTGTTTGTGAAGGGGAAGAATTACGTCCCGAAACAGGTGTGTTCACATGATGTGCAGCAGCTGGAGACACACAAATCAAGAGATGCATTTAATGCATGTCATACAACTTGCACCACAGTTTGCTTATTCCTTTTTTCCTCTTTCTTACAGGATGATTTTCTTGTCAGTAAGCCAGTCAAACAGTATCTGGCCAAATATGACAAGCAGCTGAAGAAATTCAACGTGTCCAAGGCTTTGGATACAGCGCTAGAGGTACGCTTTCGTATTATTCCTAAAGCAGCAACTGTATGTTCATGTGGAAGTAAAGACCCATGCCAACAGCATTGTTGTTGTGTTTTACAACACTGAGTAGGACAAAAGAAAAGAAGGGTGAAGCTTTCGGAAGCAGCGGTCGTACAGATATCTAATTTTGTGCGTACTCCTTTACAGACATGGATCAGACTGAAGAAGCCAGAGGTGACGGTGGCTGTGATCAAGGAGCTGGATCGAAGGGGGACGCTGAAGAACGCGCTTGCAGGGCGGGACGAAAAGGGGCTGTCTCAGCTCCTGAACTTCCTCATAGGGTGAGAGAGCCTGTACGAGAGAGAGAGGGAGAGAGAGAGAAGGAGAGAGAGACCCGGTCTTCAACCGTCCTCTTTGTGAATGCTTTGGGGTAGTTGTAATGTTTTGGGTTGGCGCATCGGTTCAGTTTGTCATTCGAGTTTTTTTGGATCTTCCGTTTGTTCTGCAGAAACTTGGTGGACAGCAGGTTCACGCCCATCCTCGCGCCAGCAGCCGAGATGATCCTCGACATCTACGGCCCGGTCGTGGGCCAGTCGTCGTTCGTGGACCGGCAGCTGCTGCGCATTCAGGACCTGCTGGAGAAGGAGATCGACTACCAGAAGGAGCTGCTGGAGGTGCTGGGCATGCTGGACACACTGTTCGCCTCCTCCCTGCCCAGGAAGGAGGTGCCGTGCTCGGGCGCCGGCAGGCCGAACGGCCTGTCTCAGGCGGAGGCCGACACCCCCAGATCGCAGCTTCAGGCCACCTGAGGCCCAACAGCAGAGAGACTGGTTTACAGCTCTGAAACTGTCACGCGAAAACAGCAGACTCGGACCTCCCGAAACATGAATGACGGGCTGCGCGTCACAGACGTGACCAAACCCAAACACTTTGGTCCAGGTTTTAGGAGACAGACTGATGATGCCAGAGATCCTCTCCTGGTGTTTTAACTTGACAGCGTATCAGGTGATGAGCTCAACATGCTTTCCCTGGGGAAACCGTCACTGTGTGTGGATGTGGAAGCATTGTATTTATTGGAAGTTATGTAATTACACTTTCAATTTTTTCAATGTCTGTGCGTGTGTGTGTGTGTGTGTGTGTGTGTGTGTGTGTGTGTGTGTGTCTGTGTGTGTGTGTGTGTGTGTGTGTGGGCGCGCGCGCGTGTGCTTGGTTGTTTGAACAGGTTAAATGTGAATGTCCAGTTACTATTTTCATATCAGGCGACGTTTTCTAAGCAAATTTGAAATAAATTTTTTGTCATACTGAAACCGACTGACAATACCGCATCCAAGTAATATTATTGACTTTAGTTTTCTTCCGAGCAGTCCGAGACAAATTCACATTGCTTAGAAAAAGGCCTCCAGGTTTCGTGTTTCGATATTGGTCCAACATTTTCAGCCGACAACAGTAAAGAATGACAGTTCCACACATTTGTGGAAGATCCTCTACTTTTTTAACTTTTCCAGTATTTTAAACAGAATCAACAAATTGTTGCAAAAACCAATGTATGCATAATACATTGCAACAAAAAGTGGTCTGGGAGAACGAGAAGTGCAATCAGCAGTAGGTGATGTCGATAAGTTAGGTGAATATAAATTGGCTTACGTACCGAATAATGATGAGGGACATCTTCAAAGACTGAGATGCAATGAGAATTTTGTTGTGATACAACCATGTGACACAGATTTAATTACTACATTCACTACAAAGCCTACAAAGATCTCTCACACACACATACAACACACTTCAAGCTGTTGCACAAAATGAGCAAGGAGAATATTTCAATATTTCAAAGCTGGCACACTTTCCTCTGGCAAATGTCGATATATACATATACAGGAATTGCATCTCGTGTTTCCATCAGTTTTAATTATCTTTATTAACATCCAAACTTTTTACCATTAAGTGACTTCTCAAACGTTTGGGTAGAGATAATCAAAAAAGGAGGGTCTACTATTCGTTAGGAGAGGATTATTGTTATTACTGACCCAAGAAAAGAAAATACACGCAAAAAAAAAAAAAAATATTCATCTTTTTTTCTGGGGCTTCATGAAGTTGGTCGTTCTTTTGCATCGATATTCCGTCACCTAATTATTGCTGTTACCTGGGCGGCCACTTGGAGTCGCTGTAAGCTCAGAGAAGCCATGGGGGCTTTTTCCAGGGAGGAATTTGCATCCGAGCGGACTGGGAGGACGGAGAGCATCAGCGGCGGTGAGTGGTGGACCGGGGGGGGCGATGTGTTGTCAGTGGAGGCTGCTGCTCGGAGCGCCAACAGCGGCCACGGACTCCAGGAGGCCCCGTCCCGCCACCCAGAGCCTCCACCGCCGAGCTCGTGAACGCAGTTAGCTAAACGGAGATGACGTCGAACTAGTTTCGTCTTTTAAAAAAATACCCCAAAACAATTTTGTACTTGTTGTGCCAGATATACAGTGTCGGAGTTGGAGCCCCGCGTGAAGGTAGGTGACTATTCACAGCTTCATTTTGCTTGTTTAAGTGATTTTAAATGACAGTTTGTCGAATATATCAACGCTGCTAGAAAAAAAGTGACCCAATTAGAGCCTCAGGTGGCTTTTCTCTGTCTTTGCTAAATAGGCCACCCTGGAAAAACTCTTACTCACATGATACAGAACTGCAAAGAATAAAATACAAACTTGAAGCTAAACTAAAGGGATGTGAGGGTTACTATTCGCTAGGCAGTAATAATATTGTGGTGAGCACTCTGCTGTGTCATACAGGTCGCACTCTTCAATTAAAAGGACAGTCATCACTTCCTTTTTTGAAATTTGTTTGATTAGAGTTTTTACATTTCACAGGTGTAAATGTAAATAAATGCAAACTACGGTGGGACAGAAAGTTACTTTGTTTCTAAAAGAAATGATGTCGATGTCTTGCTGCTGTGTCCACTCTAGGAAGTGACCAGTGATAAGGAACAGATCTGAAACCCTGCAGCACTCAATGATTTCCTGCAAATGTGCACAAAAGCTCTCTCCCTCCCTCTCTCTCGCTCTCGCTCTCTCTCTGTCTCTCTCTCTCTCTTTCTCTCTGCCTGCATATCACATTTTTGTCCACATTTATTTCTCCTGCTACTGTCTCCAGTCATCAAATTTGGGAGTATCATCATTAAAATCATTATCCCGCTAACTTGGGATCACAGGACCATCCTGTCTCCACTTGGCACATTGGGAGGTTGGATTTGATAAGCTCCTCGGGATCAGACAAACGAATGAACAAAAGACTCACGTATGGCCCCGTGAAGTGTGCGTGTGTGTGTTTGTCCCGTAAATATCCATCAAGTGTGTACCTTTGCCTTGCAGTTTCTATCGCGATGGAGTTGAGCAGGAGGAAAGTGCCTTTGTATGTAAGTATGTGCTTCATTTTGCCTCAACTCTCCAAACACTCCTTCCAAATAATATCGAGAGCAACTTGTCCTGAATTAACGTCCCCGCAAATTGAGCTCAGAGCACGATGACAAATCAGCGACCTCGTTTTAAGATTTGGTGCTCACAAACGGATCAAAGTGTGTCAGAATAAGTTCAGCGGAGGTATCTGAAAGGTTGCTCTGCTCTGGCACATTATTATCCACGCTCGTGTCACTGCAAAGACTAAATGCAGCTGTTTGGGTCTGATTCGGGCCTGGCCCTGTTGTTGGATGACTTGAGATTTAGAGCAGCATTTTCTTTCAGGGAAAACTGAAACCTAGAATCAATCAGCAGCGGCGACAATAGCAGCCTGGCATTTGGATGTATATCTAGCAAATCAGTAACTCTGATTCAAACACAGCGGAATGTTTGTTTGTGTTTTACTCATTGAGGAGGTGAAGAGCTGAGCTGTAGTCAAACAGGGCAGGACCGCACTCAGATACTCTTCACTGGCTTCATTTATGATCCCCAACAATGGACGCAAACATTGATCTGAATGAACGTTTCTCCCGGGATCAAAGGAAGAAGCCATTCATCACAATGTTTTTAATTCAATCTCTGCTTGTTTGACGGGTGGGGGGAGGGGGGTGACTTCCCTTAGGTGACTTAGAGGTCAGATAACATTGAACAGAACACCTGCAATGTAGACTCTGTTCTTGCTTTTGGAAGGAAACAAAACAACCTTCTTTGAAAAGGCACCACAGATAGGGAAAAAACATGGTCTACTGGACAACAAACGTAGGCTGCTGAGTTGCCAGCCTGAGTCCTGTGTGAGTTAGCCTCATTAGCTTGGTACCAAATTCCTCACAGCAGTGCCAATGGGCTGATTGTGTGGAAGGTAAAGGTCATGGGGTCAACGGGAATGTGATTTTGTTCTCTTTACGTACTCATACAACAATGCTGAGCACATCTTTGATCAGTTGTTGGCTGTTGCAAACAGGACATCAATCGATGTCAAAATGTTATCGAGACAAGGCAACTTTATTTGTATTGCACATTTCAGCAACAAGGCAATTCGACGTGCTTCACACAGGACATTCAAATACAACAGGGGACAAAGAAACACATTGAAAACATTGTAAAAGAAGCATGTAAAAGGTGATTAGAAATAAGAAAAAACACATAAAACCCCCAAGTATAAAAAAAAACGCATATATTCAGAGCTGCAGAGCAGAGTTTCAAGGGAAATTTAAAAAGTAAAAGCCTTTTAGTCAATGCAGTAGTGAGCAGGTGAGTTTGTAACCTGAACTCAGAAGAACTCAGACTCTCAGTGGACCTGATATTTTGCTGGTAGTTTGTTCCAGATGTAAGAAGCCAAAAAAGAGTTTTGAGCAGAGCTGCACCAGACGACCTCGATGGTTCCTACTGGACTAAACGCTCTCTGATGTATTTGGCGCCTCGACCATTCAGTGCTTTGTATGCTCGCAAGAGAACTTGAAAGTCTATCGTCAGCAGAGAGCTCAGAACTGGAGCGATGTGGTTCACTCTCTTGGTCTCGGTGAGGACTCGAGCAGCAGCGTCCTGGATCCGCTGCAGTTGACTGATTGACTTTTGAGGCAGACCAGAGAAGAAACTGTTACAGTCGTCAACTCACCAAAAGAGGAAGGCATGGGAGAGTTTTTCAAGGTTCTGCTGCAACATCAGTCCTTTAATCCTAGAAGTATTCTTTGAAGTGATGGCAAGCTGACTTTGTACCACATACTAACAACCACACACAAACAAAAGATGAATTTACTAGCTGATTGATGACCCACAACTATCTGTACACATGTTTTACAGTTTAAGCAGACAGTTTCCAAAAGTCTGGCAGGAAGAGCTCCTCTGAGGTTTGTTCCTGTCCGCCACCCATCCAAATTATTGGTTCTTAACCACGGGTCGCTGTGCCAGGCTTGTAAAAGTTGAGATTTTCTACCAGACATGTCAACTTTGACCTGCCAGTGGGGCTTCGTGACAGATGACCACCACCACTACGAGATTTATCCTCCCACCGCAGACCGCTCTGAAATGAGTGGCGGTCCGTTGAAGAGCAAGCAGAAGCTCAGTGCAAAGAAGAAGCCAGGAGCCACTGAAGGCTGTACAAACTCCCTTCAGCATTTAGATGCACATACTCATGGGAGAGTTTTGATGGATTTGTTCGAAACTGGAGGACAAAGGCAACAGCGGCTTCTGTCTGCTTGGCACTTAGCTGCTCACCCGGAGCAACATAAACCGTTTTGAGTTTCATGGCCTGTTTCAACTCACTCCTCTCTGGCTTCCGGCACTTCCTACCAGCGCGTCCACTATTTCATCCAGTAGCCGCAGCGCCATTAGTGGTCGCCATCTGGTCGATCATACAAACGTGAGGGGCCCTAATGAGAGCGCAGCACAAGCAAGCAAAATGTTTTTTTTTAAAAAACGGTGGGAAACCTGATTTCCTCTCTGTAAGAGACCGGCAGACGAAGAAGTAAAGCGAACTGCAAGGTTGGATTAAGTGAAGGAGAGCACGTTTTCTGAAAGAGAAACCGAGTCCAGCAGTTGAGCCGATGCAAAGCTGACTTAAAATATCCTTTTGAACGATCAAACCTTTACTGCGTTTCATGTTTGACCTTATTATTTTCTCTTTGCTGCACCTTTTTCCTCTCCTCAGGACGTCTCCTCCGCTCCTGCATTCGTCAGTCCGTCAGTCAGTCGTTCGAGAAGTCTCCAAGAATAACTCGCACAGCGCACCCTGTGGTGGCCTCAATTCAGCGATCTATTGAGGCCACTGTAGGTGGACCAATTGATAAAGATTTTTCACACAATGACTGTCGGTCGGTGGCAGCTCCATGAAAACGAGTGGCAGCTGGAAGATTTATACGATATATAAAATAACACTTATGTATTCACATGCAAAAGAAGTTCACCTCAAGACAGTTAAACCAGGGTGACGGAACAATGTAAATCTGCATTTATTTAAAATATGAAAGGTTGATAAAAACAAAATCCTGATAACTGAGGTCTAGAAATGCACTTTGCCATTTAAATGTAGCACTTGGGTTTGTTTTTCTTCTTTCTTTTTTGGGTTTTGCGAGTTTCAGTTTTAAGGTGGAAGTTCACAGAGGCTCAAGTGGTTCGGCGGGTCGTCCTCCAATCTAGTGGTCCCAGTTTGATCTCTGGCAAGATGTAGAGGAGTATCTGAGCAAGACGCGGGAACCCAAGTTACTCCTACTTGCTCTCATTCGCTTACCATAGCAGCATCGCCACTTGTGTTTAAGTGATTAGGAGCTAAAAGAGAGCGACAAAAACGCAGTACACAAGATAACTCATAGACCAAGTACAGGAGCTTTACTGAGCCTGTCGTATTAGCGAATGGAAAATGGACATAGTGGATATATCAACTGATGAGTGGAAGTTAAGAAGCAAACGCAAATTTTGTGGCTTTGTCAATCATATTTGTTTGTTAAGAGACTTCTGGAGCATCTAGCTTTTTAACCAGCGATGTCCTGTCTTTGACCACGCCCACATTTGACCTTCGGAAAGTGTTTCAAAGGCTGACATTTACTCGAAAAACATCACAGTGACCCTTCCGTAGCGTTTTACTTTCCTTTACCTCGAACCGGGAGTCTAAAGTGTGCCGGCCTCGAGGGATCAGGGCAGGTATTGGCTGTAACCACTGAGGCATTCCTGCTTTTATTGAGGGGGGGGGGCATGTTTTATTGCTACCTTGACAAGAATCCTGTCAGAGGATTTGATGTACTTCTTAGGAAACAGTTTAACCAAGAGCGAAGTACTGTAAAATGAGCCTGTGTATTAGGGAATAGAAGTATACGGTGTGATCCTCTCCCCAGTCTTTTTTTCTTTAACCCCCCCCTCCCTTCTCCTTTTTCAGGGTGAGGCCAAGGTGTTCGCTCTGCTCGAGGGTTTGGACTCGGTGCCTGAAGATGCAGAAGTCTATGTCGTTCTGGAAGGATCCACGCTGGTTCATGTCACCAGGGCGCATAGCGACGTCATGCTCTGCTTTATCGTGCCCGGTATGATACACACACACACACGCACGTGTGTGGCATTCAACAGACAGTTTGTTTTTTTTCCCACGGACCGACAGTCAGGCATGAAATCAGCCTCAGATGTCTCCCTCCTCGTCTGCGACCCCTCGAGGTTATACTGTGTGCGTGTCAGTCGTCTGGATCTTGACACACATACTCACAAGCTCACACAGGTGGATGTACACATCGCGCGCGGTCGTCTCGAGGTCTGGAGGCTGACAGCATCTTATCGGTGCCGCCCCCCCTCCCTCCTGGGAGGAAAACAGCTTCAAGAACAATTTGTCACCGTTGTGTCCATGGAGGATGATACAGGCAGTAGGCAGATTTACAGGATCTGTGCTCTCTGTCGAAGCTTTAAACAGAAAAAAAACAACTTTGATTTTCCCACTGCCAGGGCCTCCGTGAGAAAGGATGAAAGGATGTAATTTCGTGACATGTATGCCACTAATGTCCAGTGTGTCTCTTCAGGACATAATCTGGCCGAGGTGGTGTCTGTTCAGGCTTATCTGTGCTCCAAAACCACATCGCTCACCTGGGTGGGTGGGGCCTCGCTGGAGTACGTTCACGACGATGCTCAGGTAAGAAGGACAAAGGCGACGTGGTAAACTTCCTAAAGGTGTCTGAAATATATTTTAAAAGTGACCACATATCAATGAAAACAACGAAAAGACACACAGAGAAGAACGTGTTTTGGCAACTGCTGCACATAAAAGACCAAAGATTTGACCCTGGTCTGAAGAAGATGGAAGCAGACTGAAACCTCAGCACAGAGTGAGTTGAGAGGGCGGAGACCCTCCAATCCCTGTATCTCCACATCTCAGCTAATCTCTCATGGACTAAAAACAGCAGCAGTTGTCCCGGCGGCCCTCTGGAAACAGATAGCAGCATTGTTTTTTTTTAAACCTCAGCATACAAATTTATAGTCTGTTTCTTCTCATAAACACGCAGATTATCTTTTTAAGATTTTTTTAATGAAGATTTTTCAGGCCTTTAGTAAGTAAAACATGAGGAAGATTCATTAAACAACATATAAAAAGAGGTTTATTTGAATCCGTATTCTGTGTTAGGTTTGGATTGGAAATATTTAAAGTACAGCAAAAAAGTATGATACAAGAAGAAAAAATGTTGTTCCAGTTATCTCTGATAGTTCCACATTCCTGACTTCTTTTTTCCTTCTTCCCAGGACCTGGCAGAGCACCTGCTGATCCACGGGCACTGCCTGAGCTCGGCGGATCACAGCGAGCTGAGCAGCCTCTTCAACCTGGGCCAGAAGAGCTCTCGCTGGGCGATGGATCGCCGCGTGGCCCTGGCCATGGCCAACCTGGATATCCCGCACACCTGGAATGTGCTGGGGAGCCGCAGCGCGGACGGTGAGAGCAGGCTTTGGTCCATGTAGTCGATGGAGCACCTTGAATTGATCCTCTGATTTATGTAACAATGTGTGTTAAAAAAAACAAAACCGTAAGTGCTGTGCAATGACAGATGGAAAGGGATCCCTTTTATCCCAAAGAGTTTTCATGAGAAACAGGCACAAATAAAAAAGTTTTTTTTCTGGCGTTTTATTGTAATTTTTACAACAACAAATATAAAGTAAGACAATTAGCGTGCAGAAATGCTGCCCCACAGCCTCCGTCATATATTTATGGCCTGGTAAAGTGCGGGAAACTTTAAACCAGCACGAGAAGGTTGAACTCTTCAACCCCCCCCCCCCCTCCCCTTCCTCCTCTCGGCCATCGTTCCCATTTTCCGGGCTGAAATCGGAAGTGAACATGGTCACATGTCTGCTCCTGTTGAATTCATCACAGCCAATTAAGCAGCATGTAATGTGGTTAATAGAGCCTTTCCATCTGGAAGTGGCCTGAGGCAGAGCTCAATAAATCTCAGTGTGAGTGTGTTTTGTGCGTGCGTGCGTGCGTGCGTGTGTGTGCGTAGGTGCGCACGCGCACTGACCACCGTGTTTACGAGATGCCACCATCTGTCTGTGTGAAGAAAGTGTTCGCGTAGGGCCACCTACATAAACAACAAACTAGATTTAGCAGTAATACAGTTATGGGAGTCTGTTTCATTGCAACGTCTCCCACTAAATGTCTGCGGTTAATTCAATCCCACATGCTCACGACATCAGTCTGTTCCTGATTCTCGCGACTCAATTACCAAACGCCAACTTGCTTCCAGTCGTCTCTGTTCTGTCCCAGTTCAGTCAGGACTCAGGGGTGACTCTCGTTCTTTCCTCTTCGACAAATTTAAAAATTGAATTAATGGAGTGATACTATTCAGATAATGCTACAAAAAAGCTTCGACTTTAAGACAGGAAAAATGTTGAAAAACTGTGTCTTTAATTCATTTTCAGAATCATATTGAATTTCTGCTCTAAGAAAAACTGCTGATTTGATTTGGAAACACAATCGATGATGTTCAGCGTGCACATTTGTTTGCTGGAGGCTGATTTGTGGAGCGACTGCTGGATTCAGCGTCGGACGCAGAGAGAAGAACATGTCACTGCTGCGCTGAAGTAGAACAGTCTTTTTTGAGGGGGGGGGGCTCTAAAGTGGGTCAGTGGAGCAGAGGGATCGAGTGCCGTGCAAAAAAAAAGAAATCCATTCCTGACAGTTTGGTCTATTTAGCTTGATTAGAGGTTATCGAGGCAGGAGACACCATATGTTTCTTGGTTTATGGTTTTTCTATCCATCTGATTTTGTTCTTGCCCTGCTGTCAATGTCTTTTCCCTCCTTTATTCAGTAGTTTTTCTCAGATTTTCTGCATCTTTTTACGTTTGCATGACCCCTGTTTCAGTGGCGTGCGGTGAGCTCCGAGGCCAGTGAGGCACCGCTTCGCATAGCATTGCATCGACAAATATATGAATGTTCTTAAGTCCAGCGATTGAACTTTTCATGCCATTCCAGCGTTGTTTGTCACAACCGAATGTGAGGCTGAGTCTCACTGTGCCACTTCCTTCGCGTTTGAAGTTTAAAGTGACAATTATTTTACATTTTATACTTGTTTTTTTATTCACTGGTGACTGAGATGCTGCTCTGCCTCCCCCTGGTCACACATCATGCCCCTTCTTCTCCCCCCTCCTCCCTTTCAGTGCACAGTCCCAGAGAGTCGCCTCTCCACTTGGCCGTGCGATGGGGTCTGTACCGGCTCGCCGAGCTGCTGCTCTGCCAGCCGGGCGGCTTGCTCGCCGTCAGTCTGCCGAACGAGGAGGGAGTCACGCCGCTGCAGCTGGCACAGGCGGCCGGCGACGCCGAGCTGCTGGAGCTGCTCTCACAGTAAGCACATGAGCTCCAGTGGGACTTTTCTTTGAACGTCTCTAACAAATGAATCGTTGTTTCCTCGTAGCATCGTGTAACAGGTGTGGGGAGGTTTGACTCAGAAAGGCAAAAGGAAAGGGGTGTCGAATGCGTGGCCCACCAGGGGGTCCGTCCCGTGCCATTTCCTTTATGTCTCCACGGGGTTGGCTCTGTTTCTGTTTACGTCCAAAGAAAAAGGAAAAGGAAATCAAATTTTTTTTAGGTCCGTTTTAGATGATCGAAAATTGTTTGAGTTTCGTTTTTTCTTTAGTTTCAGATGTAATTTTGATGACTTCAGACCAAGCAAAGAGTCAGAGCCCCCGTTTTTAAGTCTGGCAACCCTCCGACAGGTGATCTGTGAAAATGAGGGAAATTAAGTAACAACACCGAGACGCCAAGCTGAACAGCAGATGGCACCAGTGCACCTGGAGTGCTCCCAGTGGTGTTTCCTTGCACCTTGCTTGGCAGCCATTGATGTGTGTATGAATGAGTGAAAGTATTCCTGTGTGATGCACTTGGGGGCTGCAGAGCTTTCTAGGTGGAGTCCTTTTACCGTGAAAACAACTTGCATTTTTTTGGGCTAACCACTGCCCTACATAGTTTCCATTCTTTAAATTTCTCGAATCCTGTGAAAATCCAGGTCAAAGACAAACTTTATGAACACATAAAATGGTAAAACACCTGTTTGTGCAACCTCTGGCAACCCAGGTTCATTCTTAAGCGATAAATCTCTCAGTGTGGCTTTATTGGTCTGTGTACTTGTCCTGCAAAACCAGGTGATCCTCATCAGGCCTGTGTGACAGTACGACGGCATTTCTACAGGGTGTCTCAAAATTTCTCCTGCGTTGTAATCTGAAAAATTGAAATCACAACAAGAATGTTGGAAGAGGAAGTAAATGTAACACGGGTTACGGGTTTATTTAACTATTCTTACTCAAAATCTTTCTGTAATGTGCCAAAAAAAACAAAAACCACGCCAGCACTTGCTCGATATGTTGATGCCAATGTTTCTTGTGGGGACCCAGCCCTCCCAATCCTCTAGCCACCCCTCCAGCGGGACTGTCCCAGGTGTGGGCGGACCGGTCCCGCTTGCTGCGGTTCTGTCACGACACGGGCAACCTGACCCTGAGCGTCCGGCAGAACCTGAGGTGGAGCTCGGAGGAGAGCCGCCACGCTGACATCCTGCTGCTCAGGGAGCGGCTCCGAAACGAGGACTTTCTCAGAGAGGTGAGAGGGAGGGGTGACGTATGTGTGAGCACGAGTGTCAAGCACGCGAAAAGTTGCTGATTTGTGCATCTTACATAACCCCCCCCCCAAAAAAAGATTTCGAAAGTTTTTGTATATTTGTTTGAAGAAAAAGAAAGAAAACTGCGTGATTTTATGAGCAAACAGTTTGGGGGAAACTGTCTTGATGTTCCTGCATTATTTGGTTTATTATTCACTCTGTGTCTCTCAGATCAGATCACTGAGGAGAGAACGGGCGGAGACCGTCTTAGAGAAAGAAGAGCTGGTGGATGATCCGGCAGATAACGGTATCCTGCTCCTCATGAGCCTGTCTCTCCTGTGGCCTGTGGGAACCTTCTCGCAGTAAAGCCATTCACTCTTGCACCTTTTCCGGCACAGCGATCGTCCGGCAAATTTCTGAAACAGAAACCTGCTGCCCTCCTGTGGGCAAAAAGGGGTACTGCAGAAAAATGTGACTAGATTCATTTGACCTTGTGAAAAGTTGAGTTTTAAATGACACAAAAGAGGTTTTAGCTAGCTGCACAGCCATTAGTAATGCCGCTTCATTGTTTACATGTTTGTTACATGTCAGGTGATATTTTCTCACTTTCAAATTCACTTTTCAAAGCAACATTAAAATTGTAAATCAAGCAATAATTTTTTTCCCTCATGTTTTCTTTATTCGTCTATTACGTCTATTAGTCTACTATTTTCACTCATCTCTGAATTTGTCTGAAAACCTGTGCTCGCTCCGAGGACCACCACCACTTTCCCTTCCAGCTATCTCCTGCCTCCATAAACGCACACGCCCCAGGACACGAATCAAACCACCCAAACGCAAAGTTCTTTTTTTCTTCTTTTTTTTTGTGCCTCGCTTTTGTTTCTGGTGGGCGATCCACAGCCGTGCCCTTTGATCTGAAATGTTCACGGCAATTAGGTGAAACAAGAGGAGATCAAGGCCACATGATAAAATCCCCGCTGAGGTTATGAAAAGCAAAGAGAAAAGTAGGGCTTCCCATGCTGTTGTTAAAAACTGACACACATCTGCACCCACTTGAGTCCCGTTTGAAGTTTACTGGCCGCGTCTGAATATGTGTCCCCCTTTATTTCAGCTCCGTATCCTGACCTGAATGGAGGAGATGCTGCTACTGAAGAGATTGTAAGTCCATGGAGAACACTTTGAGATTTTCTCCTCATGATTTACAAGCACAATTCAAAACAGCTGGTAAGCTCTGATGGAGAATACAGATCCGGTTTTATCTCTTTAGATCCAGACTTACATTACAACATGCTAAGTCCTTCAAAATAAGAGAAAATATGTTGTTTTTAATCTCTCTGAGACTTTATTTGCACACTGTGTTTTTTAAGTTTCACAACATAAGAGGGAAAATGTAATAAAATAAACCTATTGTTGCATTGCCTCAATCATATTCACTTACAAGACAAAGTACTGATATTTAAATGTTCATGTACAGGTACTATAAGGTATATAGGTACAATAAGCAAACGCTGATGTCTGGCATCAGTGTTTGCCTACTGTTGCAAACACTGATGTCTGGCAGCATAATGTCATTGAAAGACAAAAAAAATGATAAAATATGCTGATTTGAAGATTTTATTTTGAATTTCAAAGTTTGGGAGCGTCTAACAGACTTGTGATTTTTTTTAAAGTAATGACATGCAAGTCACGCAAATACTTAAAAAGAAACCTCATAAAAGTAAATGTACACTAAAATACTAGTTAGTAACAGTATTTGGAGTTCCTGGAGATTCTTAACTTGGCATTGAAGCAATCTTGCATTTTATCTTGGTAGTCTTCAGGACTTCAGAGAGAACACTCGCATGATAAAATAAACACACTTTTTGCTGTACAGAGTCAAAGTCACAGATGCATGCAGCTCTAAAAACTGCACAAGTCTGCAAATAACACACCACAGAGTCACTTGTTAACGACAGCCTCCATGTGTCTCTACGAACATGTGCAGCAGCTAATGGCACACCGTGCTCGTGGCTCGAGGGCAGCGGCTACCCTTCAATGCTCCACATTGTTCCCCCTCATTGTCAAAGTGCTGCAGTTGGCACCTTGCACACGCCGCTGAATAGCCGACTTTGTGCACGTCTCGAATGTGTGTGTTTCATGTTTTGAGAGGTGTGGTGCGCGCACATGACTCCACTCCTCCAATAGGACCCGTTAAATGCGATACAGATGGTTAGCTAATTGAACTTTCTCACACACACCTCAGTGCACTCCAAACACTTGTGTTTTTGTGCTGAGCTCAGTCATGGTTTGGGTGATTGTGGCATGAAAGTCTGTCAGGTTGAAGGTGTGTGATACTTGTTTTTGTTTTTTTGGTTTTTTACAATAAACAGGCTCCTGGTTTCTTCGCTGGGGAGTTCGAGGAGCCGCTGATGTTCTGCCTGAACGAGGAAAATGAAGAGGACGAGCCTCCACAGTCGGTCTCCGGTACGTCTAACTTTTTTTTCCCCCGCCAAACCTTCCTGCCAGCAGTGTCACTTCGACAGAAGTCTGCTTTTCAAATATGTCTTTAATTTTAGAGGCTGCGGCCGCTCGTTCGCGGTTCATGTTCTGCACCGGCTGAACCTGATCAGTGTTGTTTTAGGTGGTGTTATTGCTCATTGGAACGTTATCCAAGTCGCCTCCAATCATAAGGAGGATCCAACGGCAGGAAGCGTTTCCTTTCCTGAACTGAGCGTCTCGGATCACCTCTAATTGTCTTCTACCAGGCACTAGATCACATTTCAGGATCACTGGCTTGTTCTGCGCCCCCCCCCCGTGGAGTTTTTCGGGATTCTTGTCACTCTTTGTTTTACTGTCATCGTGGAAACAGAGGGGAAATGTTTTCATGCGGCTTGCCGAGGGGGCGTTCCCAGTGAATCCTGAGTCATCCCTGCTTTGCAAACCATGACGTGTGGGGGGGGGGGCACGGAAAGGAGCTATGCTAACCCCCGACGAGGTGGCCAAAGGTGGCTTCACTCCGCCTTCAGGAGGAAAAAGAAAAGGGGGGGGGGTGATTCGAAAGTGGGAACATCCTGTGGGCTAAAAAATTGGCTGGTATTGCTGCAGAGCAGACTGATGCCTCAGCATAAGAATGCTGCGGTTACGAGTTGAGGCTTCAGGCTTTATAACACTTGGCAGTGGACGTCTGCAATCGCAACGTCCTGCGGCCTGTTGTAGTTTTCCATGCTAAATGGTTTCTCCTCCGTGTGCACGAGTGTTAATGCGAATTTCAATCTGTGTTTGTTGGCCGCTCGAAGGTTTTCCTTTTTTTTTTTCCCTTGCATGGTCTTTGATGACTGCTTCACCGGTGACCCCGACTGACCTCCTCAAACGACTTCTTGCGGCTGAGTAGAAATAGGCCCCGGTCTGTCGAGCACGCTCTCTCTCCCCCTCGGTGGCGCGTGTGACTGAAGAGACAACACGGACTGGAAATGACTCAGGTTTTTCGACATTCTTCCGGGATAAAAACGGGCTCGTTTGACCCTGTAAGAATTTAAGTTCTTCATTAGACATTCCAGCGCTGTCAGGCATCGCCACTGGCCCGGCGAGGCTTCTGCCTTTTCTGCCCCTAAAGTAGCCAAGCATACATTGTGCTCCCGGTCTGTTTGTTGACACTTGCAGTATGGCTGCTTAGCTCGAGCTCATGCGTCATCGGAGAGACAGACGGAACTTGTGTAGCCAGAAACTCAGCAAGGGATGAGGAATTTGGAAGGGAGCTGTCATGTTCCCTTGTTTTCTTGATGTCATCTTTCCTCTTTTCGGGATAATATGCTGCAGATTTTAGGGGCATCGCCGAAACTACGGCTGTGACTTCTAGGCAGGAGCTTTTCAATGTTTACAATATAATTTAGAGTCCATTAATATTTTTTTTTTCGAGAGCAAAGACATGCTCATAGGTTTTCGGTCCACCCTCCTCTTCCCCTCCTCCTCCTCCTCCCCCATCTCTGCCCTCCTAATGCCCCCGATATTTAAATACCCCACCCAAAACACACACTTGCACACAAGCACCTACATACAGACACACTCACACACACTACCTTATACACCCACTTCTCTGCACCCATCCCACCCACCCAGGTCAGCATTTTAATGTGAGTTTAGTGAACAAATAGCAAAGACCACTTCATCCCAAGGAGTTCTGCGCTCTACAGCGGAAGAAAGGAAGGAGGTCATGGTGTGTGTGTGTGTGTGTGTGTGTGTGTGTGTGTGTGTGTGTGTGTGTGTGTGTGTGTGTGTGTGTGTGTG
>JASSRZ010000011.1:16256824-16282072 GCA_032164315.1 Malacoctenus gilli
TGTGTGTGTGTGTGTGTGTGTGTGTGTGTGTGTGTGTGTGTGTGTGTGTGTGTGTGTGTGTGTGTGTGTGTGACAGGAAAGTTGAATGTCAAAGATGAGGAGTTGGATGAGATGCTGAACGAGGGGAAGGGTCCCATCAACTTCACCGTCTTCCTGACTCTGTTTGGGGAGAAACTCAATGGTGAGTGCTCCAGACACTCTGATCAAGAACAAGGGTGTAAAAAAAACCTTCTGACGACCAGGATGACATATTGTTATCGGTCACTGCTCAAGGTACTGATCCTGAAGACACCATCCTGGCTGCCTTCAAACTCTTTGACCCCAACGGCACAGGCTTCATCAACAAAGAAGAGTGAGACACATTTCATGAAGGAGCTTCTGAGGCGCCTCTGCAACACTGAAGCCTCTGACTTCTCCGTTTTTGTCTCGTCCAGGTTTCGACGACTGCTCATGAACCAGGCTGACAAATTCACCCCAGAGGAGGTTGGATTTGGTCACTTTGGAAATTGTCTTTGTGACCAAAGCATTTCTTTTGACTTACAGTTTCTGTCTATTTTCACACTTTCAGGCGGATCAGGCTTTCGCTCTGGCTCCCATCGACCCGACCGGCAACATCGACTACAAATCGCTCTGCTACATCATCACACATGGAGATGAGAAGGAGGAATCGTAATGGGGAACAAGCGGAGCACAGAGGTTGCCGCAGTGTGCCGAGGAGATTCCCACAGACACTCGTCATTGTTTTAAATCATACAATAAACCCTTGGCTTATCGAGTTCATCGACCTTGATCGACTGTGGATACAGTGGTGGTGTTGACACTGAGTGTAGATTATGGAGATTAAAGTACTGGACTCCTCCGAAACTGCCTTTATGATGGAAGTTTGAAAATTTAATGATGATTCAAAAACTTATTAGCAAAGCTGAGACCTCAGAAGGAAACAGGGGCGAAGAAATGATTTGCTGTTTTTCTTCTATTGTTTTATTTTGCAAAAAAAAGTTCGGATTTCAAAATGAATTTTGATTCTTCTAATAAAAGAAATGTGATTGCATAACCTGACTGTGTCTCATAATTACACCCCTTTGTGAGTTGCAGCGTTTTTCGCAGATTTTTCCTCAACCAATCGGAAATAATTTCGTGAGGAATTCCTTACTTTTAATTGGTTACCTCTCCATATATGGAAGGAATGAGACAAGTTCAGCTCAACTAAACAAAGTTAATATATAAGAAATTTTGTCAGCACTGAGGCTGTCACAAAAAAGCACAATAAGACATGAGAAACTTCTCAGTGCTTTTGTTCTGAAGGCCTCCATTTATCCTACAAGTGGAAGTAGTTTCATCCATCAGTGTTTGGCTTCGCTGTAATGGTTTGACAAAAACAAGAAATCAGATTGGGGGTCCGCATCCTTTCTTTGAAACAGCAGCTCCGGGGTTAGAGCCTGATCACCCCCATCTTCATGGACCCACCAGATTCATTGAGGGCCTCACTCCATTCTTTCAAGGAACCGTTGTCATGGCTACAACAACAAACATCCCCACGAACCCCACCAAGCTCACACAGCGGACAGCAGGAGGACGTGGCGTTTGTCTGTCTGTGAAAAATCTGCCAAGCAAGCGAGCGAGCGAGCGACACCCTGCAGCAAGTTTGTTCCCCGATGACCAAGAGCCTTTTCCCCTCATTTCGGACGTGACACCTGTGGTTCAGCCGGGGGGTGGGGGGGGGAGATGCCGATCGCTTCCGGAGCCGCCGGCAGGGTGGAAATAGGAGTGGACACGAGCACAGCGTGGACGCCATTCGGTGAGAAGAGGAGGACCAAACCATTCAACAGGCACTGTGACTCCTACCTGCAAAGGTAAGGCACCTACAGCCCAGGTCGTTGGTACTATGTATACATCAACGGTGGGTACTATCACACACCAGCCGGTTCTAACCGGGTCTAATTGGAACAAAAGGATAAAGTAAACGTTTGCTCACAATAACCACAACAGCACTGGGATCAGTTCACCTCACAGGTGTCATATTGATTGAACAGAAGCACTCAGTGAGCGCAAACCTCCACTGCGGCACCTGTTAACCTTCCCTGCTTCAGCCTGTTGAACACGACTCTTTTAAGGGGTCAGACACTCACTGTAGAAAATATTGTTTTTCATCATTTTGGGTCATTGGACATCTGGATGACCAGTAAAAACTAGCCTGCAGTTTAAAAAAACTTAACCTTGAACACAAAAGCTACTCTTGTCTAAATGCTTCTCCTTAATAGTTGCAAACAGTTGGTACAAAAGTAGCCGTAGTCGTCAGTAATTAGCTACACAGTAAAATACTTTAAAGATTGTGCGTGTGTTGGGGGGAGCATTATACACAGGGGTTTTTGAAGACTGAAATACACTTTGTGGTTTTTTTTTTAAAGCTTATTTGATAAGTTTCACATTTTTATGACCTCTTGACACTGGAGCCACAGATTGGAGGTCGGAGCCCACATAAATACAAACAAACAAAAAAAAAAAGGGTTAAATGAGGTGAATTTTCCCAGTGACTTGTTTTACCGCGGCTTTATTGACGTTCATTTCTGAAAGACAAGCAGTTTAATGTCAACATGAGCTCACTGATTCGGCAGTGATTTGTTTGTCATTCGATTGAACTTTAACGACGTCGGCCGTTCCAAGCAAGAAATCAATGCCACCATTGAAACCGCAAAGTCTGCTGATATTCTTGGGGGGGGTCTCTGTCTCACTTGTCCCACCATTACGTTTGCAGGTATCAGGAACTCAAGCAAAGACAGAACGAACAGAACCCGTCGCAGGTAAGAACCGTCGTCATTTCTCCGACGGCGGCGATCTGCTCACGTGACTGAATCGGGATGTCTCTACACAGGCCAGGCAGGACAACACATGTCCCAGAGATCATGAGAACAATGGTGAAAAAAAAAAAAAAGTGGATTTCACAGTCAAGACAAATACCGGCACGACACGAACAATCACATCAACGGCAGAAGGTAAAAAAACGATGGAACGGTTCTCGAATGTGATTTTTCTTTTTAGGAGGAGGCGAGGAGGAGCAACCGCAGCTCAACGGCGACCACGAGGACACGTCCGCGGGGCCGCCGTCGACCGGGAGGCGATCCAAAAAGTCTGCGCTTTGTGTCCTACTTTGAGGTGGTCCCGACTATTGTTGGCATTTGGCTGAAGCAAAATTCAGAATCAGACGACGGTTCCTCTGAAAGCTATGCAGCACGTACAGTTTAATCGTAGCTTTATTTCGCAGGAAGGAAAGCCGGGTGGTTGAATCACTTGCTCATTTGCAATCACACATTTCATCCAGGGATTTTGTTTTCTCACATTTGCACATCATCACAACCGTGAACTCAAACAGCAGCAAACACTCCCCCCCCCCCCCCTTCTTGAGTTTTGCTCCTCATATTGCACTCGTCGACCTCTTCTTTTGCGTGTACCAGCTTTCACCGATTTGAGTCCACATAGCAGCGCAAAAATTCACAATCAGGTCCAGCTACTGCAAGGAAACCCCCCCCCCGCATTTCCAGTGTGTAACTGGAAAAACTTTAGTTTCCAGTGTGTAATCTCAGAGAACAAGATGGGGTGGGGTGGGGGGTGGGGGGGGGGGTTGTTCTTAGAACCACAAGGGGACGTCAGTCACTGTTGCTGCTGTCTTCTCCCACGACCATGCTGCTGTACATCCTCTGTTGCTCCTCCTTAAACTTGTCCTTCACCTTTGCCCTCTTCAGACCTCCGTCCCTGCAGGGGGACAAGCGTAAGGCGCGGGGACACAGTGAGGCGAATCGTTTCAATTTGCGACGATAAGACGGGAGGACAGCGGCGGGTTTCTTGTTCCTCTTAGCGCATCAAGGTGACAAGATGGAAATCTTACCACTGGAGGTCAACCAGGCCCCCCTGGCGGGCGATGACCGACTTCACTCTGTTGGCAAACTGGACGGCATCTTCACCCTCCTGTTTTTTTTTGGTTTTACCGTAAAAAAAAACAACAACAATCTTTGTGTATTCTTGTCTGTTGATTATTCTGGGATGAAATAAATCTGATCACACAGCCACAGTGTGAAAAAAAACACTTTTTCAACCAGAACCTGAGACACCTGTGATTTTGCAGCTCCTCTTCACACGTTTCTTTTCATTTGCCAAACATTGTTATTAAATTTTATTTCAAAATCATTTTATTTTGATTTTTAAAAAAAACAGCCTTAATGCAAATATGCATTTGGGAAACCCGCCGAACGAACCTCTTGATGCATGGGTGGCAGGTACCAGACGTCACACACGAGGGCCCAGCTGGTCATCGTCATCAGCAGGTAGCTGACCATGCCGTACTTCGCACTGTTCCAAAAAGCGTCTCCGAATCGTGGGTCGTACTGAGGGGAAAGTGGGAAACAGGTGCGCAGTGAGGCGGAGACGTGTCCGTCACAGAGACGGTGACACGGTGATCTGCAGACGCAATGCTGGCGCACCTTGATGGCAACTGGATATATTGTCGATCCAATCTCAAAGCTCCCCTTCTTGAACATCATGACGGACGTGTTGTTGATACAAGTTCCTGGAGAAACCAGGTGTCAGTCGTATAATAGTGACATAGGACTCTCTATGGATGTGTGGCCAGATGCTTCTTTTTGAAGATAATATCACCCTGGTGCAAAAATAAGGCTAAATTTCATTCTCCTTGGTCACACTCACCCTCTGGAAATATCAGGATGGGAAGCTTTGTTTTCTCATTCACATGATCCTTCAGCCTGAAAGCAACACAAAAGGTAACGAAATCCGTTTACCATCTGCAAATACACAGACTGTGTCCTGAAAGAGCTCCTTCTTCCCTTTGCATATTTTGGGAGCTACATCAAACCTTTGGAGCGAGCTACAAAGCTGCTGGAAGCCAGTGAGTCACCGTAAGGTAGCGGCGACCCTAAACATTCCTGCTCTTGTTTGGATAACAAGACACACATCAAGTCCTCCAGAACAAAAAAGTGCAAACCTTTAGATCCCGACACAGGCAGAGAAAAAGTCAAAAGAGGACACGACAAGCGTTAAAAAAAAACAAACGGAAAGACTTCTGAGTGTGATTTACCTTTGGGTCACTCGATGGCGGTCTTTCATCTCCGCTCTCTGGAACCAGATGTGAGGACAAGATTTCTCCATGGCTCTCTCGACCATCCCGATCAGACCGCCGTGGATCTGGCCCACCTGGACGATACAGAGGAGAACAACAAAGACATTGGCATGTCACCAAACTGCAAAGCGGCAAAGGTGAAAGGTGGCGTCGAATCGCTCGTCATACCATGGCGTAGCAGGTATCATTGCAAAGGATCACCACGTCAATGGGAGTGGTGTGATTGGCAACGCAGATTCCTCCTTTTTTGGGTATGTTTTCCCTGTTTTCAAGATGAAGACCATCATTGCACGAAGCATTTACAACGTTTTTGAAGTCACAATGGAAATAAAAAAGGAAAAACGGCGTTTTGTCTCGTACCTGTTGTGATAGCGAATATTGGCGGACAGCCCTCGAGCCAGGATTCTGTAGCAGATGACATGCACCCATTCACTGATCCAGAACTTGAGCCTGGAATCAAGCACGAACAAAACAATGAGGGGAGGGGGGGGGGCAGTGTATGTACGTCAAGTGTGTTCCAAAGTTCAGTCGTTACCTCCAGTTCGGAAGCAACCCAACAGCTGACGTCCCCAATATCAACCAGCTCAGGCCGATGCAGGCCAACAAAATCCTGGAGAGAGAGAAGCAAGGACGTTTCCTGAGTTTGTGGTAATATGACAGGGGCGTGTGTCTGGAGGATTTCAGGGAGGGAGGGTGGGAGCACAGTGGCACTGAGAATTCAGCTGAGAGGGGGCAACCAAAAGAGAAGGCTCCCACAATAAAAACCTTCTGGAATATCAGTTACATTGTTCCCTTAACTAATCGACCCAATGAATCTTTTTCACCAAGAAGTTTCAAGGACAAAAGAGCTGCGACGTTCATCGGCCAGCAAGCCAAGGAGGTGGAAAAACACTTCAATAAACCTAAGAGCGAAGGTTATTCTTAAACTTAAAATGTATTATTTTATCATACTTTACATTTTAACTCTTGGCTCAAACGTGACACTGTTTCAACAAAAGATTGCTTAAGACCCGCCCACCAAGGTCTGACTCAGCCTTGGGCAATGGTTCTTGCCTTGAGTGCATTGCAACATTTGCATCAACGTTAATCTTTGTATCGAGCCATCAGCCGGCCCGCGCCAGTGTCCGTGTACCTGAGTGGCGCGAGGATGCAGTATCTCACAAAGACACCGAGGCCGTAGACAAGTGTCAGCTTCATGCTGATGTACTGGAAGTCATTGTTGGTGCGGGTCAATAAGTTCCAGGACACCAACTCCTCTGAAGTGAACCGTTGGGTCACCTGAATCCAGAGGTGACAAATAAATAAATAAATAAATAAAATTCAACGACAGAAGCAAAGTTCAAGATTTTTCAATGTCTGAGGGGGAAAAAAAGAAACTGGCGGATAAACCGCTCTGTTAAAATGCACCTCGTCGTCAATGATGGCTTCAAGTCCTCGGCGGGTGAAATAGAAGCAGTCGCTCAGAGTGAAATCGCATCCTTCTGGTGGTCTCGGCCGGCTCCGCCTCAGCTCCTCCAGCTCCTCCTCCATCGAACCGTCCTCCCTTTCAATGAGAACTGAGACGCGGCGGGATTCAATCACCGAGGGTTTTTTGTTGGGTTTTTTTTGCTTAGGACGCGAAAGACGAGCCAGACGCGTCGGATTTTGTTTGTTTGTTGATTAAGTTTGTGGACGAAGCGGTGATTGGGACGCCTAAAAAGAGAAGTTCAGTGTTGGTTCTGGGATGTTGTCCTTGGAGAGACTCGGCATTCTGCTGTAAATGAATAAGCAGGTGTGTGATATGGCGACGTGAACAGGCCTTTGGAGATACTCGACACTTTTTAAACACGAGACACCAGATCAGAAACATTGCTTCCCGGATTGAGGTGTGGGAGCCCAGTGGGGGTGGGGGCACTGCTATGAGGGCTGGGGGTTTCCACCAGTGTTTGGCTTCACTGTAATGTTGCAGGAGATCAAAGATCAAAGAGGTGCACACAGAGCTTCGTGTTGTTTTCATCTTACGGCTTGGCAGCCATCACAGAAACAGTGTTTTTCTTTCAACTCAAATTCAAGTTTATTCCTGAAAATATCAAAAAATAACATTCGATCCAATCTGGACAAGCGGTAGTCGAAAGCGATTCAACTAACACTCTCCGACGTCCACATTACGGCTCTCACAGCAGTTGAGAGTCTTCCCGAGACGCCTTATTATCTGATAACCCAGAAGTCAAAGTCCAAAACCTGACTTGACACACTCTTGTGTTCATCTCTGGGTTCATCCAAACTTCGACAACAATGCCGTGCTTATCGCTGCGCTTCCACTTCGGGGAGCCTGAAACACTTTGGACCTGAGGAAGACTCCATTTTTCGCTGATAAAATTAACATTTCCCCATTGCGACAGCGGGAATCACACCTCGCACAGGCTGGCGACTGATAAGGAGTTGAGTAATTACATGAGGCACACGCCCCCCCCGAGCAGCTCGACGTGGCTGCCTATCGTAAACATGGAGGTGAGTGACAGTGCCAAAAGGAGAGTTCCCACAGCAGGAACCCAAAAAAAGTCCTGCGGTTTAAAATAAACCATTTGGCTGGTTTTGTCACGGGACAATAAACCTGTCTGCCTCTTTATTGATGGAAAGAACGGTATAGAAGAAGAGAAAAAGCTGTAGCTATTGTAGCCTATGTGTAGGTAACATTATTGCAACATGCACCGCCCAAGCTTGAATTGCAACAATTTCAGTGACTGAAGATTGACGCCTCGCAAGACAGGACATGACTACAATTTGGAGTTCCCTTTCCATCCCCCCGTGTTTCACAGCTTCCCACTCACCGTTGGATGCAGAGTGTTGGAGGGTTTGTTGTCGATATTTAGCCTTTTGCATCTTCATTGTGGCCCACTGGACGAGAGAGAGAGAGAGAGGGGGGGGGGGGACATAAACAGAACTCGGGGGAATCAGAACATCACCAGCTCGCGGCGCATGTTTACAATGAGGAGGGAGACGAGGGTTTAAGTACCTCCAGTGTTTTCATGAGGATGGTCATGTAGGTCTCGGAGATGCCCAGTGAGAATCCAAACATGGCCGGCACCATGATGAGACCCACGATGAGGTACAGCCAGATCTTCAGCGCCCAAAGGGCCGTGGCCCAGAAGTCCTCCATCTCCTCCCTTCAGGTGTGCAAAAGGTGCCCAGTGGCTCCAGTGTAGTGCAAGTGCTGTGTGTGGGACAGAAACGGTTGCTTTTCACACACAGATGAACTACAAACTCACCACAAATGCACAAACTCAGAACAGGAAGCAAATGAACTACATTGGATGTTTAACCACACAAGTCAGTCAGCGGAGAAGTGCTGACAAATCACCACATCGACAAGTATGTTGTCCCAGAAACACCGGCGATCAACAGTACATGGAACTCTCCTAGTTTGTTCAAACGTGCACGCACTGACAGAGCCCCAGTTCTGCTGCGTCCCTTTGGTTTGTTGCGCCAGGTTCCTCCCGCTCGACTCACCTGTCAGACTTCAGTCCATGTCCTCGCTGACTCGGGAGCGACTGCAGGCATCGAGCTCTCGCAGACATCACGCCCATTTTCAACTGGTGCAAAGTTCAAGGGGGCGGGGATCAACAGCGCCCTCCAGTGTCCACAAGGGGGCGCGGGGGGGCGTTACACGAAGGAGAAAAAGAATAAGGCGAGCACAGAGTTGTTCTCTGGAGGTCACAGAGGAGTTTTGGGAAAAAAAGAACTAAAGCAACATTCAAACCCTTTTGTGCCAGCAATGTGAAAGCCAAGAATTTCTACATCATCAAGGTGTGACATGTTCATATCTTTTTTGGTAATTTGTGTAAATTTAGGGTTGATAAAGAAAAAATCTGCTAAGTTTTTTTGGGCAGAATTTGAAACACAAAATATAGCATATATTGCAGTTTTCATTGTTAGTAAACAATTTAAAAAAGAGTCACTGCAATGTGACAAGTTGCCTCGAAGGCACCATGACTGCATCGCCAGGTGCAATTCTTCTGATTAAATCACCTCAGCCAAGTTACCTCAATACAAGGACACCATAATGAGGAATGCGGCTGCAGTCACCCCTGTGCTAAAGCTGCTCCCTCCCACCCCAAAAAAACCCAACAAAAGGTCCTGATTGTTTTCCAGGTTCTGACGTTTCACGGTCTGTTGCACATTACTTGCAACAGGGGGACTTGAGAGGGGGTCAGTTGGGGTAACGTCTCTGGGAGTGAGAAAAAAAAAGGGGGTGATTCATAGGGGAACTGACCTGGATCCAGAGTGCTTTCTGGCTTATCAGGATACTTGACAGAGATGAATTGTAGAAAAGAGAAGTGGCTGCAACAAACCGAACTATACACAGTCTGATTCTGTCATTTCAAATCTTTCATTTACAAGAAATACGTGATCAAACGTACCCAAACTTTTGTTGCAGCGCACCCCTTTTTACGTACCAACAGGGTTGCCGCTTAACCAAGCCCCCCCCCAACGGAAATGTTACGTTTCAATGATATGGATGATACAGGTATACTTAGGGAGTCCTCTGACAGTATGAAAATAAGGAAAGTGTAAATTTACAGAATACAGAGGAACCGTAATTCACATATAAGTCGCTCCCAAGAATAGGTCGCACCTCCGGCCCGAAAAAAATGCAATTTATAGTCTGGACAAAACGGTACAACAAACCGCCATTTTTCATCTCGCACGCCCCCTGGTGGCAACTCCCGCACCCCCCACACTTTGGGAATCCCTGAATCCGCTCGGATCTAAGTTTAGATCTTGTCCCATGTTCCCGAAATGACGAATTAGCTCAATAGTCACTTAACCCTTTATTTAAATTCCAGATGTCTCGCAAAACACCGGCCAACAAGAGGCCAATTGTCCTTTGAGGCCCGGGTGTGGTTTCTTTCCTGGTATAGGTACGTGTTGGTATAAGTTCTTCAGCCTGAGCACAGAGAGCTCTCTACTCACAAGTTGGGGTTTATTGTGCCTTGTTGAAGAAAATCCTGAACGTGGCCCTTTCAACAGATCACGCTTTACTAGAAAAGTCTCTCTCTCTCTCTCTCTCTCTCTCTCTCTCTCTCACATCTCCATGTGATTGATGTGATGTTTAGGAAGTAGAAGCATGGGAGGGGGGCTAAAAGAAATAGTGGCCGAGCAACATGCGTTGTTCTACTCATAACGTTGGTCTTTCTGACACAGGGAATGGGCCGAGGTGAGCACGGTGAAATAATCCGACAGTGATGATTCAGTGTAGCTACAGACTGCGTCATGTCTTGCTGTGAGGAGCCGAAGAGTCTTATCTTATCGAGCCCGACGATGAGCCAGCGTCGCATCCAGGTCCGCAGAACAATGCTGTTGTTGACGCTGCAAAGAAAGCTCCAAACACATCAAACGAGCCGACCTTGTGTGTGCTGGAGCTGAGGCGATTCCAAGTGCCGTTGAGGTCTGGAATACAGTTGTAGGCTCACACACTGGGGGCTTCATTCTGGTGTGTGTGGACGGTGAGGACCCCAAAGAGCTGAGGATGGTCTGAGATCGAATCCAGTCAGACAATCCGACTGGATGGGGGTTGGGGGCTGTGACTGTTTTCCTAAAAACTGTGACTGAGAACTGATTTCTGAGAAAATCCTTGGTTCCTTTTCCTCTAGGAACGTGAATCTAAACCAGCTTTAAGGCAGACTGAGCCGTATGTCCGCAGAGTTCTTTTGTAGTTTTGATAAATGAGCCCTGATACGATCAAAACTCCATGGACTAACAAGTTCGCCGCTCTGTCTGCCGCCGCGTCTCCCAGACGGCCAGGACGGCCCAGGGGGGAATGCATCATGTCTCGGTGGCCGTTTGCTCACACACAAATCAGCTCCAGGGATAAATAATGGAACAATGAGACCGGACCAAAAGTGGCCAGAGAGCCCTAACCTCTGTGAAGCCTTTGAGACGAGCAAAGAGAAGTGAATCTCCCGTGCGTCTGGTGTTGCAAGAGACAAGACGATCATCGAATGCCACTGCACACGTTGTCTGATCTGGGTGTGACGTGTTTGATACAGACTCAATGCAAAAAAAGCCACATTTCAGTCCAAGTGGGAGGTGAAAATCCAGCCGAGAGGCCACATGTCTGGCCAGAAATTGACCCCTGCAGGAAAATGCAGAACATATCAATTCACTCTTCTTCGTGATTTAAAGGGAACAATCACATTTACACAAGGATTAAAAAATAAAGAGAATTACAGAGGCTCTGACAGAGTGCTCCACCCACTACTGTCTCCCACGGGAGGCTTCCTTTCAGAATGAATTTACCGCTTATAGTGTCCTCAAAGATACATAAGATTGATAACAGGCGTGCACGACGTGTTGACTGGAGTTCGAGCACTCTGACCACTGTTAACGCACACACTTCTCAACCAATCAGCACCGCGCGCTCCTGCGGACGGGAGCGCGGCAGGCAGGCACAGCTCGGCGCGGCGGCAGTGCAACACGAGACAAGTTTCGACACAGGACTGAACGGGGTTTATTCCAGTGAACGAGGCCCTTCCTCCTCCTCCTCCTCCTCCTCCCCCTCCTCCTCCTCCTCTTCTGCACACCTCTCGCTCCTGCAAGGAAAGTAGACACTGGTCCCAAGAACAGCCCTCCCTCCCTCCTCCTCCTCCTCCTTCCTCAGCAGAGAGAGAGAGAGAGAGAGAGAGAGAGAGAGAGAGAGAGAGCGAGCGCTTTCTCCCTCTTCAGACCATGATCCGGCTCCCAGTCTTCCTCGGCGCATGTTCCCCTCCTGAGCTCCTACATGTCATGACCAAGTGCGGCGTCGGATCGGAGCGGTCCCGTCTGAAGCCCCCTGGAAAGACTCCCTGCCCGCGCCCCTCCAGTGCGCTCACATGAAATATGCGATGTCTGCAGGAGCGCCCGCTTCTCTTCCTGCTGCACTCCGTGTTGCTGCTGGCAGCCGGCCACGAAGGGGTCTCGGACCGCGGCAGACCCCTCTCCCTCTTTGCAGAACAAGGTCAGTGCGGGGCGTGCCAGGTTTCGTTCCTGCGCGTCGCTCTCAAACAGGATTTTAATGGTTGCATCATGCATATCAGCGCGTTTCTCAGCAACTCTCCCCCCTCCTCCTTGTGCTCAACCTGATGGTGCAGGTATCTTCTCCCAGTCTGGGACGGACGCGTCCCTGGTCCACCCGGTGAGAGCCAGCCCGGATGGAGGCTTCATCTCCCACTCTCTGTCCCACCACTTCGAGGGCGGCAGGGCCCGGCGTGACCTGCAGCACCTCAACCCGGGGGGCCGGGTGTACTACAAGGTGGACTACAAGGGGCGCAGCCTGATGTTCAACCTGACCGCGAACCGCCAGCTGCTCTCCAGCGACTTCGTCCTGGAGAGGAGGTACGGCGGCTCCAACAGGACCGAGCGCCGGCTCCCCGTGGGGAACTCCTGCCACCTCCTGGGTACCGTGGAGGCCCCCGGCGTGAGGGGAACCGCTGCCATCAGCACCTGCAAGGGACTGGTAAGATGTCTCGCCGTCTGGTGGCCGGAACATGGAGAAAGGGGGGTTCTTATGAGGCCCCCCTGCTTGTGCGTTCTATATCATCCAATGGAAAGATTTAGAGAAAAGCTTCGCAGCGCTCGGGTGAAGAGGGCATCGCTCTCGAGAAGCTCGTATGCGGCGCAGGCAGCCAGTCAGCAAACCTCTGTCTGACAGTGGCCTGTCTGTTAGCCGCTCTTCAAAGACTTCCTGACACTATTTGCAGAAGAACGGCGCTGCAGACCCACTGACGGCTGCTGCTCTCTCGGACAGCAGTGAGCCCCCCCACCCCACCACCCCCACCGCCCCCTCCTTTCTGTCTTCTTTGTCTCTTGAAGGCTTTTTCCCTGCTGACTTTTTTCGCTCTCATTCATTCATCTCCTCGCACACTGCCGTCTGCACAAAGTCTCACAAACCCTGACTGGACGCGCAGTGTTGCAGTCTGTGGCACATTCTTTTTTGGGAGTCCACCAAAGGAGTCTGTCAGGTAGGGAGAGACAAGAAATATGGCTCATGTTTCTCATCCGAAAAGAAAAAGTAGATCGACTACAAAGAAGAAAAGACAGCTGGACAGCAGGCGAGGTAGTAACGGTCGGGAATCTTATCGCCGAGGAAACCACATATGCATCGATGTGAAGCCTTTTGCAGACATTCGTCATGTGCAGATGACTTGAAAGGAACGCTTGAGGTCTCGCATTCGCCCCCCAAAAATAAACTCTTTAACAGTTTTATGTGGAGGAACCGGAAGAGGATGTTGAGTGGGGGGGGGGGGCAGTCCACCCCTGAAATGATGGGATGTGTCACTTTTAGTCATGAAGAATGCTTCAGCGCTGGCGTTTGATTGTGTCCCCGGCAGGAATTCCTCTCCTGCAGGGTCTTGCCTCCTGCCTCTCTGTTATGTTTGTGTGGGCTGCGCTTGCCGCTCGGTGCCAAGTCTGCTAAACGCTCGTTTGTTGCATGTGACTCAGAACGGGGGAGACGACAATGACAGGCCGGCCCGGCGGTGCCATAATTTATATCTGACCCACTTTGCGCGCCTTTCAGTAATCCTATAACCCACTGTGCGAGTGTGGAGGCAGGTTTATTTTTTTGGAGGGGGCGGGGGGGGGGGGGGGTCAATCTCAGTTTGTCCCCTTATCCCAATCTAACAGGGAGATTGCTCTGAATGTTCTTTTTTTCCATTCTGTTGAAAAAGGCTTATTGCCCCTGCAAAATAAAAAAAAACCACACACACACAGCGACCACCAAGCAGGAAGACCCAGTGAGGCAGAAAGGAGGGAGTTATCCGGCTCTTGCTCTTGTGCAGGTCGTTCCCCCCCCGCAGGACAAAGATTCTTATGAGTTTTTTGGGGGATTTTTTTCTTGCAAAGCCAGCGTTATGGAGGGGCTAATCAAACAGGAAGCATCGGCCATACAGCACAAACAACAGGAGAAAGACGCGACACAGATGCTGCACACTGATGTTGGGCTTAACCCGGCTGGTTAACCCCTTCGAGACCAGGACGAGTACTAAAACTCAAATGGTCCGTTTTTAGACTTCTCAGTGTTTTTGTAGCTTCTTTTTTTTCCAAAGTGAAGCTGTTCAGCTGTCTCCAGGATGCCTTTGCGAAATAAGATATGAACATTATGTGTCGCAAAACGTAGTTGTTTCCAAAATAAGTCTTTTTCATTTCCACATGAGTTTATTTTAAGACTTCTTCTAAAATTTAAAAGCTCCTGCTATTGTCTGCCAGTAAGACTGTCTGTTCTGGCCGTCATTTGTCTTCACTGTAATGTTTCTGCTCGTTAATGTTCAAATAGAGGATCCACAGGGTTTTTGGGGGGGGCAATAAAGTTAAAGTGAGTGAAAATCAAGCACCTCTTAGAACAGGAAAACATCACATCAGTGAACCTAGCGTTTCATTAGATCAAAATCACAAGTGTTTTTTTTTTATCCATTGCTTTTCAGTCACGTTAATGTTTTATATTTTCTTCTCAGTCATTCAATCGTGTCCCTGAGATGCTTATCGCACTAGACGCAACAGCTTCTTCTCATGATGGACACATCAAACTAATCCGCTCTTATTGCTGCCAACTCTATTAGGCAGGAAGACGCTAACCTGGAGGCACGCCTGAGCATACTTTCAAAGAGCACGGCGCTCGAAGGGTTCAGTCATCACCCAAACGCGCAGCCATCTACGGAAATAGACGCGTGAGGTGTCGCTCGGCTCTAAGGCCACGCCGCACAAATCCTGCAGGTTGTTGCGAAGGCAAATGTCACCTCAGGTCTCAATAGGTCGCTTGTTGGATGCCTCTGCAGGTGTGTCGCCACCTGCGTGTAACATCCCGCCTCCGCTGCAAAGATAAAGAGTCGGTTTGTGCTTTATTGCAGCCGGTCGGACTTGTGTTCACCTTACGGGAGGTTTTTTATGGTGTGTTGCCGCTGTAACCGCAGGAGCAGCGAGGGCCCTGGGAGCTTCCTTCACTGTTCTTTGTTCGCTTTTGAGGGAAAACCATCAGTTTAAAAAAAAAAGAAAGAAACAACCCAGCCCAAATCGTTCTCCGTGGAGACGATGGTAATCCCTCAGGCACAACATAAAACATGAACATGCAGGTCCCAACTCATTATACTGGTATTTTCCTCACTTAAACGCTTGTTTCGTCGCTCCGTGCCGACAGAAATCTGTGATGTCTTTAAGCTCTGAGGGGGGAAAAAAAACTTGTAAGCAAAAGAATCGAAGAATTTCTTCGATTGTCTTTGTTTTTGTTGCAAAAAGACTTGAGATTTGTCATACAGCAGTATTGAGCACTCCCCCCTGCCCCCCCTTTCCTCCACCTCTCCTTGCACCCCACTAATCACTCCTGAAGCCACGGGCCGGCTAACAGCAGAGACTTTTATTTCGGGCCACTTGGCCGGTTCCTCCGAAGCCCACAGAAGCAGGAAACAGAAATAAAGCAGTTCCACATGGCCCGTGTGTTCAGAACGCAGGCCCGTGTTGTGGTAACCCCCCACCCCCCCCCTCCCCGGGCTCTGGCACCTCGCACCCAAACTGCGTGCTTCCTCCGGGTCAGAGGAGGGGACCGAATGGCAGGAGAAAAAAAAAAAAAGAGGGGAGAAGAGGGACAAAGAGTGGCAGGGAGGGGAAGGGGATGGTGAAAGGGGGTAAGCGCAAACTCCACTCTGAGAAAAGAGCGTTCAGGTTTCTGGGAGGAGAAGAAGGAGAAGAAGACTCCGCTTATGTTACAGCTGGAGACAAAGCCTCGGCCGGTGTCGTTGTCGTCTCGTCTGCGTTTGCCGGGGACGAGCGTCAGCACAGTAATTTAAAAGGATCACGTGTGAGCGCCGTGACGACACTGCGACGGACGGCGCTTTGCGGGCTGCGCCGTGCACAGTGGGAGTGCGCTTGGCCTGCATGTTGTGCACATTATGCTGCGCGATGGTCTGAATGTTTGGATGGGCCTCCCTGTAGCATTCCTTCCTGGTCGATGTGCACTCCACCACCTGCCCCCCCCCCACTTTTTTTTCATCTGGGATCCATCGCTCTGGGTTTAACTCTCAGCGATCCACACGGAGGCTCGATGGCAGTGAAACCGCCCCCCCCCCTAATTTCACGCAGGATGAAATGTAGAACAGATATACAGTTGTAGAGTATATCACTTTGTGTCAAACAATGTCAGGTTGAGACATCGAGCAAAATCAGCTGAGTGGTCTCTGGGGGGGGGGGCTTTGGGGAAGCTTTTGCCAGCTGACTGTGGCCGTATCGGCCCTGCATGCTTTGCACATGAGTCCACGCCTCCAGAAGATCTGGACGACGGCCATATTCAGAGTCAGGGCTGGAAAGCCCTTTTTTCCCCGCGTCCCGCGAAAACCACGGTTTGGACAAGCTCCACCAAGGACGCTCTGTGAACAAATACTCGTGTTTTGAGTTTGCAGTATTGTTTTGATTCCGGCTCTGTCTGGGAGAAGAAAAAAAACAACGTGTGAGTCGCTTCACGTTTAATCTGGCTCCCTTTTGGGTCCCACTTTTATGGTCTTGCATATCTCGTTTACAGCGAGGCTCATCCAAACAGGTGGAGTGATACGGGGCCTTCCAAAGAGGACGGCAGATTTGTACTCACTGACCTCCCCGAGTGAAGGCAGCAGGGTCCAGAGCGGAGCTAAAGCGTGTTGAATGACTGGGCTTTCGGGGATCCCTCGCCTCCTCTCTCTTGTTCCTTCCACACATGCGAAACGTGTCCGGATGACCCAGAAAGCTGAGCAGTGGACTGCAGCGAACAGCAGGGTAGATCCCAGGGACCGCTGTGAGCCAAACTGTAAGCGCTTGCATGGCCTAATTTTTCACAGCTGCATCCAGTTTACCCTAAAAAACTCGACTGAGAAACGCACACCTCAGATTGCGACGTTTCCCCTTTGAATTTATTGGTGGTGAACTTTTGACTCCACATGCACATGTTTGTTTATGCATATTACGTTCCACACACAAGGCACACGGATTGCGTAAATCTTTCATTTGCTCAGTTTTACCAACGCAAACTTTTCCGCTCGTTCGGTCTTTTCGTGTGGCGTTTTTTTTCTTGCAAACGAGCAAGGGAGGGGTTCATCCTGGACGACCGCGGACATGTTTGGACTCATGACACAAATCCCACACACGCACTCGCATCCAGTCTCAACACCGACGACCCCAAACATTTTAGAAACCGATTTGTTTGCAAAAAAAACCCCAACAATCAAACACTCTTGACTCCGCGGACGCCGCGATCTACGACGTGCCGTCGCGTCCGATTGCCGACGTGGGAGCGCGGATCCACGCGGTTGCTCGCCAGCAGACCTTGCAGATCCGAGAGTGAATCGCCTGCACCAGTAAGAACATGCAGGGAATACTTCGGAGGAGGGTTCTTTTTGTATTACGGCTGCAGCAGACGGAGAATGTGCCCGAGGGAAGGAAAGGGTTCATATTCAGATCTGTTGACTAATGATAGATTCCACCCCGTTGGAAATTACTGCGGAGGGGCCTTTCTGGCAGCTTTTTAAAGGGCAGCGTCTCCCCTCTCACCTTTTAACTGTGGGAATTATTGAAACACTATTCTCTGGATGATTTGTGGCCCGGCCTCGTAAATGTTATGGCACGGAAACGTCCTTGTTGGGCTTTCGTTTTTTTTTGTGGGGTTTTTATTTTTTGGAAGCGTTTGAGAAAGCTTGAGGTTGAAAAAGCTGTAAAAGGGGCCCAATGTGGTCAATAATAATTAACATTAAGGAATCAGTCTCGATTATTCAATGCGAGTGCTTCAGTTTGTGGCAGAAAAACGTGTTGGATCCAAACCTGAACGCGAATCCACTCACCGTGAGTCGTATTCCTGACGCATATTTATGAGTGTTACTTCTCTAACCTCCTCAGAGAGGCTTCTTTTCCCTGCCCGAGGGCCACTTTTTCATCGAACCTGTCCCGAAACGTCCCGACGGTGATGAGGAGACCGCCGAGCCCCACGTGGTCTACCCACGAGCGACGGCACAAAGTCCCAGGCAGAAGCGCAGCGCCGGGCCCGGAGAGACCCCCAGCGCCTGTGGAGTTCGAGGTGTGTAGCCGACGCGCTCTCTGTGTGAGCAGGTGGTTGTGCAATTGTACGCTAAGCATTTTTTTTCCTGCCCCCCCCCTTGTCTGAGCCTGTGTCAAGCAGGGGTAAGTGTGCTCTGAGTGATGTCTTCCATGATGCATGCTTCAGACACGCCAAGCGACTCGGTCCAGGCGGAGAGGGAGAGGGAGGAGTGGGAGCGGGAGCAGCAGAGGGAGGATCGGGCCCCCCGGGTGCGCTCGCAGCGCTCCGTCAGCAGGGAGCGCTGGGTGGAGACCATGGTGGTGGCCGACTCCAAGCTCATCGAATACCACGGCAGCGATAACGTGGAGTCCTACATCTTCACCATCATGAACATGGTGAGGTGTCCATCCATACAGCGTGCCCCCCCACCCCACCCCCGGGGGGCAGCGCAGCCACGCGCCAGCGCTGATACCACCTGTGTGTTTGACAGGTGGCCGGGATCTTCCACGACGCCAGCATCGGGAACGCCATCCACGTCATCTTGGTGCGGCTCATTCTGCTGCAGGGGGACGAGGTACCGATCACCTCACGGCAGCATTCAGGGAACAAGTTCATCGAATGACTTTATCACATTTGTCCATCGAGCAATGCTTGAACCACAACCAAGAGATAAAAGCATGTGTGGGGAACTGCGAGTCTGCTGTCGTTTCCTGCAGTCTCATGTCGTCGTTCCAAGTCACAACTTGTTGCACACCACGCTGGATGTTCCTCCTCCCTCTCCAAGATTGCCCCGAATCAACACACTGTAAAAGCAAACGTCCATCAGAACTTCAGCAAGATAATACAACATGTCAGTCGAATATCTTTAAACACAGACAGGAGCTTTTAACCTTTTCTTTGGCCCATTTTTTAATGTTTGATCACAGGGAATTCTTGTATTGCCATTGGATTTTTTGCATAAGACATGGAAGGCTGATTTGGGCTTGCTCAGGGTGAAAAGCCAGGGGGCAGCCAGGGCGGGCCAGCGGTCCTTCACAGGACTCACAATCCCACAATCCCTTTGCCAGTGGGAGGAAACCAGAGGGAACAGACTGAAATGCACATATCTTCAAGTGGAACATGCAAACTCCACGAGCCTCTCTTAAAGGCTTTGGGGTGCTCGCCGCTTCACCGCTCGCGATTTAGCAGCTGTCGAACGTTTTCTAACATAGAACCGTCTTTCGACTCCTGCTGTTTGCTGCAGAAAGGGCTGAAGATCATCCACCATGCAGACACCACGTTGGCCAGCTTCTGCGCTTGGCAGAAAAACCTGAACCCCCAGAGCGACACGCACCCGGCTCACCACGACGTGGCCGTGCTGGTCACCAGGTCGGTGGCTCACTCGCGCGCGCGCATGGCCGCGGCGTCGAAAGAGGAAATGGAGCAGTAAGAAAAAAAAAAACCCCTAAAACAAAACACGGAACGTCTCGCTGCAGGAAAGACATCTGTGCGGGAATGAACCAGCCCTGCGAGACCCTGGGTCTGTCCCACCTGTCGGGGATGTGCCAACCCCACCGCAGCTGCAACATCAACGAGGATTCGGGACTACCCGTCTCCTTCACCATCGCTCACGAGATGGGACACAGGTGCGTGCGTGTGTGTGTGTGCGCGTGCGCCTCAGTTGCAACAATGGCAAGATGACAACCAAAAGAAGGCCGTTCCCATGAACAGCTCTACCTGGACAGTCTTCGAGCATTAGATCATCGGCCCACCGGTGACCCGGCTGTGTCCGAAGAATGACAAAAGTATCCAGTAACCAGACATAAATGCAGGAGATACCTGAGACGCTTTTTGTGTTGTGGGTGTAGGTCTTTAGCAGTGCGGTGGAAGTCAGTCGAGAGAGTTCGTGAACCTGTTTACACGACTTGAGCAGTTTGTGACCCAACCAGACTGAAAGTGGAGTTTTCAGTAGGAGCTTTAAAACAATGAAATAACTGCAGGGCTTACTTGTGCTTGAAAGGCCCCACGAGTTTTCCTACAGTCATTTATTGTTATTTACAGATTGCAACTGTTGCTTGCGTTAAGCTTTATTGTGGAAATGGAGTTTGTCTTGCATCTCATAAGGAAATCCACCGAACCTAAGTTTACAAATTTTGATTCAATGACCTCTGCTCGGCCCTTGTCCCCTGACTGCTCCGTAGGCGCGAAGGAATTTCCCCAAGAGGATTAATAGAGGATAACTTAACTTTAGTTTCGTTGCTGCAAGACGATTACGCATGGCTCAGCTCGAAATGTCACTTTGTAGTTCAGTGGAAACTCTGTCCGTCTTCTGAAAATCAGACAATCAGTCAAGTTAGGACCCAAACTGAATTTTGAAGACTGTGGCCTTGAAATATCCAATTTACCTGCTGAAGTTAATTACTTGGTGTAAAAATGAACAATCCTGCATTTCAATGATCGGTTTGAAATTTACTTACAAACGTCAATCAAACGACTGTGCAGCAGTTACAGACCTGCAACCTTGCTCCAGATCAGTTTGCTGCTCTTGTTTTTTTGGCTCCCTAATAAAGCCTGCGGGCGGGTTTTCACTGTCAGAGTGAACGCGACAGTGTTTGCCAAAAGTTGGAGCGGAGCTCATTCGTTGGGACTCGGCGGACGGCGGCGTTCCGCGTGTTTTCCCCGTGAAACACGCTTGGTTTTTTTTTTTTGTGCGTGGGGATTGCGTGTCGAACCGGTTCACGTTATCTGCGCTCCAACACAGCTTTGGAATCCACCACGACGGCCAGGGGAACGACTGCGAGCTGGAAGGGAGACACCCGTTCATCATGTCCAGGCAGCTGATGTACGACAGCTCGCCCCTCACATGGTCCTCCTGCTCCAAGGAATACATCACACGCTTCCTCGAGTAAGCCCGAGTCTCTTCTCTCGATACGTAAGCCGCGTAATGACAGAATCAAAGCGCCAATCAGCATCTCGTGCGCGACGGATTTCCACTGTGTTACGCGCGAGATTTATCCGCATGTTCAAGGCTGTGAAATGGTTATCAGAAGTACAGTGACACCTGGACGCAGATTCAGAGTTGGACTGAGGTCCTGAGCGTCATCCAAAAAACACAGAGGGTGTGGCGAGTGTTAGAGTTCAACGAGACAGTTATAAAAACGCTGCAAAGAGCGAAAAAAGCGCAGCAGCTGCTTCTCTCCTTACGAAAAAAAAAACGAAGCCACGATCTGAGGTGAAAGCGTTCAAGTCGCGAAGCCGGGAGGTGACCGGAGCCAAAAACGGAGCCGTGAGGATGGATTGGACGGCGGCCACCTTCACTCACATGTCTCCAGGCTGTCACTTTGAACTGCGTTGTCAGTGATTAATCTGAGAATTCCTTTCACAGGACGGCAACATCTTTGCCAGCTGCTCCGAGAGTCGGAGGTCACAGCTTGTTAAAAGTTGCCTTTTGGCAAGTCAGGCCTTCGGATTCGGGGGGGGGGTTTATTTATCACTCGTCGGAGGGACTTGAATCTGAAACCAAACGCAATTAGTGAGGATGCTTTCAGGCTAGTTTAACCCGTAATTTTAACATTTTTGTCATAGTTTTGTTTGCTTTTTCTTGCGAGAGTCCGTCCGAAACTTCACCTGTGTGATCGTATTGTGTCCAGTTTGCAGCAGGGAGCATTTGGAGCCAAAGAATGAATCCAGCACTCTGAAAATGATTCAATTTGAACACAAGAAATTTTTTGTCTCCCCTAAACTTCTCAGTATTTATCATTGGCGAGACGAGTTGCAGACGTTTCTCACTTTCAGACTGATGTTTTGCTTTTAATGTCAAACGCCAGGAGTCCGTTTTTCTCAAGTCGCCGCGAACCTCACGCTTGACTCCCGATTCCTTCGCAGCCGTGGCTGGGGCTTCTGTCTGGACGACCGTCCTTCCAAGAGGGACCTCACCACCCCGCTGGCGCGCCTGGGTGTCCGCTACACCACGCACCACCAGTGCCAGCTCCAGTACGGCCCGAACGCTACCTTCTGCTCGGAGGTGGACGTGAGTGTCAGACTTCGGTTTGAAAGCTGAACGCGCTTTTCGTCGACTTTGTCTCATCGCTCGCGGGTCGCGTGTTTTCTTGCAGAACGTCTGCCAGATCCTGTGGTGTTCGGTCAACGGCACTTGCCGCTCCAAACTGGACTCGCCCATCGACGGCACACGCTGTGGACCAGAGAAGGCAAGTCACAGAAGCGTCATTATTGAATGTGTCATATTATATAAATCTATTTACTTCCTTTTTTTTTCCCCCTCCAGTGGTGCATCTCTGGTGAGTGTGTGATCGTTGGCAAACTCCCGGAGACGGTGAACGGAGGCTGGGGGCAGTGGAGCACCTGGTCTCACTGCTCCCGGACATGTGGAGCAGGAGTTCAGACCGCAGAGAGGGAATGTAACAACCCCAAGTGAGTGACCACCCTTCATCTCCATGAAACACGGCAGACGCTCACTCTTTTTTTTTTTTTTTGCCACTTTTCCCTTTTTTTTAAAATTCTTTCAGCAGTTTTCCTTTTTCCTACCCTTCACCTTGTCCTCATTTCTCTCTGCAGCCTTGAAATAAAACTGACCACTCGGCGCTTTTTGTGTCTCTCTCATAGACCAGAGTTTGGCGGCAAGTACTGCACAGGTGAACGCAAGCGCTACCGCACCTGTAACACGAAACCCTGCCAGAATGACACGCCGTCCTTCCGAGAGATGCTGTGCAGTGAGTTCGACACGGTGCCTTATCACAACGAGCTCTACCGGTGGGTCCCCGTGGCCAACCCATGTGAGTAACCGAAGCTTCAGATAGGCATCACCACATTACCAAGGTCTCAGTATCTTCCCAACACAGATCTGTGGATGCAATTGTATTTTGCTACCAACAGAGGGCAGCATTTACATTTTATTACAGTCATGTGAGCCTGCAAGCCAAAAAGTGGGCATGAAAGATTTTATTCAGAGCTGATTTTTTTATACAACAGCCCCGCCTACCTATTGACATCAGTACTAAAGGAACAATACTCAAAGTATCTACTGTTAGATACATCTGAATATTCCAGAACACACAGGATACAGTGGGCAGACCACAGTGAATCTATGACCTGTTTGATCCCGTTTCCCGTTAACGGTCATCATCTCTAATTTTGGGACAGCTCATCTGTCTCTGATTTGCTGCAGTGCTCCAATGTGCTCAACTTCTTCCACCAACACTTGGAACTCCACGCCATCGTATTTCATCCTGTGCTGGCTGGTACTCAGTACTCAGAGCTACCAAGTCGATGCATGTGCAAAGCCTCCTTTTAAATGCCCGTATCTGCGTGTGAAGGATGCCTGCAAACCAAAGTTGCAATTTAGTTGCAAGTTATTGGTGGTTATTGCTCATTTCCCTCCTCTGATTGCTCAAAATTCAACTGTCAATCACCATTCCTGCAAGGTGACAGACCTCTTTTTGCTCTTCATCCTCTCTGGGTTTGAAGCGATGGACTGCGTATTGGGTTCACAAGCAGCAGCTGGTGCAGGGGAAACTGGGGGCCACGCCAGGTTATGTCACATCTGTACGTTAAACAAGGCCCCCAGCACAACAGGTGGCACTACGCACCAGCCACTGCAGCTGTTGTCGAGCAGATGTTGTCCCGTGTTTTTGGGGTCATTGCGCAAACTGAAATTGCATCGAAGATCAAGTGTATGTACGGTCGCGCGGAAACAAGCATATGCTCCAGCTAAAGAGCCAGAAGGACCATTACTCACTGACCAGTCCCTATCTACCCGCAGTGAATCCCTGCGAGCTGCACTGTCGACCGGCCACCGACTTCTTTGCGGAGAAGATGCTGGACACAGTGACGGACGGAACCCCGTGCTTCATGAACAACAAGTCCAGGAACATCTGTGTGAACGGAGTGTGCAAGGTATTGTGGCTGGGTAAGAGACGTGTAAGGGACTGGGGAGGGGGGCGGGGGGGTGGCTGTCATGGGGCGGCGTGACATGTTGCAGAGCAGCTACAGTAGAAACAGAAGGAAAAGATTTTCCCTGTGTAAACTTTCATTACGCCTTAATTTGTTTTTCGGTTAAGTTTTTTTTCCTTTTTTTTTAATGTGTTGTGTCTGTGCTGCCCCCCCCCCCCGCACCCCCACCCCCGCCTGCAGGAGGTGGGCTGTGACTATGGCATCGATTCAAACGCAGTGGAGGACCGCTGCGGAGTGTGCCTAGGCGACGGCACGAGCTGCGAGAGTGTTCACAAGTCGTTCGATGAGGAGGAGGGCTTTGGTGAGTGCAATGCGGGGGTGCAGGGGGGGTGGGGGGCATCTGACCAGATGAATACGAAATACCCGTTTATTCCAACATAATATATCATACAATTATTATGTTGTAGTAACGTGAAGCAGACAACAAATAACGAGCGAGAGGGCTTTGAAGTTCACCCGCTGCAGGAGTGTGAACGAAAGCACGGGAAATCGAATTTACGACCGCCGGCGAAAAGTCATCTCGGGACAGTTCGTTAGCGTCGCGCGGCGGTGTTGTATTTTTTTGTGTTGCCATGGCAGCCATCTTGTCCACACTGTGCAGCTGTTGGTCCTGCTGTACCCTGGCTCGCGCGTTCAAAAGATACAAGTCTCTTGGCAGGAACGGCAGTGCACTCGAAAAGCATAACTCACCCCTCTGAGAACAACAATACCGCAAAGACACATGAACGTAAAACGAGGCCCGAAAAACAATAAATAAATAAATAGAAAAAGCCTCCAATCCATTTATTTCCCCCCCCCCCCTCTCTCCCTTCTCTCCGTTTGTGCTGCGCTGCAAAGCATCCTCTCCAGATAACCGGCCCAGATGTGTGGGACTTCAAAAGGCTCAGACCGAGGGGCAAAAACTCCCCCCCCCCCCTTTCACAAACACAGAAACACACACCTTCCCACAAACATCATTAAACTCCAGAGACCCACTCATTGCTGCTTTCGTCCTCCCCCATCTAGCAACCCCCCCCCCTTCCCATCCACACACAATAAAAAACACAGACAGGGCCGTGCCCCCCACGCCGAATGTGCACACGTACAGTCGCACACATGCACACACACACACACACACACACACACACACACACACACACACACACACACACACACACACACACAC